>CM035408.1:149949906-150642406 GCA_020310875.1 Ceratopteris richardii | reverse complement strand
AGGAACAAAGGGCAACCATCACATGAAGAAGCGGAAGGACTTTCGAATTGGTGTTCGAAGGATGCACTTGCAAGGTCCTATATTCTAAACTCAATCTCTGATTTTCTTTTACCTCATGTCAAGGGATGCAAGACATCAAGAGAAACCTGGAATGCACTTGCTTCTTTCTTCGCTTCCAACACTCGAGCAAGGAAGAACCAATTGTGGATGGAGTTCACAACAATGAAGAAAAGCCCGAAGCAAAATGTGACTGATTATGTCACAAAGATGAAGGAGATTTCCGACCAACTTGGAAGCATTGGAGAGGTAATTGAAGAGGAGCAAATCATAAGACAAATCATGAATGGAATCAAAGCAGACGACAAGTGGGAGTCATTCACAACAGCCATGGATTTATACATGGATATGCATGTACCCGACCTCAACACACTCATGGGCCAACTCTTCACTCATGAAGCAAAGATTAGCAAAGGTGGTGAGTCCTCAAGAGGTAAACAAACTTCTGCCTTATATTCTGATAAAGCTAAGGTCAAGGACAAGTCAAAGAATAGGAAGAATGAAGATGAAGGAAGCTCTTTCCAAGCAAACTTTGCAGGTAGAGGAAGAGCTAGAGGAAGAGGCAGAGGTGGAAAGCAAGGCAGTTGGAGATTCCAATCATCTCAACCTTGCAACATATGTGGCTTATCTAACCATACTACTGAAGAATGTTTCAGGAACACGAGGAACTCAAGAGGAAGAGGATTCAATAGAGGTGGCTATGGTCAAATAGAGGTAGATACAATGGAGGCTACAACAACAACTACTACAACAACAATTACAACAACAACAACAACTATCAAAGTGACCATAGAGGAAGAAGAGATTACAATAACTATGCAGAGGACCAAAGTCAAGAAGATTCATTATTGATTATGAATCTATCAGCGAAGAAGGGTAAGGATGATGATCACATATTTTATATTGATTCGGGATGCTCGAATCATGTAGCAGGAAATGTGGCTTTACTTTCTGATTTGGAAGATCCTCATAACAAGCATGAAGTGCAGACAGGAGATGATACAAAGCACTCAGTGGAGAAGATAGGTAATGTGAAGACATCAGATGGGAATATGAACCTCTTAAGCAAAGTCTTGTATGTCCCTACAATTACCAAAAATTTAATAAGTGTTGGACAGATTGTTGAAAAAGGATTGCAGGTTAGATTCAACCGATTTGGAGCATATGTTGAAGACCCAAGGCAAGGCTTTCGAAGGATTGCCAAAGGAGAAAAGACAGGAAGGCTTTTCACTTTTGAAGTGGAAGATACAAAGAACATAGCCTTGTTTAGCTATGGATCCCAAACTCTAACAGAGTTGGAGATATGGCACAAAAGGCTTGCTCACGTTGGTGAGAGGACACTCAAACAGATTTGCAAGGACCAAAGTGTACTTGGTTTGCCTAATATCACAAGGCAACACATGATTTATAAGTGTGAAGCTTGTCAACTCGGCAAGGCTCATAGACAACCTTTCAATAAGAAAGGATATATGTATCAAAATCCTTTGGATCTAGTGCACACAGATGTGTGGGGTCCAAGTAAGGAGCCATCTATATCAGGCTCAAGATATTATGTGTCTTTCATAGATGATTGTAGCAGGTGGACCATTCTGTTTTTCATGAAGCACAAGGATGAAGTGTTTAATTTCTTTAAGAAGTATATTGCTCTTGTTGAAAATCAAACAGGTAGGACTTTGAAAAGACTCAGATCAGATGGTGGAGGAGAATACTTCTCTTCTGAATTTGATGCCTTCTTGTATGAAAGAGGCATTAAAAGGGAAGTCACTACAGGGTATACACCCGAACTCAATGGTGTAGCAGAGAGGAGGAACAGAGCTATTGTCGAAGCTGCAAGGTCCATGCTCAACGAAAAGGGATTGCCGAACTACCTATGGGCAGAGGCTGTGTCGACAGCCACAGATCTCATAAATAGACTTCCATCTAAGTCACTAGATGGAACCACTCCATATGAAGTGTGGAATGGAAGAAGACCTAGTCTAGAGCATTGCAAAATCTTTGGATGCTTAGCCTATGCTCACATTCCTTCTCAAGTAAGAGGGAAATTGGATCCCAAGGCAGAGAAGTGCGTATTTATTGGTTATGACCAAAACCAAAAAGGATATAGATTGTACAATCCAACCAATAAAGGATTTTCTGTGAGTAGAGATGTAATTTTTGATGAAAACAAATCATGGTTTGATGATGACAGGAAAGTGAAGCTGCCGTATGAATTGGATGAAGACTTTCCATCACTTCAACCAAAGGAGCCAAAGCAGATTGAAGAAAGTGATTCGGAGATTGACCTAGAAGACTTGGAAAGACTAAAGCTATGGAAGAACAAAGGTAAAGCAAAGATGCAGGATGCTACATATGGACCGGAGAGCTCACATCAACCACTTAGAAGGTCTTCAAGGGAGAAGAAGAAACCAGAAAGGTTTGGTTATGATACTTCTTTGGTCACCAAGCACTCAATCTACATTGCAAAGGATTCAACCAATGAAGAACCTACCACATTCGAAGAAGCACAAAGCAAGAAAGCTTGGAGAGATGCAATGGATGAAGAAATGGAAGCCTTGAAGGAGATAATCGGATCTCGATGGATATACAAAATCAAGAGGAATCCAGATGGAAGTATAAATAGACACAAAGCAAGGTTAGTTGCTAAAGGGTTTGCTCAAACCCATGGTATTGATTATGAGGAGACTTTCTCTCCTGTTGCAAAAATGCCTACAATTAGGGTTCTCATTAGTCTTGCTGCATCTAGAAATTGGAATCTTTATCAACTTGATGTAAAGAATGCTTTTTTGAATGGATGGATTTCTGAGGAAGTGTATATGGCACAACCTCCTGGATATGAGGATGCACATCATCCTAACTATGTATGCAAACTAAAGAAAGCTTTGTATGGATTGAAGCAAGCTCCAAGAGCTTGGAATTTTAGATTGGTGACTTATTTGCAGGACCAAGGATTCAAAGCTAGCAAGGCGGATACCTCTTTGTTCATAAAGAGGAATGGATCTGAAGTGATCTATTTATGTGTGTATGTTGATGATATTATTATCACAGGCAATGATTTTGAAGGAATCAAACAAGTAAAGGCTCAAATGAAGGAGAAGTTCAAAATAAGTGACCTCGGACCACTCACTTATTTTCTTGGATTGGAGTTGATCTACACAGATTCAGGTATATACATCACACAAAGGAAGTATGTCCATGACATGCTCGTCAAGTTCAAGATGGAAAATACAAAGTGTGCAGGTACACCTATGGAGAAAAATCATAAGCTTAGTGCTTATGAAGGAGAGCCAATTGAAGACATCACAAGCTATCAAAGCTTGGTTGGAAGTTTGAACTATGCAACACTCACAAGAGTGGATATATGCTATAGTGTTAGCATATTGAGTCAGTTTATGCATAAGCCGAGAAGACCACATATGGAAGCGGCCAAGCGAGTCCTCAAGTACCTAAAGGGGACCATGAATGAAGGTTTGTTTTATTCATTTACTTCAGATATTGAGCTAAAGGTCTACTTAGATGCAGATTGGGCCGGATCTAAAGATGATAGAAGAAGCACATCAGGGTATATATCATTTGCAGGTTCAAAAATCATTTCTTGGTCATCGAAGAAGCAACCAACCGTGGCATTATCTTCTACCGAAGCTAAATATAGAGGTTTGGCTAATGCAACTCAAGAAATCATGTGGTTAAAGTCTTTGTACACAGATCTTGGACTTCATTCTTCAACACCTCATATTTTTGGTGACAACACAAGCTCACTACATCTAGCAGCTAATCCGGTATACCATGCTAGAACCAAGCATATTGAAGTCCACTACCATTACGTAAGGGAGAAGCTAATGAGCAAGGATATTCAACTATCCTATGTCTCTACAGATATGCAATGTGCCGACATGTTGACTAAAGCTCTTGATGGTACAAAATTAAGTAGATTCAAGTTGATGATTGGCTTGCAGGAAATCAAGGACAATTGAAGACTTATTTGAAGGTCAAGCATGTTAGGCTTGAGGGGGAGCTATTGGTGCATTTTACCCAAGCCTACATGCTTGATATATTTGATATCATCCTCATTTGTAAGTCACATGAGTAGTCATGTGAACACCTCTTGTAAAAGAGTACATTTTATCTCTTGTAAATGGAAAAAGAAAAAAGGAAAAGGATGGCTTACCTCATCCATGATGTAAAAGCAAAATCGTGGCTCCAACTACCAAAATCACGAATATTTGAGCTGAGGGAATCTCTCCTAACTTTGGGGATCACTTTTAGGCGGAGCCATTTGAATTCGAATTCAAAACTCCCTCCAAGAATAGCTATAAAAGGAGCAAGAAGGAAGAGGCGATTAGCAAGCCTTGTACGTGACCACTTCATGTCATTTTGTAGAGATTGAAGAGCTTACTCCATAGCTCTATCATTCTACACCCATTGTGCAAAGATTCATTGCCAATGTGGTTGTAATCATATGTGAATCTATACATTTATCATCATCTACTTCTCTGTTTTGTTCTCTGCTATACTCACTCAGAGGAGTAACTTCAGAAGAACATATCGCGAGTTCTACTGAACCTTTTTCAGTGATTTAGCTTGAGTTGGATAGCGTGTTCTGTCTACTTTGTGAATATAAATTTTCAAGGTCATTGGATTAATACTTTTGGAGATATCTGCATTTTACTGCTTACTGGTCTATCTCTACAGAGCCCCGAGAATTGTGGGAATGTTCCAGAAATTGATAAAACTTGTTCTCAGTGCACAGTCCATCATTTGAAGTGTTTTAACTTGGATTGGGAAGCTTTCTAAGTCTATTTGCTATGCCCAAAAGGAATTTTTCTAATTCCTACCAGGTTGAGAGCACTGTTCATTTTTTCCAGCAGGTGTATGTCCAAAAATAGCAAGTTTTGAGAGCTAGTCATTTCGCAACTAGTCTGTCTTGACTTAAACTTTTGGAATACATGTTCCAAAGTACTTGGCTGATATTTTGGTGGATTTAGGAAGCTCAAAGGGTCTACTAATCAACTCTGAAGTCTCAGTTGGCTGGTGTGAAGCTGGTTGTAGCAGCACCAACTCATCTTTGGATTGCATCCACCATCTCTCTTCACAATGCATATGCATATGCATACATACATACTTACAAGCATACACACACATCTGCATACATAATGCACATGCATACGTACACATACATAATGCATATGCATACATAATGCACATGCATACATACACATACATAATGCATACACACATATGCATACATAATTCATACACACACATATGCATACATACATGCATAGACATACACATACGCATATAGACACATACACATACACACATAATGATGCATACACACACATACACACACACATACACACATACATACACATATATGCATACACACACACATAGAGAGACATATACACATATACACACATACACATACATGCATACATATGCATACATAATGCATATGCATATGCATACATACATACTTACATGCATACATAATGCACATGCATACATAGACATACATAATGCACATGCATACATACACATACATAACGCATACACACACATATGCATACATAATGCATACACACACATATGCATACATACATGCATACACATACACACATAGACACATACACACACATGGACACATACACACACATAAACACATACACACTCATAGACACACACACATACACATAGACACACACACACATACACACACATATACACACACACATACACACATAGACACATACACACATAATGATGCATACACACATGCATACACACATACACACACATATGCACACACATATACACACACATATACACACACATATACACACATACACACACATATATGCATACACACACACATAGAGAGACATACACACACATACACATACATGCATACATACGCATACATATGCATACATAATGCATATGCATATGCATACATACATACATGCATACTTAATGCACATGCAAAGATACACAGACATAATGCATACACACACATATGCATACATAATGCATACACATACATACACACACACATACGCACACATATGCATGCATACATGCATACACATACACACATGTAGACACATACACACACGCACAAACACATACACACTCATAGACGCACACACATACATGTACACACACACATACACACACACATATACACACACACACATACACACATAATGATGCATACACACACATACACATGCATACACACACATATGCATACACATACACACAGACACATACACACACATAGACACATACACACACATAAACAGATACACACTCATAGACACACACATACACATAGACACACACACACACACATACACACACATATACACACACATATACACACACACATACACACATACACACATACACACATACACACATACACACATAATGATGCATACACAAATACACATGCATACACACATACACACACATATGCACACACATATACACACATACACACACATATATGCATACACACACACATAGAGAGACATACACACACATACACATACATGCATACATACGCATACATATGCATACATATGCATACATAATGCATATGCATATGCATACATACATACTTACATGCATACTTAACGCACATGTATACATACACATACATAATGCATACACACACATATGCATACATAATGCATACATAATGCATACACACACATACACACACATACACACACATATGCATACATACATGCATACACATACACACATAGACACATACACACATGTAGACACATACACACACACAAACACATACACACTCATAGACGCACACACATACACGTACACACACACATACACACACACATATACATACACACATAGACACATACACACATAATGGTGCATACACACACATACACATGCATACACACACATATGCATACATACATGCATACACATACACACATACACACATACACACACATAGACACATACACACACACATAAACACATACACACTCATAGACACACACACATACACATAGACACACACACACACATACACACACATATACACACACATAATGATGCATACACACATATACACATGCATACACACATACACACACATATATGCATACACAGACATACACATGAATACATACATACACACATACACACACACACACATACACACACACATACACACACACATACACACACATATATGCATACACACACATAGAGAGATATACACACACATACACATACATTCATACATATGCATACATAATGCATATGCATATGCATACATACATACTTACATGCATACATATTGCGCATGCATACATACACATACATAATGCATACACAGACATATGCATACATAATGCATACATAATGCATACACACACATATGCATACATACATGCATACACATACACACATAGACACATACACACACATAGACACCTACACACACATAAACACATACACACTCATAGACGCACACACATACACATAGAAACACACACTTACACACACATATACACACACACACACATACACACATAGACACATACACACATAATGATTCATACACACACATACACATGCATACACACATACACACACATACACGCACACACATACACACACACATACACACATACACACATACACACATACACACATACACACACATAGAGAGAGATACACACACATACACATACATGCATACATATGCATACATAATGCATATCTATATGCATACATACATACTTACATGTATACACTCACATATGCATACATAATGCACATGCATACGTACTCATACTTAATGCATACACACACATATGTATACATAATGCAAACACACATATACACACACATGCATACATAATGCACATGCATATGCATACATATATGCATACACATACACACATAGACACATACACACACACACTTCAAATGGATGCCTACACAAGGAGAAACAATGTCTACAACATGAGCTAGTTGAATGCTCACAACTGCCAATCAAGCAGATACCTCACTTCACTCCAGCAAGCTTTTCTCAGAGATTATACAGAGAATGAATATCAAACTTTGGTCAACTTTAGAGGACTCTAATAGCTACCCAATGACACCAAAATCATAGAAAATGGATACATAGAAAAGGAGAACCAGCCCTTACAACAGAGAGCAAAATATTTCAAACAGAGCCTACACACTAAGAGAGATATCAATCACACAACTTCACTAAAATGAATGTTGCTCCCAGATTACTCAGAGAATGATCCAGAGAATTTGTGAGTATAAAATAGACTCTAATAGCTATCCAATGAGACAAGAATTACATCAAATGGATACAATATGAGGGAGAACCAATGCTAACAACTCATGGGTAGAGAGTTGCAACACTGCCTGCACACACACATAGATATGCCTACTAAAAGAAAACAAACAAGCAAGCAAGGGGCTAGCTTAAGCAAGGGTCTTGCTTATCACAACTCCAGCACTTAGTGCTCACTTTACATGAGCTAAAACTCCAAGAAGATGGCCCAAAAGAAGTCGGGATACATGCTCCTTTTATAGTGAGAAGTGTGCCCCTAAAATCTAGGAACTACCTTTCCAAATCAGCCTCCTAACTTGGAGGAATTAGTTGAGATGACTTGGGGAGTGGTTGAGTGACTTTTCTTGATGGAATCTCGTGACTTTTGGCTTCCTTTGATTGCTCCACATGTCCATAAAAGATTCCCCACGAATTTGTAGCTTGAAGCTTGACTTTTAACACTCCCCCTCAAGCTTCAATTCTTCGTCCTCATCCAAGCTCCTTCATGTTGATGCATTGCTTGAATTTTGAAATCTTCATCCCATCCAAAGACTTTGTAAACATGTCGGCAACTTGGTCCTTGGTACCAATATGATGTACTGAAACTTCCTTCGATATCACCTTTTCCCTTATGAAGTGATAGTGCACTTCAATATGCTTGGTTCTAGCATGATAGACAGGATTCGATGCTAGATGAATGCTACTCATATTGTCACAAAAAATTGGATATGTGTCAACCTGCAAATTAAGCTCCATAAATAACTTCTTAATCCACATTAGCTCACATGTGACTTGAGCCAAAGCTCTATACTCAGCCTCGGTGGAAGATAATGCCACCGTGGGTTGCTTCTTTGAAATCCATGAGATGATCTTGCTACCTAGCATGACTACGTAACCACTTGTACTTCTTCTATCCTCCTTCGAACCGGCCCAATCGGCATCAGAATAAGCTTTGACCTGCATATCATCATCAAATGAATAGAACAATCCTTCATTTATAGTGGCCTTGAGATATCGTAACATTCTTCTTGCAGCTTGCAAGTGTGTAGTCCTTGGACTATGCATAAATTGTGATAACACTCCAACTCCATATGCTATGTTGGGCCTAGTTATTGTGGCATAATTGAAAGATCCTACAATAGATCGATACAAGGTTACATCCTCTAATGGCTCTCCATCAATGGAGCTTAGCTTTACATTAACTTCCATGGGATTTGAAATAGGCTTGCAATGTAGCATCCCAAACCTCTCAAGTAGGTCTAGAATATACTTCCTTTGTATGAGCATAATACCTTCTTCTTTGTATACAACTTCAATGCCAAGAAAATACCTAAGATCTCCAAGATCAGAGATCCTTAACTCGTTTCCAAGCTTTGCCTTGATCTCCTCAATGCCCTTTGTATCATTACCTGTAATGATAAGATCATCTACATACACGCACATGTAGACTACAAGTTCTCCTCTTTGTTTGATGAAGAGAGATGGATCCGCCTTGCATTGATTGTAACCACATTTGATCAAATAGTCCACCAATCTTTGGTTCCAAGCCCTTGGAGCTTGCTTTAGGCCATAAAGTGCCTTCTTCAACCTACAAACATGATGTGGAAACTCTTTATGAACAAAACCTAGTGGTTGCTCCATGTATACCTCTTCTTCCAAGTCTCCATTGAGAAAGGCATTCTTGATATCCAATTGGAAAAGCTTCCATCCTTTGCTAGCAGCCATTGCAATGAGTGCCCTAACGGTGCTCATCTTTGCCACGGGGCTGAATGTCTCTTCAAAGTCCACTCCATATGTTTGTGCAAAACCCTTGGCCACCAATCTTGCTTTGAACCTAGAAATAGATCCATCTGAATTCCTCTTTACTTTATACACCCACTTATTACCTATTACCTTCATGTTATCCTTCTTGGGCACTAGAGTCCATGTTTGATTCTCCTCAAGTGCGTCGATCTCTTCTTGCATTGCGTCTTTCCATTCGATGTACCTGCTTGCATCTTCATAGCAATCGGGCTCATGATCTTCTACTACTTTGTTCATATATGCATAATGAGTTGCCATGTATGAATCATAAGTAAACCTTTGAGTTGGATACTTAACTCTAGAAGACTTCCTTTCTTCACCTTTTGGAGGAATAAACCTCCTTTGCCTTGGGAACTTGATCTATTTCTTTGACATGGCTTCTTTCTCCATCATCTGTCCTTCATCATCTTCAACTTCATTACCTTCTTCATCCAACTCCACCAATGTTGCTTTGCCTTTGTTGATTGATTGTGCTTCATAGCTTGATGAAGATCTCCCCCTCCATGGTGAGTTCATGCTTGAACTATCTTCGTTGATGGAACACCTTGGGCCGCTTAGCTCTAGGTCGATTTGTTCTTCATCATGTCCATGCTTTTCTTCTTCATAGTCCTGCATACAATCATACTTCTTATACCAAGGGAGTAGCTCATCAAATGCTACATCCCTTGATATCCTCAAGTCCTTTGTGTTTGGGTTGAAGCACCTGTAACCTTTATGATCATTTGAATATCCTAGAAACACACACTTTTCTGCCTTTGGTTGTAGCTTGTGCCTCAATTCACTTGGCACATGTACATAACAAGTACATCCAAATATCTTCAAGTGGGAAAGATCAGGTTTCTTACCATAATAGGCTTGATATGGTGTCAAGCCATGGATCCCTGAGGTAGGAGCCCTATTCATAAGATACACGGCGGTATTTGCTGCATCACTCCAAAACATGTTAGGTACATTCATCTCATTAAGCATTGCTCTAGCGATCTCGGCAACGTATCTATTTTTTCTCTCTGCTACTCCATTTTGTTGGGGGGTGTACCTGCATGTTACTTGCCTCTTGATGCCTTGATCCATTAAAAAATCAGAAAACTCATTGGAGAAATATTCTCCCCCTCCATCGGACCTTAGCTTCTTGATATATGTACCTGTTTCCTTCTCTACCATTGCCTTGAATGCTTTGAAACATGTAAACACATCTGATTTGTTTTTGATGAAATAAACCCAAACCATCCTTGTGCAATCATCTATAAAAGTGACAAAGTACTTGTTACCTCCAATGGATTGCTCTTTGGTTGGCGCCCACACATCTGTATGTATCAACTCCAATGGATATTGGCTTATGTAGCCACTCTTCTTGAATGGAAGTCTCGCAGTTGACAAGATTCACATAAATGCTTCATACCTTGTCCTTGGAAGTTGGGAAGACCTTCAACCAGCCTCTTGAATTGCATTTCCTTCATTCTTTGTATGTTGATGTGACCTATCCTCTTGTGCCACAAGTCCAACTCCGAAATCCTCTTGTTTCCATATGTGAAGTAGACATGTTGAGTGGAATGAGAATTTACCTCCAAAGTGAAGAGTCTCCCTTGCTTCTTTCCTCTTGCTATGACCTTGTAACCTTGCTTAGGGTTCTCCACAAAGCATCCACCTTTGTTGAACTTTACTTGATAGCCTCTTTCAACCATTTGCCCAACGGACACCAAGTTCTTTGTGATAGTAGGTACATGCAAGACATCCTTGAGACATCTTCCTTCCTCCTTGTCATCCAAAGCTACATCTCCAACATGGGAGATCTCATGGGTTGTATCATCACCTGTTTCTACATGTCCTTTACCTTTGGGAACATGTAGATTAGTAAACCAAGAAGCATTGCAACTCATATGGTTGCTACATCCACTATCAATATACCAAGTGTTATCTACTTTGCTTGAATTCCCATTCATGTGCATCATCAAGAGATTGTCATTTTCTGAACTTGTAGAAGCATAATTACCTTGGCCTTTGTATGAAGAACCTTGATTATATCTCCTTTGGTTTCCTCCTTGGTAGCAATCTCTAGCATAGTGGCCAAACTTGCCACATATGTAACATCCTTCACCATCTTGATTCCTGTTTTGTTGATGTCGTCCTCCTCTTCCTCTTGTTCTTCCTCTCCCTCTTTGTGATGAGGTGCCTTGGTCATGTCCTTGATTGCTTGAGTGGCCTTTCCTTCCTCCAAACCTTCCTTTTCCCCTTCCTTGTCCTCGTCTTCCTTTGCCCCTTTGATTACCTGCATAGAAAACTTGTGCATCCTTGCTTTTAGTTGAACTTCCACCTATGTTCATTTCTTCGGTGACCATGAGAGCAACCAATTGCTCAAAATCGGGAAGATTATCCCTTACATATACTGAAGTGGTAAAGGGTTTCCACTTCTCATCATCTCTCAAACCATTGAGAGTATAAGCCACAAGATCGTCATCGTCTACGTGGCTTCCAATGGATCCCAATGCATCTGATAACTCCTTGACCTTAAGTATGTAGTCATTTATGCTACTCCCTGAGCTCTTCCTAAGGTTGTTGAGCTCATTCTTGAGTTGGATCTTCCTTGCTTTGGTGCTTGTTGAATAAAGCCTTTCAAGTGTCTCCCATACCTTCATGCTTGAATCCAAGTCTTGGATATGGCCGATCATGCTATTGCTAATGTGTTGGGAAAGGATAAAGATAACCCTCTTGTCTCTTTCATTCCATTCCCTAAAGGCCCTTCTCTGATCATTGGTTGGATTCTCATCCAACCTAGGTCTTGGTTCACTTCCACTAATCAACCCCCAAAGGCCCTTGCCCATAAGATAGTTGGAGACCCTAAATCTCCATGGTTGATAGTTCCCTTTGTCTAGCTTTTCAATTTGAGTGTTGAAGTCTCCTATATCTAGTCTTTGATACTTGACCTAGCCCTTGGATAATGCTCCAATGTGTGTAAAATGAAAATGAGGCTCTGAGGTTACCTCAATCCAAAGCTTTCCTTAGATGGACACCTTGTGCTCTTTGAAACTTTGAGTAGAATAGCTCCCCCTTGATGTGAGCTACCTCCAAGAAGCTTTTGTTGATGCAAATCTTCAACCACCAACTCCAAGAGGTCTTCGTGCTTGTATGTGATGCCTCCAAGATGCCCAAATGCTCTGATACCACTGATGGGGGAAGTATCTCAACCCCTAAGCAACGACGAAGCGTGAATGACCTCCACAGGTATCCTTCTTTGACCTCTGCACACCAAAAATGCTCTTACTCAGAGCATATGCAGAGAACTCCAGTGCGCTTTTGTTGACCTGTAGTAGACACCAAGAGCTTTCCAACAAACCAAATTTCACTTCAAATGGATGCCTACACAAGGAGAAACAATGTCTACAACATGAGCTAGTTGAATGCTCACAACTGCCAATCAAGCAGATACCTCACTTCACTCCAGCAAGCTTTTCTCAGAGATTATACAGAGAATGAATATCAAACTTTGGTCAACTTTAGAGGACTCTAATAGCTACCCAATGACACCAAAATCATAGCAAATGGATACATAGAAAAGGAGAACCAGCCCTTACAACAGAGAGCAAAATATTTCAAACAGAGCCTACACACTAAGAGAGATATCAATCACACAACTTCACTAAAATGAATGTTGCTCCCAGATTACTCAGAGAATGATCCAAAGAATTTGTGAGTATAAAATAGACTCTAATAGCTATCCAATGAGACAAGAGTTACATCAAATGGATACAATATGAGGGAGAACCAATGCTAACAACTCAGGGGTAGAGAGTTGCAACACTGCCTGCGCACACACATAGATATGCCTACTAAAAGAAAACAAACAAGCAAGCAAGGGGCTAGCTTAAGCAAGGGGCTTGCTTATCACAACTCCAGCACTTAGTGCTCACTTTACATGAGCTAAAACTCCAAGAAGATGGCCCAAAAGAAGTCGGGATACATGCTCCTTTTATAGTGAGAAGTGTGCCCCTAAAATCTAGGAACTACCTTTCCAAATCAGCCTCCTAACTTGGAGGAATTAGTTGAGATGACTTGGGGAGTGGTTGAGTGACTTTTCTTGATGGAATCTCATGAATTTTGGCTTCCTTTGATTGCTCCACATGTCCATAAAAGATTCCCCACGAATTTGTAGCTTGAAGCTTGACTTTTAACATTACACACATACACACACATATGCATACATAATGCACATGCATACATACACATACTTAATGCATACACACACGTATGCATACACACACATATGCATACATAATGCATACACACACATATGTATACATAATGCACATGCATATGCATAGATACATGCATACACATACACACATAGACACATACACACACATAGACACATACACACGCATAAACACATACACACTCATAGATGCACATACATACACATAGACATACACACATACACACACACATATACACACACAGACATACACACATAGACACATACACACATAATGATGCATACACACACATACACATGCATACACACATACACACACACATACATGCACATACATACACACACATGCATACATAACATACTTAATGCATACACACATACATATGTACATGTATATATATTGATTTCTAACCCATTTTGTTTTATATGTTAGGTATTATGGATCCTAGTAGAGAGAGAGAGGCGAAACTCACTCTCATAAAAAGTCTTATGAGAGCAAGAATTCTGTCTGATACTCTAGGGGCCATCATGCATGATTACTGAGAGATGTCTGATGATGAGCTGGATTATACGATCTAGATGCTTACCCAGCGATCAGAGGAGGGCTCTTCTACGGATCCACATGCAGGAAGACAGCTATCTGCTCATAGGTATGTTTTTTTTTCATAAAATTTTTTAATGATATTATAACACATATTTTTGTTTATTTTTATCTTTCTATTTTCAGGACACCTATACCAACTCTAGATCATGATAGCAGAGCAGAGTTGCCTATGATGACATGCATAGGCACCTTAGGACTAGAGTGCGATATAGAGCCAGAGGGGAACATTGTGTACATAGGGAATGGATTGGAGTTCAAGAGAAGAATGCGGGCATTATGCGAATCTTACCTACGCCTTGTCCACTTACCATGGAAGTAAGTATAAATTTTACATATAAATTGAAATAAATATCTTATGTTTTATTTACACTATTTTTTTTATTTTTGTAGTGAGCATGATGAGAGGGATAAAAAAATATGTACTTAGTTCACTTGAGATAGAGTTTGGGACAGGATGGTCGCATAAGTAGTGTCTAAAAGAGATGCGGACACTTATGGCTCATCGTCGCGATAATGCACGGTATGCACTGCTTTTATGTATATATATGTGGATATGAGTATATGTGTTTATGTATGTATGTATGTATATGAGAGAGAGAGAGAGAAAAGAGTGAGACTAGAGGTACAAATACACACATACACACACATATACATCATACATGCACATTTACACACATATACACATACATGCACATTTATACATACACACACATACATGCACATTTTTACACACACATACACATGCATGCAGCTACACACATATAATGAATACACATAGACACATACACATACACATACACATAGACACATACAGGTACACATACTCACATACACATACACATGCATAATCATATGTACACACGCATAGGCTCATATAATCATAATTACATGCATATATACATATACACATGCATATATACACACACACAACACATGCATATGCACATATAGATACCATACATACACAACACATGCATACACATAAATAAATAAATAAATAAATAAATCCTATTTCAAAAATCCTAATTTGAAAACACTAATTTTGATATTACGGTTTTAAAACCCCTAATTTAAAAACTCTAATTCAACCTTTTAACCATATGCTTGAAGTATATTTACACATTGCATCTATTCCTCTGACATCCTACTAGAGAGATGTCTCTCCTCCCAACCTTATGCCTCTATATATAGCTACTCGAATCAACGAGGATCATAATATATATAAAGATATATACACATCATGTAGATACACATACATAAATATAAAATGGAGTAGATATATTATGCATCACATGTACATGCCTAAATGCACACATAAATATATATATACATGCATACATATTTACATGTACACATTTACACATAGACACATTGTAGCTCAGTGATGAGTAGCACCTCCTTTAATGTCAATCCGGGAAGACGAGAGGATTGTATGATGACCGTGAGCAAGTGAAGGCACAAGTGCATGAGTGAGAAGCACACTAGCATGCACACACATACACACACACGCTCACACACAGTAAGACAAAGAGTGAGAAGCAATGGAGTTCTTTAGATTACTTCCAAAATGTTCATACAAGTTTAGATCAATTACAAGCTAGCCTCAAAAATGAGCTCTCTAGCTCTATTTATAGTTTTTGAGTAGGTTTTGGCCTTGTCCAGACCTAGTGTCTGGCCTAGTTAAAAATTAGGTTCTCTACCCTATTTGGAGGTTCAAACGGAGTCTAAAAAGTGCGAAAACTGATAGGTAGGTACTTCTAATGCCCCTCAAGCTCAAGGACTCCTTGGCTTGCACAAAATGGAGCTACAAAAATATGAAATGGTATTTATAATGGTTTTTAGTGATGAAATTCACTATTTTTGTAGGGATTTCTTCTAACATTTTGACATACATTTCCTGGAGTTCCCTACTTGCTCCTTCTTCTTGTGTGCCCAACTCTTTGATGCCTAAAAAATTTAAATGGCCTACTTGCCAGATCTTCTTTGACTACTATGTGACCCTGTGCTTTCTCTTCGTTTTGACTCCCTTCATAGGCTTCCTTGTCTTGCAACTCCTTCAGCTCCTTGACTACTGCCAACACCCCCCCCCCTCTCTCGCATCTGTCGTCTCTGACAGACCCTTGTCTAGCTGTGCGTTGGACATAATATTGAACAACATCGGTAGCGAGGTGGTGTTCTTCTAATCGTAGCCCCCGTGCTAGATCTGTTAACAATGCATCCCAATTCACTGGTCCTGGTACGTCCGGATGTGGCACCTGGAGTTGTTCTGAATGGATGGTTCTCTCCACAGCAAATAAGTGGAGGAGATGTGAGGGCCTAGGTACAAATATTTATGAGTGATATTCCCAGAATCTTGTTACGAACATCTCCTCGAATGTCTGTTTAAAGCAAGATGGGAGGTACTTGATTCTGGCATGCCAAGCATATATTACCTCTATTGATGGGGTGGTGCTCATGTCGTATACCAGATCTTGGTTTCCTGTAAGAAATCCGACACCTGAGAAGTGGGGGTCTTTAATATTCTTGAATTTCGTGAATGTGATTAGCATTAGTTCAAAGATTTTCATGCACATTTGGGCCATCATATCGAGGGTATTCCGTAGTCGAGTGCTCCAGTGACGGATGGTAGAAATCATATAATTCACAGTGGGAGGGCCTCTTATGGAGGTGCTAGATAAACGTAGTTTAACCACTTTGCACAACCTTTGATGTTCTTGACAGCAATTGTAAACTCTGGCCAGGTGCGCCTGCAGAAGACTGGAACATAACAAGGATTGTATTTAATAAAAAGTGGCATGTTAGTCCAGGTACGAACCATCTTTGGGTAGGTCTCAAGAAGGCGGATCCTCCAGGTGGGTTGATGAATGGATCCTTTCTTAGCACTTTCTGGGATATCATCAGGCCCAAATTGTGTGGCGAAAGTTGGAGGTTTGCCACATCTGCGTTGAATCTCTGCGTTGTAATCTGCAAGGAGTACACAATATGGAACATATTGATCGTCGTTGGTGCTGATCCATCTATGATGAGACATGCTGCGGAAATATTCTGACTTTATGATTGTGTCTTCTAATTTGGCCATTGATTGGATTTGAACTGCCACTCGATCTTCATGGGTTGTTGTTGTTTTCTCTAGTGTTTGGAGCCATTCAGGTACTTCAACTTCTAAGGTGTCCATTCCTTCTGAGGTCTGTGCACCACCTGGCATCGGCATAGGAA
Organism: Ceratopteris richardii; assembly: GCA_020310875.1. Classification (NCBI taxonomy): domain Eukaryota; kingdom Viridiplantae; phylum Streptophyta; class Polypodiopsida; order Polypodiales; family Pteridaceae; genus Ceratopteris; species Ceratopteris richardii. The sequence goes on along the minus strand of CM035408.1, from coordinate 150,624,181 downwards.
CTTATGGTTCCTCATATGTTTCGTCCACCTCAATGGGTACTAATTCCTCAGGCTCTGGTTCTACAACTGGAGAGGGCTGGCTGTCATATTCCAGTAACTTTTGCTGCAGCTCCGCCACCTGCTCTTTCAATGCCTTTACTTCCTCTGAAGTCGAGGTCGTTTCTATGACTTTGGGTTGAGCCTCTTGAGCTGGCTACGTAGTTCATCCCATTCCCTTTCCAAATCATCATGTGCTTCTAATAAATCCGCATAGCGGGTAGCTTCCAGGTTTTCTTTGTTTTGTTTTTGCAGACGTTTGTTTTCTTCAAGGGCCGTAGCCATGTGTTTTCGGAGTAGAGTTAAATTTCACCGGACTCTCAGATTATCTGTTTGGTAAACCTCTAGTAAGGCTTCGAGTTGTTTGACACCTGACTCTTGTGATGGTTGGGGTGTCTCCAGGAGGGTTTGATGAGCTTGCTCAAGAGTGGTGTAGCGTTGGTTGAGGTCTGCATTTTCTTCTTCTATACTTGTAAGCCATCTTTGTAGTTGTTGATGATTCATCGTCAGCTGATGATGACGGTCTTCTAAAGCCTGGTACTCACTCTGAAGTTGATACACGCATTGATGTAATGCTATGAATATACTATTTACATTAAACGATGCAAGGAGAGATGAAAATGCAAGGGGAATGGGGAAGGGGAAGGGAGTTGTGAATGCTGTGGAGTCAAGTGGTGAGGTAGGTGGAGGGGGTATGGGAGATTGAGGTTGTGTGGGGGGTGGGAGTGGTGCTGTGGCTGGTGATGTCTCCATTGTGTCGAATGTGTGTGTGACTGTAAAGATGGGAACAGTGGGTGGGGTGGATGTGATATTTGTGAAGAGTGTTGTGTACGTGGGCATGGTAACTCCTCCGAATTGGATTCCAAGAGAGAGAGGAATTCCCATGACGACTGTGGTAATGGCAGAAATAGGTGTGGTAGTGTTAGGTGGTGAGGTGACATGTGTAGTGAGAGGTGAGGTGGGTGGTGAGAGTGGTTCCTCCTGATGTTCTTCTGTTTGTGTGTTGCCTCCTGGTTCTGATACATTGATGTGTATTTGTTTGCCAGATCGCATGGGATGGGTAGGCACACATTTCTCAAATCGATTAATATAAGTCATGGCTGCATGAACAACCTCATCTAAGCCCATTGCATCAGCGTGCAGGTTCATTGATTCGATGAACATGTCATCCACACCTTCCTCGGCTAACATTTGGCTCATGATCATCTTTCCTATTTCGAGCGACAGTTTGTGTTGCTCTTGGACCCGCTTCATGGTTTCATATAATCTTTTTATTTGGGCTGAGTATGCCGGAGCACTTGCTAGTTCTAAAAGTTCTTCATATTCTTGATCATACTCTTCGTGTGCCTCTTGTTCTTCTGTCTCTTCTTCATCGTCTTCTACTTCTACTACTCCCGGTTGGGTCGGGGCTGAAGTGGTAGTCATGGGTTGTTGTCCTTGGGTCTGCTCTGCTTCTGTCTCCAGGTTAGATTCATTGATCAATCGGGCGATTTCTTCATCTGTTAGATTAGCAAGGGTGTAACCTTGAGGGAACTCCAAGTCTGAAGGAATAGGAGGAAACACCAGGTTGGGTCCTTTTGCACTTGGTCTGGGTAGACGAATGGTGAATGGTCGGACACGCCTCGTTTGGGGAGGAGTCACCTCGAGTGTGGTAGTGGCTCCTCTTGGTTGAGCGCATGGTAATTGAACTCCCCCTTTCATCTTCTTCGATGGAGGACCCGCTGTTGATAGCCGTCTTTGGAACTCTTGGGCCCTGGACCATACTAGTGCTCTTTGGATGGGCACGCCGTACGCTAAGCACCTGTAAATTATTCTTGTGAGAGCACAACATCCATGAAGTATATTTTTCTGCTTCTTATTCCACCGTTGATGGGCTAGGTGTATTTGATCAATGATCCAGTGCGGTATGTTGATGGTGAGGTTCTCTGTCTCCGCCAAGTACAAACTGAACCATATCTTTTTTGGTGGCATAGTGAATCGTTCTTCGGCGGGAAAAGAAAAATGTTGCATGATAGTTCGTAAGTGTAGAGCAATGGTAGGTGTCATTGCTACCATGTCCTTCAATTTGTTGAGGTCTTTATGCTTCATCCTCCTTGGAACCATTAGTTCTTTCTCAGTGGGAATATGCATTCCTTGCATGTTCAATGCTGCTCGTACCAAATTGAGGGTCAGTTTGAATCTCTTGAGTTCGTGGCCTGGCAATAGTGAGGGTAGCACAAAAGTACTATCACCTCCCTTGGCCCTGCTAGGAGTGATGGTACTGATAAAGTAGGAGCAGCGAAGAAAATGTGGCTTAGGAAAATGTGCTCTAAAGTAGCTATCCAATCCCGCTTTGGTCCAACCGATCACATTACTTCTGCATTCTGATAGTTTTCAAATTCGCGAGTGAAAAAATGATAACGTCCCCATCTGCCATTGAACTCAATTTCTACTTCCCAGAAGTAGGTGCCATCCCCCAATGGCCCTGCGACATCACTAAACCAATGAGCATGTGTTGAAGCTCAAAGTCAAGGACAAAGCATGGAAGCACATCAAAAGGTGGACACACAAGGAAAGGGAGCAAGTAGGGAGCTCCAAGAAGTGTATGTCAAATTTTCAGAAGAATCCCCTACAAAAATAGTGATTTTCATCACTAAAAACCATTGTAAATACCATTATCTATTTTTAGTAACTCCATTTTGTTCAAGCCGAGGAGTCCTCGAGCTTGAGGAGTATTAGAAGTACCATCGTACCAATTTTCATAATTTTTAGACTTCGTTTGAGCCCTCAAATAAGCCCTGGAACCTAATTTTTAACTAGGCCGGACACTAGGTCTGGACAGGGCCAAAACTAGTCAAAAAACTATAAAAACAGCTAGAGAGCTCATTTTTGAGGTTAGCTTGTGAGAGAATAGAACTTTGGTAAGAGAACTCTTTTGCAATCTAAGCTTTCCATTGTTCCTCTCTTTGATCTTCCTTTGTGCGCGTGTGTGTGTATGTGTGTGCATGTTTGTGTGCTTTCACTCACGCACTTGTGCCTTCACTTGCTCGAGGTCTTCATACCGGTCCTCACGTCTCCGTGGATTGACAAGTAAAGGAGGTGGTGCTTACACTTGAGCTACACCAAATTTTGGCGCCGTTGCCGGGGAGAGAGCTTCGAGGACGAGCGTTGTGATGGTAAGATCGTAGATTTGCGACGTTGGAAGGTAAAAAAACTATCATTTTAGTTCATTTTCTGTTTTTTCCTCTTCATCTTCTTTATCATCATCATCTCCACCTTCTTCCATCTTCTTCTTCATAGAAATTTCTTGTTTTTTAGTGCATTCTCACCATTTTCATACCATTTTTCATGCATTATTGTGTGGGAAGGAGTTAGGAGGTGCAAGGGAGAGCAAGCGCTGTGTTTTTTTCATGATTTTTTGCTCATACGGAGCTCGCCATAGCCGGCGCTCAAAAATTTGAATTTCCCGCCAAAAAACGCGATTCTGTGATGAAAATCGCGATTCTTTGAAAATTCAAAATTTTTGAAAAATCACGATTTTCTGTTTTCCCGCCTAAAAGTTGGCTGAAAAAATCACGATTCTGTGGTCATTCTCAGAATCGCGATTCTGTGATTGTGCTCAAAATCGCGATTCTCACAAATCACGATTTTCAGTCAAAAAACACGATTTTGAGAAAACACGATTTTGAGAAAACACGATTCCCTACTCAATATCGCGATTCTCAAAAAATCACGATTTTCAGTAAAAAACACGATTTTGTGAAAAAAAGGCGATTCTGTGTAATCACGAATTTTTGCTCAAAATCGCGATTTTCTAAAAACACGATTTTGTGCTCAACATCACGATTTTCATGCCAAAAACACGATTCTGAGAAAATACGATTTTCAGCGGGCTCAAAATCGCGATTCTCACAAATCACGATTTTCAAAAAAAAAAAAAAAAAAAAACACGATTTTGTGAATCACGATTCTCTGAGTCAAAATCGCGATTTTCATAAACACGATTTTGTGCTCAACATCGCGATTTTCATGTCAAAAAAACACGATTCTGTGCTCAAAATCGCGATTTTTATAAACATGATTTTGTGCTCAACATCGCGATTTTCAGAAACACGATTTTGTGCTCAACATCGCGATTTTCAGAAACACGATTTTGTGCTCAACATCGCGATTTTCTTGTTAAAAACACGCTTCTGAGAAAACACGATTTTGTGAAAAAACACGATTTTGTAAATCACGATTCTCTGAGTCAAAATCGCGATTTTCAAAAACACGATTTTGTGCTCAACATCGCGATTTTCAGAAACACGATTTTGTGCTCAACATCGCGATTTTCTGAGTTCACAAAATCACGATTCCCTGAAAGTTCACAAAATCGCGATTCTCTGAAAGTTCACAAAATCGCGATTTTCTCCAAAGTTCACAAAATCGCGATTTTCTCCAAAGGTCCTGTTTGCCTGTTTTGACCCCAGGAGCCTGAATTGGCATAACTTTTTCATCCAAAGTCCATTTTTTGAGCTCTATAGCTCGTTGGAAAGCTCGTTTCAAATCCTACACGACCTCAACTGTTTTTTTCAAGAATAACGCGTTGATTTTGAGATAGGATAATTTGAAGTTGGCCCTCAAGTGCGACTAGGGAACCAAGGGGACTCCAAAGAATTTTGAACCATACCAAGGGGAAAATTTGGACTCTTGACTAAAGCTTATGAACCTGAGATCTGGTAGACACTTAGGCAAGGATAAACAAAGCATTAGATCTTCTGAGGCTAGTGTCAACCATACATTCAAGTCTTGGGCACAACAACTAAGTGGTCATCTTTTACTAAGTTCAGACACAAGTGATTCAGAAATGTCTTTTAGTATGGGAAAACCTGCAGGTGGCTCAAGGACTGCCCATCTACAAACACCAGAAGGTCCCTATAAGACACAGTTGGAATATATTCGGACCAACCAATTAGGTGCTCGCATCTATGAGGATGGTCTGAGGCGATCAGTGGTCCAACTCAAAAATCCAGATCAATCCTTTGGACTTGAACACCCGGTGGTCAAGTTCGAAGAGGGTTCATACATTGATAAGGAAGGAACCATGTATGTGGTCACCAACCTACCAGATAGGATTGATGAGTTTGGAAATGTCATTCCTGAGAATGAAATAGGAGACCTAGAACAAGGAAATGTAGGAAAAGGACCCCAGACTCCTAGAGGTAAGCCAGTTTTGACCCGAGTGATCACTCCAGACTGGATCCCTCAAGATAACAAAAGCATAGAACTATTTTTTAATAGAGAAACAGAGGAAGCCTTTTGGAGATTCAAGCCAGATCAACCTAGCCAATTGGGCATAGTCATCATCTACGAGTTCAAGGATCGAGAGATACCAGGCAAAGTTGTCTACCTGGATAACACATCAGAGAAAATTTTCTTGGTAACAGAACATGATAGACATGCATATACTTGGAAGAATGAATTGATTTTCCCCCCACCAAGATCCAATGTTTCCCATGGCCTCCAAGGAGTAGGATCATCCCACGCTCATGAAGCCCAGAGAGAAAGAACTAGAGAGAGACCTGAGGTAAGTTTTGCACACACCGTGGGCAGGAATAGATCAGGATTTGAAAATGAAAGACCTGAAAGAGAGAGACATCAAGCACATAGGCAAAAAAGAGATGAACATGATTTTCCATTGCCTAGACCCCGAGAGCACCCAAGAACCCTTAGACCCACTCAAGTGATCAAGGCAATGAAGAATTATTTTGACGGGTCAGGAGATCCTTATGATCATGTGGCCGAGTTCAAACAAGTGTTAAGAGCTGAACAGGTTGAGGATTTATTCACCCAATACGAGGCATTTGGTTTGACTCTTAAGGGCACTGCCTTGGCTTGGTTTCAACCATTGAGTAGTCGCAACTATCGCGATATAGGTCAACTGCTAGACGAATTCATTATAGAATTTTCCAAGAGTGGTATCAGGCATAACACATCATCCTTGATCCATAGTTTCAAGCAGACACCCCAAGAAACAGTGCGACTAGCAGGTAGAAGGTTCAGACAGTACCTAGAAAGATGCCCTGCTCCCGAGTTACCCACACCAGCCAAACAAGTGGCTTTGTTCTTAGATGGCTTACTGAGCACAAAGTTAAGATCATATGTATATTTGAAAGAGCCTAGATCCATAGAAGAGTGCGTGCGGACATGCATTGACATAGAAGATAACTTGGGTGAGGAGTTAGGATTATCCAAACTCTATAAGGATTCAGATAGTTCTACTAGTCATACTTCAAAAATCTCCACGGAAATAGAGGAGATAGCTGAGCAAGTTGCCAAGAAATTGGGAGTCCAAAATAAACAAACACAGAGAGTCACTCCAGTGAATCGGTGTTATACTTGTGGGGGCGACCACATGGCTAATGTATGCCCAATGCAAAACCAAAACATTAGAGAAAGGAATGCTCCATATTGCACTATTGAGAGAAAATACACAAGCCACACGGCTCAAGATTGTCCCTACAATAGGCAGGCTGTTAGACAGAATTATCAGCAACCTTACCCACAAGGTAGGTATCAGAACCAATACCAACAGCCATATTATAGACCACAACAGCAATATCAGGTACCATATAGGCCACAACCTGTCTTGGGAAACCAACCACCAGCTCCAGGCAACGTGATTCCAGTCAAATATGCTGTGGGAGAGGAAAATCCAAATAGATCATTGGTGCCCCTAACCCCATTGATACCAGATAATGATTCTCATGCTCATAGTTCAGACTACTCCCATGAAGATTACTCGTATCAATATGAGGCACCACCTACGGAGCAAAATTGGGAGCCAGAATACTCCAATGTCATGTACACAAATCCTAACCCTAGGCCCCAATTGAGACAAATGAGACCACAAGCCCCTAGAGGATCTTGTTTTAGATGTCAAGGTGATCATTTCATTCGTGACTGTCCCCACCCATCATCTCCGAGTCAAGGACAGGCTATCACAATACAGGCTTTTTGCCCTGATTGTGGCAAAGACCATCTCCCTAGAGATTGTCCAAGAAACCCCTCCAGTGCACCCAAGATTACACCCATTAATGTGGTAGGCTTAGTGGCAGATTCAAGTTCAAGTAGCAGTAATGTGGCACCTATATAGGCAGTTACTAGGGCACAAGCATTAAAACAAGATAAACCAGCAGAGCAATCGGAGTCGAGTGAATCAGGAGAGCCTAGTAAGAGGAAAACAAGATCATGGAAGGATACCAGAGAAAAGGCCAATCGTAAGTGGAATAAAAAGTTATCGGAACTAGAAGAAAGCTTGAAAGATGCAAAAACAAAAATAGAAGACATTGCATCTCAAAACCCCTCGCATGCCGAAACTCCATCCATTCCACCTCATCGCACCCCACCACCCATTGTAAATAGACCGCAACCAGGGTCTGTTCTTGCAGATCCAACCCCAGAAGGCTTGGACATGATGTTCAAGGCCTACCACGCTCGACTTCAAGAAGGGCCTACAGCTGCAGACCTAGACAAGAGTTACCCTAGAGCGGACTTAGAGATTGAACGGATGAAAATGTGCATGAAAATGGTAGAACAAGCTCAAGCTATACTTGAGACTAGTCAAAAGTTCAATCAGACAAACTCTGTCAAACCAGATTTGCATTTCCAAGGGTTACTAGAAAGATTAGAGCAGTTGGTAAACAAACCACAAGTCTCTTTACCTCCACAGGCTCAACTAGTTATTGAAAGAGGAAGCTCACCACCAATGGGAGCTTATGTTCCTAATTCCACAGATGTTGGAATACCTCCTTCAATTCAACAGTACTCTCAAGAGTTCTTGCGGGAAATACAAGAAGAGAAATGGGCCAAGGAGAAGGGTAATTCCCCTCCTATTCCTGAGATTGATGATCTTCATGATCAATTTCCCCAAGACATTCCATCTATTTACGGAGATGAACCAGAACAACAAGAAGACGAAAGGTTAGATTTTGAATCTAATACCTCAGAAGAACTGCCTCAATTTCCAAGCCCATGGGAATCTGAATCTCTCCAGATTAGAGCTCCCACAATACTAGTAAGAAATGAAGACTCAGTGGTTCCAAGGAACACGGATGTCGTGAAGAACACTAAGGCTCAGTGTCATCTCACTGTAGAAGAGCTGCTCAAAGCAAAACCTGAGCTTTGGAATCATGTGAAGGATCAGGTTCCAGAACTTGATTCCAACATGCCAAAAGCAGGCTCCAAGCAAAGGGTACCAGAGATACCTCTAGACAAAATAGGGGACATGTGTGAGGGTGAAGAAGGTAATACTTATCTTCCAATCACCTACCAAGGTTACACAACCAAAGCAATCATAGATTCAGGTGCTGGTGTTGCTATTGCGACCACCTCCTTGTGGAAGCAATGGGGCAAGCCCACATTAAGACCAACTAGAATGAAGCTTCAAATGGCTGATGGTCATTTTGAAAGACCTCTAGGATTGCTAGAAGGGATCACTCTAACCACTTGTGGAGTAGAGTTTGAGCACACATTTGCTATATGTGACTTTGAGAGAAATAATGTCTATGAGATGATCCTAGTAAGACCCTTCCTACGACAATTGCAAATAGTACAGGATTGCGGAACTAACTCCTTGTACTTACAGCACTTAGGGGTCACCACCAAGGTCAATTTGAAGGAGTACACGTTCAGAGATGTACCACCCCTACAGTGGAATTCTATCCACAAAGCGAAAGAAGATTCCATCTCTGTGCATTCTGAAAGTTCACCTGATCCATCATGGCTACATGAAGATACTCATTTGTGGATGTGCAAGGTTGCAAAGGAAGAGGAAAAACGTTTAAAGGCAAGAGAAGAAGGAACTTCGCTAGGAGATAGACCAGTTAGAGACCCAGCCTACACACCGATGATCTTTCCAGATGAGGAGTTTGAGCCTCATGGCTGGCCAGAAATCTTAGCCACCATGGACATTGCTGTCAATGAGGAACAGTGGACACCTCATTGTGATGAGGAGGGTTATGATATCTCAGTGTTCATGTGTCAACCCTTGCTAGAAGAATGTGACCTTAGTGATGTCATAGAAGAAGAAGAAGAGAATGACGATGATCTGGAGTCTATTGTGATGGATAGTTGCTTTAACTCAGAGCAGCACTATCTAGAAGATATAGGAGTGTTCACCCAGAAAGAAGAAGAACCTCTCACAAGTATTAAAACAGTAGACTCAAAGGATGGAAGTGAGACTAGTCAAAAGAAAAAGAAAAGAAAAGCAGTGAAACAAGAAGAGGAGGAATCATTGGTTGAAGTACCAGAAAACTTCAAGAAATATGAAGTTGACGACCGCAAAATTTTGGTACGAATGCCTAAGAGAGAGGCCATCATAGGAGAATCATATGATAATAAAGAAAAGACCAAGAAGATTGTAGTGACCATTGAAGAGAACGAAGAGAGATGCACATATATAGGAGATGACCTAAGTGCAAGAGAAGAAATGGAGCTCATAGCTCTATTAAGGGAATATAGGGATGTGTTTGCATGGCACTATAGAGACTTGAAAGGGGTAGATCCAAGAATCTGCTCTCATACTATCCCCATGACTGCTGATGCTAAGCCCACCAAACAGAAGCCCTACACATATAATGATACCTATGCAACCAAAATAAAAGAAGAAATTGATAGGTTGATTGAAGCTGGATTCATCTATGAGATTGAGCATACCGAATGGGTGTCCCCCATTGTTGTGGTACCCAAGAAGAACGGGAAGTTGCGAGTGTGTATTAACCTTAAAAAAGCTAATGCCGCTACGATCAGAGATAGTTATCCACTTCCAATCACAGAACACCTTTTGGAGCGTGTTGCAGGCAAGGAAGTTTATAGCTTCCTTGATGGATTTTCAGGTTACAATCAAGTAGCCATTGCCCCAGAAGATCAACACAAAACAGCTTTTGCTACAGAGTGGGGAATCTTTGCATTTCGTGTGATGCCATTTGGGCTCACCAATGCACCTGCAACATTCCAAAGGCTCATGTGTCATGTCTTCAAAGAGTTCTTGCGAAAGAGCTTAGAAGTGTATGTGGATGATTTATGTGCTCATTCCCAAGAAAGAAGGTTTCACATCCCTGAGCTCAGACAAATCTTCAATAAGTGTAGAGAATATCGAGTGTGTCTGAACCCAGAAAAGTGTGTGTTTATGGTGCGTCAAGGTAAAATCTTAGGTCATATTGTTTCTAAGAATGGAATCTCAACAGATGAAGATAAGGTACGAGCCATAGCGGAGCTACCAAGGCCAAGGAATTATTAAAGAGGTACAAGCCTTTATGGGCCATTGTGGATACTACCGTAGGTTTATCCACATGTACGCGATCATAGCTAGACCCCTTTATGCCTTGTTGTCTAATTTTGAGTGGAACGACGAATGCAAGAATTCTTTCAACAAACTGAAGAAACGTTTGTGCACGGCACCAATACTCACCACTCCTGATTGGAATAAACCATTCCATGTCCATGTGGATGCATCCAATCATGCCATAGGATGTGTGCTAGCACAACCCATAAGTGAAGGAAACTTAGATTTGCCCATAGCATATGCTAGTAGACATCTCACTGCAGCTGAACGGAACTATACCACAACTGAGCGAGAGGGCTTAGGCATGGTATATGCTATGAAGAAGTTTAGACACTATTTATTGGCCAACAAGTTCAAGTTTTTCACTGATCATCAAGCTTTGTTATATTTGGTCAATAAACCTTGCAATAATGGACGCTTAGTAAGATGGTTCCTCTTACTAAAAGTTGTCGTCAGGAAAGGTAGAACCCACCTTCGGGCAGATCACCTTTCTCGCATCACTTCAGGAGAGTCACCGCAAGGAGTGTCTGACGAATTACCCGATGCTTATCTGTTCAATTTAGAAGTTGTTCCTAAATGGGCAAATAAGTTGGTACCAGTCCTAACCTTTGGCCCTGCAAATAAGAATGTGAAAACATCACAAGAAGAAATTGTAAAATCACAAAAATATCACATATTAGCAGGAAGCATGTACAAACAAGATACTGGGGGTGTATTAGCTTGTTGTGTGGAGGATGATGAACATAGTAGTTGGTTGCAACAAGCCCATGAAGGAATGCTAGGAAATCATTATTCTAAACAACGAACATTGCAGAATCTAAAGCGTTTAGGAGTGTATTGGCCTAGCATGGACAAAGAAATACATGAGTGGATTAAGAATTGTCCAAGGTGCAGAGAGAGACCCCCAGTGGAGCATGCGACCTTTATCAAGTGTCATTAATTCCAGATTGGAGTGCTCCATTGGTAGAGTTTATGAGATCGGGAAGATTACCCAAAGAGGCTAGTCTAGCAAGAAGAAGAAGCATGGAGCAAGAGGCTCAAGGCTATGCCCTAGTAGGAGACAACCTATACCGAAGAGGCAAATATGGTTACTTAAGACTGTGCGTTCACGAATCAGATTATTTGAAAGTCTTAGAAACTGCACACAGCGGTGTTGCAGGTGGACATTTTGGTCCTGACCGAGTGATCAAGACCATTCTATTCTCAGGACTTTGGTGGCCCACTCTTCATATGAACGCACATACCTATGTGAAGAAATGTGACACATGCCAACGTGCACAATATCCAGTGAGAAAAGACGAGATGCCCTTGAGGCCAATGATGGGAGGACGTGCATTTTCGAAGTGGGGCATAGACTTCATAGGTCCTATTAACCCCCCAGCTAGAAACTCCCATGCAGAGTACATCATTGTAGCCACAGATTACCTTACAAAGTGGGTAGAAGTCAAAGCCACAACAAAGAATGATGCTCAGACTACGGCTAAGTTCTTATTCGAGAATGTGTTCACGAGATATGGACTACCAATAGAGTTGGTGAGCGATAGAGGCACACACTTCTTGAATGAAGTCATTGAAAATCTTCTCCAAGAATTCTTGGTGATACATAAGAAATCTGCCCCCTATCACCCACAAGCCAACGGACAAGCCGAGAGTACCAATAAGATCCTCTGTAACGTATTGACAAAACTGGTAAATAATAAACGCTCTGATTGGGACAAACAACTTCATCATGTTGTTTGGGCTTATCGAGTTGCCTACAAAACGGTACTCAACGCCACCCCATTTCAGATGGTCTTCGGACAGAACGCTGTGCTACCATTAGATTTCTTAATCCTTGCCTTAAAGTAGCACAAGAGTATGAGTGGAATGGGCATGAATTGTCCTCTAGGATCTTTGATCTCGAACGCTTGGGTGAGACGAGGCTACGAGCGGCAGCAGGCATCTACGCTGCAAAGAAGAGGCAAAAGGCATACTTTGATGCACACATCAAGGATAAGGGATTGAAAGAGGGAGATCTAGTGTTGGTACACACACTAAAACAACATGCCCGTAAGTTGGAAAAAAGAGGATACGGACCCATGATCATTAATAGAATTTCCACTAGTGGTGCAGTTCAGTTGGCCACTCTAGAAGGAGATATCTTGCCAAACTATATTAGTGGCTGTAGAGTCAAGCTATATCAAGAACCTCTTACTGAGGATATGCTAATGAGACTCAACACTGCTAAGAAGCGAAAAGAAGAAGAGTTAAGAGTGAGAGAAGAAGCACAGGTAGAGGCCAGAGAGCGTATTAGGCGAAATAAGTTAAGGTGATTAGGCCTAGATGTCAACTCAAAAGCCCCAAAATATCACATGGATATGTGTCAAAAGTCAGGCATAGCGACTTCTCAGGTCATTGACCGAAGACCCTTTGTGACCATAGAGATAGGACAAGGGAAGGGTGCAAGGACGGTGAAAGCATTGATTGACTCAGGTGTAGCAAGTAGTGCAATTAGACTTTCCTACTGCCAAGACTTGCAGTTGAACATCAATCCCATAGAAGCTTATCTCATAGGATTGGGAGGTGTGGAAACCCCTTGTTTGGGCGAGGTGGAACTTCCCATCTACCTTCAAGATGTTCCAATGAAAGTCAAAGCGCTAGTATGTCAAGATGAGAACCTTACAGAACCACTTGTCTTGGGTCAAGATTGGATCTATGACCATGCAGTTAACTTAAACCTAAGAAGTCAAATTCTTCAAGTTTGGGTACATGAACAATGCATTACATTAGAATTAGAGAACTGCATGCTCCTAAATCATGGCACCACACACTCTCTTAGTTCTTCCAAGACTAATCATATGAAAGAAGATGTTGTATGTGTCAAAAGCTCTATGATGCAGAAGGAGTCAATCGTGGAAGACCAAGTTCGAAGGCGGGTGGATCTTTCTTCTTCTCCAAAGAATCAAGTAGCCACAGTAGTGAGTCCATCAAATAGAAAGACACCATTCGATAAAAAAGCAGTTCCGAGCATGAAGCAGATATGGGTACGCAAAGGAGAGCAACCACCAACCTTGCCCCCACAAATTCCATCCATGCAAACCAACCAGGCCAGAAGATGAAGGAAGCAGCTAAGACAAGCTCAATCACAAGGTATCCAACAAGTTTGGGTGCCTAAGAAGTTAGCTGCAGCTCAACAAGGGCAATTACAGATGTGGGTACCTAAGAAGCTCCTACATCCACAACAACCTTTGTTCTCCCACATGCAAAAGGTTTCAACAAAGAAGCCAAAAAGAGAAAAGGGTAAGAACCACGTACAGAGACCAAAGGAAGATCAAATCAGCTCTTCAACATTAGTAGGAAGACATGCAAAAAGGATATGGGTTGGGAAGCCAAAAGTGCAAGTAGCCTCCACCGAACCAAAGCATCAACCACACTGGATACCACAGTTCAGAAAGCATCCAAAGAGAAAGACGCCTGAAGTGACCTCTACAGTGCCAAATGATGTTCTAAAATGGACTCCAATAAGGAGGATTACATCAGTTCGAGACTCAATGGATACCTCCACCAAGGTCGGCATCAACCTCCACAAATAACATCGAAAGCCTCGAACGAGCAACAACCATGTGCTCCTTGCACAACCCTGTCTTTTGCACCATTCAGGTCATGCATTTCCAAAGTATGCATTAATATAGGGCCACATTACACGGCCGTGCATAGACACACTTGAGAATCCCACGCACAAGAGCACAGTGACATATGTCAAATATTTCTATTGATACTAACTTTTGTGTTCTTGTTTTGTGATATCCTATTCCTCAAAAAAAAAAAAAAAAAAAGGGGAGAAAGAAAAGCGGGAGAGAGCTTGTTCCCAGGTTTGGCTTATGAAACATGAATGAGTCATGCTTAGTTGAGGCATTTATCAATTTGGATAGAAGTGTGTCTCGGCCAGCAGTGAGATTATTGCTGCCTTATCTGGTAGATGACAAGTGTAGCTCAGTGATGAGTAGCACCTCCTTTAATGTCAATCCGGGAAGACGTGAGGATGGTATGAAGACCTCGAGCAAGTGGCGGCACAAGTGCGTGAGTGAGAAGCACGCAAGCATGCACACACATACACACACACGCGCACACACGGCAAGACAAAGAGAGAGAATCAATGGAGTGCTTTAGATTACTTTCACAAGCTCTTACAAGTTCGTTTCAATTACCATCTAACCTCAAAAATGAGCTCTCTAGCTCTTTTTATAGTTTTTGACTAGCTTTTGGCCCTGTCCAGACCTAGTGTCCGGCCTAGTTAAAAATTAGGTTCCAGGGCTTATTTGAGGGCTCAAACGAAGTCTAAAAATTATGAAAATTGGTACGATGGTACTTCTAATACTCCTCAAGCTCGAGGACTCCTCGGCTTGCACAAAATGGAGTCTAATCTACCAAAAACGGGATTTACAATGTTTGTGTAGTGATTAAAATCACTTGAGTTGTACATAATCTAAGGGAAAAAATGATCTGGCCTTGTTGCCGTATTGTGCATGATTCCTTTGTTGCTTTGTGTGCCAACACTCCCCCCTTCCTAGCGTCTGTCGCCCCTGACAGACCTTTGTTCGCGCGGGTGGTCGATGTAATATTGGATGACATTGGTGGCCAGTTCATGTTCTCCTATCCTTAAGCCTCTTGCTAGATCGGCTTCCAATGCCTCCCAATTTATTGCACCGGGGGTTTCTGGTTGCGGGGTGGTGTAGTACTCTGAATACATTGCTTGTTCACAAGCAAACAGTTGAAGCAGATGTGTCGGCTTTGGTGCGAAAATCTCCGAGTGGTACTCCCAGAAACCTGATCTAAACATTTCTTCGAAGGTCTGTTTGTAGCAGGCGGGGAGGTACTTGATGCGTGCATGCCAAGCGTAAGCCACACGGATACTGGGGGTGGTGCTCATGTCATACACCAAGTCGTAATTTCCATTGCTAAACCCCGGAAGACGTACCTGTGGTGCGGCTGCATTTCTAAAGGTCTTCAGCACTACTTGCATCATATCTAAGATTTTAAGCATCATTTGCGCTGCTACATCTTGCATGGGCTTCAAGCGCGGCATCCAGTGGCGAATGGTCCCCATCATATATGCTACCGATGGTGGTCCTTGTGGTGGCGCGATGTACGGGTAGTTCAGCCATTCCTTGCATTGCGCATTGTTCTGTACCTTGATATTAAATGCCTTCCACGACCTGCGGCGGGGAACTGGACCGTAGCATGGGTTGTACAGGAGGTGCAACGGCGCGTTGTTCCATGTGCGTAGCATTTCTGGATAAGTCTCTAAAAGTTTCTGCCGCCATGTTGGTTGACGAATCTTGCCTTTTCGCACCTCTGGAGGAAGGTCTTCGGGTTGAAATTGGGTCGCAAAAGTAGGAATCTGACCCGTGACTCTTTGTATTTCTGCATTATAATCAGCCAAGAGAATATAATATGGCCTGTACTGGAGTTCCGATGAGAGAATCAGGCGTCTCGATGACAAGTTCTTGAAGTAATCTGATTGTAAAACAGTCTCCTCTATGACCCTCATAGCCTGATTTTGCACTACGGTGCGCTCTTCATGTGAGGTCCCTATTTCCTCCACTTGTCGTAACCATGGCGGCCGTGGTGCCTCGAACGTGTCCTGCGCTTCTTCTGTTTGTTGGCCTCCTGGGAATGGTTGCGGATCATATTCTTCATCAAACGTTTGTTCCACAGGAATTTGCACAACTTCTTCGTCCGTGGGAGCCTCCGGAGGGGAAGATGGCCTCTCATATTGTAGTAGGCGTGTTTGCAATTCAGTTACCTGTTTCTGGAGATCTTTTATGGCCTCTGCGTCTGAGAGAAGTGAAGCCGCAGAGGGGGTGGTTGGGGGGGCAGTTGCTGGTGCTTGTTGGTGTTCCTGCTTTAGTTGTCCCAGCTCCTCCGATAGCTTATCATGCGCTTCGAGCAACATGGCATAATCTTCCAATATAATCTTTATATTGTCGGGGGTCACTGCTTGAAACTTGGATGGGCTGATGGGTGCCCCCCGTGTGCTCTCAATAGCTGCCTCCAGGTTCTCTTGATTTTGTATTTGCAGACGTCTGTTCTCTTCCTGAGCAGCCGCAAGATGGCGTTTAAGTAGCGCCATATTTCGCTGAAGTTTTGAGTTGCGTTCCAGTTGTGTTCGTAGGTGACCTTCTACCACCTGCACTGCTTCCTGATCTACGTTCTGTAGCTGTACCTCCAATATATTATGGGCGTCTTGGAGGGTTTGGAACTGTGTGTGGAGGCGAGTATTCTCCTCTTCTAGTACCGCAAGGCGGAGCTGTAGTGTCGCTGAGTGCTCTTGCAGGCGTGCGTTTTGTTGCTGGAGCTGAATGTAATCTGTTCTTAAATTTGATATACAAGCCAACATGGTGTCCAATGCATTACCTATAGATGAGTGGGGGGTGTTTACCGTGGAAGATGCATGGGAAGGGAATTGGGGAAGGGAGACAGTGAATGATGTGTCTACGAAAGTTGTGTGTGTGGGTGAAATTGGTGGAGGGGGAATGGGAGGAGGTGAAACCGTGGGTGGAGGTGCCGTGGGTGGTGAAATGTCCATCCCTTCAGGAGTGGGTGTTAGTGTGGGGCCTGCCATATACACTGGTATGGTAGGTGGTGTGTGTGTGGAAGTGGTGAATAGATGTGAAGTAGGGTGGGGAGCTGAAAAGACAGGGAATGGTTGAGGGCCTGGTTGAAAAGCCCTAGCAAAGATGTCCTGGAGGGATTGTAGAAATGGAGAGAGGGATATCGGGGGTTGGGGTCGTAAATTTGAGGAGGGCTGAAAGGGTTGCGTGGTAGCAGGGAAGCCCATGAATGTGGATCTAGGGTCAGGATGACCCGTGGCTGAGGGCGTTGGGGATGGTTGCCCTAGGGCAGGGTCTAGGAGGGGTTCGACGGATTGTGTTGTGTTGGGGTTGTCTTCGAAGATAGGATTATCAGTGGTAGAGAATAGGGTGGCACTGGAGATCGGAGTACGGAAGATGAAGGTGGGGTCGGTGGGATGAGTAGTCGATGTGGTTTCTACTGTTTCTCTTCTAGGAGGTGATGGTGGGGGAGTAGGTGGTAGTGGTTCGGTGGACTCCTCATGGGTGGCTGGGTGCTGTTGGCTAGCTGTCTGGGAGGTTGTTCTGATAGTTTCAGGTGTAGTAGTCGGCTCTTCTGCAACTGTAACGGGAATTTGTATATTTTTACCTGGGCGAGGTCGCGTCTGGAACCTTCGTGGGTCATATTGAACTGAAGGCCTCTGAATGGCAGTGCGCACAGCTTCTACAACTCCATATGTTTCTGCCATCAATAAGAGACCTTCCCTGTACTCTGAGTCAACTCCCGCTTCTTCCAACAACTGAGTCATAAGTACTCTGCTGCTCTGTTCAGTGAGTAATTGCTGCGATCGTACTCTTTCCATAATCTGATACAGCCTTCGGAGTTCTGCTGTATATGCTGGGGCTTCAGTGGTCTCTTCTTCATACGCTTCTTCTTCTTCCGGGTGTCCGTGTTGTTGACTTTCCTGAGTGTCACTCCAATGGACATGTCTACCGTCTGTAGACTTTCTTCTTCTTCGTGAGGATGTGCCCTGCTCCTCTGCCTCTGAGTAAAACTCCACATCAGAGAATTGTGTGCTTTGTAGGAATGCTTCGAAATCCTGGGGGTCCAGTCCTTCAGCCTCTCCAGTGGCAGCAAATTCGAATTCAAGTGTGACAGGAGGAGCCGATGGGGTAGGTTGTGTCGTAGTGTCGGATTCCGACCTGGGTATCCTAATGGTAAAGGGAGGTACCGTGCCCTCTCTTAATGGTGATGCCTCAGGAGTAGTCAGGACTTCCCTTGTCTGGACACACGGGATCGCGCCCCTCATGCGCTTGGACTGATGTGTGGATGTCTTGAGCCTTTTAAACATTTGTAATTGTGCCCAAGTTAAGGCACGCTCAATGGGGACATCATATGCCAAGCATCGATAAATGATGCGTGTGAGTGCACAGCATCCGTTCACCACTAATTTCCTAGATGCCCTTTTGTTTGCTTCATACAACTGATCTATAATCCACACTGGTAGCTTAATAGGTAACGCACCTGCTTCCGCCAAGTAGAGAGCAAACCAGATCTTCTTGTGTGGTTGCGTGAATCGGTCTTGACCGGGGAAGGCGAAGTGTTGCATGCACATTCGGAGAGGGATGGACACATTTGGGGTGAGTGCTGCCATGTCTTTCAGCTTCACTAGTTTCCGGTCCTTCATGTTGGTGGGAACGAGAGCATCCTTTTCTGAGGGCACATGCGTGCCATGCATATTTAAAGCATCACTCACCAGCTCCACAGTAAGTTCAAACCTCTTCAACTCGTTGTTGCCCAGCAGTGAGGGGAGAACAAATGATCCGGGTTGGTCCTTATCTTCATTAGCTTGTAATGTGGAGACCAAATAGTAACATCGGAGGAGATCGGGTTTAGGTAGTGGAGCTTCAAAATATTCCGCCAATCCTGCTCGTTGCCATATGGTCTGTAGATCTTCGGTGTTCTGTAAAGTCTCGAACTCCTTGGAGAAAAATTGGAATCGCACCCATGATCTGTCATACTCGCATTTAGACTCCCAGATATACTTGGCCTCACCTAATGGACCGGGCATGCCATTGAACCAATGAGAATTGGCATGAACTCTTTCCGTGATGCCTGTAGGTGGATCTAGTACCGGGAGTTGCTGAAGGTGTTGCATCTCCACTGGTCGTTCCGTCGGGGGCACGTCCACGGGTAGGCTATCCACATCAATTCCCGCAGTAAGTATTCCTACATGTGAGCCCGAACCTGTCGCTTCTGCCATTTTACTGCTTGCCTTTTGATTCTGTGAGAATATAGAATCATGTGTTAACATCGTAATGGACAGAATAAATCCGTTGTTGTCCCCATTACAACATTAACATGAGGTAGATGGTGAGTTAGTGGTTAGTAAGTGCACGAAGACAGTGAGTGTAGTTAACGTTTGTGTATTCCTAGGAGACTAATGCCGTTAGTAAGTGGGGTGAATTTACAAATCGGGGTCCGGGGGTTTATTACAGATCTTAGACTGCCAAATGCAGTGGATGGGCTTTGCTTTCGGTTTCGTAGAGACTCCAGAGAGTTGTGTCGGTGTCGCTGTTTGGGAATGGGGCCTTTTAGGGACCCACTTATAAGTGATTACATGCATGCTCATGGGTCTTGGTGTGTTCCTAAGTGTTGAGCACGAGGGAATTCTGGTTGTACTCGTAGATGGGTTACGCTGCATAGGTTGTGGTCTTGGCGTAGCCACTTGTGCCCTCAAGCAAGCCTTAGGCACCCAAATTTGTCTAGATTGTGGGCTTGCCTTCATCGACTTCTTGGGCACCCAAATAGATTTTACTTTAGCAGAAGAATTTCTGAAAGACTTCTTATTAGCGTCGTGTTGTTGGTTACTAATAAGAGGCTTTGCCCGCGTAGTTGACGATGGTGCACCCGGTCGTTCGCCTTTCCGCACCCACACCTGGTTGATTTCCTGGGACATTCTGCTGCGCAGGTATTTTTGATCTCGGACATAGGTAGTACTCTGCTTCTTCTGCTTGTGATCCGCCTTTGGTTGCTGCCTCCTTCTGGCCTTTGGAAAAGAAGGGAGTTCCGTTGCATCCCTGACTCCTTTTTTGCAAATATCATTCCTCTGCAACACAGGGTTTTGAACAAGAACAGCATGGTCATCTTCATGTGTACCCCTGGAAGGACCAGGAGTCTGTGCCTTTCCTAGTTCCTTGAGTGCTCCATTGTCTAATTCTACTGTAACTCGACTATGATTGACCCAAACCTGGAGAAGTCCACTTCTTAGGTTTAAGTTAATTGCTTGGTCATAGATCCAATCTTGACCCAAGACTAGAGGTTCAGTGAGATCCTCATCTTGACACACCAGTGCTTTAACTGTCATTGCCTCATCGTGAATGTAGAGGGGAAGTTCCACCTCGCCCATGCAAGGGGTTTCCACGCCTCCCAATCCTATAAGATATGCTTCCACAGGATTGACAGTTAACTGTAATTCTTGACAGTAAGACATTCTAACAGCACTAGTGGCTGCACCTGAGTCAATCAAGGCTCTGACGGTCCTTGCACTCTTTCCTTGTCCTATATCTAAGGTTACAAAAGGACGTCTATCAATTATCCTATGCGAGCTTGTTCCTGCAACTTCACACATGGCCATAGGGAATCCTTGGTCTGCATAGTCATTCGCTCCAGACTGATCTCTACCTTGCCTTCGTAATTTCATCCGTCTGATGCGTTCTAAAGCTTCTGCTTGAGCTTCTTCTCTAATTCGCTTCTCTTCCTCTTTGCGTTTCTTAGCAGTGTTGAGTCGGCTGAGCATTTCTTCTGTGAGGGGTTCCTGATACAACTTGACTCTGCAACCACTAATATAGTTAGGGAGAACATCACCCTCTAATGTGGCCAATTGTACTGCTCCACTCGTGGAGATCCTATTGATAACCATAGGTCCGTAGCCTCTCTTTTCTAGCTTCCTCGCGTGTTGTTTCAGTGTATAGACTAGGACTAGATCTCCTGCTTTCAAACCCTTATCCTTTACATGGGCATCGAAGTATGCCTTCTGCCTCTTTTTAGCTGCATATATTCCAGCAGCGGCTCTCAGTCTTGTTTCTCCTAATCGTTCAAGGTCAAAGATCCTAGAGGAAAGCTCATGACCTGTCCATTCATGCTCTTGTGCTACTCTCAATGTAGGGATCAAGAAGTCCAAGGGTAACACAGCGTTTTGGCCAAATACCATCTGAAAGGGGGTGGCTTGGAGTACCGTTTTGTAGGCAACTCGGTATGCCCAAACAGCATGGTGTAGCTGTTTGTCCCAATCAGAGCGTTTAGTGTTCACTAGTTTCGTCAGTACATTGCATAAAATCTTATTAGTGCTCTCAGCTTGTCCATTAGCTTGAGGGTGATAAGGGGCAGACTTCTTGTGTATTACCAAGAATTCTTGGAGTAGATTTTCAATCACTTCGTTCAAGAAATGAGTGCCTCTATCACTTACAAGCTCTATAGGTAGCCCGTATCTCGTGAATACATTCTCAAACAAGAATTTGGCAGTTGTTTGAGCATCGTTCTTTGTCGTAGCCTTTACCTCTACCCACTTGGTCAGATAGTCTGTTGCAACAATGATGTATTCCGCATGAGAACCCTTAGCTGGGGGATTAATAGGACCTACGAAGTCTATTCCCCACTTAGAGAATGCACGTCCACCCATCATAGGTTTCAGTGGCATCTCATCTTTGCGTATAGGATACTAAGTCCTCTGACAGACATCACACCGTTTCACATAGGTATGTGCATCCATGTGAAGGGTAGGCCACCAAAAGCCCGCAAATAGGATTGCCTTGATCACCCGATCTGGTCCAAAGTGTCCTCCTGCTACACCTTGGTGAGCAGCTTCTAAGATCTTAAGATACTCACTTTCATGGACACACAGTCTCAGGTAACCATCCTTACCGCGCTTGTATAGATTATCACCGATGAGTGAATAATCCTGGGCTTCTTGTTCTAAACTCCTTTTCCTAGCTAGAGTCATGTCTGGAGGGAATGCGTTTGTCCTCAAGAATGATACTAGAGGTTCACTCCAATCTGGCACAATGGATACTTGATAAAGAGTGGCGTGTTCCACTGGTGGTTTAGTGCAACAGATTGGGCATTCCTTGCACAACTTTTGGACATCCGCTTCCATAGTTGGCCAATGCACTCCGAATCTCTTTAGAGTCTGTAAAGTTCGTTGCTTTGAATGGTGTTGCTCTAGTGCACCTACATGTGCTAGTTGCAACCACTTAGCGTACTCATCCTCTTCTACGCAACAAGCCAAGATCCCTTGATCTGTGTGCTTGTACATGCTTCCTGCCATGATATGGTACTTTTGGGCTTTTACGATCTCTCTATTCCGTGTGTTCACGACTGGATGATTAGGCCCGTAGGTCAATACTGGTACCAATGGCTTAGCCCACTGCGGTACAACTTCCGAATTAAACAAGTAAGCATCAGGAAGGTCATCTGACACTCCTTGTGGGGCTTCTCCCGATGTGAGCCTAGAGAGATGATCAGCTCTCAAATGAGTCCTACCTTTTCTTACCACAACCTCAAAGTCATATTCCATTAGCAAGAGAAACCATCTCACTAATCTTCCTGTATTGCATGGCTTGTTTACTAGATATAATAATGCCTGATGATCAGTAAAAAATTTAAACTTATTTGCAAGCAAATAGTGTCTAAATTTCTTGACTGCATATACCATGCCTAATCCTTCGCGCTCTGTAGTGGTGTAATTCCGTTCAGCCGCATTCAATTGTCTACTGGCATAGGCAATTGGAAGATCCATATTACCTTCACCAGTAGGTTGTGCAAGCACACATCCTATAGCATAATTGGATGCATCAACATGAACATGGAATGGCTTATTCCAATCTGGTGTGGTCAAGATTGGTGCTGAACACAATCTTTGTTTAAGCTCCTGGAAGGAATTCTCACATTCATCCGTCCACTCAAAGTTAGTCAGAAGTCCGTACATGGGCTTTGGAATGACAGCATACATGTGTATAAATCGTCGATAATAACCGCAATGCCCCATGAAAGCTTGTACTTCCTTGACATTCTTTGGCCTAGGTAACTCCGCTATGGCTCTCACTTTTTCTTCGTCAGTAGATATGCCATTCTTTGACACTATATGTCCTAGGATCTTGCCTTGCCTGACCATAAAAACACACTTTTCTGGGTTCAGGCAGACTTGATATTCTCTACATTTGTCAAAGATTTGTTTGAGTTCAGGAATATGGGTTTGTCTAACGTTGGAATGAGCACAAAGATCATCAACATAGACTTCTAAACTCTTCCTCAGGAACTCCTTAAACACGTGGCACATCAGCCTCTGGAAGGTAGCTCGTGCATTGGTAAGCCCAAATGGCATTACTCTAAAAGCAAAAATGCCCCATTTTGTGGCAAAGGCTGTCTTATGCTGATCCTCAGGAGCTATGGCCACTTGATTGTAGCCCGAAAATCCATCAAGGAAGCTGTACACTTCCTTGCCTGCCACTCTTTCTAAGAGATGCTCTGTTATGGGAAGCGGATAGTTATCTCGAATTGTGGCGGCATTAACCTTTTTCAAGTTAATGCACACACGCAGCTTGCCATTCTTCTTGGGCACCACCACGATGGGGGATACCCATTCGGTGTGCTCAATTTCATAGATAAATCCAGCTTCGACCAGTCTATCTATCTCCTCCTTGATCTTAGCAGCGTAATTATCATTATATGTATAAGGCTTTTGCTTAGAGGGTTTGGCATCTGAGGTCATGGGGATGGTGTGCGAGCATATGTCCGGGTCAACCCCTTTCAAGTCCTTGTAACTCCAAGCGAATACATCTCTGTATTCTCTTAGCAAGGCAATCAATTCGTGCTCTTCTTCTTCTGTCAGGTCATGGCCTATATACGTGCATCTCTCCTCTCCTTCTTCTAGGGCCACTACGATTTTCTTGGTAGTTTCTTTGTTATCATAGGCCTCTCCTGATTGTGCCTCTCGTTTGGGCATTCTAATCATGACTCTCCTGTCATCTATCTCATACTTCTTAAAATTTTCTGGGACCTCAAACAAAGATTCTTCCTCTTCTGGTAAGGCTTCTCTCTTCTTTCGTTTCTTTCCTTCTTCCTTAGGGGTCATATGCGTTGCTAATCTTACATCATTTGTAACCTCTCCATGCCTCTGGGGTTGAAATTCTATTTCATGGAAGTATTCTTCATCTGATGCAAATGGTGGATCCATAATGATTGACTCTAGATCGGAGTCACTTGCATCCTCAAATGCATCAGGGCTAGGTTCGCATTCTTCTAGAACTGCCTCTCCCATGATTGGCTCTATGGAGAAGACTGAAATATCATAGCCATCCTCATCACAGTGAGGTGTCCATTGTTCTTCGTTGATGGCTACATCCATTGTTGCTAAGATTTCTGCCCAGCCATGGGGTTCAAATTCCTCATCTGGAAAGACTACAGGTGCATAGGTTGGGTCTTGAATGGGTCTATGAGTTTCGTTCGCACCTATTTCTCTGGCCTTTTCTCTCTTCTCTTCCTCTACTGCTACCTTGCACATCCATAAGTGAGTATCTTCATGCATCCATGAGGATCCCGACCCAATGGAATGCACCGATTCTGTATCCTCTTTGGCTCTATGGATGGGATTCCATTGGATAGGAGGGACATCTCTATGAGAATAATCCTTGAGATTGACTTTGGTTGTAACACCTAAGTGCTGCAGGTACAAAGAATTGGTTCCCCAATCCTGTACAACTTGCAATTGTCGCATAAATGGTCTTCCCAAAATCATCTCATAGGCATGATTTTTGCTGAAGTCACATATAGCAAAACTATGCTCGAACTCAACACCACAAGTGGTGAGAGTTATTCCTTCTAGCAATCCTAAGGGTTTCTCAATATGACCATCGGCCATTTGCAGTTTCATCCTCGTTGGCCTGAGTGCTGGCTTGCCCCAACGCTTCCATAAGGAGGTGGTGGCAATTGCAACTCCTGCACCTGAGTCCAAAATCGCTTTGGTGGTGTACTCCTGGTAGGTGATGGGAAGATAGGTGTTCCCTTCTTCACCTTCACACATATCTCCTATCTTATCCAAGGGAATTTCTGGCACCGTCCTATGGGATCCTACCTGGGAACGAGGTTTTGCTATCTCTGGTACTTGTTTGGCTACATGTTTCCATAATTCAGGTCTAACCTTGAGTAGCTCTTCTAACTTGAGATTACACTGCACGTTAGTGTTCTTCACTACCTCTGTGTTCCTAGGTATGACTGAGTCGTCGTTCCTTACCATGACTGTGGGTGCTCTCATACATGTGGACTTTGCTTCCCATGGGCCTGTGAAGTGGGGTAGCTCTTGTATGGAATTAGACTCAAAGTCTAATCTCTCGTGAGACTGAACACTCTCATGCTCCCCGTAAATAGATGGGATGTCTTGTGGGAATTGGTCGTGTGCATCGTCCACAAGTTCAAAAGGAGGGGCTACCTCGCTTTCGTTATCCCATTTGTCTTCTTGAATCTCTCGTAGGAAGTCTGGTGCAAACCGATTCATGGAAGAAGAAGTGTCTGGCTCCGTAGAATTGGGCGCATAAGCAACCTGTGAAGGAGGGCTGATTCTATTGTTGACTCTCTCCTCGTTCTCGCAAATGACTGGAGCACAAGCTTCTTGGGGAGGATTACTTATTCTATTACTTTTCCGAACAGGCTCATACACTCCCTGAGAAGGAATGTAGGCAACCTGTGGAGGTGCTTGAGCTTTCGAGGGAGGCTCATCTGCCTTTTGGGGGGGAAGATAAGTTTCTTGCGGAGGCCCACGGGCTTCCTGAAGAGGCTGGCTTATCCGTTCTCTTGCCCTTTCCTTTCTTTGAGGGGTAGGTTCCTTTTCTGGCTGTGCTATTGGCTTCTCTATTCTTTCTAAGGAGGGGAAGTTGTCCGGTTTAGGGGCATTGGCCACATACACTTCTGATTGGGAATGATTCCTGTTTTTGTTTGCTTTTTCTTGGTCTTGATTTTTTTCTTCCTTGTCAGATCTTGCAATTATCCTCTCTAACTTCTCTAGGAATCCCTCCAAATGTAATTGCGTTTTGGCTGAGCCCGAGTAATTGAAAAGGCGACTGGCTTCAAACATAGTCTGAGCCAATGCGACCATTTTCGCGCATAGTTTGGTTCTTTCTATCTCTAGGTCAGCTCTAGGATAGCACTTGTCATGATCCGTGACGTTTGGCCCTTCTTGGATTCTGGCCTGATATGCTTTAAGCATCATGTCTATGTCTTCGGGAGTGGGATCAGCTAATACCGATCCTGTTTGGGGTGGTGGGTGGGTTACGTGGGGTGTCTTAGAGGGTGGAGGGATGGAAGGTGATGGGGATGGTAGTGGTGGGAATGTGTGAGAGTGCGGTTGAGATGTGATCTCTATGATTTTAGCCTTGGTTTCTCGTAGACTTTCCTCAAGTTCACTCATCTTCTTTGCCCATTGCCTTTTCATACGTTCGCGGCTATCTTTCCAAGCTCTTGTTCTCTTTTTATTTTGGCTCTCAGTATCGCTAGCATCTGGGCTCTTTTCCTGGCCTACCCCTTGGTTTTGCTGCAATGCCTGAGCCCTAGTGACTACCTGTACTGGTGCAGAGGAAGTGACACTTCCTGAGGAGTCTACCACTAACCCAACAACGTTGATAGGGGTGATTTTTGGCATGCTATTGGGGTTCTTTGGGCAATCTCGTAAGAGATGCTCTTTTCCGCAGTCTTGGCAAAAGCCTTGGATAGTCACGGACTGAGTTTGTGTAGGCGGAGGTAAGGGACAATCACGAATGAGGTGATCACCTTGGCATCTGTAGCACGGCCCTCTTGGGAATGGAGGTCTGACTTGCCTAGATTGAGGCCTAGGATTGGGGTTTGCATACATGACGTTCGTGTAATCTGATTCCCAACTCGGTTCATTTGTCTCTTCGCTATAATAGGACTCACCATGCTCAGGAGACTGCATGTAGTAGGCCTGGGGGCTATCAACATGTGTAGAATCAAAGCTATGGTCACTCGGGTCACTTTCAGAAATCAAGGGTGTTACTGGGACTAAGGCTCTATTCAGGTTCTCTTCTGCAGCAGTGTACTTTACCGGAATCACATTGGCTGGGGCTGGGGGTTGTTGTGCTAGCACAGGCTGAGGCCTTTGATATTGAGGTTGGAAATTTTGTTGTGGCCTGCCATATGGTTGTGGAGGGTACTGGTTCTGGTATCTGCCTTGTTGGTAGGGCTGAGGGTAGGGTTGCCTAACCGCCTGCTTGTTGTATGGGCAATCTTGTGCTGTGTGGTTGGTGTATCTCCGTTCTATGGTGCAGTACTGGCTACTAGGGTTTACTTGGGGTTGAGCCATAATGGGACAGACGTTCGCCATATGGTCACCACCGCATGTATAGCACCTTTTCACAGGAGCAAACCTTGGAATTTGTTTGCTAGTCACACCTAATTTCTGGGCTACTTTTTCGGCCAGTTCCTCAATTGATGTGGCTTGTGTGGAAGATTGACTGGATGCACTATCTGAATCTTTGTAAATTTTGGACAGCTCTAGCTCTTCTCCTAGGTTATCTTCAATGTCAATGCACATACGTACACACTCTTCTATAGTCCTAGGGTCTTTCAGATACACGTAGGATCTCAATTTTGGACTCACATTTTCTTGAAACTAAGCTAACAATTCATTTAAAACATTGCAGTGGGTGCATATGAATGTGGAGTGGAATGATGCACATATGAAGTGCTTGATATGCATAAAATAGGTTTCTTTAAGGCGTAAATAAAGCATGCCAATATTTAATATGCCAAATAAAAACTCCTTACAAACAAAAGTTCTGAAACATTTGCAGATCATGAGTTGCTAGAAATATAGAACAAAACACATCAAGCAAATGTAACGGTCAAGGGTTAGATTGAGATCCTTATGATAAGAGGAGTCAGTTACCACTGAGCATACTGACCTTTGGATTATTTGGATAACTCACATGTGTCACGTGTGTAAAGACAACAACTCTAAAACATTTACAGGTCATGATTCTCTATAATCACAGAAACATTAGATTCCGTGGACAAAGAAACAGGAGGCATCCATTTGATATCAAAGAGGAAGCTTGTATTATCCATTCAACCAGTTGAGTTATTTACTGGTGGACAATCTGAAGCATCAGAGTTTGATATCTCTGTGTCTCTCTCAAATCTCGCTGGAACTCCTGGCTTCCCCAATTATGTCCAAGCTCAGCTTCTTTCTCTCTGCGTCTTCTAAATATGAAAGGGAATCCTCCCTTAAACCTCTGCCCCCTCCCCTCCCCCACAATCCTTCATCCACATCCGTCCCATACAACCCTATAGCATAAGCTCGAGCCTTTGCAAATTTACACTGGCCAAGCCTGCATCGAACAGCAATTGCATGAAGATGATAGTCTCCCTTTATTCTAGTGGAAGAATATTCCTACCAGCAAACTCAACACCTGTGAAAGGTTCTTTCTATTCGAGGCAATAAAAACCAATCAAAGCCTTTTGCAATATGACGCCCTCGTATATCCTGATCCACTACTAGGATAAGATTTTGAGATGAGTGCCTCCCAAGAAAAGCCTGATATCCAGCATCTTCATCTGCTTCCACTCCATGATTTCTCTATGCGCAAGCGTGTTCATTTCACTCATCAATGACAAAGCAACGTAAAAGCCTTTTCTTGTTGAAAATCACACAATTTCATGGTAAATCATCACACTTTGAACGTGTACCAGTGTAGTGTAGCAGAGTGAGGGGAATCTTTAGTACTTCACTAAACCATGCCAAGCCTTGTGATTATGCCATTGCCATTCTCATTCACCTTGATGCTGAAGAACCCCAGTTTTGAAATTGCAGCTTCCCTTTCCAAATTGAGGATATGATGTCCATTTGTATGTCCATCTGTAATTAATTTGCCATCATTTTCACCGGTTCAATAGTCCATAGACCTCCCTCCCATCTTCAAGAATTTTCCCATTGGACTCGGTGCTCCATCTACATTTTTTGTTTCGTGCCGATTCACATACCTTAAGGGTACCAGTTACTCTAGTCGTCTTGCAGGATTCATTTCTAGGAACAAGACCAATCAAAGGAACCTTTGGAACAACTTTACTAGAGCTGTGGCCTTTGCTAGCTTGAGTTATCTTGCTACAAACACATCCACCATTCAACTCTGGTCTTGGACCACCATTTGGAGTGTTTGAAACATCAAATCTCCCAACTGTTGAAACATGTTGCCTTGAATTCGGAGATAACTGGTCCTCATATTCTCCAACATAAAAGAGAATGTATGCCTTCTACTCATAAACACTCTGCTCACGTACTTGAGAGGCCCAGTTGTCATCCAGCCGATGCCATATATCTGTAGACGTACGGACAAGGCAAAAATAATGCCCAGAATGTGTCGACCAGCCAGCATGCACAATAACTCCATACAATGAGTACTTTACTTTGCCCTCATGATGTTTTGTGAAGACCCTCCCTAGTTCCATGCGAATCCATTTTAGCAACTCTGCTTCTTTGTTACCTCAACATTATCCTTGAACCTTCATAAGGCAGCATATGCATAATGCGCAACACAGAAAAATCCCCTCTTTTCCCTTCTTCCCTACCGAGATCATCGCCCCTTTTGGTATGCACTCCTCGCACGATCCGATGAAGAGTGCCCAACAGTCCCCTTTTCTCCTTTTTTTTTAAGGCTGCTGGTCTCCTATGTCCTTGATCAATGGCCCCCCATGCCTTGCCTCTTGCCCCCAATCTTTGCATAACTTTTTCTCTCGAAAAAACATGTATTCTTCCTTTTCTCCTCTTTTCTTCCCTTCTTTTTTTCTTCTCTTGCCTTCCTACTCTCCTCTCCTCTCTTCCTCTTCTTCAGCCCTTCATATCCTCTCTCCCTCTTTCTTTCCTTCTCTCCTTCTCGTTCATCCTTTCTTGTTTCTCTTCCTTTCTTTCAGCCTATCTCTCTCTCTTTTCCCTTCTCTTCTTTTATCTCAAGCTATCTTATTTTCTTCTCTTTTTTCTCACTTACTCAGCCTATCTTCTCTTCGCTTTTCCTTTCTCCAATTCTTTTCTCCTTCTCTTCCCTTTCTACTCTCCTTTCCTCTCTTCCTCTTCTCCAGCCCTTCATCTCCTCTCCCCCCTTTTCTCTCCTTCTGTCCTTCTCCTTCAGACTTTCTTCTTCAGCCCTTCTTCTCCTCTATCCCCCTTTCTCTCCTCCTCTCCCCCTCTCCACCTCTCCTTCAGCCTTTCTTCTCTCTTCCTTTCCTTCAACCTTTCTCTCTCTCTCTTTCTCTCTCTCTCACACACACACACACGAGACCTTTCCATGTCCATACACAAGCTTACAAAAGCACACTCATACACATGGATGCATAATTTTGTACATATCCCTTCACATATACACACACATATATATTCCAGCATACATATACCTACGCATCCACATACATGCCACTACACACACATATCCATACATATGCATAGAAAGATCAATATTCACCTAGACTTATAGCTGCACATGTATATATAGACACGTATACATTATGAATGCATACAAGAATGAATTCAAGCAAACCCCGAATTCACCCTCAAATGAAATGCAACTATAAGCCCATGACAGTCAACCACAAGGCTATACAACAAATCAGCCTTTATGCACACTATTGATGCAATACTATGAACAACCCACTAATCTATACACGTTAAATACTTGAAGTTATCCAGCTTGGAAAAAAATAGCATCATTGCGTGTGTAAGAACATGTAGACATCAAATATTCAATCCATAGAAACATACACACATGAATCAAAAACATGTTCTCCTTCCTTAGGAAATACTTGTTATTAATTTCAGCCAAGCTCCATTTAGTTTACTGGTTCCAACTTCCGCCTAATAACAAACATCATTGAAAATAAATGTGCATTTTCTTTTGGCATTTCCCTATTAGCGTGAAGCACTCCTTGCTCCGAGGTCTTATCAGCCATAATCAATTGTGGACGACAAAGAGAGCGAATGCAAATTGGATTTGGAGATGGCCTTTGCAAAAAATCTGGAACTTTGGAAGACCTAGAGCTCACCTTTGTTAAGTGTAGTGCTGCTCAAACCTTCTAGAAAAAAATCAAGAGGGTGATGATACCTGTCTATCAAAAGAACAAAGCACAAGCCTTTTTTAAAAGTCGGTGATGCATCTTCCATCACACCTAGCTGGCTGCCATCTATGATCTCCTTTGCTTCTTCTTTAGAGACATGAAGAAGAAGGAGAAGTTCAATCCTTTCAGCTTTTAATTGCTTTCTCTTTTCCAAAATCCCTCACAGTCCAACCCAAGAAAAATGACCAGCTGTTTCATTGTTTTTTTTGCATAGATCCTTATCTCCACTCATCAGCCTTTGTTCCCTACCATAAAAAATGTTCAAATTTCTTTGATACTCCCAATGCTTGAGACAATCATTTGATTCAAAGTGATGAAACGTAAACACACCTCAAAACTACCATGAAGAGAAAGTATCAAAATATAGGGTCGATATTCCTAGCTACAAGCCCATTCAATTTATTCCTAGGAAGCTAGAAATGCAAGATCATCTCCTTTCTCATATTCAAATATAATGGACTTAGCTTTTTGTACAGCTTAGATACCTACCTATCATGTCCCCAATAATGGTACTTGCCATCTAAATCTCGCCATCCTCCTCGTCTATCTCATATTGTGGTAGCACTTACCATGTAGGAAATTACGGTTAATTTGCATGTAAATAGGCTTACATTTACAAATGCACATGCATAAAAATATGTGGATACCCATCGCACGCACACACATGCATGCATGCATGCACATTGCTCACATATACACAACATCCCAAGATACACCAACCACACATATGTCCATGCTTACATATGCATTCATATTACACACACATACTTACATGCACATTGCGCACATATACACAACATCCCAAGATACACCAACCACACATATGTGCATGCTTACATATGCATTCATATTACACACACATATTTACATGCACATTGCACACACATATAAGCACATTGCAAATACATACACATGCACACATTCATATATACATATTTTCACACACATAGATCTGTAGATATTCTCACAAACCAAGATATACAACAACCACACATGTACACTAAACAAAAAAATACATGTACATTGCACACACATACGCACACATGTACATGCACATTTCACACACATACACATGCAAATTCCACACACATACATGCACATGGCACATAAATACACACACATGTGCATGCACATTGCACACACACGCATAACATCCCAAGGTACATAAATGATGACAAAAACACACATGTACATGCATACATACACACATTCTCCTTGATTACACTTACACATGCACACACATAGACACATATACATAGACATTGTGCACACATACAGACACATACATGTGCATTGGACACACACATAAACCTTTTTTTCCCATCACTCATCAATGTGATACCTCAAAAAATGCTGTAGGGCAAGGAGATCAAACATCCAATTGAAGTGCCAAAGTCTAAAACAAGTCCTTATGAATGGACATCATATTCTGTTCATGTACTACCATTACCACAAACCAAAAAACTTTTCACGACATATCCAACATGGTAATATGAAATAAATAGTAGCATTCAAAAAACCTCTGTAGTATCTTGCTCACATATTGATGACTTCAAAGCATGAGTAAGCATAGAAACTCTATCTGAGAACTGATCAGGGTTTCAAGATCTTTTCATAAATCATAGATCAATAAAAATGCATATTCTAAAAGTAAAAGTATACGCATGGGCCTTGGTTCAATAAACCTATTTCCAATACCTATTTCTCAGACTATATTTACACTATTAGAATTTAGAGAGCAAAAAGATAGAAACAAAGATCATGGAAACAATACAAAATCATTCAAATCTATCTAACTCCATTAAGATCATATTTTGTTTTATACAATAAAAAATTCAAAATCCTACTTGTCAAATAATAAGCATAGCAATTGAAGGTTTTGAAGATAGGGTAAGGTTCTTTGTGCTAATCATTTTTTAGTAGAGCATTTGATGCATTGATGTTCATCTAACATACATTACTATCACCAAACTCATATGCTTTTTTCTTAAGTCTATTAACAACCTCAAGTTTTTTGTGCATTATCAATATAAATGTTGGAAATAGTTAGATTCCTTGTCATATGTCATGTAGACGATATACATCAATCATTTGGAACAAAGATTTTGCATCTGTGGATTTATTGTGTGCCTATTGAGAAAATATGAAGGGATATTAAGTGCCTTGACAATGCAAGGGTGATTCTTTCCATTGTATGCAACAATCTCAACATTATATCCAAGACAAAGAACTACATTGGTAACTATTCATTTGTGTATTCTCGCACAGATCCCAACGAACCTATGAACCACAGGTCAAATTAAATGCAAAGATAGTTAACCTCAGCTAGAAGTATTGAAGAAAAAACTAATAAAAGTTCTGAGTAACTATAGTCTTTAAGGTAACAACATTCATATGAAATGACAAGAAAGCAAGAGAATGGGAGAAGGTAAGCTTCTCAATGGCAAAGCATTTGTCGTGCATGAACTGCTTGTAGCACTAATGCAACAAACAACTACCCAAGAGGGGGACTCACAAGAAAATGGTAATTACTTTTGAGTTTTATGAGAGAAGAGCATCTATGCAGAGGGAAAACAATCTACCACATCAAAGTTAGGAGGACAATGAGTAGCACAATGGCTAATTATGTCGTTCAAATGACTCCATCAGAGTGAGCATCGCATATGTAATGAGAAACCAGCACTTGTGTGGGCAAGATTCAAGGCAAGCCATTGGCGGATGCATAGAGGACTGTGAACCTATGTGCTACATTTTTTGGGGGGTTTTCAATATTTTTTGCCACTTTCTAATACACTTTCTAATTGTAATTGTATTACCTAGGATTTTGAACTCAAACCTGTCATCCTTCTGACATGTTTATAGCACATCAACAATCATAATAGGCATACCTACATGGGTAAGAGCGTGTACATTGCCTCCTGAGTTCACATAATTCTTTTTTGGTTTAGGATTAATTTATTATTAGAATTGAACTCCCTATCTGAACTGGAAGATATTTCTGATTGCCCTTCATTCAAATTCTCAATTTAATGAATTTTACATGTCATTTTGGAGCCAAGTCCAATCTTTTCATGGGGCATAACAATATACACACTAGAGAATCAAGACCAACATCGTTTTTGTTGCATGTGCATAACATATTAGCTGTAAGAGAATACTCAAATTCACAAACATGCAATACTCAAATTCACAAACATGAGAGTGAAAAAAAAAACGTAGAGATTGTGCACTATTAATAGTTGATTGTGGATTCTCAAAATCAAAACATTACGTATGTGCCATTACACACTTATGTTAAGTTCTTGAATAAAAAGCTCATTATGTACTCTGAGGGCTGCTTCATCATTGGTTTCTATTGTGTTATTAGTCATTCGTATTATATGAGAGAGAAAACAAAAACCCAAGCGTTCATTACTCCAAATGGATTAAGCACACAACGTCCAATGGCTACCATTTAAAAAAATGAATCGGAGTATAAGGACAACTCACTGGAAGAAAATTTGGGTGCCTTAACTCAAGGAGATGACGAGATTATGGATGACCCAAACACCCTCATTTGTCTTGTGAAATGCCATGACGAGATGACAAAAACTGAAACACGGCATGAAAAAACAATTGCGAGGGGGGGCAATGGTAAAATCGATGCATGAAATAAACACATACCTCTTTTCTCGACACTAAAAGTGGATTCATGAATCTCGAAGTGACCACGCCATCGATAGGGCACTACAAGGCAAAAGTAGAAATACACAGAGCACGCAGACTTCGATAGAAGGCGAATACTCAAGACTTGAAGTATGCTGAATTCGATCTCGGGCGAAAACAAAGAACATCAGACTACTAAGAGTGTTCGGTTTGGGGCGAAGTTAGCCTACATTGTGTGTACACAAAATAATATTTTGGGCTATTTTTTTTGTTTCAAGTCCATAGAAAAATAGCTTTTTATTTTCATATTTTCACAAAATTTGCCATTGGGCTAAAATTCGCCCTTATTTTTTTCCCTGCTCCAATCCCTAGAATGTCACACTAGTAAGAGTCACCAAGTCTCACGATATCAAAAGACTTTTGTCTATGTGATGTCACATGGAAAGAAGCACCTAAATCTAGACGCCACGTGTTGGAAATAGAAACAACCATAAAAGGCTCAATGGGCACAATGTTGTCAAGTGTCAACACATTAGCATCATCAAAAATAGCATTACTTTCTTCAATCTTCACAATCGAAGCAGATGGTGTAGGTAGTTGTTTAACATGCCCATCAACATTTTTTCCTTTACCTTTAGCATTCTTTAATGCATAGCAATCTTTCTTCATCTACCCTTTCTTATGAAAATAATGGCATATCACTCTTCCTTGGTTTACTTCTACTCTTATTTGGTTGAATATTCTTTTCCCTATTCTTGCTCCTACAACATTGTTGATTCTTTCCTTGGTAGGGATCACAAACATTATATGCATCTCCACTATGAGTGCCAACCATAGACTTTCTATGGATATCCTCACTCAAGAGTGCTCCACATATATCATCATACACTAGTTTACCATCAGGTGCACTATTACTAATGGCTATGCAGAATGTATTCCATGATGATGGAAAGGTGCATAGCAACCAACTGCTTTCATTCATTTCCATCTCCATTTTTTGAGCCTGTAATTGAGAGAATATAGCATCAAACTCATTTAGATGAGTAGTAACACTATCTATGTCCTCCATGCAAAGGTCGTATAACTTTCTCATCAAGTACACTTTATTCGATGCCATTTCATTTTCATATTGTGCATAACTTCTTTCAAAGCTCCTTGGCACTTTCATAGTCCAATTATAATGTAAAGTAAAAATTATCTACCAGATGCAATCGAACGGTAGACCTTGTCATTTCATCCAACTCATCTCAATCATCTTCATCCATGCCAGAAAGCTTCTTTGAAGCTCGATTTACTGGAACAATGTCATTAGACCCTGATCCACCAGATGTGCTTGAGATCTCTCATGCCATGATTACAAATAACTAACTATAATGATAATGAGCTAGAAGAGTCCAAACACCACTAAGGCTAAAAAAGGATGATCGAGTGTCAAATTTTGGGAAAAAATCAACAAATTCTCCCAAGAAAAATGATTTAATGAGCAATAATGACCAACCAAAAGGATTATGTGACAATATATGTGCTCACACCAATAAGTGTATTAAGGAATAAATCGATCACCATAGAGTTGACAAAACAAAAAACCTAGAAAAACATTTCTAAAGGACATGCATTCCTATGACAAGGCTACGTAAGTCTTCCACTTGCATCATCAAAGAGACCGACATCTAGGTGTCTCCCGATTAAGGAAACCTCACCACCACCCTCTTTATCAACATTAAATGCTTTATGCTATATCAATGACCACATGGATGTACATAAGTGTTAATGTTTGGTCTAGTCTAGTGAGGGAACATGGCTGATCTGTAGGGTTCTTCGATGGCAGAATCCTATAAGTATTGGATCCTTGTATTTCTCAAAAATACTTAGCATTGAATTACTTAAAAAATTATCGAATACGGAGACAAAATCGTCTAAAGTCTACAAATACACAGAACAAACTTGGTGATCCACCAAATTAGGCATTCATCAACACTTAGAGATCAATAAAACAATTATTCACTACATAGTATCAATAATCAGACACTTTGATAAGAGTGAACCAATTAGTTAACTACTCTCCTTTGATGTTATAGGTTGATAGTCCGGCATATCTGATACATGTCTCTTGCTTTGTTTGCCTGCGTGAGATAGAGTAGTAGTTTATTAATCTCAATAGTTACATCAATCTGTCACTTTGGCAAGACATTTTTGTAGGTTATTATTTACAAGTGTTACTAATAGTTCGGCATCTAGTCACTAACACTAGCATGCATGGATGACCTAAGCTTGTATATACGCCTATTGCCCTGATGGGCTACTTATCTTTGTAGATTCTCTAGTAATACATTCAGTATTGTGTGTTGTGCTCCAAGCTTCTTCTTCTTCCTTGTGTTGTTCATGTGCTTCTGCAGATGTCTAACTCCAATAGTTGGTATCAGAGTAGGTTGCAGCTTCAGCTAGGGCGTCGCCGACACTCCTTCTATTGCAGTCTCAAAATCGCATGAATTTTGGTGAGCATTCTCAGGGTGTTTTAGAGATCAAAACAGCTTAGTTGTGTGGTGCCAATGTCACGATTTGAGCTGGTTTTGGCCTCTGAATGCACTATCACAGCGCTTGTGTAGGCTATTCTATCTTTTTGTGCTAAGGGTATATACCAGTTTTGGTTTGCCAATATAAGCATCTCGAAGTCTGCTACAGGTTTAGTGGAATTCGCCTGGGCAGTTCTGTTCAAATTTTTGAGATATAATCATTTTTTTGCATCAAGCTATTTTAGCCACCGGCCATGGCTGAAACCAATGATGTATTTTGTATGTTGGTTGTTGAGGATAAGTTGAATGGTACCAACTACCCGTTGTGGGCTTATATGATGGGACATGTATTGGTTGCAAAAGGATTGTGGAACATTGTATAGGGTGTTGAAAAACATCATATCACACCTGCAACTATTACAACTACAGGTACTGAAGCTCATGTAGAAGGAGTCGAATATGATGATATTCTGCATATTCCTATTCGTGTTGCGGTTTTTGCTGCACCTACTACAGAGCAAATTCATTGGGATGGTAGAGATACCCAGGCACATGCATTGATAGCTTTGTCTGCCAAAGGTGCCATTATTCCTCGCATTCACTCTTGCAGAACAACTAAGGATGCTTGGGATACACTTACCAAATTGTATCAAGCTAAGAATGAGGCTCATGTTGTTTACCTCCAAAAATAGTTGGAGGGTGAGCGCATGAAGGAAGGTGATTCTATGGACACTTTTCTAATTCATATCAGAGTTTTGCTTCTAGTCTTCGGTTGATGATGAAAGGCAATCCAAATGCCTTATCATTTGAGGAGTTAGTCTTTGTTCTATTGCAGGAAGATCAGTCTAGGTAGAACATGTCCATTATGCCTGTTGCAGATCAAGCTTTCTTGGCTACTCAGAAGGGCAAAGGAAAATGGAGCTCTTCAAGTACTAAGCAAAAATCTGCTAATTCTGCACAATCGAAGAGGAAAGACAAAGATGAAAAGAAATCAGAAAACCAGAAATTGTTTTGCAAGTACTATAAAGGAAATGATCATATCATAAAAAACTGTCCAAAACTGGCTGCTAAAGAGGCAAAGAAGAAAGAGGCTAGAATGGTTGTTGCAGAGGTCTCTACACCAAAAACAGAGTCTGCTAATCTTATGCAAGAAGAAGAATGGGTGTTTACTACTGTTTGTAGTTTTGACCCATCTTCTCATGAGCAGTGCATGTCTGTAGTAGACTCAGATGTTTGGTACTTTGATAGTGGGGCGACCAAACATATTACCTCGTAGCACAGTTTCTTCTCTTCACTCGAGCCTGCCCCTATAGGGAATACTATCACATGCACCAACAACTTCTCTTATCCTGTCATGGGAGTCGGTAAGATCATTTTGAATACTGCTGATGGTAGTTCTTTCACTTCGTGAGATGCTTTATTTATGCTAGGGATTAAGAAGAATCTGTTATCAGTTTCAGCATTAGCCAAGATTGGCTTGGCTGTGAAATTTGTTGATGATAGATGTACAGTTCATGATCTATCAAATGGCGATGTTATTATTGCTTTTGGCATTTTATGTCGTGGGCTGTATAAGCTCATAGACTATGAATGATCTGTAAATGATTTGGCATGTGCACTACATGATTCTCAGGCTATGTCAGATGCAAAGCTTTGGCATGCATGCTTTGGCATGCACACTTTGGTCATCTGAATTTTGCTAGTTTGCTACGCCTGCAAAAATCTGAAATGGTGTCCTCTTTGCCCAAACTTGAGGCACCTGGTAAATATGTATGTGAAGGATGTATTTTGGGCAAAATGCAACATTCTTCCTTTCAAAAAGATGGTTCAGTTTGGGCTACTCAGAAATTACAGTTTGTACATAGTGATGTCTTTGATCCTATGCAGACACCCTCTTTTGGAAATTATCTCTACTTCGTAACTTTCATTGATGACTTTTCCTGGCATGCATGGGTATATCCATTGAAAGAAAAGCCTGAAGTGTTTATGTGCTTCAAAAATTTTTTGGTTGTGGCTAAAAATCTGTCATGTAAAATAGGCACCCTTCGTTTTGATCGAGGGGGGGAATATACGTCTTTTGACTTTAATGCATTTCTGGCTGAATGTGGGATAAAACACCAGTGTATAGTGCCATATACACCTCAACAGACTGGAGTTGCTGAACAAAAGAACAGTTCACTCATGGAGATGGCGAGGTGTATGGTCAAGAGTCAGGCTTTACCACATAGTTTCTAGCTTGAGGCTGTTATGTGTGTAGCATATGTACTTAACAGGTTTCCCACTAAAGCACTGCAGTCTATCACTCCATATGAGGCTTGGCATGATCGCAATCCATCTGTTGCTCATCTGCATGTTTTTGGTTGTTTGGCATATGCATTAGTGCCTGAACAACATCACAGAAAATTAGATGATAAAGCAATAAAATGTATTTTTGTTGGGTACAGTTCTGAAAGTAAAGGCTATCATCTGTATCATCCACAGTATAAATGCATTCTGGTTAGCCATGATGTTGTCTTTGTGGAAGATGCTATTCATCCATTGCTTTCATGTACTAAGGAGACATTTGTTAGCTCCAAGGACATGTATAATACTTTGTTGCCTCTTTTTATAGGTGGATAGTCTAGTGTTGGTCGTAATGAGGAGACTTCTCAGCCTTTGGAGGTTTCATGTGATGATGCATATCATCCCATTTTTTATGCAGATTTACATGGTGCACATGTTGAGGAGAGAGCTAATATTGATGAGGCAAAAACTATGCCAAAATGGTTGGTGCACACTTTTCGTGATAGCAAATTAGATGTAGCTCTGTCATATCGTACTTGTTTAGGCTCTCATAGTGCCTCTTTTGCATGACATTGTTATGCTATGGCTGCATCTAGTCTCTATGATGGGAATGAGCCAATTTCGTTTGATGAAGCACAAAATTCAAAAAATTGGATGGCTGCTATGCAATCTGAATATGACGCTATAATGAAGAATGGTACTTGTTCTTTATGTGACTTGCCTCCTGTTAAGAAAGCCATTGGTACTAAGTGGGTATACAAACTGAAGCGTAAGCCAGATGGTACAGTTGACAAATATAAAGCTAAGCTTGTTGCAAAGGGTTATGTGTAGGAAAGAGGCATTGATTTTGATGAAACCTTTGCTCCTACTTGCCGAATTACTATTGTTCGTAGCATCTGTGCACTTGCAGCTCATCATGGTTGGCATGTACATCAGTTCGATATCAAAACAGCATTTCTGAATGGTGACTTGCATGAAGAAGTGTATGTTTTCCAGCCCCTTGGCTTTGTGCAAAACGGGCATGAGAACCAGGTGTGCAGGTTAAAGAAGGCATTATATGGTTTAAAGCAAGCATCACGTGCTTGGTATGAAAAGATACATGCCTATCTGATTGCACATGGTTTTGACAACAGTCCAACTGAAAGCACCTTATATGTTAAGTGTGCTAATGATGTACTTCTGATCATTATGGTTTATCTTGATGACATGCTACTCACTGGTCCTCACGAGAGGCATATTGCTAATTTTAAGGCTGATTTGCACGCCTTGTTTGAGATGTCTGATTTGGGGCATTTGCATCACTATTTGGGCATTCAGTTTATGCATATTGATGGTGGAATGGGTTTGTGTCAAACGAAATATACTGACACATTATTACAGCGTTTTGGCCTTGAAGACTGTAAACCTATTGCCACTCCTATGGAAACAGGTTTACGACTGAGTCTTCATGATGCTGGAGATGCACTTGATGCTATTCTCTATCAGCAGGTTGTTGGATGCTTGATTTACTTATGCATTACTCGACTAGATATTTCGTTTTTTCTCTCATAGATGAGCAGGTTTATGCAATGCCCAGGTGTCAAGCATTGGCAAGCGGTTAAGCGCATCTTTCACTACT
Organism: Ceratopteris richardii; assembly: GCA_020310875.1. NCBI lineage: Eukaryota > Viridiplantae > Streptophyta > Polypodiopsida > Polypodiales > Pteridaceae > Ceratopteris > Ceratopteris richardii. The sequence goes on along the minus strand of CM035408.1, from coordinate 150,583,059 downwards.
TGAGTGGTACTCGACTACCTGGTTTGTTTATCCCAAGGGGGGATCACTACCGTCAGATTTGCATGCTTTTTCTGACTCTGATTGAGCTAGTTGCTATGACACTCGTGTGTCCACTAGTGGTTTTTGAAGTGATTCGATAACAATGCACAACGGTGCTCTCTCTTCCTCAAGAGCTCCACGACGATATCCTTGGTGTAGAAAACGGATCTCCTACCACTGCAAACAGTACTCCGCACAAGAGGCTGTAGAATACACAGAAAAAACATAGTACACAGAGAGTCAGACTTCTTAGGTCTTACAAATACGGTCGAACTTCCAATCTATGGCTGTCCGATGGCCATTTGGCCTTTCACATGGACACTAACGATAACAATCACAGTATACAAGTGACTATGTAAGATCATGAATCAAGTAACCCCCATCAAATGACAATAGTGTCGAAAGCTATCTTGTGGTAGAGCTTTAGTCAAAGCATCTGCAGCATTATCTTGAGTGTGTACCTTCCCAAGAATAATGCACTCAGTGGCAAAGCAATCTCTAATGAAGTCATACCTCACCTCAATGTGTCTGGTCTTTGCATGATAGACTAGATTCTTAGCCAAAGCAATGGCACTCTGACTATCAGTGAGCAAATGAGGTACATGCTGAGGTAAACCCATATCACAAGCAAGATGAGAAAGCCACAATGCTTCCTTACATGCCTCACTTGCTGCAACATACTCTGCTTCTGTGGTGGAAACAACTGTACATTCTTGAACATGAGATCTCCAAGAGATAGCACCTTCAGCAAAATGAAAAATGTACCCTGATGTAGACTTACAATTGTCTACACAATCAGCAAAGTCAAAACCTATGTAACCAATAATGGATGCTTTCCCTCTACCTAAGCATAGACACTTGTCTTTAGTGCCACTCAGATATCTCAAAATCATCTTGATTGCTTCCCAATGTTTCTTTCTAGGATTAGACATATATATGCTCACAACTCCCAGTGCAAATGCAATGTTTGGTCTCGTAGCTACCATAGCATACATGAGACTACCAACAGCAGACTGATAGGGGATTTTGGTCATGAATTCCTTTTCTTCATCTTTGGGGCAATCATCCTTGCTCAATTTCACATATGTGGGTAAAGGTGTGCTCAATGCCTTTCCACCCTGCATATTGAACCTCTGAAGTACTTTGGATATGTACACACTTTGAGACAAGTATATGCATCTTTTGCTCCTATCACGAGTAATGCGCATGCCAGGAATATGTTTGGCATCCCTCAAATCCTTCATATCAAATGTTTGACTCAACTTCTTTTTTAGAATTGAAAAATCATAAGAGGACTTCCCAACAATCAACATATCATCAGCATAAAGTATCAAGCATATCAAGCTGCCATCTGAGCATGTCTTTTTGTAGAGACAATGATCCTCATTGCTTTGAGAATAGCCTTGAGACTTCATAAAAGCATCAAACTTTCGGTACCATTGTCTAGGGGATTGTTTAAGTCCATACAAGCTCTTCTTAAGCTTACAAACTAGACTTTCCTTGCCAGAAACTACATAACCCTTTGGTTGTTCCAGATAGATCTCATATGTAAGATCTCCATGCAAGAAAGCAGTTTTCATATCCATTCGGAATAGCTCTAAGTCCTCCATTAAAACGAATCTAAGCATGCACAGGGCAGTCATCTTGACCACTGGATAGAAGATTTCCTCAAAATCAACACCATTTTGTTGCTTAAAACCCTTTGCAACAAGTCGTGCTTTATACTTTGGAGAAGCACTATCTGATGTGAACTTCAGCTTATATACCCATTTACATGGTAAAGCTTTCCTGCCCTTTGGCAAAGGTACTAAATCCCAAGTACCATTCTTGTGAATAGAATCCAACTCACTCTTCATGGCACTCTCCCACTTGACATGATCCTCTGTCTCCATAGCCTCTTTGTAGCAAGAAGGCTCACCGGCATCTGTTAGCATAACAAAATCTAAACCTTGAACATATATATCAGATATGTGAGACATGTGCAGAATGTCTAAATGGTTGCTGAACAGGAACATATGCAGACTGATCTGAATGGACATTCTCTTGAACATCCCTATGTGCAATCATTTTTATGCATGCTAATCGGAAGACTAGTATCCTCAAACACCACTCTTCTCACTTCAACCTCCTTAATGGGCTGTTTATGCATCTTATACTCATTGCAAATGACATCACTACTTCTGATCACTGACCGTTGTCGTCGAGATTTTCTCTCCTCTCTCACTCATGAAGGCCTATAGGAAACACATTCGGTGAAGGTAGCCAGAATTCCCTGAGAAGTCCAAGATGCATCAAGGATGTAAAAGGGAGTTCACATGCAAACTTTAGATGAAATCGAGCAAATCTAGGTTAGCCGTCAAAACTGGTCAAACTTTGGAAATTAGGGCAAAAATTTTCAATATCTCCAAATCATATGAAAATTCATATACTTGTAAAGCCTATCAAAGGCAGTGTATAGCCTAAATTTCACATGTAAATGGATTTTCTAGCACATTGATATGCCATCTGCATTTTGTAAAAAATGTAATTTTTCCACTTAGACCCTACAAAATCTTGTATAGGAATTTTTGTTAGCCATATGGTTTGGCATGTATAGAGACCATATGTGGCTACATATTTTTACAAAGTTTCAAGGCTATCAGAGTTTCCTAGATACCTTAATGCCACCTTGCAAGCTTCCAAATGTAGTCAAACTTGTATAAGGGAGATTTAGATAAAAGTTTATTCTGCATATTCTTGAAGGAGATCTTTGGAAACATAGTCCTACAAAGTTTCATCTTCATCAAAGCCTTTTTAGGGTCAAAGAGCACAAAGTCCAATTTTCAAGGTCACCACAGTTTTCTAGTTTAAGCAAATTGAAGGGTTGAAGGGCTGCCACATGGTGAAAGCTGATTGAGCCATGTTGTACGATCAAGATGAGCTCATATTCAAGGGTGGAGATGAACTTATGCTTAAAGCAAGGAGAATCCACGAGTTTTTGTCATCGAAGAAGACTTTTTTGACAGTTAAAAATCAATAATGCGACTTTTCTCTAAAAATAGTGGCATATCTTATCCGAATTGATGTCAGCACTGATGGGACGGTCCAGATCATCCCCAGATCCAATGGCGGAGAATGAAGGCACCTAAATTTCACTCCTTTACACTAGATTTGATAGAAAGAACAATTCCAAGCCATTGATTTGATTAATCAAACGGTTGTAATCGAAAGTAGTGATCATAGAGTTGAGAGTTGATTTCTCTAGATCCAAGGCCCCAAATTCATTCACAAAACTATATAAACCCCACTCCAAACTCCTAGAGCATCATTGTTAGGCATCCATAGGGCTCTTGCTAGCTTAAGGTTTCCTTGAGACGATCACCCTCGATTGAGCGAGTCAGGATCCAAGGTGGGCTAGTATGAGTATTGTACCTAGTTTCAAATTTAAGTTAGAACTCCAATCTCGGATAGGCTCTTGAAACCATCATCTCTATCTTGACTCACCCTCGGTGGAGCGTGTGAGTGAGTTAGAGCTGGTTTTAATGAGTCTTAGACTTCTTTAGTTAGACGTTACGAGCCTAGACATACATAGGGTCAATGAAGTGGAACTCATCTTCTTACGTGTGATATTCGGTTGAACTGTCATGGTTTGAGGGTCGAAACCGCCTTTGATCGATAGACTGCTTAGCTTGACGTATCACGACGATCTTATACATGTATCTTAATTCAAATCCTTTTAATTCATGTCACTTTTCACTTGTCTCTTGTCGCTTTTCTCTCAGTCTCTTAAGTATTTTTACATGTCTTCTATTTTCTTCTATGTGTGAGAAGGCTCCGCAGTATTGCGTTGAACCAGTGAGGATGTTTCATTGAGCTTGTGATTAAACTCTATCATCATAATTCACTTGCATGCATATAATCCATACATACCCATACATATTGATTAGTTTGTGAAAGTGTATAAGAAGCTCCAATATTGGACCATTCTTCCTTTCGAAACTGATTTATGTGTAAGGATTCCATCTATTCTCTTCATGCATACATATCATCCAAAGAAGACTATGCATATGGATTAGAATTAGGAAGTGCTTAAGAAGCTCCTTCAATGGACCATTCTTCCTTCCAAATTTGATTCGTGTGTATGGTTCTCTTTTATTCTTATCATTCGTGTTCATAAATCTAACTTGCACTCCTACATTCCCATTCCCATAATCATTTCAATATCTCTCTCTTCTCCATACTCAACATTAATTTCACTTTTACGTCCTTAAACCTTCCAACATTCATTAGCTTCATACACCCTGTGTGTGCCACGACCTGACCCGATCCACCCGGATTGCGATTACCTGCACATTTGAACCCGACGTGAAATGCTACATGGCATTTGCTTCTGATCTTGTTGGGAGGTTGTGATCCATATCCTTTGTTTCATATTTTTCATCCTCATCATATCATCATCATCATTCTTGAGTGTTGCACTGGATTTCTCACAGTATCGTGCACATCTTCGCCGTGAAGTAAACGCATTTGTTAGAGATCTAGAGAATCGTGCATCATTTGCTCATTCACATAAGATGGAGGAAGGATTCAAATCCCTTATTGTTGAGAAACAAGGCCAAACAATAGTCTCTTCTATGTTGAGAGAGAAGGGAATATTCAATGGCATCAACATCACAAGCTACTTAGATTTGTTTGAAGAGCAAGCTATGATTTTTGGTCTTCCCCAAGATCTTTTGATATCATTCTTTGAACGAATTGTTGATAGCTCTATCATAAACCGTGTCACTCAATATGATACTCTTCCTTGGAGTGATGTTAGAAAGGAGATGCTCAAAGAATTCTTTCTTGAAGAGTATAGCCAACATAATCGGGATGGATTCTTACGATGGGTCAATTCCCCAAAGCCTAGTAGCTCTATTACTCACTTACAAAATGAGTATATTAGACGCTATGAACAACTTCTTGATGAGGATAAGATAACTTTGGAACCTGATCTTGTGATCAATTTTCTTAAGCTTCTTCATCCTGAAACTCGTAGGGAAGTTGAACGGCGATTAGAAGAGCCAGAAAAGCGCTATGGTCTTACTAACAATTGGCAAAAAGTGTGTAAAGTAGTAGAGTTTGTTGCCCATAGACATCAAAGACAATCTATGCTTTATGAGCAAACTAGTCTTCCTCAAGCTAGCCTTCCACAAACTTAGGAGCAAGTTAGAGAACAATCCCATGCTATGCTTTTTGACTCTACTCCTATTCCTCAAATGATGAAGCCTACTCAAGGTTTTAAAGTAGAGCCAAATAAAAGTGTAGTTGAACAGTCTCAAGTGGAAATTCTCACTAAGCAAATGGAAAGTCTTATTACTATACAATCCAATTTGGCCAAGAATATAGATGCTTTACAATCTAATTACACCAAAACTTTCCAAAATCAAATGAATCCAATGTCTTTTCAAGAGCCTAATCAACATGTTATAGCTACCAATCAAAATCCACAAGTAGCTCCTACTCAAGCATATCAAGTTCCTCCAATGCATAATCCTTCAATGCAAAATCCTCATCCTCATGTGCAAAATCCTCAAATGTATCAAAACATATATCCTCAAGCTTCTCAAACAACTTTTCAAAATCCTCAAAATCAAAATTTTCAAAATGGTCAACCATATACTATGGAAGGTCCTCTTGCACCTCAAGCACCACATGTTGCCCCCCAAGCTTGTCAAATACATCAAATGCCTTATCAAAATCCTAATTATCCTGTTCAAGCAATTCCTTATCAACAAAATACTCAATTTCAAAATTTCCCACCACAAGTTAATCAAAATCCTCAAAATCAAAATGGTTTTGTGTGTGGCCCTCATAGGTGTCCTTGGTGTGATTCATTAGAGCACTTTTTGAGAGATTGTGAACTATTGAAGGCTGCTAAGGAGCAACGACTAGTAATAGACATAGACAAGAAAATATGTGACTATCGATCTAGGCTACCTTTGCAAGGAAATTATGGTAATTAGGGAGGAATGAAAAAATACTATGAAAATATAACCATAACGGACGTAGGAACTAGAGGAGTGAAACTAGAAGCTCTTGATGACCAACAAGTAGAATCAAGTAAACCCACAAAGGAAGGTGACTTTTTCATAGAGGCTTTAGTAAGAGCACGAGATAAGATTAGGAGAATAACGGCTTGGGAGTCACCAATAGAAGATCAATATCTTATTTCTCACAGATCCAATGTAGAAGAAAAATGAAAAAGAGCCGAAGCTGAGCCTAGTGAGAGAAGAGTGACTCGAAAACAGACCTCAGAGGGAATAGAAACAATCATAGAGCAAGGAGAAACATCACAATCCAAAGATAAAAAACAAGAATCACAACCCAATGAACAAAAACAAGAGGAAAAACAAAAAGGGAAGAAGACAACGCAAAGAAAAACAGAACCAAAGCCTTTAGATAAACAAGAACAATCAAAACAAACTGAAGAACAAACACCAGAACATGAACAAAAACAAGATCCTGAGTAAAAACAAAAGAAACCAAAGAGAAAACCTAAAGCCATCTTGATTTCAGAAATTGAGAGAAAAATAGATCCTATGGAGATTTTAGATGACATTTTGCTTAAGAGTCAAGTGAGTATGTCTTTAGAACAAGTTTTCTCTATTGCAAAGCCTGTTTTTAAAGATAACTTTATTGGCCTAATTAAAAGGAAGAGGTTTTCGCTTAATCTAGATACTAAGATGCAAGATTCTCTAGATCAAGATCAAGCTATGAATGAAGCCTTAAACTTTGATGAATCTGATGAAGAGGACTTTGATGATGATGAAGCAAATGTTAATAAAAATTTCTTAAGACCTATTCAACCTGACCATGAAAATCATGAAAACAATCCTGAAAGTCACTTTAAAAGAAAATTTTGGTTTAGAGGTACATCAGAGCGCATGTTAAAATAGGAAATGATAAGAACACTATCACCGTAAATGCATTAGTAGATTTCAGCTCCAAAATCAATGTGATTTCAAGAGAAGTCTATGATAAGTTTCGATGGCCCATAGATAAAGATTGTGGATGGCATATGAGAACTGCAGATAATGGTGTGGGTACCCTGTATGGAGCTTGTGCTAGTGTGCCCATATCCATAGGAGGAATCATAGAAGAGTTTCACTTTTTTATTCAAGACAATTGCTCCTATGAAGTTCTCTTAGGTCAACCCTTTATTTGTGAGAGTCGTATGGAAACTAAAGCCATGGATGATGGGTCTACCTATGCTAGATTTAAGTCTAAGGATGGAATGCAATCACTTCATGTCATGAGGGTAGGAGTGAATCATCCTAGGAATCGATTGTCAATTAGAAAGAAACCTATTGTTACTCAGGGTCATGAGCATGCTTGTAGTGATTGTGCACCTCGATTCATGTTTGGAGCTACATATGATTAAAATTTTGGATAGAATCCATTGTTGAGCGGGGCAACAGTAAATGAAAAATCAGAGAAAGATAACACAAGTAAATAGCCAGAACCAGAAAGATTTTCCATTCCACTACGAGATATATGGCCCAAACGACCATGCCAAATACAAGCCATAGGCTGTTCAGTAACAGCTAACAAGTGTTCTTTCTGTGATACAAATAAAGGATAAAGTGCGCCAACTTTGCTTTCTTTTGCAATAACCATATTACCCTTTGATATGCGGAAGGATTGGGCATAGAAGACCACCTTGTAACCATGGTCATCAAGTTGAACAACTAACATCAAACTATGTGATAACTGAGGTACATGGCATACATTATGCATAGTAAATTATGAACCATCAATGAACTGCACAATCACATCTCTAATCCCCACAACATCACACTGATAAGAGTCACCAAGTCTCATGGTACCAAGAGACTTTGCTGCATAATTAGAGAACCATTCTCTATGTGGTGTCACATGGAAAGAAGCACCAGAATCTAGCAGCCACATGTGGGAAAGAGAATCTTCCAAAAGAGCCTCAGTTGGCACAGTACTATCAAGTGTCAACACATTAGCATCATCAGAAATAGCATTAATTTCTTCAATCTTCACAGGCGAAGTAGATGGTGCAAGTAACTGTTTAACATGCCCATCAACATTCTTTCCTTTACCTTTAGCATTCTTTAATGCATAACAGTCTTTCCGCATGTGTCCTTTCTTATGACAATAATGGCATTCAATATCCCTCTTCCTTGATTTACTTCTACTCTTATTTCGTTGGACATTCTTTTCCTTGTTCTTGCTCCTGCCACGTTGTTGATTCTTTCCTTAGTAAGAATCACGAACATTATATGCATCTCCACTCTTAGTGCCAACCATACATTTTCTACGAATCTCCTCACTCAAGAGTGCTCCACATATGTCATCATATACAAGTTTACCACCAGGTGAACTATTGCTAATAGTTGTGCAAAACATATTCCATGATGATGGCAAGGTGCATAACATCAATACTGCTTTCATTTCATTATCCATGTCCATTTTTTGAGCTTATAACTGGGAGAATATAGCATCAAACTCATTTAGATGAGCAGCAACACTATTTGTGTCCTTCATACAAAGATCATATAATTTTCTCATCAGATACACTTTATTCCATGCCATCTCTTTTTTATATGCATTTCATAACTTCTTCCAAAGCTCCTCTGCAGTTTCACAATCTAATATTGTAACGTAAACATTGTCTGCCAGGTGCAAGCGAATGGTAGACCTGGCCATTTCATCTAACTCATCCCAATCATCTTCATCCATGTCAATAGGCTTCTTTGAAATTCCATTTACTGGCTTTCATTGCCTCCTTTGAATTAGCACATCTTTAATCTGATTCTTCCATAGAGCAAAGATTGTGCCATCAAATTTTTGGATCTCAAAATGATATTTTCCCTGCAAGTTATAGCTCCTCCTCGGAACACTAGCACTAGACCCTGATCCACCAGATGTGCATGAGAACTCTAATGCCATGATGGAACTGAATAGAATGATAATGGAGCTAGAAGAGTCTAAACACCAACCAATAAGTGTATCAAGGAGTAAATCGACCATTGTATAGTTGATAAACCAAAAATCTAGAAAACTTTTGCCAAAGTATCCTATGCAAAATGAGCATATAACCAATGTCAAAATATCATAAAATTGCAAGTATTGACATGTCTACCTGCATAGTGAATCACTGACTCCACTGCATATAATCAACTACCCAATAGAAGCCAACTAGGCTTATCGAGCACCTATGAAGAACTATCATACATCTCCTATGGCGAGGCTAGGTAAGTCTTCCACCTGCATCACCAAAGAGACCCCGACATCTGGGAGTCTCCAGTTAAGAAAACCTCACCACGACCCTCTTTATCAAATGTAAAAAGCTTTATGCAAAAAACGTAACCGCTATATCAATGACCACATGGGTGTACATAAGTGATATCCACAAAAGCATACATGGTGTGTGTGCTCAATATATGCAGTAAAATGACAATAAAAGGATAAATGCACAACCCAAAAACTAGTCAATAACACCTGCAAGTGTCTATCAACTTTGATGTTTTAGGCTCAAAAAACTTGCATAAATTTGCAGCGGCTGCTCCCACCAAAACTCAATACCTCTCGAGAAACCTGTAGTTTTACGAGTGTGGCTGAAAACATAGCCCCAAAGGTTGATATTTATTGTCGGAGAAGTACAAAGAACACTCTTCTTGATGTTCTTGGACATGTGTGAAGAGAACTATGTGCCAAAGTACTCCAAAATGGCTCCAAAAGACACCCAAAAATGCTTAAAAAATAGGCTTTGAAAACAAAGAATGAAGCTTTGAGGGACCAAAACGTGTTCAAGGTAATGTCAATCTTAGTCTTTCCCCTTCTTCAAACACCACAAGAGTGTAGCTTAGTGGCAAGAGATTGTCATGGTTAAGTGAGCTCTGGGGGGAACAGTAGTGGGAAGGGTGACGTCCTGGGAAGTACCGGGAACCTCTATCTTCCTTCATCGTTGCGGTCCTCCCTCATGCGTAGCCAACGATGCCAATGGTGACTTCCGTGACTCGGATGACAGGGTATGCCAAGGTCTATGCCTTGGTCGCCGCCTTAGTCATAAGCCTTGGAGAAAGCCTTCGGGGGGAGGGGTGCTCGCTTTGCTCGCACAAAAGGAACAAAGCTTTCGTAAGCCTTGGAGAAAGCCTGGGGGGGTGCCCCCTTCACTCACACAAAAGGAGCAAAGTTTTCACGTCGAACAGCTTTGATACCAGTGAAGTGATTCGATAGAAATGCACCACGGTGTGCACTCCTCCTCGAGAGCTCCACGATGATATCCTTGGTCTAGAAAACGGAGCTCCTATGGCCGCACACAGTACTCCACACAAGAGGCTACAGAATACGTAGAAAAAACACAGTACACAGAGAGCACGAAGACAAATTTTTTAGGTCTTACAAATGCGATTGAACTTACAATCTATGGCTGACCAGGCCACTATATGTTTTATTAAAGAACATATACAAAGAAGTGTCCTGTGGCGGCCTTTCACATGGACACTAACAGTAACAATTTTTGCTTCATTCTTGGTAGCTCATGCATATCGTGGCTGAGCAAGAAGGAGCCTACTGAGGCCACTTCCAATTGTGAGGTTGAGTATAGGGTAGCTTTCACAACGACTATTGAGTGTGTATGGCTCAGATGCCTTATGGCTCATTTGGGTGTTGGTTAGTCATCTACCACCACCATCTTCACTGACAGTCAGAGCACATTGGCAGTTGTGAGGAACCCTGTGTTCCATGATTGCACTAAGCGCATTGATGTGCATTATCATTATGTCAGGGAGAGGTTCTCTACTGGGAGATCAGCTTGGCATATGTGCCCATGCAGGAGAACATTCTAGACCTTTTCACGAAGGCTATGCCTAGGGAGAAGTTTGAAGATTTTCGCAAAGCCTTGGGCTTACTTCCTTCTGTGGATAAATTCCACATATCTTGGCACTTCCTTATACATGAGTGGAGGCAAAAAATATGCCTAAACTTGTGATGGTTGTTCCCACCACAATTGAAACCTTTCAAGAAACCTATAGATTTACTAGTGTGGCTAAAAACACAGCTTTGAAGCTGAATATTCATTGCTAGATAAGTGCAAAGAAAACTCTTCTTGATGTTCTTAAAACTATGTAAAGAGAATTAGGCATGAAAGTACTCCAAAATGGCTATAAGAATCACCCAAAAAATGCATCAAAATCGGCTTTGAAAGCAAAGAATGAAGCGAGCCCAAAACATGTTCAAGGTAATGTGAACCTTAGTATTTCCCCTTCCTCAAGCACCAAATGATTGTAGCTTAGTCGTAAGAGATTTTTGGTTAAATGAAATCAAGGGGGAACAAAGTAGGATGGGTGACCTCCTAGAATGTACTAGGAACTTCCATCTTCCTTGATCGTTGAGGTCCTCCCTCACGTGCAACCAATGGCACCAACGGTGACTTCGGTGAATTGGATGGAAAGTTATGCCAAGTCTATGTCTTGGTCACCTCCTTAGTAAGTAAGCCTTGGGTGGGCAGGTGGGTGTTCACTTTGCTCACATGGTACATAGGGAGCAAGAACACAGATTTCTTAGTTGTTACAATACTGGCTAAATAGGCCACTATATGTTTCATTAAAGAATATAAACAAAAGTATTTGGTAGCCATTTGGTCTTTCAAACATGCCACATTTCGTTTGAAAAAAGCTCTAGCTCTCAAAAGTAATGTACTATTTAGAAAAGCAAAAAGTACAAAGGTATAGATGTGTCAAGTGTATAGCCCATAAGCCACGAGTCTTGAACTCAAAAGGAGTCCATATAGGCATCTATATGCACTTGAGGTTACTCTTCATTAAGCCACGGTAGAAAAAAAGGCGTTCGTGATTACCATATAGGCTCACAGTTTTCATAGAGGCATCATAGGGTGGTTATTGGAGGCTCTTGGGCTACTATTTGAAGCTAGAAAAGAAGAAGAAAAACTCTCTTATGCCTTGGGACATGCAACCCAAGAATGAGTGAAAAGGTGCCTTGTGTGTGCCCCATAAGAAAGGTCGACTATGTCTAGAGCTGAACAAGGACAGATACATTATCCTTCTAACACAGATGTCCATAGACTAGAGTGCTTGACCAAACAAACCATAGAAAAGTTAAACACATGCCTCCTTGGGGTTGTACCATAAGTGATGAGTTAGTTTACAAAGCACCAAAAAGGAGATTAGGGTCAAACCTTGAAGGCTAAATTTGAGGCTTGGTAGGGAAATCATTATCTACACCTAATGATTCAATCAGACCACTTCAAACCAAGAAAGACCTAGCAATACCAAGCATAGGTCACCAAGGTTGCAAAACAAGTGTCAAATATGTAATTAGAGCACCATAGGATCTAGATCCATAAAGTGACCTCATTGGGATACTCCACATCAAAACCAGCTAGAGATGTCATTTGGATCACATATAACATGCTATGTTGGATTCTTACACCAAAGAGACACAACAAAAAAATGCATGTCCTAAAGAAGACACGCAAAATTTAAGATCTTTGTTGAGCAATTTTAGGAAGGGGTAAACGTCTAAAACGACCTCCCTACACTACTACACATAAAAATTATCAGAGAAATCATTCATTTGACTTATCCCACCACGTATTGGAGTTTTGAACCATGAATACTCACCAACAGTAGGCATAGGTAAGTAGGAATACATAACAAGTAATTGAAAGGGCTACACTCATCATAGAAGGATATAGAAATCTCCCACAATCTCCCACAATCTCCCACAAAAATTATAGATAGAGAAATTTGGTGACCCTCTAGGGAAGTCACTACAAGTTAGAGTAGTTTCCTTAAAGGAAAAATATCTAGTGTAGACCCGCATGCACAACCAACATACCAAAGTGAAGCACGAGGAACCTCACATGATAGAGTGTCAATCTATGAAGCGACCAATCGATGGTATGAAGATTATACATGACATGATGGACGTAATTGTACCTACATCAACAGGGAAAACAAGGACACACATATGCATGAATACACACACATACACACTCACAAGTAGGCAAGGGAAAGGTGATGCTTGTGCAATAAATTTTGTCCTTTTGTGCCACACACACACACACACACACACATATATATATATATATATATATATATATATATATATATATATATATATATATATATATATATATATATATATATATATATATATATATATATATATATATATATATATATATATATATATAGAAAGAGAGAGAGAGAGAGGTGTTGGTTTGCCTGGACGAGCCTCAAAGTTTGCTTCAAGTTTAGCAAAGCTCGACAAGGTGGTTTTGTTCAAATTTTTGAGATACATTGATTTTTCTACATCAAGGTATTTAGTTAGTGGCCACAGCTGAAATTAATGATGTATTTCCTATGTTGGTTGTTGATGATGTAATAAAGTGATAGGTTCAAGATGGTTGAATCACACCGTTGATAGATAGGAGATGGTTGAACTACACCCTAAGAGGGAGGATTAGGAAGTAATCCTCAACTATGGCTTTTGGGGCAAATGGTTAGCCCATCACATTCCTAACCAAGAGTTTGTGAGTTCAATTCCTTACATTGGTATCAGAGCCTACGAAATAGCATGGGAAAGGTGGATTGACCCAATGGCCTCTAAAAAAGGCGCTTGGGCACTCTATCATGTGAAATGGTAGGAATTGGGAAGGCGGCGTTTTGAGAACTCTATCCAAGAGAGATTGGGGTGTATCTCTCAATTCGTAGGTCAGATTGAGGCGTGTAAGATATCATTGGAAAGCTCTCAAAACAAACTTTCAAAATCTGGTAACCTATCTTGGAAGTGTGAAAACCTTGGGTGGCACTTGATTGAGGGTTCAAGATACCAAACATAGGTGAAAACAAGGTTCAAGACTAAGGTTGAGAACAAGGGCCCAATATACCAAGGTTGTGAAAAAGAACGATCAAGACACCAAGGTTGAGAGCAAGGGTTCAAGAGACCAAGGTTGCGAACAAGGTTGAAGAAACTATGCGAAGTTGAGGACATCAACTCAAGGGTACCTAAGGAGTTCAAGGGGCTGATCACTAAGGCTAGAGGGATACAAGAGCAGATCATTGAGGACAATGATTGAACAAGGGGGGAAGAATGTAATAAAGTGATAGGTTGGAGATGGTTGAACCACACCATTGATAGATAGGAGATGGTTGAACTACACCCTAAGAGGGAGGATTAGGAAGTAATCCTCAACCATGGCTTTTGGGGCAACTAGTTAGCCCATCACATTCCTAACCAAGAGGTTCTGAGTTCAATTCCTTATAGAGTACAACTTAGATGGTACTAATTACCTGTTGCATATATGATGGGTCATGTATCGGTAGAAATAGGGTTGTGAAATATTGTGTAGGGTATTGAAAAATGCCCTTTTGTGATTCGTGCTGCACCTACTACATAACAACTTTGTTGGGATAAAAAAGATGCTCAAGCACATGCATTGATAGCCTTGTTTGTCAAACATGCCATTATCCCTCACATTCGCTATTGCAAGACAATAAAGAATGCTTGGGATGCACTCACAACCTTATACTAGGTAAGATATGAGGCTCATGTTTCTTACCTTTGAGAAATGTTGAAGAGTGAGCACATGAATGAAGGAGATTCCATGGACAATGTTTTGACAAAGATCAAAGATTTGGATTAGTTGATTTTTGTTGATGAAGTCTTGCCAGATAGCTCACTTGTGGAGACTGTTCTTAATGTTCTTCTAGATTCATATAAGAGTTTTGTTCCACTCTTTGATTGATGATGAAAGGCAATCCAAATGCCTTAACATTTGACAGTTACTCTCAGTTTTTTTGCAAGAAGATCAGTCCAAGAAGAATAGGTCCATTATACATGTTGGAGATCAAGCTTTCTTAGCTATTCAAAAGGGCAAAGCTAAATGGAGCTCATCTACTAGTAAGTAAAAATCTGCTAATATTGCATAGTTGGAGAAGGAAGACAAAGATGAGTAAAAAATAGAAGAGGAGAAACAGCTTTGCAAATACTATAAAGGAATTTGTTGAGCTCATAAAAGTCATATTGGTCAAACTCAACCGCAGTCAAAGTCAATTGTAGTCAAAGTCAAAATTTCAAAGTCAAAATAGTCAAAGTCAACATGGGCAAAGTCAAAGTGTGCAAAGTTCAGGTGTCAAAGTGCACAGGTAGTGCACAATTAATTGGTTCACAAAGGGGTAAAATTACAGGAAGTTGGTTGTAGGTTGGAGAGGTATTTCTGTAATTGCCCTAAGGTTCAAAGTGTTTTTAAAGTGTTTTGTAAGGTTCAGGTGAACTCTCTCTAAGGTTTACAAGTGAAGAACTAAAAGGAAAAATGTGAAGGTATGTAAAGTGGCAGCGTACAGAGAAGTGAAAGTATGGCCTCCCAATTAAAATTTTTGTTTTAGTATAAAGTCACTATAGGACATAACAGGGATTCGTTGGTTGCCCACTTTAGGAGACAATCTTGGGACATCAAAGTGAGCACCATGATACTCTTGCAGTTAGGAGCATACGTGAATCCACATTGAAATCAAGGCAAGGACTATTCTTGGAGGACTAAGCAAGACTAAGCAAGGTGAGCATAGTCTAAGCAAGGCAAGAGAGAGAAGTGCAAGAGACACACAGCATGCGATGCAGAGAAGTGAAGTGCAAGGTGTGCATGAAGAGTGACTAAGGAAGTGTGCAGAGAAGTGCTAAGCTACTTCCCAAGGATCCCAAGGTCCCATTGAAGTTGTGCACCTACCGACAGAAGGTGTCCATCCCTCCCCCTCATTGGAAGCTTGTTGCAAGGTGTGGACAAGTGCAGGCTCGGAGAAGGTGGAGGTTTGGTGCAGAGAAGGCCGGCAACAACAAGACCCTTGGGTATTTGGTATTTTGTAATTGAGCACTCTGATGGATTTTACACAGAAGCATTGGATTGTATTGTGAATCACCACTGTATTTGTCTTCTTATAATCAATCGATAGACAGAGGCTTCTAGGGTTTATCTTTCTTCTTGTCTCTCCCTTTTCTCCTACAAATACTCAAATCCCTTCTTGTCCAAGAATCCCCCAACAGAATTGACCATTTCATTGAGAGTTATCCAAAATCCGATGCAAAATAGGCAAAGAAGAAATAGGTTGGAATGGTTGTTGCAGAGGCATCTACACCTAAAATAGAGTATGATAATACTGTGCAGAATGAAGAATGGACACTTACTATTGTTTGCACCTATGAACCATCTTCTCATGAGGGTACATCTCTGCACTGGACTTAGATGTTTTTTACTTCGATATGGAGGCAACCAGACACATTACCTCATGGTGCAGTTTCTTAGTTCACTTGACCATGCCCCTACAATGAATATTGTCACATGTGCTAACAACTCCTCTTATTCTGTAAGGGGAGTTGGTAAGATCATTCTCACTACCATTGATGGTAGTTTTTTCACATTGTGAGATGCTTTCTATGTGCTAGGGATCAAGAAAAAATAGCTTTTTCTTTCAGCATTAGCTAAGATTGGCTTCATTTTCAAATTTTTTATAAGAGATGTAGAAGTCAATATCTTTCAAATGGCGATATTATTATTTCTTCTCGAATTTTATGTCATGGGATATTTAAGATCATAGAATATGCAAAATCTATGAATGAATCAACATGTGCAGTTCAAGATTCTCAGGATATCTTAGATGCAAAGATTTGGCATGCATGCTTTGGTCATCTAAATTTTGCTAGTTTTCTATGCTTGCAAAAATATGAAATGGTATCCTCTCTCCCAAACTTGAGGCACCTTTTAAACATGTCTCTGAAGGCATGAATAGGTGTATCCATTGAAAGTAAAGTCCAAAGTGTTGATGTGCTTCAAGAAATTTATCTTTATGGTTCAAAATCTTTGAGCATGTGAATTGGGCACCCTCTGTTTTGATCAAAGGGGGGGGAACATGTCTTCTGATTTTAATGCATTTTTGGCTGAGTGTGGGATACAACATCTACATAGAGTACTTTATACACCTTGACAAAATGGAGTTGCTGAAAGAAAGCATAGTTCTCTCGTGGAGATGGTGAGGTGTATGGTCAAAAGTAAGGCTTTACCACATAGCTTCTCGCTTGAGAATATTATGCGTGCAACATATAATAAATGTCCCACCAAAGCACTATAACTATCACTCCATATGAGGCTTGACATGGTTTCAAGCCATCTTTTTCTCAACAATGTGTCTTTGATTGTCTAGCATATGCATTAGTGCTTGAACAACAACACATGAAATTGGATGATAAAGTAGCGAAATGTATTTTTGTTGGGTATAGTTCTGAAAGCAAAAGCTATCATCTATATCATCCACTGACTAAGTGCGCTTTGGTTAGTCGTGATAATGTTTTTCTGGAAGATGCAATTCAACCATTACTTTCATGTACCAAGAGGACTTCACATAGCTCCGAAGATGTGCATGATATTTTGTTGCCTCTTTTTACAGGTGGATAGTCAAGTACTAGTCCAAATGAGGCAATTTCTAAGCCTCTACAGGTTCCACATGATGATCGATCTTTTATTTTTAGGCATGAATAGTAATTGAGATTAGAAACTTCCATTTTCTTGTCCTTGAACATTACTTAGCTTAGATCTATGAAATTTTCCCATGTGAAAAGCAAAAAACAGTCTTGTTACAAACAATCAAAGTGAGAAGATGAAATGCGTAAAAGATTGCTAAAAAAGAGAGTTGAATATTTGAAGGAACAAAAGACATCTATCCATACGAGAGCTTCTCATGGATTGTAAACATCACAATTATAAATTGCATATTCGAGCATGTTTTACTACGACTATAGGTACACATTTACAAGAGTTCTCCTTTGCAATTTGAGTAGGTTCCATACATCAAGTAAAGTTGACAGAAGCGCGTGTGCTGAAATAGGGATAGATTTCATGCAGGAGAGAAAAAAAAATTACTTGACTTGGGACGAAGACAAGATTTGCTTTATCCTTTTTTTTCCTTCAATATAACAAGCATATGGAAGGTCAAAGTAAATATTGAAGCGTTTCTCGACATGACATTACCATAAGTCAGCATCAGGACAACACTTATGTTGTGCAATATCATTAATGATGTTGATGGTAATGTAAGAAAGAGTATCCTCCACAATTGGAAGCGCATCTCTCTCTTCAAAAGAATGGTCTATCGAGAAATCTCTTTATCGACTCCTTTGCTGGGTGTACCGTCGTGTATACCGGCACCCACTGGGTGTACCGACGCTTATTCCGATGGCATTACTGGGAGTACCATCGCTTATATTGACGACGATATCTGAAAAAAAAAATTTGGGCAGCATGTGTTGTCTTTTGCCACAGCAACATTACCATGATGTTGCTTAGCAAAAGACAGTACACTCTGCCCAAAAAAACCGAGTACATGTGATGTGTACTCTAATGTCAACCGAAATATGGTTTCATAAAACAGAATATTATTGGACACAAAAGAGATAATCAGAATGAACCATGAACCATGAACCATGAACCATGAACCATAAACCATGTACAAAAAGAGTTATATATTTCATAAATGAAGCATGTACAAGAGTGTGGCAAACCACTGTCATATATGAAGCTTTTACAAAATGTGGCAAAGCATTGCATTGCCATATAAAAATCAAATACAAAATTTTGGTATGCCACTTCCATACATATGCAAAGAACGTTCCATATCAAGAGTCCTGCAACAAAGAACATTAATGAAATGAGATAAATTCACATGAAATTTACAAACAACAAGTAAAAACCAAGTTTATAAATTCATCACCTCATCGCAAACGCTCCCATGAAACGACCGCACCGTGTCCCTCCAAATCCTCCAATAGTGCAGTCAATCTATGAAGATATCCATAAGCCTCCTCCGTTTGTGTTGGAGGACGACCCATTGCGAGCTCCTGCAACAAATATACAAAACATTAGAGGAACATACATGAGAAGCTTAACACAAAAAAAATTCAATAAATCAAATGGTACTTACAAACTTGTGATGCATCGTGTCATATCCGCCGCTGCCCAAATGTGACGGTCCAACCATATCTAAACCTGTGGTTGCGGCATCTTGTTGCTGGCTATATCCGTCAGGAGTCTGTTGCTGCTCGTCGCAAATCATATCCCACTCCTCACCATCTAACCATACATGCTTTGGTAAGCTTGCTCTGAAAGCATCACGAGCCTCGAACATCGATGCGACATAACTTCACATGCAGTGTGCAGAATCCACTCTGAACTGATAAGAGGTTGTCCATTGACTGGTCGGAACTCTTGATAAATCATCTGTGTGATATAATTCTTCTGATCTTTATCTTGTTCACTCTATTTCAACATGATAGAGTGTCCAAACTGTATGGAGCAAAGCTGTCGTATACGTGCACACATTGCTTTTCCAACCGCATCCATCACTGGAGCTCCATCTCGAATACTATACACCTTGGATTCATCATGGTCATGAGCACCCCAAGGTGTACATGGTGTTCCACTTGGTGTACCGCGTGGCGTACCTACATCTGAGGTAGTCATCCTAGGAGTAGAAGTGGGCGACACAACGTCCATTGCACTCCCTCCACAACAACCGCCTCCTCCAAACCTACCTGTAGATCCACTCCTAAAACCTCCTGCTCCAGAGCGTGACCTCGACCTACGAGACAGGCCAGAACTTGTATCACACTGAGGTGTCAAATGCACATGTCTACTACTAAAGCCAATAGGGGATGGCTGAAAAGATGGTCGTGCTGGAGTCATAAAGCTAGGAGACATACCTCCGGCGGGAATAACACCACCCACAAGAGTGACACCGGTAGGAGTGACACTGGTAGGAGTGACACCGGCAGGAGTGACACCAACGGGAGTGAGGCCGGCAGGAATGAGGCCGCCACGAGTGAGGCTGGGAGGAGGGCTACCAGAAGCGATCCAATACTGTGATGCAGCGGCCATATACGCGGGAGGTACCTGAGAGATGAACTCTAAGAACTGCTCCTCTGTCATCGAATGTGGAGTGACTCGAGGACTGTCTCTCATCGTACTCTGTAACAAAATAACTCAAATAATTAGCATGTGATAATAAAGGTAATACAGAGAATTGGTAGTGTACAAAAAAACCGAGCAAAAAGATAAACAAAAAAATTAGTACGTACAAGTGTTTGATTCAAAAGTCCTCTAGTCTAGCATCCTCTTGGAGATCCGATGCACCGAGAATATCTATCTCTATATTGATGACTTCTAAATCACTTGCTATGCTGGTTTCTTCTTGATCATCATCTATTGCTTCATCCTATATTTCGTCTTCTTCAATGACCTCTTCTTCTCGAACAATGATCTCTTCCTCCTCGACTATTGAATGAATCTCTGAGTCCACTACAAATGGACTTTCTTCTACATCTATGTTCTCACAAATTTGTCTACTACGTGGGGCGACTTGTAAAACAAATAGCCACTCTGGTTCTTTTGAATTTGGTATAAAAACAACTTGCTCATAGTGTTCGGGAAGTGCAAATGTATCTCTTTCATCCGCCCATAATTTTGTGGAGTCGACTTGAAGCAAACGGCTTTTATCCCATCTCACTGTTGTGTTTCTTCCAGAGGTGACTACTTTAAACCATTTCACATCAAAAACAAAGTAATCAAACTTCCTAAAACATAGTTTCAACTTCCTAAAAGATAGTTTCAACTTCCTAAAAGATAGTTTCATCCTTGAATTAAAACTATTTTTATATATTTAATCATATATATTTAATTTATTATTCAAAACACTATTTTTTTCATATTTATTTATCTATATAATTATCCTACTTTTTATATATATTTATTTATATATTTAGATTTTTTCCTTCATTAATCCTATTTTATATATTTAGTTATATATATTTAATTATATATATTTAATTAAATTATTTAAAACATTAGTTCTTTTTATATTTATTTATCTATATAATTATCCTATTTTATATATATTTTTATTTATATATTCATATTTTTCCTTAATTTTTTTCTATATTTTCTCTTTATATAAATTTAATTGAGTTATATGTTTGCCTAAACCCTAAAACCCTAATCTTAAAGATCTAGACCTAAAATATGTATATTCCTGTATGCATGTGTATATACATGTATATATGTATTATATGTGTATGTGTATGTGTGTATATATGTTATGTACATGTTAAAACCCTAAAACCCTAATCAGAAAGACCTAGACCTAAAGCATGTATATATGTGTATGCATGTGTATATATATGTGTATATAGATATGTGTATAAGTATATGTGTGTATGTGTATATATATTTACTCTGATTAAAATCCTTAAAATTAAACCTATTTTTATATATTTAATTATATATATTTAATTTATTTATTCAAAACACTAGTTGTTTTCATATTTATTTATCTATATAATTATCCTATTTTATATATATATATATATATTTATTTATATATTTATATTTTTTTCTTATTTTTTTCTATATTTTTTCTTAATATAAATGTAATTGAATTATATGTATGCCTAAACCCTAAAACCCTAATCTTAAACATCTAGAACTAAAATATGTATATTTTTTGTATGCATGTGTATATACATGTATATATGTATTATATGTGTATGTGTATGTGTGCATCTATGTTATGTGTGTGGAAAAACCCTAAAACCCTAATCTGAAAGATCTAGACCTAAAACATGTGTGTATATGTATGCATGTGCATATATATGTGTATGTGTATATATATGTATATAAGTATATGTGTATGTATGTGTAAATACCCTAAAAACCCTAATCCTATTTTTATATATTTGATGTAAAAGAAACTTTAAAATCAAAATTATATATTTTTAATTATATATATTCAATTAAAACACTAGCTTATGTGTGTGTATATGTGTGCATGTGTGTATGTATGTGTGTGTGTGTGAATGTATGCATGTGTGTATATGTGTATGTGTGTCAATGTATGCATGTGTGAGTATATGTGTATGTGTGTGTATGTATGCATGTGTGTGTATGCATTCATGTGTGTGTGTGTGTGCATGCATGTGTGTATGTATGTGTGTGTGTGAGTGTATGCATGCATGTGTGTATATGTGTGTGTATGTATGTATGCGTGTACATATGTGTGTGTATGTATGCATGTGTGGACATGTGCGTGTGTATGTATGCATGCATGTGTGTATATGTGTATGTGTGTGTATCTATGCATGCATGTGTGTATACATGTGTATGTATGTGTGTATGCATATGTGTATATGTGTGTGTATGTATGTGTGTATGCATGTGTGTGTATGTATGCATGTGTGTATATGTGTATATGTGTGTATACATGCATGTGTGTATGCATGCATGTGTGTATAGGTGTGTGTATGTATGCATGTGTGTATATTTGTGTGTATGTAAGCATGCATGTGTGTACATGTATGTGTGTATGTATGCATGTGTAGATGTGTGTGTGTGTATGTGTGTGTGTATGTATGCTCTATCTTCCTATCTCTATTTTCCTCTCTTTCATCTCTCTTTATCTTTCACTCTCTCTCTCTTTCTTTATCTCTCTATTTCTTTATCTCTCTTTCTCTCTCATCTCTCTCTCTCTCTCTCTCTCTCTCTCTCTCTCTCTCTCTCTCTCTCTCTCTCTCTCTCTCTCTCTCTCTTCTCTCTTTCTCTCTCTATCTCTCTCTCTCATCTCTCTCTCTCTCTCTTTCTCTCTTTATCAATAGAGAATAAAACAATCACTTACAAGTATGTCCCTCTTTTGGATCGTTGTCCCTCTTTTGGACCTAAAGCATAGAGAGAGACAAAGGCTAAGAGTACGCGCACCACTTACCAAGATGTGAGATCTAAATAGAGATAGAGTGTGTGTGTGTGTAGAGAGAGAGAGAGATCTTTGTGTGTGTGCGTGTGCACAAGACAATGCAGGTCGCAATTTGGTTCACGTGTGCAAGTTCGATAGAAGACAAACAGTACGCAAACATGCGCAAAAATGTTCAGTTTTGCTCTCGGGTTCCCGGTATGTTTAAAACATGGCCTCGATATGAGCATCGGTATGGGTGTCGGTGTAGGTGTCGGTAACTTCCAATAAATGACTGACGCCTATACCGACGCCCATATTGATGCTCATACCGACGCTCATACCGGCGGTCACGAGATACCCCGATGATCCATTTTAAACAGTCATACCAACAGTCACTCGGCCGTCGATATCTTTAAGTGGAATTTTCCAACATTTATACTGACGCCGGGAGTGACCGTAGATATAGGTGATTTCGGTATGCCCCTCATATGTTGTAGTGACATATACATACCCTATTTGGACATTTATTAGTCAATCTTGTGTCTGAATTTTAGTACACCTCTCAAAATCCAATTCCAATTATTCAAAACTCATTGGAAAGCTTAGAGGATCTAGATTCTGTGTGCAAATTCTTAGAGCTTCAATCTAAGCAAGCAAAGACAAACTGATTTTATGCCCACTCTCAGAACCAAATCTGAGGTAATGGGAAGGGTCCAAAACAATTTTGCTACAATTTGGAGTGCATATTCTCTATCGGTTATATCAGAGCTCACCTTCAATCATTGAAGACATCAAGAGGAGGTCTTGAAGTTGAAGGAGGATCAAAGTTGAAGCAAGAAACAAACAACTTGGAATAAGAATTGAAGTAAGGGTAGCTTCTAGCATCATCAAAGAATTAAACCAACTTATAGCTTGGGAGCATAGGTAAAACACCAGTAATTTACACCTCTATCACAACCAAATGAGGCATTAGAAGCTTCTAGGATTCAAAAACACTATAGATGGCCTCAACACGTAGATTGAGAAGCTTGAGAAGAGGAATTACCAACCATGGAAGTTTAGAATCTCAAAATTCTTCATGAGAAAGGGAACTTGGAGGTTAATTAGTGGCATAGAGGTAAAGATATACAAAGATCCAACTACACCATTGAGAATAATAGAAGATATATCAAGTAATGGTAGGAATGTAATAGAAGAGTAACCTTTATTCTATCCCAAAACACTAGCAAATCTATGATAGGACATATCCATGACCTAGACACATCAAAGAAGGTGTGGGTTGTCTAGAAAGTCTATACTCCACTTGTACAAAGGCTAGGAAGATGTAGATCAAGAATCAGATTAATAAACTTAGGAAAGCATCCAACCAAAGCATCGATGACTTCATTCTCAATAACAAAAAGATATCAAATGCACTCGGGTCAATAGGATGTGTGGTAGATGATAATGATTTAGTAGTCCACACTCTTAATGGGCTTCGAGAGGATGAAAAATGGAAGGCTTTCATAAATATTGTTTATGTTAGAGATTCCTTGCCACATTTGCAACAACTCGCATCACTAGTGGTTACTAAAGAACTCCATCATGGAAGCTGCAAGTCAAAGGGCAGCCAAGCTCAACTCTTCTATGTGGTTAAAAGAGGAAGAGGTGAGGAAACAAAGGTCAATCAAGACAAAGAGGTGTAAGAAACTACCAACAAGACAAGAAAGTAAATCAAGGGACCTAATCCAACCATGAAAAAGGCCAATATCTAAGAGGAAGAGGAAGAGGTAGAGATAGAGGAGGGAGATATACAGGTAGAAACAATTACAACTCCAATGGATGCCAGAATTGTGGGAATCCAGAGCATCATGCCAAGAAATGCTATCAAAATCAAGAAGAATACAAAGGTCAAGGTAGCTATGCTAACTCATCTAATACATTAGAGAATGAGAACTCATTATCCATGAGGCATAGTAGTGAGGATAAATCACAGGATGAGGTATGGTATATAGATAATGACTATAGTGACCACATGTCAGGAAGAGAAGAATTCTTTAGCAACTTACAAGCACCCAAGAAGAGAGGCTATGTGGAGATATGTGACAATACAAAGTGTGAGATTCAACAAATGGGAGATGTCAAGATTGAATGTAACCACAAAGAAAGCTTATCAAAGGTATTGTATGTTCCCACAATCAAGAGAAGATTAATCTCTATTGGAAAAATGCATGGTAGAATGGGTTTATCAAGTGAAGTTTAATCACAAGGGATGCTTCATAGAAGTTCTAAGTAATGGATATTGGCTAATATTCTAAGGTAAGAAGGAAGGAAGGATGTTTACACTTGATGTGGGTAAAGCAAAGAGCAACAAATCCATGTTCATCACTTATGGAGACAAGAAGATTGGGGATTTGGATTAGTGGTACAAGAGGTGTGGCCACGTCAACATTCATATGGAGAAGAAGCAATTGGTATGAGCACACCCCCACTTCTCTTGCAAACATTGCATGAAATGTGTAAAGCTTGCCAAATTGGAGAATCAACTAGGCACCATTCAAGAAGAGTTTCTATGTATCACATGGTGTACTAGACCTTGTGCATGGGGGCCAACAAAGAAGCCTTCCCTCACAAGTAAAAAAGATTTTGTGACATTTGTAAATGCCTACTTAAGGAATGTATGGTTGTATTGCATCAAACAAAAGTAAGGTTTCTTTGATATGTTCAAAAGATTTAAAGTTCAAGTAGAGAAGGAATCATGGTGCTACATAGAACCCCTGAGATTAGATGGAGGGGGAAGCATATATCTCCAATGACTTCTGTAAGTTCCTACAAGATCAAGGCATAATAAGAAAAGTGACATGCAAATATACACCACAATAAAATGGAGTTGCTAGAAGGAAGAACATGTATATAGTAGAGATAGTTAGGAGTATGCTTAATGAGATGCATGTTCCTTTATTTTATTGGGTAGATTCTACCTCCACTACAATTTACTTGATGAATAGGTGCCCAAATTCAAGAGTACATGAAATGACACTAGAGGAGGCATGGAGTGAAGGAAGCCAAGCCTTTCACATCTCAAAGCTTATGGATGTGTGTGCTATACACATGTTCCACAGGAGGTGAGAGGTAAGCTTGATGCTAGGGCAAAAACATGTATGCTCATTGGGTACTCTTTGGAACAAAAATGATACAAGAGTTAGAATCCGACAACCAAGGAACTCAAGGTATGGAGAGATGTGGTTTATGATGCGTCAAAGCCATGGTATGGTTACAAAATTATGTTGAAGGAAGACGACATTGAAGAAGCAGTAACAAGATGTGTAGCTAGGGTTCAAGAGATCTTGGAATTGGGTGGTCCAAGGATTCGCAAGAGCTCTAGTGTGGATTCCCAATAAACGAGAGTGCATAAAATTATCAATCAAGCAAGAACACAAAGGAAAGGCAAGCCTAGTAGAGCTTGATGATGAAGGGAACGAAGTGGAAGCAGATGAAGATTCAATACTAGAAGGAAGAGATACATCAAAGGCATGCCAATGCAAAGGAGATTCATTCCACCCAAAGGATAAGAAAGGAAGCTAAGTAGAGTAAGGTATCTAGTTTCAATATTAAGTTACAAAAATTTCATTGATAGACACTATGCATAAATGTCTAAGTAATCAATGACTTCCTTGTGGCCTGCGTGTGCGAGGTCTGCGGGGGATGGTGCATCTGGAAATGGCGGCGCGAACGATGGAAGTGGTGGGTTATCGTGATCGGGTGCAACGTCCTAATCACATCCGGCGTCCTCCCGACCTTCCAGAAACAGGATTTTAATAGGGCCTACGCGCTTTATGGCGGGTTTTTCATCTGCATTTCGTTCCTCTGGGGATGGGCAGTTGACAAACAGCGGCCGGACGTCTGGGATGCAGTGCGCTCAGCGATCACTCTTGCGGGGGTCCTCCTCACCATGTTTGTTCCCCGCAAGTTCACCTCTACAGCCTAGGCTTTCTTCCCGCTGATTAATATACACTCTAACTGAGTTGCAAGCAGGCACTACAATCGCACAAAATGCGAACAATTTCTGGACAAAATGAGGATTGAGCTGCGGAGATGTGCATATTTATTTCAGTCTGGTCACTACGAAAATGCAGAAAAGTTTCAGAAAACGCAGAAATGCTTAATTCTGCAGATTAATGCCGTGACATCAGGGCTAGTATCATGTTACTAGCCCTAGTAAGAATGTGCTGAGAATCCGTAAGCGATCACCAGCCAATGCCAACATTCAATGCTTTAACATAAATCTATGACTTCCTATGGAGCCTCGGTAAATTACTATATGTAAGACGATTAAGCAACATTGATTCATGTCATATGATATATGATCTTCACATCTACAAAAGGTGGAATATGAACTTCAGACACGGGATATGTAAACATGTTATAATAATAAG
The DNA here is from genome assembly GCA_020310875.1 of Ceratopteris richardii. Taxonomy (NCBI): domain Eukaryota; kingdom Viridiplantae; phylum Streptophyta; class Polypodiopsida; order Polypodiales; family Pteridaceae; genus Ceratopteris; species Ceratopteris richardii. The sequence goes on along the minus strand of CM035408.1, from coordinate 150,555,827 downwards.
CTCTTTCAGCTTTGGCTGCTGGGGTTGCAACTTTCATAAATGAAGCACAATATCCTGAATGTTTGCATGATGGCTTTACAGATCAACAGTCTGTTTCTTTGGCGATTGTCGATGTAGAGTACTATTCTAAGATTTTCGTGACGAGGATGATCTTTTGGATGATTCTGGTTAAATTGTGATCCGTGTTGAATGTTATTATTGTTGATCGATGTATGCATCAGAGTTCCAGTGAGTCATGAATCCGTACTCATTTCTGAAAACATATTTGAATCCTTAAGAAATAATCGACCAATGCCAGTGTTTAATGTTTTAATGTAGGATGTCAAATAACATTGATTATCAGGTCTGAGCCTACGTAGCTTAGTGGCTGACACCTTGAAGCTATGGGAGGAAGTCCTGAGTTCAAGTCTTGGCTGGACGTGTCCATGAGTCTCTCATGATGGGTGCCTCTACCTTACGAGGTTGGGCGTGTGAGTGTGTATTTTCAATTCATTGTACTCTAAAAAAAAAAGGGACATTGATTATCACTGATACTGACGCATGTCTGTGAATGGCTGCATACGACTTTTAGACACAATAGTATGTGATCATATCATAATCATAAATTGAGTCAGCTTTGGCGATTTGGGGTTGCCATCTCACAATGTCAAACATGTTTTTCTGTATCGTTTGCACACAGATAATATATGTCTGCATTCTGGTTGTTTGGCGATTGACAGTGTGGATTACTTTAAAGAGATTTTGTGGTGAGATCAACCATATGCATCACTTGTTTGATTTTTTTTTTCAATTTGTGATTTTCGTTGGATGTGTATTATTGTTGATCAATGCATTAAGTAACACTTATTGTCAGGATTGATTCATGCCATAGGATATACGGTCTTGGAATCTACGAGATGTTGGCATGTTAACTGAAGACAATGATAAATGATCACATTGGGATAATTAACTGTGTCGAATTTGGCTATTTTGGATTACAATTCTCATAGTATGAAACATGCTATCTTGTGTCCTTTGCACAACGATTTTATAGATCGACATTCTGGTTATTTGGTGATTGATCACGTGGATTACTCCTCTTAGATTTTTTTTTTTTTGGTGGCGAGAATTAACTTTTGCATCACTGCTTACATAGCTTTTGTTATTTGTGATTTTTGTTGAATGCATGAAACGATGAACTTAGACAGGATGATATGTGAATAAACCAGGTCAGGTTTGGCCATTTCTGTCCGCCATTATCATAATACGAAACATGGTATCCTGATTGATTATAAAGATCAACATTCTGATTGTTTGGAATGATTATGCAGATCAACGTTCTGATTTCAGATAGATTAATCCCTTGGTCTCAAATTTTTATTATCGAATACATTTGATGATGCGTCACACGGATTAGAGGAAGAATACATAAATTTTTGGTATCTTCGGTAAGACTTGCGATATTTAATTTAGTGCACAAAGTAAATCACAATTAGTAAAGCGATGAGGCGGCTTTTAGCTCTCTCTCTCTCTCTCTCTCTCTCTCTCTCTCTCTCTCTCTCTCTCTCTCTCTCTCTCTCTCTCTCTCTCTCTCTCTCTCTCGTGCGGTTATCATGCACTCTACTTATAAATGCTCGAGAAAACACCAACCCATGCCAATGTTTTATCCTCATGGGATCTACGACTATGTAACGTTGACTGTCAATAACATCGATTCGTGTCGTATGATTAATATATCAACATTCTGATTGTTTTTGCACAATGATTAATAGATCAACTCTGATTGTTTCGGATCTTCTGCACAATGATTAATAGATCAACATTCTGATTGTTTGGAGTGACTATGTAGATCAACATTCTGATTGCGTCTCATAGATTAATCTGCATTCATGGTCCCAAATTTGGAATATCCAATTCGTTTGATGATGAGGCAAAGGGATTTATCTGAATTCTTAGTATCATACTTATTTCTTTTTCTTTTGAGCCAAACTACTTTAGATTATATAAGATCAAGAAATGTGAGAGTTCTTGGTATCTTCAATAAGACTTGCGATATTCAATTTCGCGCACAAAGTAAATTGTAATTAGTTTAGGAATGAGGCGGCTTTTAGCGCTCTCTCTCTCTGAGGCGGCTTTTAGCGCTCTCTCTCTCTCTCTCTCTCTCTCTCTCTTACTCAGCACACTTTCTATATATCAAGAAAATCAATTTTAAATATAAACATGCGATCGTCAATATTCATATATACAATAATATTATAAGAAAAAGAAACATCGCATTGCTCTCGCATTATATAGCGAAAAGGTAGAGTCCCCTTTGGAAGGAAACTTGGTTACTGTATTCACAACTCGATCTCCAGCTTTTGATGTATCTTAGCTGCATTAGATTTATAATTTCTCGCACAGAGATGATCGACTTATATGATTTGTTTCGGGGCACAATTGGATTCTTTACAAGTAGTTTATTGTCACCTCAATGGATAAGAACTTTTCCTTGAATGGAGATTTCTGTACCTTAAAAAATACCTACCTGTGTGGTTTTGTATGCTTATTTCTAGCTCTTGAGTTAATCCTACCTATTGAGGCTCAATATTTTTTGCGTCTTACTGAAAGCAGCCATATCACTAACAATAAGTTCTTATTTAAGATACTCTAGATCTTTTTTCTTTTCTTCTTTTAGATTTTGAAATTTTAGAATTATATTGAAGGATGAAACTTGTACAAGGAAAGACATTCGAAGCAACTTGATCAACCTATTTAACACTAGTTCTATACTAGGACACTTGAGTGTCCTCAGACACTTAAGTGTCCTGCTTTTACACCAAATTGATTGACTTTTCTTGATGACATCCTTGAGGCTTTGATGGCATACTCACTTGGATTTGATAGCCCACATCATCTACTTTTAGAGTAAAATATAATCTTTAACATTTTACAACTTCACACGGGTTATTAAATGAAGAAGAAAATGGGAATGTTTAAAAACTCAACTTTTAGCATAAATATTTTCACAAATTGGATATGTTTTAGGAAATGGAAAGCTACTCATGGACCTTGGCAGTGTAAAGCAAGTGTCTAGGGATCTCTGGAGAAAGGTTGAAAACTTCCATAAGTCATAAACATGGACTCAAAACTTGTCTTCTCTAGACCATTGCCATTTATAACACCTTTTAAAGAATGGCTCACTATAATTTCTGTGTAAGTGAGATTGTAGAGAACTGGCAGGTTATCATTGGATAACCTTCATACTAATTGAATGCATATTTCTATTCAAAGTTAGAAGGCCTCTGCTTTGAACTAGTAGCCATTGCATTTGGTGTTGACTTTCATGCTAAATTGGCAAAGCATATATTTCTATGCTCATGAAAAGAACATAGCTCCAAAGGTGGAATAAAACATTATGATGAAAAATAATAATTATTTAAATGTTATTCTAAGTATTAAACCTTTCAAAATATGCTTTCATGCCATGTTTCATTCTTAATCTCGTCAAATAATATGTGATCCAACAATGGTGATTGTGATAAGAAAGAAAAAACATACATATATCATTTGAAAAAAAGAAGATGGCATCCATGATGGAAATAATGAAATGTTTTCAAATGGTGCTTATCATTTTATGATATCAAAGATTATATCAAAGACTTTTGAGTATTATTTTTAGTATGTGTTGATGTGTGCAAGGGATTGTGTGTTTATGCATATAACAACTACCAAAAAAATATTTTTACTAAATATGTTAGAACTATATATGCTTTTGATTCTATATGTACGTGACTCTTGTTTCTTGGTAGGAACTAGTTTATTTTCTTGGATATCAAGCTAAATGTTTGTAATTTGGAACTATTCCAATTGGATGTTAATATTTCTATATGGATATATTGGTTGGTGTCCACACATATGTCTACTTTGTTTGGTGTACATAGATATGAAAAACTTGGTTGATTTTCAGAGATTGGTAGTTCCCTTATGTGTAGACCTATTTGATGTCTTATTTTCTTTCTTCATGTGAAGAAATTGGATCTCTTCCATAATTGTACATGCTTTTTTATGTGTCCACAAACTATTCATGATTGTATCTGTAGAATTCGGTTGATGCCCACACAACAAAAGATTCTTGGTTGTGTCCAAAGACTTGAAAATTTTGGTGGACTTCAATTAATTATTTAGCCTTGTATATGTAAGCTTTGGTTCGTTATGTCACACATTTTCTACTTGGTAACTTGAATGTGTTCATCTTGGATGATGTCCATATATTCTTTTGAGTCATATATATAGGCTTTAGTTTTTTGTTTTTGGTGACTACAATCATAGAGTTGATTTTATATGTGTATACCTTGGTTGTTGTCTTCAAACCTTGTTTGATTGTTGACATATTTGTATACCTCTATGGATTCCCATAAGTTTGTTTGAACCATGTTTAGAACTAGTTGCTGTTTTATGATTTATTGTGTTTTATAATTTTGGATTAACCTTAATTATAATTAATATGTGTGTCAAAGGATTTTCTCAAATCCTCTTTGTAGAAGGTGTGTGATTTTTTGGAAAATTGTCAAAAAGGGACACTTAAATGTACTGTTTTGGTACCAAACTAGTGTTAACCCTTCGTGGGGAAGCCATTTCCTTTTCGTTCCATTGTCTTGTATGAAAAAGATCAGCATGCAGTACCATAAGGGAGATATTATTGCCTAGATAGATTAGGGACTTTCCAAAAACTGGTCTTTGATTTTCACCTCATGGTTTGGGCATACATCTCATTCTTCATCTCTTCTAGAGAGATCCTCTAGAGATAGAATTCCAATAGTAGTTGAGAATCCAATGCCTCCCTAAGAATAATTTTTTCACATGGTTCTCTTATTGAGTTAGAAAGTGTATTGGAGGCACTTCTTGAATTTGAGCACCCTTAGGGCATGTAATAAGAAGATGTCCAAGGTCATCTTCACACTTGAAATATCACTCACACCAAGGAAGGTCAATTTAGTTTTTAATATCTCATCCATTGATCCACATGCTTCTTCTTTATGATTTGCAGAGCAAACTAATTTTTCAACGTCAAATAGTGACTGTAAAAGACTTTAGAATTTAATGTATCATCTCAAATTAGAGCATGGAGTCATCCATTTTCCATCCATGCATTTCTATAAACACTACAACATATCAAGGGTATACTGAGGCTGTTACCAAGGAAAATGAACGAGTGCAATTTCTCCGTGAAGTCGGTGTCGCAGTCGGTATGAGCGTTAGAAACATAGCGCTGGTATAGGCGCCGGTATAAGCATCAGTATATGCATCCGTATAATCATCGGTACAAGCGTCGGAAATACCGATGCTGGTACCAATGCTCATACAGACAACTCTGCTGGGTGTTCTGATGCCCATACCAATGAATTTTGGGAGTACCGATGCTGATACCGACAACATATCTGCAAAAAAAATTTGGGCATAGTGTTTTGTCTTTTGCTACAACAACGTTACCATGATGTTGTTTAGCAAAAGACAATACACTCTGCCCAACCCTAAACTGAGTACGTGTGATATGTACTCTAATGGCAACCAAAACATGATTTTATATGAGCAAAAATGAACCATGAATCATGTACAAAAAGTTGTATATTCCATAAATGAAGGATGTACAAGAGTGTGGCACAACACTTACATATAGGAACCAAATACAAAATGTGAAAAATCACTTCCATATAGGAATCGAATACAAAATTATGGTACATCATTGCCACATAGGAGTGTAATACAAAATTGTGGCAAAGCAATACCATACATATGCACAAGGGGATCAAAACATTTACACCTACAATCCTGCACCAAAGCATTAGGAAAAAAGGTGAACCCTGGATGGGCCTTTTAGCTCAAGGAGTGATTAGTGATGGACCAATCAGAAGAGGGTGGTGGCCACAGTCTATACCCTATAAAATACTAGGCTGAAGGGGGAAGAGGAGACAAGATTCCTCTATGTTCAGGGTTGTCTTCTAGAGAGAGAAGAAATCTCGTAATCAGGCTGGGCCCAAAAATTCAAAATTTTTTAAAAGTTGTAAAACTCATCATAATACCATTAAATGACCTCCATATCACTTTTCAGGGACAAAAGTGCTATTTTTGACTTCTAATTCAAAATCCGTGCATGTTTGTGGACTAAAAAAGTGACTTTTTTCAAAATGACTCAAAAAACTCTATTTTCCCTCTTCAAACTCCCATTTTCATACCCAAAACCCAAAAAGTCATATTTTTCACCTCTATTCCCTCCATACCATACAACAGAAGCATTGTTTCTCCTCCTACCATTCTCCCAACTTCTGCAGCAATGACAACAACTCTTACTCCCATGGAAAGCTCCAGAGCTCGTAGGAGACCAAAGGACGAAGTTCACACAATGACGTGCCACAACATCAAAACAATGGAAGGAAGTTGGCTACCACAAGAGTTTTGCAAAGGTGCATGGGTGTACATGCAGCCATCTGGACTTGGTCCTCATCGTGTTCGAGATCGTGGAAATTTGGATCTTCATTGGAAAGGTAAGCTCTTAGGCTTCAAGCAGCAAACACATGGTGGGATGGTTGCTATTGTACAACATGTCTTCACAGTTTCAACCATGAAGTTAGAAAACTCCAATAGAATTAGATATCCAATCCATTGTGAGTATTTCTATTTTCTCAATGCTTCATGGTGTTAAATGTCTTAATTACTCATCTCATATGTTTTTCATTGCTACAGTCATATTTCCTTCTAGTTTAGTGGAAGAGCAACCACTTCATAGTCTCACAGGAACTTTCAAAGCATTACATGCAGACATTGGGGCATTAGTGTTTCCAGATGTACCTCCTGCTAAACTTATTCGTGAAAGGATCTTCTTTTACACTCACAAGTACATTGTTCCTTCCACAGATGGTGAATATGGAAGGTTGGAGATTATCAAAGTTGACTCTCTTCTTAGTTTAGAGTGGCCAAAACCTGATTTTTGGTCCATATCATCTTTCAAGCGTAAGATGGTGATGGACATACATAACTCTTTGAAATTCACACGAGTATCTAGATCAATAGGTCTTCATTGGACTCTACCAATCCATTGCTTTGTTTTCATATTTCAAGGCATTCCTTTTGTAGAAACTCCTACAATGTTCCTATGTAAAGATATTACATACGAAGCAGTAGAAGGATTGTTAGGGGAAAACTGGGGTTATGTAGAAGGATTGTCAAAAGGGGATAGATATCGTTGTAGAATTGGTGACACAGGTATAGGGTTTCGCTATTTAAAACATCGCACCTCATTGTACATCAGATTTTATTATGATCGTTGGATGTGTAAACTAGGAGAGTGGATACCTTTACAAAGCTCGGAGGGATCTTTAGCTTCATTTGAAATTAATGTGAAGTTACCAAACAATGATATGGAGGTGGTTTTAGTTAATCAACATTGGAACTTGGCCAACTTGAGAGAGCACTTACTTATCATGGGATATGACGATCTTCATGATTTCAAATTTCGAATACGAGGGAACAAGGTAAGAGTTGTATTCCATATATACATATAGATATCTATATATATATATATATATATATATATATATATATATATATATATATATATATATATATATATATATATATATATATATATATATATATATATATATATATATATATATCTTATTCTATCACTATTGTTCATGATTTGAAAATGTTTTACTCTTTTATGAATTGTCCACAGATTGGAAAGAGATTGGAAGACAAAATCAAGGTTCTTGCAGATTGGAGCATGGATGGAACTGACATTTCATTGTCATAACTCTTTTTTGTAAAGATACTGTGAAACTTGTAAACAAACCTATTTTTGCAATGAAAAATTTTTCACATTTGCTTCAAGGATATTTTGGCCACATTCTACTTGTATCTGTAAATTCTCAAGGTTTTTCTTGAAAGAGCATTCTTATTGTTTATTTCCTTTGATGTGATCTCAAATGTCAAAGTTTTCCTTTTCAAGACTCTTATGTTTTAATTTAAGGAAAAGTCACTTCTATGAAAAAGTGGGATCCATCACTTAAAAATTCTAGAAAAGTTATAAATAGGAGTCCTCTCTCCTCATTTCTCACTTTTGCAACCACATTGAGTGTTAGAACAGTCTGCATTTGCAAGCTATGGCTTCCACCTCTGTACCTACTAAGAGTGCACGCCACAAGTTTCTAGAATTTTTGGAGGATTCAGATTATAAAGGTCAACATGACCTATATGATCTTCTCTCCAAGGTTCCTGACCTCCATGGAACCGTGCAAATGAATGCCGATGCTTTGGAGGAGCTACTTCAATATATGCAAGTTCATATATTGCGTTTCTCCATTGAAATACCACCATATGATGGAACTTGGGTTCCATGTGACCTTCTCACCTACATTCACAAAGGTGATGAGGCTTTTGCAAAACGATTGAAACGGTTCCAGGCAATTGCAGAGGAAGCAGGGCACCTTCTTGATGAAACTGTGCCACTTATAAGGAAATTGAATAGGAAACGCAAGATGGGTCCAAAATATCTTTCATTCATTGCTGCCACAATTTTCTTTATGAATGAGGAACCAGAACCAATTCCTCATGAGATCCCTCATCTTCTTACAGGTGGTTTTGTCGAGGATAAAAAGGAACCACCTCAAGAACCCTTGAATCTCCTATTAGAGAGAGAAGCTATTGAGAAAACTTATCCTCTTGGTGTGGATGATAAGTTGAAAGAAGTGCCTAAGCCATCCACCTCTTCGGAGCCAGAAGCAACTATTCCAGAGGTGGAGATTGAAACTTTTTCAGTGGTTCTTGTCGAGGGACAAGAATATTTGTTTTTACATGATGTAGAGAAGGCATTTGGGCTACGGCTTGATGAATGCCTAAGTTTGTTTTGTACTTTGTCAGAGTGTCCTTTGGATAGTACCTCTGAGTTGTTGGAGAAAAAGTGTTTGCCATTTGGTGACTCAGTGGCCGACACAATAAAATTGGTTTGCAATGACATACTCACAAGTGAACATGAACATATCACAGAAGAACAATTTAATAATGCACAAGAAAGGATATTGGAATCAAAAATTCCCTCCTCACGAGTAATCGAGCAGAGTGGGATGTCCCACTCCAGCATTAATTTACAACTTCAAGAGAGAGGAGAAGAAGAAGATAGAGTTCAGGATGTAAGTATCTTCAATTCATGTCATTCATTCTTACAAACACATGCAGCTACTAATCATAAAACTTTGTGCAGGAGGTGATTGAAGTCGACAAGTTTGCAGCAAGGAGCGGAGGTGATCGAGTGGCTCGTGGAGGTGGCTCATCCCTTGCAAACTACATTGGGAAACTTCCCAAAGACCATTTTGTAATTATCCATAAAGAGTTCAGTCCTCAGGGCCACTTCATGACATGGTGTCTAAAGGCCTTAAGTAAATTTCTTTGTTTATCAACCATTACACAGGGGAGTAATTGTATCTTTTTAGTTAAGAAATCCCTTGTAACTACAACCTTAGGTTCCAACTTCCGTGGAAAGGTCTTAGGCCAAATAGGTATATCTCTAGGTCTAGGTGTTAGAAATGTTGATCAAATAGCAAACTCAATTTTGACTTACACCCTACCCATGGCTTTGGAGCGTCGAAAGAGAGTCATTGAGAAACTCAAAGCCAATTGATGTAAACAATTGAATTAATATCAAATTTTCACTTTGCTTTATTTACAATTGTCTCAAGTATTTCTTTTTCAGTATATTATCTAAAATTCTTTTGGACCTGCATGTGATGTATTGATGTCATGTAGGGCATTGGGAGGACCTTTAGTTTCATTCTTTTGGACTCTTGATCATTGGGTAAGCCTCCATTAAGGTCTTCTAGGGCATTGGGAGGCCAAATAAGGCACTGCCACAGAAACGCAGGAGAAGGCCCTGCAAAACGTTTGCAGGGCCTTCTCCCGCGTTTCTGTGGCAGTGCCTTATTTGGCCTCCCAATGCCCTAGAAGACCTTAATGGAGGCTTACCCAATGATCAAGAGTCCAAAAGAATGAAACTAAAGGTCCTGACATGCCCAAGGTTACCTTACATGAGACTGAACCTTCACTAGATGGATATTTTCAAGAATGCAAATGTTCTAAGTTTCAAAATGCTCTACTCATATGTTTCAAAGGTATAGGGAGGTCAAAATTTGTTCATATTAACTACCCCTGAACTAGCTTTACTAGTCATGATCCCTCTTTCATATTTCAAAGGTTTTGTAGGGCATTAGGAGGCCAAATAAGGCCCTGCCATAGAAACGCGGGAGAAGGCCTTGCAAACGTTTTGTAGGGCCTTCTCCCGCGTTTCTGTGGCAGGGCCTTATTTGGCCTCCCAATGCCCTACAAGACCTACATGACCTTAAATAAAAAAGAAATTTCAGTACAGGGATATTATCACTAGATCAAAATGACAAGATAAGAAAACAATCATTCATATATGAGAGATTATCACAAGAAAACACATGGAAATGTAAAATGACTGCTCATGTTTCATTCTAAATAATGAGATTATAAATGGAATAGAGGAAAAGTGCTAATGTTTCATTGAAAATGGCAATATTTACAAAAAATCTCTTGTCCATAGAGATCAGTTACAAAACTTAGCTACGATCACCCCTAATTCTCCTAGCTAACTGTATGTCCTTCGGTTGTATAGTGACTCGCTTAGCATGGATGGCGCATAGGTTGGAATCCTCTAGCATTGATATCAAAAATGCTTCAGCTGCCTCTTGTAAAGCTTCTAAAGCTAGAGCTTGGATCCTTAACCCTGCACAATACCTTTGTAACTCTTCTTTGACCACCCTTGCAAAGGGTCTTCTAGGTATGAGAAGCTCAGCTGTCTTTTGATAGTGCCTTATCTCTGCAAATGCCTTCGTATATCTTCTTCTTCGTTGTGGTGCTCTAGCTTGTGGTGGTGGTGGTCTTCGTTGGACATTTTCTTGTGGTCTTGGTTGGGGTGGTCTACGACGAGGTTGAAAGAATTTCTTCTTCCGTTGCACGCGTTTTGAGCTTTCTCCTTGTTCAGGATGTTGTTGCTGGCTTTGCTCTCTCTCTTGATCATTGGGTATGGCCCCCTGATTTGATGGTAGTGTCTTTCCCGCTACAGTAACCCTATGATTTGTAGGTATTTCTTCGTTACCCCATGGTGGCAATCTTTGACTCTCATCACTTGATTGTGAACCTTGTTGAGACACATCCTCATGCGATTCATCAAAATCATCATCAGAAACTACCTGTCTATGAGCACGCTCCTTCACCCTTGTCTTTGTTGGCCTCTTTGGTGATGGAGGCTCATCATATGATGATGGTGGTGATTGGGGTTGATTTACGGCCTTTTCCCTGGATTGCCCATGTTCCACTTGTTCATGCAACTGTTCACTCCCAGAGGTATGGCCACCACCTGTTTCGCGATGGGATGCAGAGTGCGAGACACTACGTCGCCTTTTGTGGTGATTCATCCATGGTGGCTTCTGAGTGCCTTGCACATAGGTAGGAAAGTTAATGGGATCCTTCCTTGCAGTTTGCTTTGTTCGTGCCATCCTCTATAGTGCTAGAATGTTGAAATGAGACAATGAGTCTCCTTTTATAATGTTTCACTTAAAAAGGTTCTGTTCACATCTGAATGGACAAAAAATAGTTTAAAAATTAAAAATTACCTGAAAAAATTGCAAACAAGAGATTAGTGTGTAGCAAACCTTATGAATTATTCAGAAAATGCCATGAATGTATTAAATGACTTCACTTCCATGATGAACCCTCTCGTGTTCTTGTAGCCCGCCATTGAGCATGACGTAAAGGTCCCAATGATGACTTCCATTTTTCACTAGCTAAGTTGTGTTGATGAAATCTTGCAAGTTTTGCAACTTTCGACTCCTTGGCTCGTTCCATTGCATATGTCCTTGAAAATGCAGTACGATAAAACCAATTAAACATCTCTTCCATATAGTTTGATTGCATTGCACCACCACCATGTCGTGTGTTCTTGAAGTAAACACCTCTAGCCTTGTAATGTGACTTCTCCATTCCTTGTGTACTAAAAATCTCCAATGAACCATATCGATGCATAAAAAATGCTCCATGTGCAAATAAAATATGCTGAAATGATATAAGTACATATAACACAATCTTATGAACAAGAAAATTGAAAAAATAAGAAAACTTACAATGTAATGTGTAATATTGCTCTCTCCCCAAGATAGGATGAAACACTTTGCAAACTCCATTAATGTATCTTGAAACAACTGACGGTCATTTTTGTTGGAGCTATTAAGACTCATTAAACCTACCAACTTATCTAAGCATGACCAAACCTTCTTTCGCCTATTACTAAGGTCAATTTGAGAATCATTATCAGTGGTGATCATGCACAAGTCTTTCCATAGCTCCCTGCATTCATTTTTCTTAGGGCTTACACCTGTTCTGAAAAATTTTCTTGCCTTCTTCCCTGTCATTGACACTTGTTGCAAACTATTTTGCGATTCACCAGGTTTTTTGACAACTAGAGTTACATTACCACCATGACAACCAATCGAATTAAGCAACTCTTCCAATTTTTTGATTGCTTGTACAGATTTATCAATTGGCTTCATGGAAAATGCATATTCTATGTGGAGCTTCAATAATCTATCAAATATTCTCATGAAAGCATGCAATGTGCAAAAGTGAACATTAACTAATGGAAATGGAATAATGGGATTCCAATCTTTATCTAATGTGTCACGGTTAGGTATTTCTAACATTGGACACCTTAACAAAGGTCTATCCCATTCCGTGGAAGTAGGTGCATCTATGTATTCATCTAAGCTAGATAGTACTTTTTGTTGTCCCTTTGTTACTTTGTAGCCTCGAGTACAAAATGGACATGGATAACGAGCAGATGCACCTTGCTTGCAACCTAACATGCATTTGATAGTTTTTAAATCCCCACCCAAGTGCCAATCTATCTCAAAATCACCAAAGTTTTCTATGTGGAGCTTTGCACCATGAATTTGAGAAAGTATTCCTTTAGTGATTCATGGGGTCCTACTAAAAATCCATGAAAGAACATCATTGGATTCTTTAGGTACTTCAATAGCACCTAACCACCATATTTCTTTCTCGGATTGAACACTATATGTAGACTTAGAGCTAGAGTTACAACTTTCATCAGATATGGCATTTCTCATAGCTTCATTCATGAGTGTCAAACTCAATCTCTCCATTCGTCGTCCCTTTATAATCTGGCATTCATCTAACTTCAATATAAACTGTAATTTGGTATTACAATCTGCATAAATTAGCAAAATCTTTATAACATCAAAATACAATGTATATCAAGGTAACAATAGTGCACATACCTGGTATAGTAGATTTGTAAAATTGAACCATTGCCTGTTGAAGCCTCTCCAAATCCACGAATATGTTGTTGTACTTTGTGTAAGGAAATCCATTTCCAACTGCGCTTTTCAACTCTTTTTTGGATGTAGATAAATGATAAATAGACATAGGCATAATATCCTCTATATATAAGTAGTTTCCAAGAATACTAGTTATATCTTCATTGGACATTGACTTCTTTAGCGATACCTTGTAAGGAGATGGAAACATATTCTGTAAAATACCTTCTCTTTCTAATGAATGCTTCAAAAGGTTGTACAATGCACTGTATCCTTTAGTACTAATTCCTGCTTCATCACATACCATCTGCACGTCTCTAGGAGTGATTATATCTTGTAACTTTTTTGTGAAATCTTTAATCACTTTCTTCTTGATAAGGTTTCCTATCCGTGACTCCAAAAATACTAACCACCTGCTTGTTGGTCAAACAAGAATTTAATAACTTGAATTGATCCTCTGTTGTTGATGATGCATTAACATCTTCAACGAATGACCTACATAACAAGAAATATATATATATATATATATATATATATATACATATAAAAGTCTTCCAAAAAGAGAAACAAATACAAGCCAAACCTTATTGCAAAAACTCGTCGTTTGCGTGCTCCACCACCAATTGAAAGAGAGTCAAAGGATGTTAATGATCGTCTCCTACGTCGCATCCCAAGTGGAGTCTCTCTCAAGTGTTGGACAGTGTTTTTAAATTTCTCAATTGTTCTCTCCTTTTCTTCCATATGCTTTTCAAGCTCTACAAGCTTTTCTTGTAAAGATATGATTGTGCTTTCAAAAGTGACCAACCTTGTATGATTTAGTTGATATTGTTGAATCCAATACTTAGTAATGGAAGTTGAATGTGTAGATAATCGTTGACAATAACCTAAGAGCCCAGCTTTACCGGCACCGATGAACTGAAGTAAAGTTGAGAGGTTATGGAATGTTGGATGGTAAGAAGACATTGGATCAGGAGGGTATAATGAACCATGAGTCCAAAGATCAATATTCTTTTCTCCAGCTTCACGACGCTCATTTTGAGAGTTCACATCATTGTTGCATTGTGTATTTGGAGCAAACTCTCTGGGCACACGAACATGGATACTTGTTGATGCTGGGGCATGAGGACGTCCTAATGTGAGGTTTGTAATAGGTGTCAACACCATCTTTTCCAACAATTAAACAATACTGAGAAAGAGACCAGAAATTTGTTTGGAAGAGATGCTAGAGCATGATTTTCTCAAGAAAAGTTTGTTTTCTTGGATGAGGATGGGTCACAGTGTGTTTTTCCACTGAGAATAGCCAAAAATGTTGAAATTTTGAAAAAGTCATTTTTTGGGTGAAGAGGTTACGGATTTGATGATGTGGCACTCTACTTTTGGAGGGATTTTAAAAATATTGCTTTTTCAAAAGGAAAATTAAAAACTAAACTCAAAAAAGGTCACTTCTGGCATATATATTAAAAAATGAGCCCTTTCAAGTAAATAAACACTGAAATTGAGACTTAAAAAAAAAATCATTTTTTTATTCCCATACATGCTCGAGTTTGATGATGTGGAAAGTAGATTCCCTTTCTCTCTCTCTAAAAGAAGAGAGAGAGGAGCCTAGTAAGCCTTAAAAAAAGCCTACTCCAGCCTACTAAAAAGTGCCCTATTAAATGCACTTTGTCCCCTTAGACAACAGCAGAATGAGGCTTAATCCCTGAAAATTAGGGATCCTTACAAGGCCCATGCAGGGTTCACCATTTTTCCTAATGGCATATGCATAAAATGAGACAAATTGACATGATCTTATAAACAACAACTAAAAATATGAAACCAAGCTATAAGTTTACCTAATCATAGATTCTCCCATGAAATGATTGCACCGCGTCCGTCTAAGTCGTGCAACAGTGAAGCCAATCCATGACGATATCCATAAGCTTCTTCAGTTCACGTAGGAGGATGACCCACTGCCAACTCCTATAATAAATATGCAAAATGTTAGATGAATATACATGATGTGCTTAACACACAAAAAATTCAATAATTAAAATGATACTTCCAAATTGCTAGCGCATACTCTCATATCCGTCGCTACCTAAATGCAATTTTCCAACCATATCTAAACGTGTGGCTACCGCATATCGATCAGGAGTATGTTGCTGCTCATCCTGAATCGATTCCCACTCGTCAACATCTAACTATACAGGCTTCGGTAAGCCTGCTCTAAAAGCATCGCGAGCCTCGGACCGCCGATGAGACATCACCTCGCATGTCGTATGCTGAATCCATTCTGAACTCACAATAGGATGCCCAAGTGTTGGCCGGTACTCTTCATATATCGATTGTGTGATATAATTTTTGGAATCCTTATCTTGTTTGCTCCATTTTAACATGATAGAATGTCCAAAATCTATGTGAGAAAAGCTGTTAAATGCACTGACGCATGAATTTTCTAGTTGCATCCATGACTCAAGCTCCATCATGTATGTGATATATCTTAGAGTCGTCATGGTCATGCACTCCCCAAGGTGTACATGGAGATCCCATCTGATCCAATGTGGAGATGTTAATATATATATATATATATATATACCCTAAAAAATCTATAGGGTGTATATATGTATATGTTTTTGTGTATGCATATGCATGTGTGTATCTCAAGCCATAAGCTATGCAGTAAAGCTTGATTTGTGATCATACATCTTGCCATTTCCATGAGAGAATTGTCCATCCTCTTCCAAACTAAACTTTTTTGAGGTTTATACAACACTCTAAATTGAGAAGACATATAGACCCTCCTTGATGAGAATGGAGGGTGTTCATTTTACATGTATACGAACTGTCCGCCATAACGAGGAACCATTTAAAGCACATAAACTTGTTGGGCTTCTCTTTCAATGGATAAACCCATACATACTTGGAAAATTCATCAAGGAAAGTAATGAAGTATAGGTGATTCACAAGTGAGGGTATTCCGTTGGACCACAAACATCATTATGAACAAGCTACAATTTTCGTGCAACATACAAAATACATCATTACTTTCAACCATGTCTAGTGACCAAATACCCCGATGCAAAAAATTGACTCTATCTCAAAAAGGATGAATAAAAATACCCAATCAAGCTCTACTGACCTATAGCATAGGTGATTATAATGGCAAGCCAAAATCGTATATAGGTTTGGCACAAAAGGATAAATTTGTCTACATCATCACTATGATAATGCACTCAATGTGATGTGTATTTATGGCCTCCATTCATGTGAAGTGTCAAAAGTTTATCGCCAAAAGATTTTCAGCCATAGATTAAAAAATTTTAAAGCAAAAGAATAACTCATTCTTTGCTTTCATAGGATACACCCAAATGTAGCATATTGCATTAGCAATGAAGGTAACAAAGTATACATGCTTGCCAAAAGATGGAGTTTTGACTCGCCCACACACATGGCAATAAAAAAGTTGCAAATTTTTTTGTAGCATGTGTAGCACTTTTTTTGGGTAAAAAAAGGATGCATTTTATCAACTACAAAATCTTCATATGCATGCTTTTCAATGGAATTAGGTGTTGGCTAACCAATAATCACATCCTTCTTTTGCAAGTAAACAATACTTTTTAATTTCAAATGATCAAAATAAGCATGCCGTAACTCCATTTCAGCCATAGAAGAATTATGAGTAAGCAAGGCATTTGAAGAAACTCTCTTATATGTCCAAGTGATGCAAGCCATTGCATAATGCCCCCCACATCACAATAACATCACCATTGCTAAAATCATGAACCATAAATTTGTTATCAACAAAGTGTCCATGAAGTACCACACTAACAATATAAGGAATATAAATAAAGTTTTTTTTTTCATACTAGGTACATTTGAGAGTGATAATACCTCCATTTGTAGCCATAATTTGAATTTTTGCAACTCTGATAACAGAGTAAGAGACATTCTTTGCAAATACAACATGTCCTCCCTTGGGCACATATTTCAAAGATGAAAAAAAAATTGCATGAGGTGATATGTTTTGAAGTACCATTATTAGAAAACAAATATCAATCAACTTTATTCACAATCATACATGTAGAATGTGATGATGAATCATAATGACATGTGACACTTCATTGTATTTTTATGTGTATTACTTCTCCCTAAGATCCAATAATTTATATTAGCATAGGTCCATGCTCTCATGGACAAAGAAAATCATCTTGAACACTAGCTTTTATGTGACTTTTCATATCACGTGATAGGTATAGAATTTGGTTAATCTAGCATCATCATCATGTCTAGAGCATGCCAAAAAAGAACTATGTACTTGCCTTGTTTTGATATTATGATACCTTTTTTTATTCTTGGCATCATTTATTTGTAATAAAACTTGACAAACCGCTCTTCAATGCCTATATGAGCGCTTCACTACATAGATCCTCAATCTTGCCACTGCTAGCCTAATCTTGGAGTTCAAGATCTTATCTAGTTATATCCCATATATAATTCATATCTATCAAAGACGTTCATGTAATCTTGATATCTTATTTCATATCTAGGGTCCTAGGTTAGGTATCCATTCTATCTTGTCAAGTCTAGGTATGCATAGCTATCAATCTCGCATTGTGGGACTTCTCCTATTAGTTGTGTGTCTTGTACAATTTCCTCTATGTAGGCAATCTTGTAATGAAAAGTATATCTCAAAAACCATCTTCATCCCAATTAGAGGGTACAATCTAGTGCTCCCATAACATTTTTGCAATACTACCTTCATCAATACCAAGCATCATGTATATTATTCATGAAGATATCTTGTTTGGCCATTAAAAGGTATTCAAAAAGTTTAGGAGATATAAGAAAACCAAGAAAGGATTCAACACTAGACTATTCACATGTAAGCAAAGAACTTCAAAGGCAAATCCAATGGTTGCAACATCATAGTAAATAAATCCTCTGTGAAGTACCCCCATGGAAAATAATATGAGTCCAAAAGTGGGCATGCATGAGAAATTTGATAGGACAAGTTCAAACTTTTGGTGATTTCTATAGGAAGTGAAACTATTTATAAGAATGCAACCAAAGAGGTATCAAATGATGCTTCTCAAGTAGGAATTATAGGAAATCTATTGTGAGGCTCTTATGTTTCATGGTTTGCACCCATTCGTAAGACAAATATGGAAATTTTGTATGATCTCAAGGACTTTTCTCAACATTTCACATCTTCATTTGGAGATACCAATTATCACTTGTTGCTAGAAAAAACTAAGGAAGCTACTTCAAGGAAATAGTTATGCTTCTATTTATGCATCATAATTTAGAAAAATCGTATGTTATCTCATATGGCATGTACATTATTTTATCAAAAAAAATCATGGGGCTTACCAAGGGCCTCATGTTAACCATGTCCAAGGTAAATACTTTGAATGAATTCATGAATCAAGCAACTGAGTGTGGTAATAGGTTGTTGGAGCAAAAGCAAGAAAAGAAGACTTATATTCAAGATTTGGAATACAAGTTTACATCAATTCCTCAATAACATATGTTGGAAGAATCTCAACCACAACCTATGCATTTGAATAAAATCAACTCTGCACGACTTACATGAAAGCAAATTCCATCATGGATATCCATCATCATCATGCTATCTACAAAAACCAAGATTTATGAAGACTCAATTCCTTGATTATCTTAAGGTCACATGGCCACTCCTTATGAAACTCATTGCTTGAGGGGGAGGTGAATTCATGAACAAATCAAACCATCTTGAACCCTATATTTCCTATTACTTTGCATCTCATAGACAATTCTAATCGAGTTTCGAAGAGTACTTTTCTTCAAATTATTTTGCAAAACAACCGTTTTTATGTATCAAGTTATGGTCAACAACCATGGATAAGACCACTAATGCATTTCATATGTTAACTATTGAGGAGAATGTATATGGTTCAAATTGCCCATTGTGGGAATACATGATGTTCCATGTATTGGTTGCAAAGGATGGTTAAAATGAACGTGCAAGCTTATGTGCATGTGATTTGGATAAGATTCAAATAATGCGTAAAAGGCTGAGGGACACAAAAGAGGGGCACCTTATTATTCTAGAGTGGATTGGAGCACCAAAAGTCACCAAAGGTGATGAATGGACAAAAGACAAGAAAAGGAAGGTCACGAGGAGAGAGAGAAGATGCAAAGGTAGAGGAAGAGTCACAAGATATTGTGCAATTTTTTCCTTATTTAGAAGGCTTTTTGGCGTGAGCTTTAGTGGAGAACTCAAGTTAATATTGAAAACACAGACCATAGTCACCTCTATACCAAAGTACATCAAAATTGCCCCAAATACTGTGCTACAAGGCATAGGTATTCTAGTAGTAAATCTTTCTATATGCAGTCATCTTGTAGAAGTCATTTCCCTCTTTGCATACATCCAATAAAGTATGTAATATATTCTTGGAAAGCATATCCTATACGCTTTCTCTAGTTCAAATATCTCTACTAAATTCTTCTCTAGTAGTTACTAGTAGAAATTCTTCTAAACGTCTATTTTCTACTTAACTTAAGTTTGACAACTATTATGAAAAAAACCCTTTTTGTCTTCCTTCTGCATTCAGTAGTAGCTTTTGCTACCTCTTCCAAACTCACACATAGAGAAAAGTGTTCCTCTTTCCTCCCATCCATGTGCCGACTCTCATTCCTTGAGAGATACTTGAAGTCCCTTCCTCTTTCTCCCTCTTCTACCCAAGGTAGTATGATATACATATGATGCCATAGAGCATGAACCACCCAAATGAATATCATATGACATTTCTTTCCCTTTAAAAACATTTTGGTCCTCAAAAATATGCATGAAATGTCTTTCAAGGTAGAGAACCCTATGTACTCTATGTACATGGTCATCTCTGTGTGTGTTGTTTTCCCATATCCGTACCCCTAAGAAGTCTCATATGAGATCATCTTAGAGGTGGGAAACCATGTGAATGGTGCTTATTATCTCCCGTGTACTATCACTCCCATGACACGTAACATCATCACAATGACCTAAGTCAATATGATGTATCCTCTATGAAGTAATGGTATGAAAAGCAAGTGTAAAGTGCAAGCTTATAAGCTTAACCATATTATAATGGAGATAATAAACCATAGAATCCTCTGAAATATAGAACAAAGTCCCATAAAAAGTGAATCCAAACCCATCTAGGATGAAATTTTAGATTTTCCCTCATACCACTCTAGGTCTTGAAAAATTCATATTGTGAAATAAGTAACAAAAAAGAGTGGTGCAACTGGCTTCTTATTGGTGGGGTTTTCTAGTGCAAGCAGGTGTGGACAAAGCGGAAGTGAGAATCATTTTTTGAAAAGGAATTCATTTTGATTCCTAACCTTGAGTAAATGATGTCATCACCATAGGAGAGAAAACATTGATGAAGCAAAATCCAATCCCAAAATAGTTGGTAGGTACTTTGAGAGACAATGAGTTAGATGCACCTTTTCTTCATCATACTTGCTTAGGCTCCCATGGTGCTTCTTTTGAATCAAATCTCTATGCAATGTCTATTTTAAGCTTTTGTGATGAAAAATATTATTTTTTCTTTGATTAAGCACAAAAACATAAAACGTTGATGGTTTCTTTGCAATCAAATTTTGATTTTATTATGAAGAATGGTATTTTGTCTTTATATGACTTGTCTCTTAGCAAGAAGGCCATTGGTACTAAGTGGGTTTATAAACTTCAAGTCTGTTAGAAGTGTCCATCATTATCGGTTTAGGCTTGTAGCTAAAGCTAACACTCAAGAAAAATACATTGACTTCGATGAGAATTTTTCTCCTATGTGTCACCTAAGAATCATTCATAGCACTTTTGCACTTGCGAATCACAATGGTTGGAATGTACGTTAGCTGGAAATCAAAACTTCATTCGTGAATGTGTATGTTTTTCAACCTCATGGATTTGTGCCAAAACGGCATGAAAACAAAGCGTGTAGGTAAAAAATGCATTGTCTAGATTAAATCACCATGTACTTGATATGAAAAATACATCCTTACTTATTAGCACATGAATTTCATAAAAGCTCAATGAAATACACCTTGTATGTAAAGCAAGAAAATTATATGCTTATAATAATTATTTTTAGAAGGATTACATGTATAATAATGTTTATTTGCAAACCTATTTTGAAATTTCAGATTTTGGGCGTTTGCACCATTATTTGGACATTCAATTTATGCAAATTGATGGAGGAATTGTTTCTTTTCAAAACAAAGTGACACTTCGTTGAAATGTGTTGGCCTTGAGCATTGCAAACCCATTACTACTTCCATGGTAACATTCATTTACCAGATTTTGTATTTATGTATCCACTAGTTGACCTAACATTCATCTTTTTGTGTATCATTACTACTTCCATGGTAACATTCATTTACCAGATTTCGTATTTATGTATCCACTAGTTGACCTAACAAATTTATGCATAGAGTAGGCAATAGTGATGTTATTGTTCAATAGTGATGTGTGCAAACACACTCCGGACTCCCATGGCACTTTTTTCCATCTTTAGGAGGTTTTCACCTAGGTTGTATATATGTGTATGACCCTAACGAGTTATTTTTCTTTGTCAATTCACTTAGTTTTGTGCTCCAAGCTTCATCTTCTTCCTCATGTTGTTTCAATGCTTTCATAGTCCTCAAAGTACAACAATTAATATCAGAGGAGGTGGTGAATTCTTGTGACACATCATTAACACACTTCCCATCACAATCTCATAATTACACAAAATTTGGTGAGCATACTCGAGATCATTGGCAGTTCAAAAAAACTTCATTATGCTAATTTCAAAAACAGTACCTGTATCACACAGACGAGACAATCGCGATTCTGTAAAAACTGAAAATTTCCAATTCTAGCTTTGTTCTTCTGCACTTTCTTACTCAATACTCTAAGAATCATCCATCTTCATTCATCTCACTCAGAAATACACAAGGAAAGTTCACAAAATCTATGGATTACACAATGATAAGACTCAACAAATCAAGAGAAAGATCATGAAAGGAGAAAACACGATTTTCTGCAGGAAAGCTCTCACATTACTTGGAATAATTCAACCAACCCCTTCAAAATAGAAGAAATTATCTTTTATACTTTTTCAAGTGTCCCTTTTCACACTTGAATTTTGGTTCTTTTCACCTTCTATTCTAAAAATATGCTATCTAAGAGCTTCCAAAAATTCTAGGAAAAATACATATGATCCTATTTCACATGAGCAAGACTCTTCCCCAATTTTTACATCATTTGTATAAATATTTCTACAAAATTTTGACATTTTACAAATAGCTTTCCTTCAAGAAAATGCTTCCTCTAACGCTCTTCCCCTCCTAGACTTTTTGGCTCCTGACAAAAAATATTCTTACAGACAAGTAATGAGAGCTTCCTTTATTTCTTCTTTCTTTGATAAACCTAAGATAACAAGTCATGGCTCTTTCTTTCTGTAATGTTGAAATTATTCACCATTTCAAACAAAGCTTTCCTCCATTGTACTGTTGCCTCTGGTCTGTCTATCACATCCTTCTTCAAGTATTTTGTATAAGCAGCTTCATATGCAGTGAGTCTTGATTTAGTGACTACTGATAAATTCCCAAAAAATTTTGACTCTCTTTCAAAAAATCCATAGTCAAAAGCATCTTCAAAGATTTGATGATAATGGCTTCCCAAAAATACTATTCTACTGTAATATGCCATTAAACAAATTCTATCTGGTGTTTCACTGAAGTCAAAGAGTAAAGCATCTATTGGTGAGTTGAATCCAATGTAGTTGAGAGTCCTTACTTCAGTATCTGTGAATGTTTCTATACATGCCACCACAAGTCGCACCACTCTTACTAATAAAATACAAGCTGGATCATTTACATCTTTGTATGTGGATATAACAGATTCTGCTGTATCAATCATATACTTCTTGGTTGGCCATGTTCCTACTTTTGGACCTGCTATTTTTGGGAAATTCGGCCATTTTGCTGGAAGTTGACCTGCATTTCTTCTTTCCCAAAATACTGACCATTCTCTTCTTCTTCCTACTGGACAATAGGCTGGATTTATTTTTAATTGCAAAGGTGCCTCTTTCCTGATCTTCCTGCATTCCTTGTTGGCATCCAACCATCTGTTCCTCCATTTAGGGTTAGCTTTTTCAAACAACTCCTTAGTGACATTAATATCTTCTTCATATTCCAAATATCTGTTTGGTGGTAGTCCTACCCTTGCTATCTGATAATTTTTAATACTTTCCATAATCATACAGAAAGGTATTCCTAACCCATCAGCTTCCCAATGATGTTGATCTTTACAATTTGTTCTTCATACTCATTATGCATTTTCCTTATGAATTCCATTCTTGATTCCCTATCTATTAAAAGCCTTTGAACAAATGCATCTGAATATTTTTCAACAGCTTTGTCTTCGTTTTCATCAAAATTTTGAATTCTGTTATCTTCTCCTCCTTCATGTTCCTCTGCTTGTGTGGTCACTACCTGTTCTTCAACCTGTTTTTGTGAATCTTCCAAGTTTTTATGTAACTTCTCCACCATCAACATTAATCCTTGATTCTGGGATATCAATAGCTCTTTCTCTGATTTCCATTCACTCCTTTCTCTTTCCACATCAGAATGCAATTTATTATATCCTCTCATTGCATTAGCAGCATGCACACTAGCTTGTTTCTCCATTTCCTTGACTTCTTTCAATTCTGCTTGTAACTTTAAAATTTCTTTATTCAACTCCTCCCTCTCATCCTGGGTTATTTGTACAATCTTACTCTCTTCTTTCATTTGGCCTTCCTCCATCAACAATCTATTTATGTCTTCATTAGCTTTGACCATGATCTGATATGAGCTCTGAAGGGTTCTAAATCTTCCTTCCATTTTCTTTAATTCCATGTCCATTTTACTACTATGCTCCAACTCCTTAGCACATTTGTTCTCAAGAAATTGAATTTTATTGTGGCTCTCAACCTCTTGTTCTTCTAATGAAATTATTCTTTGAGACAAAATTTCATTCTTTTCCTTGATGACCCTGATTTGGTCTTTGTTGATTCCCTGAGATACCCCTCACTTTTGTGGGGGACTTCTGCACAGACTTCGAGGTCCTACTCTCAGTCATGCACGAACACGGAGATGCCTGCTCTCGAATATCCGCCCAGCCATCTCTTGATTTCATTCTCCATAATTGGAGTAACTAATGTGGCATCTCACATGAGTGCCACATGGCACTCATGTGTGTGCCCTTCTAGTGGAGCCCAAGAGATGGTTCACACCATCTCTTCTATAGGGACTCCCTTCATAACATTTCCTTCCCCTTAACTCCATTTTTGTCCTCAAAAATGGTATTGGAAGGTCTAGAAATCAAGAGAATGGTACTCCCACTATATCCCCATGTATATAAATACATGGTCCTGTCTCCGTGTTGTTTCCCCATATCCTTCCCCTTAAGAAAACTCTTGAGAAGGTAAACTGAAACTGGGAAACCGTCTCTGAAGGGTGCTAACCCGCTCCCATGTGGCACTATCTTCTGAACTATCTTTCCACTTTACTAGACACTCTTTATAGAAGTGACTCCTCGTCCGTTTCTCTCGAGTGCGTAGTATGCTCTCTGGCTCATGTGGAATAGATTGAACAGAAATAGGCTCTACTACCTCACTATCTGGAATGAGGTTGTCAGATTCACCCAGCCTTTTCTTAAGCCGGCTAACATGAAAAACTGGATGGATTTGACTATTCTCTGGAAGTTGGAGCTGGTAAGCCATCTTTCCTATTCTCTTAAGTATTTGGAAAGGTCCACAATACCTAGGAGATAATTTTGGACAAGGTCCCGTCTTCATGGTTTCAGACCTAGATGGAACTCTAAGATAGACTTGCTCTCCTACCTCAAAGTTGATATCTCTTCTTTGAGGGTCAGCATAGGCTCTAGCCCTATCCTGAGCTTTCCTAATGCTGTCCTTAGCAAGTCTAAGCATGTCATTCATTTCTTCCAAGAAGTCCTTTGCAGCTTGAACTTTTTCATTCTGCAAGCCAACTGCATAAGGAGCCCTTGGCTGAAACCCATACATAAGCATAAATGGACTATGCCCAGTGGAAGAGTGCTTGGCACCGTTATATGCAAACTCTACTATAGGTAAGTACTCTTCCCAATTAGTTTGCCTTTCATTCACATATGCTCGAAGCATATCCTCTAGGATTTGGTTAACCCTTTCTGTTTGCCCATCCGACTGTGGATGCTCCGCCGTACTCATGCTAAGCTTTGTATCCAACCTTTTGAAGACCGCTCTCCAAAAGTGGCTAGTAAACTTCCTATCCCGATCAGAAACTATGTCTAAAGGAAGACCATATAACCGGTATAGGTTCTCTACAAAGAGTCTAGCCAACTCAGGTGTCTTTACTGTAGTATGTGTTGGAATAAACCTAGCCATTTTGGTTAACCTATCCACAATTACCCAGACCGAGTCGTGCCCTCTCTGTGTCTTAGGTAAACCGACTATAAAGTCCATGGAGATACTCTCCCACTTCCCATTGGGAATATCCAATGGGTGGAGTAGCCCTCCAATCCTTAATCTTTCAGCTTTGTTGACCTGGCATTTATTGCACTTAAGCACATACTCTAGGACGTCCTTATGAAGTCCAGGCCAATAAAACTGCCTCTTAACAAGATCATAAGTCTTGTTAACTCCTGGGTGTCCCGCACTAGGTGTGTCATGACACTCATATAAAATATGCCGTCTCATCTCAGTATCTCTAGGGACACACACCTTACCTTTATATAACAGATATCCATCATGGACACTGTAATTCTTCCACTTGAATCCTTCTTGAGTACACGTCGATACTCTATCCTCATTGGAAACCCGTATATCACGATCCCCATTCTCTATGGCTTCCCAAATCTCGGAATATGTAGGATCAAGCCTACATTTCCCTCTAATAGACTCAAGTAGCTCACTAGTGATCTGAGTAAAACTCAGTCCATTGAGCATAGGCATGCGGCTAAGTGAATCAGCCACTACATTAAACTTTCCCTTCCTATACCTAAGCTCATAATCAAACTCTTGAAGGGTCTCTGCCCATCGGGCCTTCCGACCTTTAAGGTCTGTTTGATTAGAGAGCCACTTAATGCTCTCTTGATCAAACACTATAGTAACTTTGGCACCATATAAATAATGACGCCACTTCTTCAAAGCATGGACTATTGCATACAACTCCTTCTCATAGACGGAGTAATTCTTTTGAGCCGGTTCTAGTTTCTTGCTCTCAAAAGCTAATGGTCGACCATCCTGAACTAAAACCGCTCCTATAGCAAAATCACTCGCGTCAGTCTCAACCACAAATGGTTTATTGGGATCTGCTATATGTAAAAGTGGAGCTGTAGCAATTGCTACCTTCAACTTTTCCATACTTTGCTTCTGTTCGTCTCCCCAATGAAAGGCTTTCCCTTTCCCTTTAAGCTGTTCCGTCATCGGGACAGCAATTTTGGCATAGTTCTTAATGAATCTTCGATAGAAACCTGATAAACCTAGGAAGATCTGCAGGTCCTCCAGGTTCCGTGGATGTGGCCATTCCATAATAGCCCTTACTTTTTCAGGATCCATCTGGATTCCATCTTGCGAGACTATATGCCCAAGGTACCTAACCTCTGTCTTGAAAAATTCACACTTTGACTCCTTAGCAAAGAGCGAATTTTCCCTTAGCACTTGAAATACTTTTCTCAAGTGTTCCAAGTGCTCCTGTTCTGATGCACTATAGATCAGAATGTCATCTAAAAAGTCTACTACAAAGTGTCCTAGATAAGGCCGTAAAACACTATTCATGAGTTTCATGAAAGTGGCAGGAGCATTGGTGAGACCAAAAGGCATCACCAAAAACTCATAGTGCCCATATCTAGTCCTAAATGCAGTTTTAGGGACATCCTCTGCCCTAATTCTAATCTGATGATATCCTGATCTAAGGTCAAGCTTGGTAAAATACCTAGCTTGATGTAACTGATCAAATAGATCTTCCAACCTAGGCATTGGAAATCTATTTTTGATAGTTACCTTATTAAGTGCTCTATAATCTATACATAGTCTCATAGAGCCATCTTTCTTTTTAACTAGGAGCATTGGCGATGCCCATGGTGAGTTACTAGGTTTGATGAAGCCTTTATCTAAATAATCCTGCAATTGCTTCTCAACCTCCTCATGCTGAGAAACACTAAGCCTATAAGGTGGTCTACAAATAGGGTTAGTGTTAGTAACAACTTCTATGGCATGGTCAATGTCCCCTCTCTCAGGTGGTAGCCCTCTAGGTAAGTCAGTGGGAAAAACATCTCTGTATTCAAACATAAGATCCTTAAAACTTTTAACTACACACTCTTGCAAAAAAGAATAGTAGAAAGTCCTGTTCATATTTACATTCAAAGCATGAAAATATACATCAGATGAGCTGTCTGTACAATGCTCCATATCATGACTATACAATAAAAACATATCCTGTACATGCTGTGAACAACAGAGACTATACAACTCTAATGATGAGATGAGAGGTGCACTAGGTACATCTCTCTCTCCCTGAATATAAACTTTACTTCCATTCTTTTCAAACTCGAGTGTGTTATTTTGATAGCTGCGTTTAAGTGTATCTCCCAACCCCCATAGCCACTCTCTTCCTAAGACTAGATCTGTCCTCTCCATATTCATAATTTGGAAGTCCATATGATCTGTATAATCCTGCATCTTGACTTCCAAATTGGATACCATAGTATCCCATATTCTTTTATCTTGCCCTTGCATCATAGATACAATGTATTTATGTGCACTAGGCTGTTGGAGAATCTTCAATTTCTTGACCAAAGCATAGTTTATGAAGTTATGAGTAGCAGAGTCATCTATCATGACTCGCACCCTGGTCCCGTATACACTACCATGTAGCTTGACCAAGTCATGTGGTCCAAACTGCGGTGACCACAATGACTGAGTCAAACAACACGTGTGCTCTATATCCTCGTGCATCACCTCCACTCCCTTGCAGCTAGAGCTGCCATGAATGGGAAGGGTCTGCACTAGGTGGACCGCCTTTTTGCCCCTTTTAGGAGCCGTACTAGACTCTGGTCCTTTCTTCTTTTCTTCCCCCTTCTTGAGTGGACAGTTCCACTGTGAGTGGCTAGGGGATAGGCACCTAAAACACAGGTTCTCTCTTTTGGCCTTCTCAAACTGGTCTGTGGATAACTTAGGCCCTTGTGATCTTTGTTTTTTAATAAAAACCTTGTTTTTCCCAAAAGGCAACTTTTTCTTAAATTTAGTGGTGTTAAGAGGTTTAAGGGGCTGATCCGTCTCCATAGGAGTATACTGAGGACGGTTATGGTCCTCATATATCTATGCATATTTGATCGCCTCCTCAAACGTCTTAGGCGCATTCCTCCTGACTTCCCTCTTTATGGCTTTATCCAAGCCCCTAACAAACCCTCTGTTCTTCTGAAAATCATCTAGACCCTTAAGCTTCAAAGTGATCTCTCTATAGTGGGATAGATAGACTGAAAGAGGCCTGCCTCTTTGAGTAATCCTATCCCACTCATCCCAATTCCTCTCCTCTTCATTTTCAGGAAGAAACTCTTTTAGGAAAAGAGTTTCAAACTGAGTCCAGTCACTAGGGATAGAGTTCGCCTCCTTAAGACTCATCCACCACTTATAAGCACGCGGGCTGAGGGAGAGACTCGCCTCTAGCACACGATACTCAAGTGGGGTGCCCTTCAATTGATGCAAATCATGCCACTTTTGTAAAAAAGTGTAGATTGCATCCTTATTCCTGTCTCGGTCATCCCCCGTAAAGGTTGGTGGCTTTAAGTCTTTCAGGAGGGGAGCTTCCCTAGAGCTCTCTCCTTTATGCTTACTAGGAAGAGAAGTCTCTTTCCTAGTAATCTCTAGAGGAATGGTAGGAGTCTCTCTTTCCTTCCTAGCTAGGAAAGAGGTGACACTAGTCTCAAGGGAGATCATTTGAGACTTAAGTTGCTGTATAAGAGATGTAATGCTACCCAAACCTTTCTCTAACTTAAGGGTTTGCTCTTTCAAGTCAATGAATTGATCACGAGTGACAAATTCATCTATAAGCTCTTCATAAGTATACTCTTGTTGTGAAGGCTCTTTTTCTTCAATATTCTCTTCTATTTCTTGTCCTAACTCTACTTCTTCCATCCTAGCATCTTGATCCTCTAGTTGCTCTCTAGGTGGAGAAGTGGTCTCAACTACTTGTTTACCTTTAGTTTCCATGTTTAAGTACCCTTCCCCCGTTTGCTAACTAGAGAGTATGAAAATGAATGGAAGTAGAGTTTAAATATGCAAGAAGAAGAGAGATATAACACAAGAGCACTTCCCTGATACAAAGTAGAGTTGCGGAAGCTAAATCCAGGTGGTCCTTGATGCTTCAAGCCGCTGATTTTGATTCCTCGCCAGTCCCAAAAGAAAATTGGAAATGTCCGCTTGGTCCGGGGAGGTTCTAGACACCATAAACCATCCAAAACAACACCAAAAGTGCGTAGGAAAAGCCTCAAACGGGCAAACTGAATGAAACTGAACAATTTCAGAGATTTTCCAATCCTCGCCAGTCCACAAATTGTTGCCCAGCACCTGCACTTCAAGAATTTGAGACAATCCCAAGTGAAAAAATTGGATTTGGAGTCCGGATGAAGAAAAACTAGGCCCGGGAGTGGCCGCCTAGTTCCTGCTGAAGCGCTGCAGAGAGATTTTGATAGGGCAAATCTCTTCCAAATCCAACACCGATGGTTTCTGAGCGAAGCTTGAAAGTGTAGCTTCGAAACGTGAGCAAGATTTTGAAAATCCGATATGGTATGAAGAAGATATGCTCCGGAGAAATAGGGTATGTCACCGGTGGGAAGTGAAAAACTTCATCTTCATGAATAGATAGGTTTGGAAAGCTCAAAACTGAGGAATGAAAGCTTCTTTCACCAAACCAACACCCCCATCTCATAACCACAGCCCATAATACATATATACCTCATGATTCTTACAAAATCTTGATCTAGATCATGGATTTGTAGCTCCAAAATTTAGGAAAAAAACTCGAAATTTTCTCCTATCAGAAACTCATTGTTACCATTTTCGAAAAGCTCAGAATCACCTTCGATGAAGCCAGATATCCCACATAGGGGCGCTGCAACCGGAGGGCTTCTCTATATAAGGAGCAACAAGTAGGTGTAGTCTTCACCCAAGAGGAGGGGAGGAGGGAAGGGCCCGTGGGCTGTTCTCTGGACGCCCGTAGGCTGCTCTCTGGCCGCCTGTCGCCTGGGACGCCTGCACTCTGGCCGCCCGTCGGCTGCTCTCTGGCCGCCCGTCGCCTGGGACGCCTCGGTATGTGTGTCTTCTACTGTTGCGTGGCGCGTCGGCTGCCTGCTCCCTGGCTCGGATACCAATGTTGATTCCCTGAGATACCCCTCACTTTTGTGGGGGACTTCTGCACAGACTTCGAGGTCCTACTCTCAGTCACGCACGAACACGGAGATGCCTGCTCTCGAATATCCGCCCAGCCGCGTACCCATCTCTTGATTTCATTCTCCATAATTGGAGTAACTAATGTGGCATCTCACATGAGTGCCACATGGCACTCATGTGTGTGCCCTTCTAGTGGAGCCCAAGAGATGGTTCACACCATCTCTTCTATAGGGACTCCCTTCATAACAGTCTTCCAGCTGCTCCTTTTCTTTCTTTTGCTCTTTGATGATCATACTACCTTTTACAAATTTTGACTCAGCCACCATCCCTGATATAATCATATTTCTGCTGGAGGGTCTGAATTGTTCTATGTTACTCATGATGATTTTACATGGAGATCTGATATCCTTTGGTATCCTTTCAAGGCCAGTTTCTAACTCGCCCTCTTTATATTCATTTTTTTCTCCATCCTCTTCCTCATATTCT
This sequence comes from Ceratopteris richardii, assembly GCA_020310875.1. Lineage (NCBI taxonomy): Eukaryota > Viridiplantae > Streptophyta > Polypodiopsida > Polypodiales > Pteridaceae > Ceratopteris > Ceratopteris richardii. The sequence continues at coordinate 150,524,554 of CM035408.1, read as the reverse complement.
ATAACCTAATTCTCTTCCTCTTCATAGTCTTTTTCTTCTTCCATCTCTTCTGCCTTCTTTTCCTCAATTTCTTGTTGTTTTTCTTGAATGTCCTGTCTCTCCTCTTCCTGGACTTTGTTTCCCTGGATTGAAGTTGAGTCACTCTCTACTGAGTTCTTTATCTGATCATTCAATTGCTGCCCTTTTGTTCCACCTCCTGCTCATCTATTTCCATAAGGTCTAATTCTTCTTCCTTTTCTTGATTACCTATATGTGTGGACTCTTTATTATGATTTAGATCAAAAAGAACCTCCTCTATACTCTGATTTATTTGTGTTTCTGTTTTCCCTTCTGTATATTCCTTAGAATCTGTTTTTGATCTTCCTGATAGTGCAACCTTTTCTTCTTTTTTGCTTCCATCCTCTTGACTCTGCATCTGACTATATAATTGTGTTTTACTTTCCAATCCTTGTTTTTCCTCATATAGTTGATAATTAGGTTGTTGTGAGGGTTTTGTCCATATAGCTAGAAATCCTATGTCTATTAGTCCACTGCTGAATTCTTTCCTTGCTTCAACCTCTTCTTCCCTCATTACTTCTTTACCTTTTAAGTTCCTTTCTTCCTCCCCAGGGCTAACTTGTTTTGTTGATTCTTCACAGACCTATATCCCTTCTGATTTTTGACTCAATTCTTCTGGTGTTTTGTTTTTTACCGAAGCTTGTACTGTTGTTATTAGTGTGCTGGGTACTGAGAGATTTAAACTCTTGAGAAGAAAATTCTCTATATCACTTTCCGAATCTGATGAAAATTGTGAGGAACTAGCTATCCCTGGTTTGTTCATTCTGTGCTTTTCTATTGCAATTGATTTCTCTTGATTCTTTTCGTCTTATGATAATTTTACTGACTCCTCCATCTGTGCATGTTCAGCTGTCTTGCCCTTATTCTTTTTGGTTAACCTCTTTTTCCGGACAACCTTTTTCTAGACCTTCTTTTTTATCACGGCTGTGGTTCTAGTTTTTGGAGGACCTTGTAATTCCTTAAAATAAGACAATAATTCCACTTCCTTTTTGACAGACACTTCTTCAGTTTCTGTAGCCATCATTTGATCATGTAGTTCTTCATAACGTTCCACCTCTTCTTGTAGCCAATCAGTTGCTTTACATGAATAATCTTCCAACATTTTCTGGTATTGAGCTTCATAGATTGCCCTTTTATTATTTCCTTGAGTCAAATATGAATAAATTTGTTCCTTGCTTGTTTGAGGTGGATGGGGTTCCGTTGAGGCTTGCACTTCTTTCTGAGTTGCTTCACATTCCTCTTTTGTCACTTCTTCCTGTTCCAAGACCACATTCCTTGGATCTAATCTTCTCTTCTTTACTGGAATTACTTCTTCTGATACCTCTTTCCTTTTCCTTTCTGATCCCCTCGTGCTTGTCTAGACTTTAGCTTCTCTTATAGACATCATCTTTGAAGGACTTTTAACTCCTGAAATATTGAGCTTCTGGAGCCAATTTCAGCTGATCCTCCATACCTAAAACATGGTATATAATTCTTGTTAAAAATTGTGCTCCATTCATAAACTTCCTCTGTTCCCAATGCTTTGCTGCTTCCTTCAATTGGTCATGAATGTAGGGAGTTACATCCATTACTCCAAATGGTTTGGTCTTGTCCTTATTATTGAACATAATCAATGTTACTGGCTTATGTGGCATTGTATATCTTGGCAACTTTGGAAAACACAAATACTGAAGAATCATTCTGATAGCAAATTCTTCATTTTCCTTTCCTTTGAAATCCACAAACTTTGAATATCCAGCATAGGTTGCTTTGTTCTTCTTGACAAAGCTGCAATCCAATTTAGTTCCCATGGAATAGAATTGAAGAGCTGCCCTGATGTGTTCTGCTTTTATGGTGATATGTACCTCTTTGTTCTCTTTGTCCTTAACTGAACATTTGAAATATGCATCATTGCCTTTGCCAACTTTCAACAAACTAGACATGACTTGTGATACCCTCTTAAAATCTATAAAGAAGAGAGGTTCATCCAATAGTCTGTGTAACCCCACTGCCTTCCATCTTTTATAAATAGCTGTAACTTTTTGAAATTTGTAGAATTCCTGACAGCATTGTATATTTATGACCTCCAATTCCTACTGTAAAGATATGCTGACCAATGATATTGAGAGTTTCCCTCAGCTCTTTGGCTATCTTCTCTTCTTCTGGGATATTCTATTCTTCATCAGATTCTAGCTCCACATTTTCCACTGTTGCTTCACTATCTAAAAACCAATGTCCTCTTGACAAAGTTACAGAGTCAACTTTGAAGTCATGAATAGCTAGTTCCTTTGGATTCACCATTCTGGAGAAAATATAACATATTACACCAAAAAACTCCACCCAAATAAGTCACAGGAAATATAAAAGAAAAAACATTTATTTTGAGATAAAAAGATATTGAGAGAAAAAAATAGAAGATAAAATATCAGATAAATCATGATTTCCTTGTTTGCATCATAGGTACAACAAATTTGAAGTGATCATCACATGTGTAGCAAGATATCTAGTGCTCTCTTCCCTCTTTTTTTTAATATGAAAATAATGAATGGAATTTTAAGAGAATTTAGACAAATATAAGGAAAAAATATTTAAAAGAAGAAAAATAATAATAATTAAATAGTGACTGAAATAATTAAATAGTGACTGCTTAGTCCTGCCAAATCCTATATCTTGCTCGTGCTTTATAACTTATAAAAGAAAATTTTTAATGATTTTCTCTTCCATCTTCCATCTCTTCCCCTCCTATCCTTTTTCCTAGAAAAAGGAATGAGGTAAGGTACATGGAAATAATTTCAAGAGTGTCATAAATCCTTCTTGATAAAATTTTGAGTCCTTTAGTAGGAATCCAGTCATTTGTAGCTTTTCATGCTTCTGCACTATTTTTGTATGTTCATCCTTATTTTTTCTCCATTTGAGCAGGTCTGATTTTTTCACCCAAAAATACTTGATTCCTGTTAACTCCTTTTTTGGGGTAAAACATTTTCCCTTTGATAAACAGTACTTGGAAGTCTTTGGTTTCCACATCCATTTAGTTTTGATAAAATTTTTTTATGAGCAGTGCTTTGATGTCCTTGGTTTCCACATTCTTTCTGTCTTGATGTCTAGATGTTTCTGATTATTCCATACTTCCCACCTTTCCCCTGTCTTTACAACACCTTTAGTTCCTTCGATTTCCTCATGTTTTTGTCTGAAGTGGATTTGGTCATGAAGAAGTTTTGTTTGTGATTCCTTTGTAGCTTCTAGTGGAAAAGTAAATCCTTCCCAATCTAAGTCATTGATGTCCTATAGATTTTCCTGTTCTTCATAACTCAATAAAAACATTAAAAACCTTTCGTCATTTATTGTCAATTTAAGCTTCATATTTTCAAAATCCAAAATTACTTTACCTTGTCTTAACCATGGTTGTCCTAAGATCAATTTCTCAGTCATCATATGATCAGGCCATTCTTCACAATCTATTTTCATATATTCTTCATTCAACTTAACTTCAATAGATGGTGAAGACAAGCTTTGTATTATCTGACCTTCCAGTGTTTTGATAAGAGTTTTACTCTTAATCCTTTTAAATTTGAACTTATCCAACAAAACTGAACTGATCAAATTAACTTGTGCACCTGGATCTATCAAAACCTTGATTTTGCTCATTATGAAGATTTATTGTTATAACAGGCAAATGCTCTCTCACTCTTGAAGGTGTTTCACATAAGAAGACTTCTCTAAGCTCCTTGGCCTTTCTTATTCTTTCCTTTGCCTCCTGTTGGGCCTCATACCTGATTTTTTCCTCTTCTTTTTTCCTATTTTGAGCTTGATGTATTCTTCTCCATTCTCGAACAGTTAAGGGAAGATCATACCTTTTTACCCTACATCCACTTATGAAATTTGGCATGATTTCTCCATCTATATTAGCTAATTGGAGTGAGCAAACGAGATGGGATTCAAGGGATGCACAAGCACTTTCATATATTGCTATGGGAGTCAAGAGGCATATTATACCTCAAATCAGGTCTTGCAAAACCTCTCGACAAGCTTGGTTGGAGCTGGAGAATCTCTATCAGAGCAGAAATCTTGCTAGGAAAGCTCATCTAAGGAGACAGATAGCCAACACAAGGATGAAAGTTGGTGAATCAGTTTAGACACATGTTCTAAAGCTCAAAGATTTACAAGATTGGTTACTCAATGTGGGGGGCAATATTTCAGATAAGGAGATGGTAAACACACTTCTTAACTCACTTCCATCTACATATCGTGCTTTTGTTACTTCTTTGTCTCTCTCTACAAGAGATAGCGAACTTTCATTTGAAGAGTTGCAGTTCCTATTACTTCAAGATGAAGATCAACAAAAAGGTATGGAAGAAAATGATGAAGCCATGTTATCATCGTCAAAGGGAACTTCCAATTATACTATGGTATTTCCAAAGTCTTCACATTTCTTACTTAGGGGTTTTTCATATTCTGATTGGGCAGGTGATAAAGACTCAAGAAGAAGCACAAGTGGCTATTGTTTCTTTTTAGGCAATTGTCTTATCTCTTGGTCTTTAGAAACAACCTACAATTGCTACATCTTCAAGTGCACGAGAGTATAGGGCTTCCTTTATGCTACACTTGAATCAATTTGGTTACAGAAGATTCTCAGTTATCTTGATGTTCATTATCATCTCCCAATTCATATATTTTCGGACAGTTAGAGTGCTATTGCTATTGCAAAGAACCATTTTCATCATGCTAGGACAAAGCATATAGAGGTTCATTACCACCATATTTGGGAACAGGTATCTAAGAAGCACATTGATCTAGTCTACATACCTACAAGTGATAATGTTGTAGATATTTTTACCAAAGCATTGATTAGAGAAAGTCACAGGAAGTTTTATAGGTTATTAACCTTGTACCATTATGACATTGAAGGGGTGACTGTTGAAGACAATGTCACAATAGTCAACAAACATTCAACCTACAACAATATTATGTCTATTGTTTAGAATCCTCTACCATGAGATGATGTGGGCTTAGTGGCCTAAGCCAAATGCCTCACAATCAATTTACCTAGGTTTGAATCCCATCACTGAACAGTGGCAGCATAGCAATCAATGTTCTCTTATGGATTTTTTTTTACTAAAAGCATATCAATGGTGGCAGTTCACGACAGATCTAGCAAAAGATTTTTTTTTGAGAAAGTATTCACTATGTTAAAGCTTTATTTGTTGCTTTGTGTAGAGATTTTTGTCCAAGCTTCTTATGCTATATATTGAGCCCATTGGGGTGACTTGTGTATCATCAACTCAAGCTACACAAAGCTTTGGAGGTGATCAAGGAGGAGGTGCTCTACTTGGCGGGAGGGTTCTACACTCTTGGAGGAGGTGTGCTCTACATCTAGTGGTCATTTAGAGGAGTTATGTTCAGCCTACCATCAACTATCTTACTGATATATTGTAAGTAACAAGTCTACATCTTTCCTCACTTGTTCATTCACTAAATTCTGATTAGGGTCTCTAAAATCTACATTTAGAATTATGGTATGTTGCAAAATAGTTCTAAACTATTTATATCCTCCATATTCCCACACATGCACACACTGTTCATACCTCTTACGCACTTTGCACACAATTTCTTGTATCTAGTTCCTATTTCTGCTAGATTCAAATCTTGTCAGTTTGTATCATATTCACACATTGTAACTTGACATTGGAATATAAGATAGTGTAGGTGAGCATCCTAGCTTACCGTAAAACTCTGTCTCTCACATATCTATTTTTGAGTCTTAAGATGTGTATGCTTTCATTTGTTGGAAGGTCTTGTAAACCTGTGATTAATTGTTATTGAGGCCCACCCCATTTCCAACACTGATGTGCATTCCAACCATGATGAGTTGTAAGTGCACAGATGCTATGAATGGTGGTCATTTGGAAAGTGGGTGCAAAGGTCTCATCCAATCAATGCCTCTCTTTTGAACATAACCTTTTGTAAGAAGCCTAGCCTTATGCCTGTCAATTATTTCATTAGGGTTGCATTTCAACTTGTATACCCATTTAGTGCCAGTGGCCTTTTTGCCTCAAGGCAAATCACATAAAGACTAGGCACTATTTTTCATAATAGCATCATATTCTAATTGCATAGCAGCCATTCAAATGTCTAAATTTTGCGCTTCATCAAAAGAAACAGGGTCATTCTCATCACAAAGACTGCAAAAGAAGCATTATGAGAACCTGAATGAATCCTTAGTACATCAAAGTAACATTTGAATTGCATCTTCCACAAAAACAACATCACAGCTAACCAAAATGCATTTAGTATATGGATGATACAAAAAGTAGTCTTTGCTTCCAGGATTGTACCAAAAAAAACACACATTTTACTACTTTATCATCCAATTTTCTATGTTGTTGTTTAGGCATTAATGCATATGTCAGACAACCAAAGACATGCAGATGAGCAATAGATGGCTTGAGACCATGCAAAGCCTCATATGGAGTGATAGACTACAATGCTTTGGTGTGACACCTATTAAGTACATATGTTGCATACATAACATCCTCAAGCCAGAAGGTATGTGGTAAAGCCTGACTCTTGAGCGTACACATTGCCATCTCCGGGAGAGACATATTCTTTCTTTCAACAAATCCATTCTTTTGAGGTGTATATGGCATTGTAAACTGATGTTTTATTCCACGCTCAACCAAAAATGCATTAAAATCAAAAAACGTGTATCCTCCCCGATCAGAATGGAGGGTGCCCATTTTACATGCTTGTAGATTTTCAATCATCAATAAAGGTCACAAAGTAAAGGTAGTCCCCAAAGGAAGGTGTCTACATAGGACCACATATGCCACTACGAACAAGTTGTAATTCTTAAGTAGCTCGTACTAAACCATCTTTTGGGAAGGATGAACACTCCTTTTTGCCCAAAGTACAACCTTCATAGACATGTTTACCCGGTACCTCAAGTTTGGGCAAAGAGGACACCATTTCATATTTTTTGCAAGCATAGCAAAATAGCAAAATTCAGATGACCAAAGCATGCATGTCAAAGCTTTGCATCTGAGATAGCCTGAGAATCTTGAACTACACATGCTCAATCATTCACATATTTTGCATAGTCTATGAGCTCATACTGCCCATGGCGTAACATGCCAGAAGCAATAATAACATCACCATTTGACAGATCGTGAACTGTACATATGTCCTCAACAAATTTGACAACTAAGCCGATCTTGGCTAATGCTGAAACTGACAACAAATTTTAGTTGATCCCTCGCACAAGCAAAGCATCTAACAATGTAAAAGAACTACCATGGAGTATAGTAGTCAGAATGATCTTACCAACTCCCATTACAAGATAAGAGTTCTTAGTGCATGTGACTATTCCTTGTATTGGCTCAAGTAAATTGAAGAAACTATGCTATGCTCTGACGTAATATGTTTGGTTGCCCCATTGTCAAAGTACTGCAAACATCTGATTCTATGGCAAACATACACTATTCATGGAAAGATGGTTCATAGCTCCAAACAGTAGTAAACTCCCATTCTTCATTCTGCATAAGATTAACGGACTCTATTTTAGGTGTAAAGGTGTCTCCGACAACCATTCTGGCCTCTTTCTTCTTTGCCTCTTTTGCACCTAGTTTTGGACAACTCTTTATGACATGATCATTTCCTTTACAATATTTACATAACTATCTCTGGTTTTCTTTCTTTTTGTCTTTTTTTTTTTCCTTTTTCGACTCTGCAAAATCAACAGATTTTTGCTTCCTAGTATATGAGCTCCATTTAACTTTGCCCTTTTGACCACATGAGAAATCTTGATCTACCATATGCATAATGGACTTGTTCTACCTAGACTGATCTTCTTGCAACAAAATAGAGACTAACTCCTCAAAGGTTAAGGCATTTGGATTGCTTTTGATCATAAATCAATGAGTAGAAGCAAGGCTCTGATATGAATTTGGAGGACCATCAAGAACAGTCTGCACAAGTGAACTATCTAGCAAGTCTTCATCTGCATAAAATCATCTGCTCTTTTAAATCTTTGATCTTTGTCAAAAAACTGCCCATAGAATCTCCTTCATTCATATGCTCACTCTCCAATTGTTTTCATTGCTAAGAAACACGAGCCTCATTTCTTGCCTATTATAAAGTGGTAAGTGTATCACAAGCATCCTTTGTTGTTTTGCACAAGCGAATATGAGGGATATGGCACATTTGATAGACAAAGCTATCAATGCATGTGCCTGAGCATCTCTACCATCCCATTGAAGTTGCTCTATAGTAGGTGTAGTAGGAACTGAGCACGAATAGGAATTTGAAGATCATTATCCTCAATGCCATCTGCATCACCTTCAATAACTCTATTTTCAGGTGTAGTAGGTTGTTTTTCAACACCCTACACAATATTCCACAGTCCTTTTGCCACCAATACATGACACATCATGTATGCCCATAATGGGTAATTAGTGTCATCCAACTTGTCCTCAATAGCTAATATATGGAATGCATCATTTCTTTCAACCATAACCACTAACTAAAATACCCTGATGCATAAAAATGATTGTATCTCAAAAATTTGAACAAAATTACCTTGTTGACCTCTGCTAAACCTATAGCAGACTTCAAGATGCTTGTACTAGTGAATCGAAATGTGTATATATGTTTGGCACAAAAGGATGAAATTGTCTGCATAAGCAATCATTTTGAGTATGCTCACCAATTTTCATGTGATTCTGAGATTATGATTGGAGGGGTGTCAACAACACCCTAGATGAAGCCGAGACTCGCTCTAATATGCTGAATGTATTACCAAGTGAATGGACAAAGATAAGTAACCCATTAGGATTATAGGCGTATATACAAGCTAGGGGAAAAAACCTCTTAAAGAGGGAAAAAGTGCCCCAAAAATCCTAGTGTGTTCACACACATCACTACTAAAATATATCAACAGTGGCGTGGTCAGTCACAGACTACAAGTTCGACTGCATTTGTAATAGCCAAGAAGTTTGTTCTCGTGCTCCCTATATATTGAGTGTTTTGTGCATATTCTATAGGCCATGTGTGGAGTATTGTGTGAGACCATTGTAGTTTAGTTTTCTATTGCAAGAGTATCATCGTGGAGCTCTCAAGAACAAGAGTCCACCATGGTGCATCGCCATCACAGTGCTTCATAACGCCCCCTCTTTTACTTACCCAAACCCTAATTCCTTAAGGTTTTTGGGCATTCTTTAATGATTACAAACCTTTCAGCACCTCCTCAAGGGCTGAGCATGGGCAAAATGAACATAAAGTGGAGAGGAAGAGGAAGAAGAAGAGAATGTGCATGTTTAATGGTGAATGTTAGAAAGTATGAAAAAAAACTATAACCTTAACAAGTGATTTTTTCCTATTTCTACCTTTCTAACTACCTATTTTTAAGCTAAACATAGTGATATTTCACTCGAACAAGATAGGGACCTCTTGAGCAACACTTATCTCGCAAGATGCAAGCCTCCAATTATATGGTTGGTGACATATCTGCCTAAAAAGGATGCCAAAGTGTTCAATGTAGACCAAACCACATGATACACATGCCAAAATCATCATCAAATAATGGATCCTTTCCCACAACTTGTCAATCCAAGAGAAGAGTTGATTGATGTGAAGACCTTCACCACACAAGGAGTCACGCACACACAAGAGGAGTGTCACACACATGCATGAGTATATGCACACAAACATGCAAGCAAGCTTTACTCATGGGCAAATCACAAGAGCCCCCAAGAAACTCACACTTGATTAGAAGAGAGAATGGAAAAGAATTTTATAGAAATGATGGTTTTTTTCACTTTTATAGGCAAGTTTTAAAAAGTGAACCTCTTCTCCAATATAATATCCATCCTAGCTAAAAATAGGTCATAAACCCTCATTTCTATCCAATTTGAGTGCAAAAAAAATCTACAAACTTCAAGAAAGTTAGGGAATCACTTTTGAAGCTCAAGTGCTCCTCAACATGCACAAAAATGGAGAATTCTACAAGAAATGGCTTTTGGAGCTATTTCCCAAGAGGTGGTTTTTATACATATTTAACCAATTTGAAGGGGATTTTGGAAAAATTCTGGACCTAGATCAGTACTTCCTTTGTTTTAACATCTCTAGCTTACTTCTTAGCTTCCATTTGACACAACCACAAACATCTTTTCTCTCTTTGAACTTCAAAAATCACTTCATTGAGCCTCTATCTAAAGTAGTGTTGTATCCCAAATTAGTATCTAGATGGCCTTAAAGCATTTAGATCCCATTCCCCAAACAAATATGCAATCAAATTACAAGAATCATCAAATAGAATGCTCTCTCTTTGGAAGCCAACAATATGTATGAATATATGCACACATGTATGCATGCACATAAGTATATATGAGTGTATGCATGTATGCATGCACATAAAAATGTGTATGTACATATGTATGCACGCATGTATGCATAAATGCATGCATGTATGGATTCATGTGTAACAACCTAAGGATTACGACCACCACATGCTAGAGAGATGACTCTCCTCCCAACCAAACTCCTCTATATATAGCTCTCTCGAGGGGATTGCCTACTTGGGCAAGTGGATACTAACCATCCATGTGTCAACCATGTAACTGCATGTGTGCCAAGTGTCCCAGTTAACCAGAGTTAACTCAAGTAGATGCTTTTAGAAGGTTCTGAGATCTTTGGGCAAAACACTCTCCCCATGGAGAGTCATCTCTCTAGCACGTGGTGGTCGTAATCCTTAGGTTGTTACATCATGTATGCATTCACATAAAATGAGTATGTATTTGTGTATGAACATATCTATGTGTTCAATGTAGACTTGATTACAGTTCACACATAGCAATTTGCATCAAGCAATGAATCGTCACCACAAAATATGAGTCCGAGAGATGATTCATGAGGGATAAACTTGGACTTTTTGGTGCTTCCATTAGCTATTGCATTGCTTGAGTGAATCCACCATGCATCTTGCTTTAGTTCTTCACAGTCCCAACCATCACCTCTCTCTTTGGCTTTCAAAAACTACGTTTGGTGAGTCTCCATCTCCAACACTCCCCCTCCTAAAGTTAATCATCCTTGACAGATGATTGGCACGTTGGTTGGGCTTCAACAAGTGTAGGCATTGAAGCACATTGGGGTTATCAAGTTCCTGTAAAATAAAAGTTTATATACATTCCAAGTGACATTTCTTGGTTTTTGTTTTTTACAATACTACTTAGTAGAGTGTATGGTTGCAAAAGAAAGAAAAAGTGCTTGTGCGTGGTCTTGTAGGGTGGCCCTATGCAGGCATAGTATACAATGTATAAGACAAGAAATGGTATGAAATGCAAAGAGGTACTTGAGTGGAGTGCCCTAAGGGTGGTTGTTGATGGGGCATCTTGTTCTGAAGATTGAAAGAACTTCATCTTATGCTATTCGGCTGACAATGACTTGATGTGGATGGCTTCATGTGGTGTAGAGCTTAGTTATAGAAGTCATGAACCCTAGAAGTCTCAAGAGAAATAGTCGAGGGAGGGTGTGTTGCTCTTCATTACCACTCAAGTGACTAGTCAATGAGGCATCATCAAATCACATAGTGGGTGGTACTTATCATCTTCATAAGCAAAATTTGCATTGAGAGCAAATTCTTCAACCTCACAATCAAGATCTTTGCCTAATAACCTACCAATAATAAGGTGATTGAATAAATCATTGTCATAGCTAGTGCTTCATATGGAGAGTTCCTTGTCTAACTTTTGAAGAGTCGGAATAATGGAAGAGAGTTAAGAGATGGATGAGGAGGGCTTCCCAATAAATGTGTCTCTAGTGAAGTGTCTGCTCCCCATTATCCACTATGATGTTACCTTCCAAGTCTTCAAGTTGGTTGTGGATGGTATTCGAGACAAGCCCCACAAACTAATGGAGATTTCGTTCTAATTGATCCTCTAATTCAAGGCTGAGACTCAATGCTTGATGATTAAAGTCAAATACTTGATCTTCAAATAAATTAACTTGAATGGGTGGAACCCATCTATCCATGGTGAGAAAATTACAATATTCTAAGTGCTCACCTTATAGCCGTGTTTTGCATTCCAATTTAGGAAGCTATGCTTGAGAGGCATGAGTGGATGGCCCTAAAAGATTCGCAAGATCTATTGGAGCTAGAGATGTGTCTTCTAGTAAAGTGGACATTTCCAGGCTCCTGCTCTAGATCTTCATCATTGCATAGAAGGAACTACACTAGCATATGTGTATTTCCAATTTGAATTGGGATTTCTACTTCACATAGGCATTGTATTTCTTGTCCTCCTCCCATGGCAAGTGTGAATAGGTGAGAGAGAATTTCATTCCCGGCTTCTCTCTCTGATATGCAAAGAGAATATTGTAGCTGATGCATTACCTTGGATAATGTATCAAATGAGCTTTACAATTTTAGAAAGCTCATTGTTTCAAGAAATAAAGGAAGCATAGGTGGAAGATCCACACTTGTTAGAGATCATTAGAGCCATCCGTAATGACTTTATTATAGGAGATGGGCAGTCCCATCTGCTTCTTCCCCTAATAAAGCAAACAAGGCAAGTCTGTATTCCAATTTTATAATGGAGAATAGAATAGGTAAATTGAAAGGAAAGGTTTGCATACCACATTCCTAGGACTTGAGAAGAAAATTCATGCATTCCTAGGGAGGTTAATCTAATAGAAGGTATTGTTTCTTAGCAAGAATGTGACACCACACATCACTTTCCAGATAGTATACTATACAAGAGACAAAAACAGTTGAGAAACCATGTCATTTAGTAGTATCTAGCAGCTTGAATTGGATTACCACTTAAAAATTACTACTTGGGAATCCGAAGCTCTTGTTCGCAAGTACCTCCCCTAATTGATCATTGAGGACAATGATCTTTAGAAGGGGAGAGAGTGTTAGAAATTGGTCTATAGAGAACTCCCTATGTGTGTGTTGGACAAGGGCTAAGGTTAGCCAAGTTCCTTAGCTCGGGAGATATCCTAAGGTACATATGGGGTAATGGGAGAGTGTGTGGATGATGGCCACATCTCCACACTAGAGCATTTTAGATCATTACTATTTTGGGTGCAAGAGGATATAAGATGGAAAATGAGTTTCACAATAGTTCTTCAAAGCCTAAGTTTGAGGAAAACAATCAAGGCTCTTAGAGCACCAAACCACTTGAGATTGGGTAAAAGATAACCTATAATCCCATAGGCAATTATTTTGGCTATATGCAATCTCCAAGGACATCGTGGACTAATTTGGGACACTTTTGTGGATTATTTTGATAGAGTCAAAATCATCTCTTTTCCTTTGGATGAATTCTTTGCATAAAGCAATCATGGATGGAACTTGAAGTTCTTTGGGCCTTTTATGATAAAATGTAAAAAAATTAGCTACATCAAATGATTGATCTAGCTACTAGAGAAATTCTTGTTAACAAGGGTTTTTGGCCACCAAACTTCACAAATCATTTTCTATGATGCTAACGTAGCCATTGGGACCTCCAAAAGATGTTTTCTCTACTTAGAGCAATTATGGAACTCCAAAAAGGGAATCTTTTGCACTTTATTGGTCCCTTAAGGTTTATCCAAAGACTAAGAGTAATTTCAAGCCTCAAATCCCAAAATAATTACTCAAATTCTTAGACAATTGCCCTACCAGCCTAGGGCAACCGCTGGTAGAAATCCCACTTTTTTTAGCTCAATTAGAGGATCTTTATCTTGGGGCCTCTTTTATAAGCCGAGTAAACTTGTAAACCATTAAATTTTTTGCTCAAAGACAAGGTTTGGAAATTTTCCCAAAGTTGATTGCCTCATGGAAGTCATGGGAGGGATCTTTACTTGTGAATTTCTTAATGCTTTTTGGCTTGGCACTCTTTCTTAGGACTTTCTTAGCAATTACGCACCTAATTCTTGTAAAAGCTTGACTTTTCCCTCAAATGATTGCCATGCCAACCTTGCAATCACGGCCTATTTCTTGCCATTTTCTTCATCTTTTTGTGTAAAATTTTGAACCTAGGTATTGCAGGGCTTGAGAAACTGAATGGTTGCCTTAACTTTTAGTTTTGACCACTTTTCCCAAGAATGATTTGTTGGGGTTCGAGGTCTATGGAAGCACTCAAACAACACAAGGAAGAAGAAGAAGCTTTGAGCACAACACAATATTGAATGTATTACCAAGAGAATGTACAAAGATAAGGGACCCATTAGGGTTATACATATATATACAAGCCAGGGGAAAAAACCTCCCAAATAGGGAAAAAAGTGCCTTGATGTTCTTAAGTGTGTTCACACACATCACTAGAAAAATATATCAACAAATGCCCCCTGGGAGTGATGCAGTAAATAAGATGTAACATGATGAGGACATTGAATATCATCATCTTCAACACCATCTGCATCACCTTCAATAATTATATTTGTAGGTGTAGTAGGATAATTTTCAACACCCTACACAATATTCCACAACCCCATTACTATCAATACATGACGCATCATGTATGCCCATAATGGGTAATTATTACCATCCGACTTATACTAAATAGCCAACATATGGAATACATCATTGCTTTCAATAATGTCCAATAACTAAATATCCTAATGCAAAAAATGAATGTATTTAAAAACTTGGATAGAAACACCCTATTGAGCTCTACTAAACCTATAGCAAACTTCGAGCTGCTTGTATTGACAAACCAAAACCTATATATATGTTTGGAACAAAAGGATGAAATTGCTTGCACAATCATCGTGATAGTGCATTTGAAGACCAGAACAAGCTAAGATAAAAAATTCAACACTACAAAGAAAATTTATTTTGAACTCCTAATCACCCTGAGTATGCTCACCAATTTTCATGCGATTCTAAGATTATGACCACAGGGGTGTCAACAATGCCCAAGATGAGGCGATGACTTGCTCTGATACGAATTCTTGAATTTTGTGGTCTATAGAAGCACACAAACAACACAAGGAAGAAGAAGAATGTTGGTGCACAACACAATAATGTGTTACCAAGAGAATGTACAAAGATAAGTGACCCGTTACGGTTATAGGCATATATCCAAGTCAGGGGGAAGAAACCTCCTAAAGAGGGAAAGAAGTGCCTTTATGGTCCTAAGTGTGTTCACAAACATTACTACTAAAATATATCAACATGATTGCCTTCCCAACCAAGGGCAATCTTGGGCAATAACTTGATATTTCCTTGGACTTTTGGTGCCAAATTCTGCATGGGAATATCTTAGGAAATGTCAAACTCAAATATGAACTTGGCTTTCAATTTTGAGCATTTCTCCATGGATAATTACTATGCATTTCAACTTCCTCATGGAGCAATTATGGAAAGGATGAAGAAATGCAAAGGTGGGGAAGAAGATGATGATGAGCTTGAAGTTTTAATGGAAAGCTCAAACTTTAACCTAAAAATTCTAACCCCAAAAATGCAAAATCTACTATTTCTAACTATATACTCACCCAACTTTAATAAAAATGAGCTGAAAATGGTGGCAGAAAACTCCCAAGCAAGAAAATAAGTTCTGAGAATTCATAGCTTGCAAGTTTCCATTCTCCAAGCATGATTATTGACAAGATGCATCCCCGACAATGGTGCCAAAATGTTCAATGTAGACCCCTCGCAAGACACACATACCAATCAGCCTCAAGCAATGGATCCTCGCCCATAGAATGTCATTATGAGAGACGATTTGATGACCTTCACCATACTAGGCAATATGCATACACACACACAAGAAGTCTCATGCACATGCACTCACATACATGCAGACATACAAGCAAGCTTCACTCATGGACAAGGCACAAGAGTTCCCAAGAAACTCACATTTGATTAGATGTAAGAATGTACAAGAAGCCCCTTACAAATGAGGCTTGGTTCACTTTTATAAGTGAGTTTTAAAAGTTACCCTCTTCATACTCTAGTGTCTACCCTAGCTAAAAATAAGTCCTAAACTCTAATTCGGTGTCCAATTCGAGTGTAGTAAAATCCTATAAAATTAAAGAGAGGTAGGAAATTAGTTGTCAAGTTTGAATATTCCTTGACTTGCACAAATGTGGAGTAAATTGCACAAATGTGGAGTAAATTACAAGACTTGGATTTCAGACATATACTCTAAAGGTGGATTTTTACATAAAAATGGCTAAAATGAGGGATGGTTTTGGACTTTTTGGTGCTTCCATTAACATGTTACATTTCTTTAGTGCATCAACCATGCTTATTGCTTTGATTCTTCAAAACCCCAAATATCTTTTCTCTCTTTGGCTTTCAAAAACTGCTTCGGTGAGTCTCCATATCCAACACTATGCATGTATGCATGGAAATAAATGTGTGTATATAAATGTGTATGCATATGTACACACACACATACACACACACATATATATATATATATATATATATATATATATATATATATATATATATATATATGTATGTGTGTGTGTATGTATGTGTGTGTGCGTATATATGTATGCATTTTGAATTTGTGTGTGTATTTATGTGCATTGGCGTGTGTATATCTATTATATATGTATGTGTGTACATAATTCTGGATGTGTGTATATGCGTGTGTGTGTGTGTGAGAGCGCATGCCAAGGTTCGATGTTCTTCTAGACCACAAACACATAAGTAGCCTAGGAGAGTTTTGGAATCATGTAGTCCAAAGTAATTGCTAAAAGGAGAAAATCGGATGACACCTTGATATCGCCGATTTACTTTATTTTGAAATGAACAATAAAAATTTGAGAAAGGCACACCATGTACACAAATATCTAATTGAAAGAACAATGGGACATGAGTACATCTGGTATGGGCAAGGATCAATATTCTACATCGAGAATTCCCCCCCTTTCAATTTCTTTGAAGGATAGGATCCTTCGGTCAAATAGGAGGTGAATCAAGGAAGAGGTCATTACCATGCTCTATCGGATAGATCATGGTTCTCGAAGGAATGTCATTACAGATAAAATGAAAAAGTATACTTTGGAGGAAGAATTTCTTCAAGAGAGAATCAATGTTATAAAGTGATTTGACAAGGCTAAAAGTCACATTAATATTATAGTTCTCTAAGGGTTTATACAAGGTAATAGCATAGCCTAGTGGTTAGGTTTAATGGATGTGAAGGAGAAGATCTCTGGTAATGTATTATTTCAAGAACTTTTAGAGCCTTCAAGAAGCATCCAATTGGACTTAAGTAGAGTTACTTCTTGTAGACGTAAGAGAACTAGAACATGTGGAAGTTTTCTCTTGAACCAAGAGTTTTATGGGTGGGTGTTTGGGACATGAAGAGAACCTCTTCTCGGAGGCGATAATGCATATATTCTCCTAGAGAGAGTGTTAGATTTTTGGAAAGCTAATTTGATCTTCAAGGTTCTTCAAGTTCAAGGTTTCTATCTTGGGGAGCTAGTAGAGGATCCTAATGTAGTTCAAGTGTTGGTCACATGCATGTCTATAACCTTAGAGAGGATTCTAAGACTATGACAGCCAAGGGCATAAAGGGATAAGAGGAGAGCCTACATACACCATCAATTTTCTGCGACCATCTTATACCTTAGCTTCCAATCTTGGCCATAAAAATCTCTGCGATAAATAATTACATCAACCTTTGCATGATTTACTTAATGGAGATCCAATAAAGGACATTTGTAAGATGTTAATGAAATCATCAAAAACTCTGATAGGATGATAATAATGAGACTCATAAGGTAAAAGAGGAAGTGGGTATTCTTTTACAAAGAAAACATGGTTTTGGCTTGCTTGACTTAAAACTATGGATATGACATTAGCTTCCAAATGGGTGTTTGGATGATGTTAAGATGGTTTTGCCCCAAAACCCCAAAAAAGGGTCTTAAGCTTAAAAATATAAGATTTGTTTTATATTTGATATCCATAATATAATGTTTGCCAATCTTTCTTTCATGTCACTTGGGACTCATTTGTTAAATTCGTTCTTGAACTCAGGTTGAATGAAATGCTCATATGGGTTAAATGGCTCATTTAATGAGTTGATAATAATGATACTAACCTTTGCCTTCAATGGTTTTACTAAACTCTTTCCTCACATCCATTTAAGAAACACCCATGGACTTTTAGCTACAAACTAGTTGGCCTCTCATACGTAACTCTTGGCCTTTGGGTTGGTAGGGCCTTCACCTTGCACAATGGACTTTTGAGCTTCAAAACTACTAGGCCTTTGGGATATTGTGTGCCTTTGTTTTGTGGATGAAAGGAATTCTTGTAAATACTAAATCCATTCACAATGTAATGCTCAATTCCAATCATAGTAGCTCCACAAAAGAGCTCTTACTCTGTAAATTTTCAATACAAATCTAGTAATAGAACTAGTAGGGCCAATGTTTGGTGGTTTAGACCTTGCTCCTCTTATAATGTCGACACTGATGTGATCAATGTCTATTCTCTCTTAAGTGATATATGGAAGTTGAATTGGAGCAACAAAATGATGGATGTATAGATTATGAAATTTAGCTGTCTATCTCAATACGACAAATGATTTTCCTTTTTTATGGTTAATTATAATTTTTTTTTTTTAAAGAGGAAGTTTCACCAAAGCATAATCTCTTTTGCTTGAATTGATTGAAAGAACAACTCTACAAGTGAATGGGCATATTACCCATCGGACCCCCTATATCCCACAAAGCAAGGGTTAGACTACTCGAAGGCAACATTTGGAAAGGGCTGCTTGAAGGCAACTGGTTTTAGTCCACCTGAAGTCAATACACTGACTTAGGGCTCACAACTATCCTGCCATAGACAGGGGTTGAACCCTCATCCCGAGCTTAAGAGGCGAAAGTTCCAACCAAATAGCCTAATGCGTGCGTATACAAAAACCTATTTTGATTGGGAAAACACAACAAAGAGTGGCTATAAGTATAGGGTTCATGAAGATATAGTGCCTTTTTCTTTTCCGTTCCCTAAGATTGCCAAATAGGAACATTCCGCATAACGCATTCGAAAGAGATTTAAACTTTGCACTTTGTATATGAAACATTTTAAGGTTCCAAACACGCTTGCACATATAGAAAGAAAAGGAATTGTTGACTGTATGAGAGTTGGGACTCTTACGTGTCTTTATGTTGTCTTAAAAGGTCAAAGACGCGATGGGGGGCCAGTTCTCCCAACCAAAGAGCTTGATCTCAGAATATTACTTTGTCAATAGTCCTTATATGATTGACAATAAGTTGACTGTATTGTCACAATCAAGGACAGATTGAATGTTCATTGATTATCTTCACGTTTGATTATCTCTGCTGTAGGATCTCTAGCTCTTGTTTTTTTGTTAGTGCTTAGTACTCTGGATGTACAGAACAGTGTATGTGTCGGCCTCTACTCATGAGTCACAAGAGGTTGTTGTAGTCTCTACCTTGAATTTTATTTCTGTTCCTCTCATGTAGCGAACGGAAAAGTGGCTTCTGATTATGTGTCATTGCTTTCTGTCATGGAGCACTTCAATTCTCCATGAACGGATGCCAACAGCTTCATCGACGAAGCTTCTCACGGTTTGCAGTGTTGTGCCCAGAGGAATCAGATCTCTCCACGTTTATAACAACTTACATCTCTCTTCTAAGGGATTCATCTGACAACAAGGCTCTTTGCAATGGCATGTGCATCCATCATATCCTTGTTGAAGATGGGCTTGAGCATATACCTTCTCTCAGCAATGCGATCTTGCAGATGTACGGGAAATGCAGCTCTGTCGAAATGGCAAGTGCCTTTTTTTCGCAGATGCCGACAAAGGATCATCACTCTTGGAATCACATGATCAGAGCATACACTCGCTATGGCCAAGCCGCAGATGCTTCTCTGCTTTTCAGACGTATGCTGGAAGAAGGAGTGGTATCGAACAGTCATATATATTCTAGTCTTCTGTCTGTTGCTTTGGGAAGCGTGGGTTTATCTGAAGGTATACAAGTGCATGTCCGAGTTGCAAACAGTGGTCTTCTTGATGATGTTTATGTCGGGACTGCACTTGTTGGCATGTATGGAAAATGTGGGTGCTTGGATGATGCAGAGAAAATGTTCTTTCGGCTGCAAATCCGTGATGTAACCCTATGGAACACTATGATCGCATTGTATGTCCAGCACGAGAAGGGGGATAATGCATTGGGTCTCTTTTATAAAATGTTATCAGAGGGCACTTCTCCAACTATTATCACATATTTAAGTATACTTAGTGCCTGTGATATCAGTGCTGGAAAGCACGTACACTTGAACTGGCTATTTCATGACCATAAAGATGTGGTTGTGGAAACAGCTTTCCTGAACATGTATGGGAAATTGGGCTTACTAGACAAAGCATCCCGGGTTTTTGTTGACATGGGTGAACGAGACACGGTTTGTTGGAATGCAATAATTGGAGCATACGCACAGAACGGCGAGGGCCAAATGGCAATACAGCTATTTCAAAGAATGTGTCAGGAGGCTTTGATCTGGGATATGTGTTCCTTCTGCACTATTTTAGCCTCATGTGCTAATTATGAAGCCTTAGTTGAGGCGAAAAGAGTCCATGCACTTCTTTACACCCATGGGTATGACTTGGATGTCATAGTGGGAAATGTTCTTGTCAATATGTATGGAAAATGCGGTGATGTCAAAAATGCATGGAGAATGTTCAGTAATTCACAGAACCGCGATACTGTCTCCTGGAATGGCATTATTAGAGCATGCTCTGAGCTTAACGATGGCAATACTATAATTCATTTGTTTGAACAAATGATTCAGGAGTGTGTCCTTCCTGATAATATTACTATAGCAACTGTGATAGAGATTTTAAGCAAACAGGGTGCAGTTAGTGGGACTGTGGAACACATATATTCTGTTGCATTTTCTGTTGGTCTCCATATGGATGTAGCTGTGGGAAATGCTCTTATCATTGCATATGGAGGATCTGGCCGCCTAAAGCAAGCACACAATTTACTGAACCAGATGCCGAAGAAAGATCGTATTACCTATATAAACTTTTTGCTTGCTTGTGCAAGCAAGGAAATTTTGAAAGAAGGCCAATTAGTGCATGCAGAGATTGTTGCGACTGGATGTGATTCAGTCCTTCCAGTAGCAACAGCATTGATTTGCATGTATGGCAAAGCTTCATGTTTGGAGGATGCATGGATAGTCTTTCTCAAGCAACCAGAAAAAGATGCCATCTTCTGGACTGCAATGATATCTGCTGTTTTGTACAATGGGCTGGCTGAGGATGCCCTGCATCTGTTTGAACAGATGATGCAACAAGACATGAAGGCTGACAAGGCAACCATTGTCAGCATCCTCGATGCCTGTGCAGATTATGTAGCCTTGGCTGCAGGCAGGTGCATGCATGATTATAGTATGGTCAGTGCATTTGAGTCTGACCTTCGTGTAGGAACAGCGTTGCTGAACATGTATGGGAGATGTGGGATGTTAGAAGATGCACGCAGAGTATTTAGAGATATGTCAAAACGGGATATTGTGACATGGACAGCCATAGTTGCAGCACATGCACAACAAGGGCATGCAGGTGAGGTCCAAAAGCTTCTGGACCAAATGAGGGAGGATGGGGTTGAACCTAATGCTGTCACTTTTGTTGGTTTACTTAATGCCTGTTGCTATTCTGGCTTGGTGGATGAAGGTCGTCAATGGTTTAGATCAATGAAGACATCCTATGGTATAGTACCAGCAGTTGACCATTATAATTGCATGATTGATCTTCTAGCAAGAGCAGGACTCATGGAGGAAGCAGAAGCTCTGGTAAAAGAAATGCCCATGACTCCCACATCAAGCACATGGACCATCCTTCTTGGAGCATGTAAGGATCAGTTTGATATGGGTAGGGGTGGTCACGCTGCAGAGAATGTTTTGGAGCTTGATCCAGATCGAGCCTCAGCATATGTGACTTTGTCAAATCTTTGCACTGCTTCGGGCAGGAAATCCCCCATGGTAGTTGCATAGAATTGTATCAAATTGAAACAAAGCACTGTTTCAGCCCTTCACCTTACAACTGTGACTTTTACACTACAGTTCTGAAGCTGCATTGAAAGCATCCCTTTAATGCATTAGTTCTTGAACTTTTTGTGAATACATATTATACTTTTGTAAACCGATTTCTGTATTAGGACACTGAAGTGTTCTGAAATCGTTAATTTTTGTGTGATTTTTTCTGGTAGCTCACTCAGCCTTGTGAGTCTTAAAACGGAAGATTGTAAGTGTCTATAGCTTTAGGAGGAAATGTAATTTCTATCGTTAATCTTCATGTGATAGGAGAATTTAATAATTTTTAAATGATTGAAAAGTCAAAATAATGCTGAATGGGCAGATCCATTCTACCATGTATATGGGCAAAAGAAAATGTGGGATTTAGTTTTTAGGGTATGTGTGTACTTCCATAGTATTGGAAACCTGCAACAACATTTTCACATGCATGTGCTGCTTGGAAAGCTCTGTGTAGCTCGAATTGAACCATCTTTGGGAAGGAAGAATGCTACATTTTACCTCAACAATAGTTAGAATGATCTTTCTAGCTCCCATGAAATGATAAGAGGAGTTGCACATGTGATAGTATTCCTTGTGGGAGTAGACTCGAGTGACAAGAAGAAACTACATTGCAACGTAATATGTTTGTTTGCACCACTATTAGAATATCAAACATTTAAGTCTAGTACAGACATACATTATTCATGAGAAGAGGGGCTATAACTACAATCAATATTTAATTCCCATTCTTCATTCTAAACAAGATTAGCATACTATAGAGGCTTGTGCATCAGCCATGCCAACCTCTTTCTTCTTTGCCTCTTCATAGACATGTTTGCCAGATGCCTCTAGGTTGGGCAGAGAGGACACCACTTCAAATTTCTGTAGGCATATCACACTAGCAAAATTCAGATGAGCAAAGTGTGCATGCCAAAGCTTTGCATATGAGATAGCTTGAGAATCTTGAACTACATGCTGAATCATTCACAGATTATGCATATTCTATGAGCTTATACAACCCACAACACAAAATTCCAGAAGCAATAATAACATCAACATTTGCAGCTTGGATATCACCTTCGCAAGATTGAGAACCTTTCTATTCAATATATCTTTATGCTTAGGAAGAATGTTATTGTAAAGTAAGCTTTGCCCACAAGATATGCTGTAAGATGTTAAGCCCTTCGCTTGAAAACACTGCAACAATCCAGAGAGTGACAAGTTTCAGAGATGATCCCACAATCCCAACTGACTGGCTTTGGTTTCCATGTTTAAAACCTTAGGAGGAATAGGTTCTGCCATCGAGAAAAGAGGTAATGACAGGTTTGCAAAGCTGTTGCGGTACTTCTCTACCCCATGCTTTCTAAAGACTTTATAAAGTTCTAAGCAGACTAGTCCAGTTGCCAAGGCAGTTGATGTTGCAACGGCTGGAATGATGCGTCCAGCAATGAACTTGGCTTTCAATTTATCAACCTCCAGTATTCCATAGTTTCTAGCACGCATGTTTGCAAGGCCAATGATCAAATCCATGTGAAAGTTGACATCATCATCCTTTTCAAAGTGAATAGGATTCATCTGAAATCCAGGAGGCAAGTTACAAATCTCCTTGTCCAAAGATTTTATAAGTTGATCTGTGATTGTTGACTCATCTGAAACAGGAGTTGTCAGGTTTGTAGCTTTCTCATATGTAACAATCTTCACACCTTGTCTTGGTTGGAATGGAGGAAGTTCGATTTTGTCTAAGACCTCTGCCAACCTTCTTGCATTTGCTGCTCAAACAGGTTGCTCAAACAGGTATGTTGATGTTGTAGGTCTGAGCTCTCAAAATAGCTGCACTCACTATAAACGGTATGAAAGAGGGATCCTAAGAAGTAAAATCAAGAGGCCTTGGAAACCCTGTTTTTTTAAGCAGACCAGAACAAGGCACCTGTGCTGGTCCTCAAATCCTCAGGAAATGAATATATTAGCTGCCGAACTCTATTTGAAAAGTAATCTTCAAACTGCTTTCTAGCCCACAAGATGCAATGTTTGAAAAGTAATCTTCAAACTGCTTTCTAGCCCACAAGATGCAATCTTAATATGGCAGTTTGGGATGAATGAGCATATCAAAAAGGTTTGTGGCCACTCGCAACCATTGAAATTCGGATGAAAAGGTCCCTCTACGTATTGACTCAAATCCTCATCTAAACGTTTCAAATGGCTATCATTCAAGTCATATACTTGCTGAGCTAATAGAACCTTTTCTGTGCACATACTCAGAGCTTTCTCCTGATTAGTTGCACAATATGGATAAACCTTTCTTCTGAGAAGAAATCTGTTTTCCAAGTGAGCTTCATTCTAGTGCAGCTCATGTATAAGGCAAATCTCTTCTTGCCCAAGATAATGCCTTCAAATTCTCATGGACACAAGAAGACATTATGGTGGCAGGAATCGTAGTCCAAGAATCGATGATCAAGGCCGTAATCTCTTCAATCCTGCTCTTGCTTCTTGAGATTTGAAGTCCAATAACAGAGCTCTCTCATATATCCTCTCTTTGTAAATCTGACTTGGCAGGATCCGCATTGCGACAGTCTTTAGAGGTAGATTAAAGAAGATTGGCCCTCCAAAATAGTGCATCGCACATCTCAGGAGAGGTCAACACCGTATCTGCATTCCATCCACTGAGAGGTCAACACTGTATCTGCACTCCATCCACTCGCTTTCTCTGTTGATATATTTTGGTAGTGATGTGTGTGAACACACTAGGACCGTCGGGGCACTTTTTTCCCTCTTTAGGAGGTTTTTTCCCCGGCTTGTATATACGCCTATAGCCCTAACGGGTTACTTATCTTTGTACATTCTAATAGTAATACATTCAGTATTGTGTGTTGTGCTCCAAGCTTCTTCTTCTTCCTTGTGTTGTTCGTGTTCTTTCGCAGACCTCGAACTCCAACAATTGGTATCAAAACAGGTTGCCGCTTCATCTAGGGCATCATCAAGAAGGTTAGGGGTGATGTTGTTTTTGTGGAAGATGCTGTTCAGCCTTTACTTTCATGTACGAAGGAGACATTTGTTGGCTCCAAAGACATGTACGATACTTTGCTTCCTCTTTTTACACGTGGACAGTCTAGTGCTTGTTCTAATGAGGCAATTTCTAAGCCTTTATAGGTTTCATGTGATGATGTAGATCATTCTATTTCTCATGCAAGTTTACATGATACACTTGTTGATGAGAGAGTTGATATTGAGGAGCCAAAAAACTATGCCAAAATGGTTGGTGCAGACTTTGTGTTACAACAAATTAGATGCACCTCTATTATACCGCACTTGTTCAGGCTCTCATAGTGTCTCTTTTGCATCAGATTGCTATGCTATGGCTTCCTCTAGTCTTTGTGATGAGACTGAACCTGTTACATTTGATGAAACACAAAATTCTGAACATTGGATAGCTTCAGTGCAATCTGAATATGATGCTATCATGAAAAATGGTACCTGGTTTTTATGTGACTTTCCTCCTGGCAAGAAGGCCATTGACACTAAGTGGGTATAGAATATGAAGCGTAAACCTGATGGAGCAGTTTACAAGTATAAGGCTAAGCTTGTTGCAAAGTGTTATATGCAAGAAAGAGGCATTGATTTTGATGAAACGTTTGCACCTACATGCCGAATGACTATTGTTCGTAGCATTTGTGCACTTGCAGCTCATCATGGTTGGAATGTACATCAATTCGATATTAAAACATCATTTCTGAATGGTGACTTGCATGAAGAAGTGTATGTTTTTTAACCCCGTGGCTTTGTGCAGAAAGGGAATGAGAACCAGGTGTGCAGGTTAAAGGCGGCATTATATGGTTTAAAGCAAGCACCACGTGCTTGGTATGAAAAGATACATGCCTATATGATTGCACATGGTTTTGAGAACAATCCAACTGAAAGCACCTTATATGTTAACAGTGCAAATGATGTGCTTCTGATCATTGTGGTGTACGTTGATGACATGCTGCTCACTGGTCCTCATGAGAAGCATATTGCTGATTTTAAGGCTGACTTGCATGCCTCATTTGAGATGTTTGATTTGAGGCATTTGCATCATTATTTGGGCATTCAGTTTATGGAGGTTTATGGCGGAATAGCTTTGTGTCAAACAAAATATATTGACACATTATTGCAGCGTTTTGGCCTTGAAGACTGTAAACCTATTCCCACTCCTATGGAGACAGGTTTAGGATTTAGTCTTCATGATGCTTGAGATGCATTTGATGTTGTTCTCTATCAGCAGGTTGTTGGATGCATGATTTACTTATGCACTACTCGGTCAGATATTCAATTTGCTATCTCACAGATGAGCAGGTATATGCATTACCCAGGAGTCGAGCATTGGAAGGAGGTTAAGCACATCTTTCGCTACTTGAGTGATACCCGGCTACTTGGATTGCATTATCCCAAGGGGGGATCACTATCGGAAGATTTACATGCTTTTTCTGCTTCTAACGGGGCTGGTTGCTATGACACTCGTGTGTCCACTAGTGGTTTTTGCTTCATGCTTGGTAGCTCATGCGTATCTTGGTTGAGAAAGAAGCAGCCTACTATGGCCACTTCCATTTATGAGGCTGAGTATAGGACAGCTTTCAAAGCAACTCTTGAGTGTGTGTGGCTCAGATGCCTTATGGCTGATTTGGGTGTTGGTCAGTCTTCTTCCATCACCATCTTCACTGACAGTCAGAGCGCATTCGCAGTTGCGAGGAACCCTCTGTTCCATGCTCTCACTAAGCACATTGAGGTGCATTATCATTATGTCAGGGAGAGGTTCTTTGCTAGAGAGATCATCTTGGCATATATGCCTACGCCGGAGAACATTGAAGACCTTTTCATGAAGGCTCTGCCTAGGGAGAAGTTTGAAGCTTTCCACAAAGCTTTGGGCTTACTTCCTTTTGTGGATTGATTCCACATAGCTTAGCACTTCCTTATACATGAGTGCAAGCTCCTTGTTCACCGCATCACTCCTAGGGGGGATTTGTTGATATATTTCGATAGTGATTTGTGTGAACACACTAGGACCGTCGGGGCACTCTTTTCCCTCTTTAGGAGGTTTTTTTTTCCCCGGCTTGTATATACACCTATAGCCCTAACGCGTTACTTATCTTTGTACATTCTAGTGGTAATACATTCAGTATTTTGTGTTGTGCTCCAAGCTTCTTCTTCTTATTCCTTGTGTTGTTCGTTTGCTTCCGCAGACCTCGAACTCCAACATTCTCCTTTGCAAATTCCCTCCTGAGTCCTTTTCAAAGTTCTTCTCTCGATCAAGTCATTTCCTTTGACTTGCCCCCCCCCTTTGATGTCCTCCTATCATTAGTTGTCTCCAGCTTCCTTTTTGAATCTCACAGTCTAGACACCATAGAAAACCTTGATGATAGTTGACTTTCCATGAGTCACAAGCCCAATAGTTCCAACGTTCATTGTGGCTTGGAGTGAGATAACCTCCAGAGAAAGAAGAGTGAGTTTAGTAACATTAAGCTTGCTCAAGTCCTACCCCATCAAGCCACGTTTTTGCCATGAGTGCAAAAACACTAATCTTCCTTTGGTGCCCCTATCCATGTTTGAGAGCACTCATCTCCTTGTACCCACATTCATGCCAAGAACCACATATCTGTCAATAGTGCTTCCCCCTTTGTCCCTCCCAGAATTCTTTTTCTCCTCAATACCGAATGCCCATGTCCCCATTCCTTCCATATATGCACACACACACACACATAGTGAAAACATATATAGAGAGTTTGTTTTTGTTTTGTTTTATTTATGTTTTACTTTTGTTTTATTTATTTTTATATTTTATTTCTTTTGCTTGTAAAATAAGGGTTTCACATTAATAATAAGAGGTTCACACGCATATTTACTAACACACAAAATGTACATACATACATAGACCACATGCCACATACTTACACTTGGGCGCACTCAATTACACACATGTTTAGGTAGATTCACATGCACTTACACACATTATATGGATGCACACACGTATATATTATCTATATTGACTATTTTAATTATTCATCTTTAATTTGTGGGTACATTTTCAATAAAGTTCTTCATCGACTCTTCTCAATGTATACGTTCTCCCACATTATCAAAACCAAATGAATTTTGGTAAATTACAAATGACCTCATCAAATACTCGTCGTTCCAAAATATTCAGTATTAAAGAAAAGATGTTAGAAGATCTTAAGCTCAAAGTTTCATCATCTTTTTGACATTCATTTGCACTACAGCTTCACATCGTCCTCGACGGGCCAAACCTTCAATTGGATTTTTAATTGCATTCAATTGGATTGCTGCTTGGGTTTGATATCTCGACCACACTGCGAACCCCCAAGAGCGCCAAGTTTTTTATAGTCTGCCAAGTGTAGCTCTGCGCCAAGTATAGCTCTCAAGAATTCGTCTGCACCTGCTCATCAAATTCATCTCTTCATCGAATTGTCCTTCTAAAAAAGATCAAGTGAATCTGGCGCAACTCGAACGCTCATCAAATTCATCCTCAACAAGATTCATCTAAATTCGTCTGCCCTAGCAAATTCGTTAGCCCTCAAGGAGATTCACTACTTGCAAATTGGAGAAATTCGTCTCTTCAACGAATTTGTCTGTGGTTGCCTCAACAAATGTGTTTGCCCTCAAGGAGATTCACTGGTTGCAAATTGGAGAAATTCGTCTCTTCAGCGAATTCATCCGTGGCTACCTCAGCAAATTTGCTTCAGCGAATTTGTCTGCCCTCAAGGAGATTCACTACTTGCTAATTGGAGAAATTCGTATCTTCAGTGAATTCGTCTGCGGTTGTCTCAGCAAATTGATCTGTGCAAAAGTTTGTACGAGCCGCCAAAATACGGCTTCCAATTTGGATTGCAACTCATAAACTTCAGAAATTGGGATTGGATCTCGGTGGGGAGATTGAGAGATTTCCTCTGTATCCATGACAGCGCTTCAACAACTTGTGAAGTAAAATGTGAAATAAATTAATAAGCTCATCATCATGCAGTTTCTTTTGTCAACGGAATTCGTCCGCAGTTGAGATAATTCGCAACTCCAAATTTTCCTTTGAGAATGATTTGAAATTCTTTTGAGAGATGAATTCATCCTCCGGATGAATTTCAAGTTCCTCTAAAGAGGAATGAAATCAGTTACCCAAATTCATATGAGAGGAGAAAAATTCATCAAAATTTGTCCCCTAAAATTAGATTTAGTGAATTAGTCCTTCAAAATTAGTCCTTCAAATTAGTCTTTTAGAATTATTCCGTCGAATTAGCCTTCAAAATTAGTCCCCCAAATTAGTTTTCAAAATTAGTCTTTTAGAATTCGTCCCTCGAATTAGTCTTCAAATTTAGTATTTTAGAATTCATCCCTAGAATTAGTCTTCAAAATTAGTCTTCAAAATTAGCCTTTTAGAATTCATCCCTGAAATTAGTCTTCAAAATTAGTCTTCAAAACTCGTCTTCAAAATTAGTCTTCTAGAATTCAAAGCCATATTCCTAAGTCTAAGGCTGTTTTAAGTCAATAATATGTCGATACCAGATTTGGGCCACGTTTCCAAAAATGGCCAACTCTTTCACCACTTTTGTCAGTCTAGAGCAGTATGTGTGCAGTAAGCCATGATGGTGTAGTAAATGGTTGGATTCGGCTGAGGTCACTCTCTTGGCCAAGAGATCTATATAAGAAGTAGTTTGCACGTGTTTGAGGATATATGAGAGGGATATATGTGTGAGAATCAATTCAGAGGGATATTTTGAGATCTATGAAGTTGAGAGATACGCACATAGTCATCTCGACTCATCTCTAGCATCTTTTCATTGTTGGTCTTTTTGTGTTACTATGGTTCTGCCGAGCTTTTCCTGAGTGTGTTTTCCATAGTGCTACTCCCTCGTTAGTCTCTACTGATTGGTGCAACTTTGTCCACTTTGAAAGAGGCCTCTCTGTGGTGGATACAGAGTGAGGGCTTTGAAGTTGCATGGCACTTGGCATGACAGTGAGATTGGGTACTCTAGGATAGCTCTTGTAACTGGACTGATGTATTTCTTGAAGTCCTCTACAAAAGTCAAATATTGTTTTGTATACCCTCTTGGTGTCGAGTAGTCTAATTTCATACTTTGGAGTGGATAGAGGCCATTGTACTAGTTTTGCTACTCATAATCTACCTATGTGTCTCTCTTGTGTATGTCTTTCTTGTGATACCTGCACAAGTCATGTTACAGGATATATTTCCCTAAGGAGAACCCCCCCTTGAGTAGAAGGGGTATTGGATGAAGTATTTCGATGGCGATGCACCGCGCTGCACTCTCCTTCTCGAGAGCTCCACGACGATATGCTCGGAGTTGAAAACCGAGCTCCTGACGCCGCACACAGTACTCCGCACAGAGGCTGTAGAATACGCAGAAAACACAATACACAGGGAGCACGAAGACAGACTTCTTAGGTCTTACAAATGCGGTCGAACTTACAGTTTGTGACTGACCAGGCCACTATATGTTTTATTAAAGAACATATACAAAGAAGTGTCCGATGGCCATTTGGCCTTTCACATGGACACTAACGGTAACAATCTCCCACTAAAGGCCAATATGGCCAGAGTAACTATGGGAGAAAAAAGAAAGAATGATAAAGAATACCTGAGTGTAAGTATACAAACTATACCTCCCACCTGATGGGCATGTTACACAGTATACAACTGACTGCGTAAGATCAAGAATCAAGTAACCCCCATCAAGTGACAACAGTGTCGAAAGCTATCCTGTGGTAGAGCTTTAGTCAAAGCATCTGCAACATTATCTCGAGTGTGAACCTTCTCAAGAATAATGCTCTCAGTGGCTAAGCAATCTCTAATGAAGTGATACCTCACCTCAATATGCTTGGTCTTTGCATGATAGACCGGATTCTTAGCCAAAGCAATGGCACTCTGACTATCACTGAGCAAGTGAGGTACATGCTGAGGCAAACCCATATCACAAGCAAGACGAGAAAGCCACAATGCTTCCTTACATGCCTCACTTGCTGCAACATACTCTGCTTCTGTGGTGGAAACAACTGTACATTCTTGAAGACGAGATCTCCAAGAGATAGCACCTCCAGCAAAATGAAAAATGTACCTTGATGTAGACTTACGATTGTCTACACAACCAGCATAGTCAGAATATGTGTAACCAATAATGGATGCTTTCCCTCTACCTAAGCATAGGCACTTTTCCTTAGTGCCACTCAGATATCTCAAAATCATTTTGACCGCTTCCCAATGTTTCTTGCTAGGATTAGACATATATCTGCTCACAACTCCCACTGCAAATGCAATGTCTGGTCTCGTAGCTACCATAGCATACATGAGACTACCAACAGCAGACTGATAGGGAATTTTGGTCATGAATTCCTTTTCCTCATCTGATTTGGGGCAGTCATCCTTGCTCAATTTCACATATGTGGGTAAAGGTGTACTCAATGCCTTTCCACCCTGCATATTGAATCGGTGAAGTACTTTGGATATGTACTCACTTTGAGACAAGTATATGCATCTTTTACTCCTATCACGAGTAATGCGCATGCCAAGAATATGTTTGGCATCCCCCAAATCCTTCATATCAAATGTCTGACTCAACTTCTTTTTGAGAATTGACAAATCATAAGAGGACTTCCCAGCAATCAACATATCATCGACATAAAGTATCAAGTATATCAAGCTGCCATCAGAACATCTCTTTGTGTAGAGACAATGATCCTCATTGCTCCGAGAATAGCCTTGGGACTTCATAAAAGCATCAAACTTTTGGTACCATTGTCTAGGAGACTGTTTAAGTCCATACAAGCTCTTCTTGAGCTTACAAACTAGACTTTCCTTGCCAGGAACTACATAACCCTCTGGTTGTTCCATATAGATCTCATCTGTAAGATCTCCATGCAAGAAAGCTGTTTTCACATCCATTTGGACTAGCTCTAAGTCCTCCATTGCAACGAATCCAAGCAACATGCGCAAAGTAGTCATCTTGACCACTGGAGAGAAGATTTCCTCAAAATCAACACCATGTTGTTGCTTAACATTAGGAAAAAAGGTGAACCTTGCATGGGCCTTTTAGCTAAAGGAGTGATTAGTGATGGACCAATGAGAAGAGGGTGGTGGCCACACTCTAGTCCCGTAAACACATAGAGTAGGCATAGGGTTCCCTTGTTTTTGTCTGGTCAAAGAGCTTAAAACCATCTAGAGTTGGTGGTTTTCTTTAGAGAATGGTTTTGAATACCTCGAAATTCATTTGGAACCATTGGATTGATCAAAGATCTAAGGGCCAAGGTTAACTACCAAA
This sequence comes from Ceratopteris richardii, assembly GCA_020310875.1. Taxonomy (NCBI): domain Eukaryota; kingdom Viridiplantae; phylum Streptophyta; class Polypodiopsida; order Polypodiales; family Pteridaceae; genus Ceratopteris; species Ceratopteris richardii. Next base: position 150,492,235 of record CM035408.1, on the reverse strand, counting down.
AGTCAAGGAAACTGGAAACTTGGACCCTTGGATTAGCTTGAGATCTAAAGGATGAGATCAAAGCAATCATGACTAGAAGCGCCTTTTGTTGAGAGTCATTGATTTAGGTGCACGATCAAACGGCCACGCTTGAATTGCAGGAGTTTTCGGCGCTCACATTTGTAGCCTTCAGATCTGGGCAAGAATGGACAGCCATGATTGATCCCCCACATGAAGAGGGCGCCATTTAAACGCAGCCGCTAGATATACCATCGATCCGACGGCGTGCACGCATCGCGAAAAGGAGATCAGCGGCCGTTGCGGGGATCCGTTGGATCTTCAAAGATCTAATGGTCTAGTTTATTGCAGAGAGTGCTCAGACATTGGTCCCCACTCCCACGAATTCTCTCTCTAGCTTCAATCGAAATTCAATTTAAGCCCTTGATTTGATCAATCTAAAGGCTCACAAATGGTCATGTTCTAAAGAAAAAGTAGATTATTTTATGTACATTATTTTAATCCACAATACCACTGGTGGTTTTGAAACTCTTGGATTAAGCTTTTTAATCCCTAAAAATTAGGGATCCTTACAAGGCCCATGCAGGGCTCACCTTTTTTCCTAATGAAACCCTTTGCAACAAGTCGTGCTTTATATTTTGGAGAAGCACTATCTGATGTGAATTTTACTTTATATACCCATTTACATGGTAAAGCTTTCCTGCCCTTTGGCAAAGGTACTAAGTCCCAAGTACCATTCTTGTGAATAGAATCCAACTCACTCTTCATGGCACGCTCCCACTTGACATGATCCTCTGTCTGCATAGCCTCTTTGTAGCAAGAGGGCTCACCGGCATCTGTTAGCATAACAAAATCTAAACCTGGAACATATCTATCAGGTGGATATGAGACACGTGCAGAACGTCTCAATGGTTGCTGAAGAGGAACATGTGCAGACTGATCTGAATGGACATTCTCTTGAACATCCCTATGTGCAACATTTTTATGCATGCTAACCGGAGGACTAGTATCATCAAACACCACTCTTCTCACTTCAACCTCCTTAATGGGCTGTTTATGCATCTTAGACTCATTAAAAATGACATCACTACTTCTGATCACTGACCGTGTTTCAGGATCCCATAAGCGATATCCAAATTGTCCTTCTCGACCATATCCAAGAAAAATACATTTCTTTGACTTATGGTCCAACTTCTGTCTAAGATTCTTGGGTATATGAACATATGCTTCACACCCAAAAACTCGAAGATGATCATAATATGGTGGTTTCCCTGTCCATAACTCTTGTGCCACTTTCAGACCTTTGGCAGTACTAGGTGAAAGGTTAATCACATGAACTGCAGTCAATATTGCTTCTGCCCAAAAACCTTGTGAGAGGTTTACATGATGCAACATAGAGACTACTCTATCTTGAATAGTTCTATTCATCCTCTCAGCTACACCATTCTGTACTGGGGTATAAGGAGCTGTAAACTCTCTACGAATCCCTCTACACTGACAGAAAAGGCTGAATTCATGTGAGGTATACTCACCCCCATTATCTGAACATAAAGCCTTAAGCTTAGTTCCTTTTTCAGTCTCAACTGAAGCAAGCCATTTTCTAAAAGTAGGGAATACATCATCCTTCGATTTGATAGGATATACCCAGACTTTTCTAGTAGCATCATCTATGAAAGTGACAAAGTAAAGAGAACCACCTAAGGACCTAGTGGGCATAGGACCACACACATCTGTATGAACAAGATCTAAAGGCTGAGTTGAAGAGTCAATGTGCGTTTTATGCACATTCCTGGTTTGCTTTCCATATTGACAATGCTCACAAAATGAAAAATCAGAGAAAGATAAACAGGTAAGTAGCCAGAACGAGAAAGATTTTCCATTCCACTACGAGATATATGGCCCAAACGACCATGCCAAATACAAGCCATAGGCTGTTCAGTAACAGCTAACAAGTGTTCTTTCTGTGATACAAATAAAGGGTAAAGTGAGCCAACTTTCCTTCCTTTTGCAATAACCATATTGCCCTTTGATATACGAAAGGACTGAGCATAGAAGACCACCTTGTAACCAAGGTCATCAAGTTGACCAACTGACATCAAACTGCGTGATAACTGAGGTACATGGCGTACATTATGCATAGTAAATTTTGAACCGTCAATGAACTGCACAACTACATCTCCAATCCCCACAACATCACACTGGTAAGAGTCACCAAGTCTCACGGTACCAAGAGACTTTGCTGCATAATTAGAGAACCATTCTCTATGTGGTGTCACATGGAAAGAAGCACCAGAATCTAGCAGCCAGGTGTGGGAAAGAGAATCAGCCATAAGTGCCTCAGATGGCACAGTACTATCAAGTGTCAACACATCAGCATCATCAGAAATAGCATTAATTTCTTCAATCTTCACAGTCGAAGTAGATGGTGCAGGTAACTGTTTAACATACTTACCTTTAGCATTCTTTAATGCATAACAGTCTTTCTTCATGTGTCCTTTCTTATGACAATAATGGCATTCAATATCCCTCTTCCTTGATTTACTTCTGCTCTTATTCCGTTGACCATTCTTTTCCTTGTTCTTGCTCCTGCCACGTTGTTGATTCTTTCCTTGGTAAGAATCACGAACATTATATGCATCTCCACTCTGAGTACCAACCATAGATTTTCTACGAATCTCCTCACTCAAGAGTGCTCCACATATGTCATCATAGACGAGTTTACCACCTGGTGCACTATTGCTAATAGCTCTGCAAAATGTATCCCATGATGATGGTAGGGTGCATAATAGCAATACTGCTTTCATTTCATTGTCCATATCCATTTTCTGAGCCTGTAACTGGGAGAATATGGCATCAAACTCATTTAGATGAGCAGCAACACTATCTGTGTCCTTCATACGAAGGTCGTATAATTTTCTCATCAGATATACTTTATTTGATGCCGTCTCTTTTTCATATGTATTGCATAACTTCTTCCAAAGCTCCTCTACACTTTCACAATCTAATACTGTAAAGTAAACATTATCTGCCAAGTGCAAGCGAATGGTAGACCTGGCCATTTCATCTAACTCATCCCAATCATCTTCATCCATGTCAGCAGGCTTCTTTGAAATCCCATTTACTAGCTTCCATTGCCTTCTTTGAATTAGCACATCTTTAATCTGATTCTTCCATAGAGCAAAGTTTGTGCCATCAAATTTTCGGATCTCAAAATGGTCTTTGCCCTGCAAGTTATAGCTCCTCCTCGGAATGCTAGCACTAGACCCTGATCCACCGGGGGAGACCTCTGATGCCATGATCGTAGAGAACTGAATAGAATGATAATGGAGCTAGAAGAGTCCAAACACCAACAAATAAGTGTATCAAGGAGTAAATCAACCACTATATAATTGACTAAACCAGAAATCTGGAAAAATTTTGCCAGAGTATCCTCTACAAAATTAGCATATGACCAGTGTCAAAGTATCATAAAACTGCAAATACTGACATATCTACCTGCATAGTGAATCACTGACTCCACTGCATATAATCAGTTACCCAATAGAAGCCAACTAGGCTTATCGAGCACCTATGAACAACTATCATACATCTCCTATGGCGAGGCTGGGTAAGTCTTCCACCTGCATCACCGAAGAGACCCCGACATCTGGGTGTCTCCCAGTTAAGAAAACCTCACCACGACCCTCTTTATCAAACGTAAAAGGCTTTATGCAAAGAACGTAACCGCTATATCAATGCCCACATGGATGTACATAAGCGGTATCCACAGAAGCGTACATGGTGTGTATGTGCTCAATATATGCAGTAAAATGACACTAAAAGGCTGAATACACAGCCCAAAAACTAGCCAATAACACCTGCAAGTGTCTGTCAACTCTGATGTTTTAGGCTTTAAAAACCTGCATAAATTTGCAGCAACTGCTCCCACCAAAACTAAAAACCCCTCAAAAAACCTGTAGTTTTACGAGTGTGGCTGAAAATACAGCCCCAAAGGTTGATATTTATTGTCTGAGAAGTACAAGGAACACTTATCTTGATGATCTTGGACCTGTGTGAAGAGAACTATGTGCGAAAGTACTCCGAAATGGCTCCAAAAACACCCCAAAATTGCTTCAGAAATAGGCTTTAAAAGCAAAAATGAAGCTTTGAGGGACCAAAACTTGTTCAAGGTAATGTCAACCTTAGTCTTTCCCCTTCTTCAAACACCACAAGAGTGTAGCTTAGTGGCAAGAGATTGCCATAGTTAAGCGAGCTCTGGGGGGAACAGTACTGGGATGGGTGACCTCCCGGGAAGTACCGAGAACCTCTATATTCCTTGATCGTTGAGGTCCTCCCTTGCGCGCAGCCAACGGTGACTTCGGTGACTCGGATGACAAGGTATGCCAAGGTCTATGCCTTGGTCGCCGCCTTAGTCGTAAGCCTGGGGGGGGGGGGGTGCTCGATTCGCTCGCACAAAAGGAACAAAGCTTTTTGCCTCGAACTGCTCTGATACCAGTGAAGTATTTCGATGGCGATGCACCGCGCTGCACTCTCCTTCTCGAGAGCTCCACGACGATATGCTCGGAGTTGAAAACCGAGCTCCTGACACCGCACATAGTACTCCGCACAGAGGCTGTAGAATACGCAGAAAACACAATACACAGGGAGCACGAAGACAGACTTCTTAGGTCTTACAAATGCGGTCGAACTTACAGTATGTGACTGACCAGGCCACTATATGTTTTATTAAAGAACATATACAAAGAAGTGTCCGATGGCCATTTGGCCTTTCACATGGACACTAACGGTAACATTGGAATCATAGAATCAGTTACCCCTCTATAGTTTGACATGCATGGTGGGACATTTGCATTTTCCATGTAATAGGATACCCCTGTACCCCTTCTACAAGCAGGTTTATGCATTGCCTAGGTGTCAAGCATTGGCGGGCGGTTAAGCCCATCTTTTGCTACTTGAGTGGTACCTAGCTACTTGGATTGTTTTATCTCAAGGGGGGATCACTACCACTAGATTTACATGCTTTTACTGACTCTTATTGGGTTGGTTGTTATGACACTCATGCGTCCACTAGTCGTTTTTGCTTCATTCTTGGTAGCTCATGCATATCTTGGTTGAGCAAGAAGCAGCCTACTATGGCCACTTCTAGTTGTGAGGCTGAGTATAGGGAAGCTTTCATAGCAATTGTTGAGTGTGTGTGGCTCAAAAGCCTTTTGGCTCTTTTGGGTGTTGGCCAGGCTTCTACCACCACCATCTTCACTCATAGTCCGAGCACATTGGCAATTATGAGGAACCTTGTGTTCCATGGTCGCACTAAGCACATTAAGGTGCACTATCATTATGCCAAGGAGAGGTTCTCTTTTGGAGAGGTTAGTTTGGCATATGCACCCACACAGGAGAATGTTGTAGACCTTTTCACAAAGGCTCTACCTTGGTTTGAATCTTTCCACAAAGCTTTGGGCTTACTTCCTTTTGTTAATTGATTTCACATAGCTTACCATAGCGCCTTGTTCATCGCATCACTCCCAGGGGGAATTCGTTGGTATATTTTGGTAATGTGTGTGAACACACATAGGACCATTGAGGCACTTTTTTCCCTCTTAAGGAGGTTTTTCCCCCGGCTTTTATATATGCATATAACCCTAACCAGTTACTTATCTTTGTAGATTCACTTGGTAATATATTCAATATTGTGTGTTGTGCTCCAAGCTTCTTCTTCTTCCTTGTGTTGTTCTTGTGCTTCTGCAAACCTCAAACTCCAACAATATCAGCATGGATGAGGCTCCCATGGAATGTCCATATGACGAGAGAAGAACTATTAGCATTAAGAATTAAAAAACATGAAAAAGGAAATGAAAAAACGTTGTGCAAAATTTAAAGGAATCAAGAATAAAGAATAAAACATATTTTGACAAAATGCATCAACTTAGGCCACATAAGATAGAAACTAACAATTGAGCAGTAATGTGCGATAAAACATTCAATACTTAATATGACACAATAAGAAAGTTAACTAAAAGATGGTTTGGGTTACATGCATTTGTATCTATACTTAATAATGGAACATATGAGCTTTGTGAATTCGACAAAACTCCTTTGAAGTATTTAATTGCACGAAAGCGAGTCAATTTATTTAAAAAAAGAGATGAAGATGAATATGAAATAGATCAAGAAATGCTTGAAGATAAAGATGATACTGAACATGTTGAAGAAATTTAATCAGTTGGATGTATTCATATTTTTTATGTTAATTTTTTGTTCGTAATCCTTTCTTTTTTGTTTTTAATGCATATCATACATTGCATTGCATGAATGATATAAGCAATCAAAAAAGAATTTTAGATTAGGATAAGAGACAATTAGAAACACTAGTAGGAACGTATACAATTGATGCCTTATAGGCATCATGAAAACCTTGATAGAACATTCTGACTTGAAGCTCTTCGTAGGAAGAAGGGCTTATTCTATATAGGTAGGCTATGTTATGTTTCCAAAACACTTAGGAAGTGAAATTCTGGTTCCCATTAGTGCATATCTCTAGATCCTTAGCTCTCATTAGGGGTTAGACCTTTCCCCTTAAATAAAACAGTTGTGAACATTCAAAATTTCTTTCAAATTTCTAGTTATAAAGTTTAAGTTTTCCACAAAAAAAAGGAGAGAAGTAAAGACCAAATAAAGATGCAATACATTATTGGTTGCTTGAAGTGAAGAAAATGAAGCAAAAAAAAAAAGATAAAAACTAGTACTCATGACTTAGATGTGGTTTCAAAACCACTTCTAAGAATTATATGCAACCTACACGAGGTAGAGCTATGCAATAGGGGAGTTAGTTGTATTTTCTGATAGGTGTGTAGGAATGAAGCATAAGAATATTTATATAAAATGATAATTGGCTTTGAAACTAGTTGATAGGAAAGATTTTTTTTTGGAAAGTCCAAGTGATTTATGTAGGAGTATTTTTACTTATTTTTTATAGTGGTATGCTCAACAAACAATCTTTCATTCATAGTTTTGATATATTTTGATAGTGATGTGTGTCAACACACTAGGACCATCGAGGAACTTTTTGTTGGAGATAGATGTCTGCGGAAGCACGCGAACAGCACAAGGAACAAGAAGAAGCTTGGAGCACAAACACACAATACCGAATGTATTACTAGAGAATGTACAAAGATAAGTAGCCCATTAGGGCAATAGGCGTATATACAAGCCGAGGGAAAAAAAACCCACTAAAGAGGGAAAAAAGTGCCCCGGCGGTCCTAGTGTGTTCACACACATCACTACCTAAATATATCAACAAATCCCCACTGGGAGTGATGCGGTGAACAAGGAGTTGGCACTCATGTATAAGAAAGTGCCAAGCTATGTGGAATCACTCCACAAAAGGAAGTAAGCCCAAAGCTTTGCGGAAAGCTTCAAACTTCTCCCTAGGCAGAGCCTTCGTGAAAAGGTCTGCAATGTTCTCCTACGTGGGCACATATGCCAAGCTGATCTCCCCAGCAAAGAACCTCTCCCTGACATAGTGATAATGCACCTCAATGTCAGGGTTCCTCGCAACTGCCAATGTGCTCTGACTGTCAGTGAAGATGGTGGTGGTAGAAGACTGGCCAACACCCAAATCAGCCATAAGGACTCTGAGCCACACACACTCAGCAGTCGCTGTGAAAGCTGCCCTATACTCAGCCTCACAACTGGAAGTGGCCACAGTAGGCTGCTTCTTGCTCAACCAAGATATACATGAGCTACCAAGCATGAAGCAAAAACCACTGGTGGACACATGAGTGTCATAGCAACCAGCCCAATCTGAGTCAGAAAAAGCATGCAAATTTGGCGATAGTGATCCCCCCTTGGGATAAAACAACCCAAGTAGTCGAGTACCACTCAAGTAGTGAAAGATGCGCTTAACCGCCTTCCAATGCATGACTCCTGGGAAATGCATAAACCTGCTCATCTGTGAGATAGCAAACTGAATATCTGGCCGAGTAATGCATAAGTAAATCAAGCATCCAACAGCCTGTTGATAGAGAATAGCATCAAATGCATCTCCAGCATCATGAAGACTCAATCGTAAACCTATCTCCATAGGAGTGGCAGTAGGCTTACAGTCTTCAAGGCCAAAACGCTGCAATAATGTGTCAATATATTTCATTTGACACAAAGTCATTCCACCATCAACTTGCATAAAGTGAATGCCCAAATAGTGATGCAAATGCCCCAAATCAGACATCTCAAATGAGGCATGCAAATCAGCCTTGAAATCAGCAATATGCTTCTCAATAGGACCAGTGAGCAGCATGTCGTCAACATAGCCAACAATGATCAGAAGCACATCACTAGCACGCTTAACATATAAGGTGCTTTCAGTTGGACTGTTCTCAAAACCATGTGCAACCAGATAGGCATGTATCTTCTCATACCAAGCACGTGGTGCTTGCTTTAAACCATATAATGCCTTCTTTAACCTGCACACCTGGTCTTCATGCCCTTTCTGCACAAAGCCACGGGGCTGAAAAACATACACTTCTTCATGCAAGTCACCATTCAGAAATGCTGTTTTAATGTCCAACTGATGTACATTCCAACCATGATGGGCTGCAAGTGCACAAATGCTCCGAACAATAGTCATACAACATGTAGGTGCAAAGGTCTCATCAAAATCAATGCCTCTTTCCTGCGCATAACCCTTTGCAACAAGCCTAGCCTTATACTTGTCAATTGTACCATCAGGTTTACACTTCATCTTATATACCCACTTAGTGCCAATGGCCTTCTTGCCAGGAGGCAAGTCACATAAAGACCATGTACCATTCTTCATTATAGCATCATATTCAGATTGCATAGCAGCCATCCAATTTTCTGAATTATGTGCTTCATCAAAAGAAACAGGCTCATTCTCATCATAGAGACTAGACGCAGCCATAGCATAGCAATCTGATGCAAAGGAGGCACTATGAGAGCCCGAACGAGTACAATATGACAAAGGTGCATCTAATTTGTTGTCACGCAAAGTCTGCACCAGCCATTTTGGCATAGTTTTTGCCTGCTCAATATCGGCTCTCTCATCAACAAGTGCATCATGTAAATCTACATCAGAAATGGAATGATTTGCATCATCATATGAAACCTGCAAAGGCTGAGAAGTTGCCTCATTAGGACCAGCACTAGACTGTCCACCTGTAAAAAGAGGCATCAAAGTATCATACATGTCTTTGGAGCTAACAGATGTCTCCTTAGTACATGAAAGCAATGGTTGAATAGCATATTCCACAAAGAAAACATCACGGCTAACCAAAATGTGTTTAGTATGTGGATGATACAGACGATAGCCTTTACTTTCAGAAATATACCCAACAAAAATACATTTTACTGCCTTATCATCCAAATTTTCTGCGATGTTGTTTAGGCACTAGTGCATATGCCAAACAACCAAAAACACGCAGATGAGCAACAGAGGGCTTGCGATCATGCCAAGCCTCATATGGAGTGATAGACTGCAGCGCTTTAGTGGGACACCTGTTTAGTACATATGCTGCACACATGACAGCCTCAAGCCAGAAACTATGTGGTAAAGCCTGACTCTTAACCATGCACCTCGCCATCTCCATGAGTGACCTGTTCTTTTGTTCAGCAACTCCATTCTGTTGAGGTGTATACGGCATTATACACTGGTGTTTTATCCCACGTTCAGCCAGAAATGCTTTAAAATCAGAAGACATATATTCCCCCCCTTGATCAGAACAGAGGGTGCCCATTTTACATGTTGACAGATTTTCAGCCAAAACCAAAAACTGTTTAAAGCACATGAACACTTCGGACTTTACTTTGAGTGGATATACCCATGCATGCCTGGAAAAACCATCAATGAAATTCACGAAGTAAAGGTAATTTCCAAAAGAGGGTGTCTGCATAGGACCACAGACATCACTATGTACAAGCTGCAATTTCTGTGTAGCCCAAACTGAACCATCTTTTGGAAAGGAGGAACGCTACATTTTGCCCAAAATACAGCCTTCACAAACATGTTTTCTAGGTGCCTCAAGTTTGGGCAAAGAGGACACCATTTCAAATTTCTACAGGCATAGCAAACTAGCAAAATTCAGATGACCAAAGCGTGCATGCCAAAGCTTTGCATCTGACATAGCCTGAGAATCATTTACTGCACATGCCAAATCATTTTCAGATCTTTCATAGTCTATGAGCTTATACAGCCCACAAGATAAAATGCCAGAAGCAATAATAGCATCGCCATTTGATAGATCATGAACTGTACATCTGTCATCAACAAATTTCACAAACAAGCCAATGTTGGCTAATGCAGAAACTGATAACAGATTCTTCTTGATCCCTGGCATAAGTAAAGCATCTGACAAAGTGAAAGAACTACCATCAGCAGTAGTCAAAATGATCTTACCAACTCCCATAACAGGATAACAGGAGTTGTTGGCGCATGTAACAGTATTCCCTGTAGGGGCAGGCTCGAGTGAAGAGAAGAAACTGCGCTGCGAGGTAATATATTTGGTCACCCCACTCTCAAAGTACCAAACATCTGAGTCTACTGCAGACATGCATTGATCATGAGAAGATGGGTCAAAGCTACAGACAATAGTAGACGCCCATTCTTCTTCCTGCACAAGATTTGCAGACTCTGTTTTTGGTGTAGAGGCCTCTGCAACAACCATTCCAACCTCTTTCTTCTTTGCCTCTTTAGTAGCCAGTTTTGGACAGTTCTTTATGATATGATCATTCCCTTTACAGTACTTACAAAACAATTTTTGCTTTTCTGATTTTTTCTCATCTTTATCTTCCTTCTTCGAATATGCAGAATTAGCAGATTTCTTCTTACTAGTTGAAGAGCTCCATTTTCCTTTGCCCTTCTGACTAGCTAGGAAAGCTTGATCTGCAACTCGCATAATGGACCTGTTTTGCCTGGACTGATCTTCTTGCAACAGAACAGAGACTAACTCCTCAAATGACAAGGCATTTGGATTGCCTTTCATCATCAACCGAAGAGTAGAAGCAAAACTCTGATATGAATCAGGAAGACCATTCAGAACGGTATGCACAAGTGAGCTATTGGTATAACCTCATCAGCAGAAATAAATTGTTCCTTCAAGTCTTTGATCTTTGTTAGGAAACTGTCCATAGAATCACCTTCATTCATGTGCTCACTCTCCAACTATTTTCGGAGGTAAGCAACACGAGCCTCATTCCTAGCTTGGTACAATGTGGTAAGTGTATCCCAAGCATCCTTAGCTGTTCTGCAAGAGCGAATATGAGGAATAATGGCACGTTTGACAGAAAAAGTTATCAATGCATGTGCTTGAGCATCTCTGCCATCCCAACGAATCTGCTCTCTAGTAGGTGCACCAGAAATAGAAGCACAAATAGGAATCTGCAGAATATCATCTTCGACACCATCTTCATCAGCTCCAGCACCTGTATTTGCAGTACTTGTGTCAAAGGTGTAACAGGACGTCTTTCAACACCCTCCACAATGTTCCACAATCCTTTTGCAACCAATACATTTCGCATCAAAAAGCCCATAATAGGTAGTTGGTACCATCCAACTTATCCTCAATAGCCAACATACGAAATACATCACTGCTTTCAGCCATGGCCGGTGACTAAAATACCTTGATGAAGAAAATTGACTGTATCTCAAAAAGTTGAACAGAATTGCCTCAACAAATTCTACTAGACCTATAGCAGACTTCGAGATGCTTATACTGGCAAACAGAAACCGGTATATACCTTTGGCACAAAAAAACAAAATAGCATACACAAGCACTGTGATAATGCGTTCGAAGGCCGAAACGAGCTCAGATCGCGATTTCGGCACCACATAGCAAAGCTGTTTTGATCTCTAAAACACCCTAAGTATGCTCACCAAATTTCGTGCGAATCTGAGATTACAAACAGAGGAGTGTCGACGGTGCCCTAGATGAAGCAACGACCTGCTCTGATACCAATTGTTGGAGATAGATGTCTGTAGAAGCACGTGAATAGCACAAGGAACAAGAAGAAGCTTGGGGCACAAACACACAATACTGAATGTATTACTAGAGAATGTACAAAGATAAGTAGCCCATTAGGGCAATAGGCATATATACAAGCCGGGGGAAAAAAACCTCCTAAGAAGAGAAAAAAGTGCCCCGGTGGTCCTAGTGTGTTCACACACATCACTACCTAAATATATCAACACTTTTTTCCTCTTTAGGAGATTTTTTTTTCCCCTAGCTTGTATATATGCCTATAACCCTAATGGGTCAATTATCTTTGTACATTCTCTTGGTAATACATTCAATATTGTGTGTTGTGCTCCAAGCTTCTTTTTCTTCCTTGTGTTGTTTGCGTGCTTCCACAGACCTCAAAATCCAACAATTGGTATCAGATCAAGTCGCCGCTTCATCTAGGGTGTCATCGGCATCCCTCTGGCCATAGTATTAGAATCGCACAAAAATTGGTGAGCATACTCAAGGTGATTAGTATTTCAAAACTGCTTTACTTTGTCGTGTTGAAATCATGATTCGAGCTCGTTTCAGCCTCCAAACACACTATCATAGCGCTTGTGCAGGTAAATTCTTCTTTTTTTGCCAAAGGTATATACAGGTTTCGGTTCGTCAGTATAATCTTCTTGAAGTCTGCTACAGGTTTAGCAAAACCCAACTAGGTAATTATGTTCAACTTTTTGAGATACAATCACTTTCTGGATCAGGGTATTCTCGTCAATGACCATGGCTAAAAGTAGTGATCTATTCCGTATGTTGGATATTGAGGATAAGCTGGATGGTACCAATTACCCATTATCGACTTATATGATGCGTCATGTATTGGTTGCAAAAGGATTGTGGAATATTATGCAAGGTATTGAAAAACTTCCTATTACATCTATAAATATAGTTATTGAAGCTAATGCAAATGGCATTGAAGATGGTGATATTCGTCAAGTTCTTGGTCGTGTTGTAGTTCCTACTGCACAACAACTTTGTTTCGATGGCAGAGATGCTTAGGTACATGCATTGATAGCCTTGTTTGTCAAATATGTCATTATTCTCACATATTCTCCTGCAAAACAACAAAGGATGCTTGGGATACACTTATCACTTTATACCAGGCAAGGTGTTTGAGGAGATGGTGGATAGATTCTAGAAATGAAGTGGTGCTGCAAATACCTACTTCACACCAGCCAAAAAAAAGTTTTGGAGAGTAGATTAAACTCCTTGATATTCCCAACAATCACAAATAATCACCTAAGTGCTTTGGAGTATGATCCTCTAATCAATTGATCAAAATTGATGAGTAGAAGATTCAACAATGAGCTAAAACTTGCTATTTTGGTCTTTACACATTCTCAATAAAATGAATTGTGCTCTCAACCTGCTAGCAATTGATCAAATTCCTTTTGGGAGTATCTAATTGACTTAGATTTTTACCAATCACAAGTTATTTGACTTGAAATAATCAAGTGTACTCTGAGAAATAAACTTAGCAAGCTAAGGATGCATCCTGACAATTTCGGGCTTCAACAATATGCAGAACAGGGAGCAGAGTTGTGAAGATATCTCGAGATTAAGAAAAGCAATGAGAATGAAACTTTGCAGCTATAAAATAGACAGTATGCTGAATCTATAAAACTTTAAAACATATCAAATGATCAAGTATGCACTGAGAAGCAAGTATGTGAAGATCACTATTTTGAGATGAACTTAAGAGAGAAGTGAAGTAGAGATGTGATCAATGTATATATATTAAATCACCTAGAACTAAAATGAAATTGGCAATGTATAATTGCACAATGTGAGGGTAGTTAAGGGGCTATATAATGAGCTCACTAATCACAAAAAACCCCTCTCAAATGATCTCCAAATTGGGCTCATTTCACACGAGATTTTGATCCATTTTTATAGCTTGCAGTTGGAGCGATTTTTGAATTTAAACTGAATATCTTAGCATAAAGTGAATCCTAAACTTTAGGACTTACTTTCTCATCAATCAACATATTTGATTCCTCCTAAGTCCATGTGAGACTAGTGCGATTAACATATGCACTTTTACAAGGATAAAAGTAAATTGCCTTTTTACAAGGGGATAGTCATATGTGACTTCAAATAATTATATGAAGTGAATACTAATTGCCCAAGTATATAGGCTTGGTCTCATTTGTACCACTAGCTCCCCCTCAAGCCTAACATGCTTGGTCTTCATTTCTCCTTGATTTGTTGCAATTCAATCATCATGACCTGAGATCATTTCGACCTCCGAATGCACTATCATAGCACTTGTGCAGGAAATTTAGAATATTGTCATCTTCAACATCATCTGCATCACCTTCAACAACTGTGTTTGCAGGTGAAATAGGACGTTTTTTAACACCCTATACAATGTTCCATAGTCCTTTTGCAACCAATAGATGACACATCATATAAGCCCACAATGGGTAATTGGTACCGCCCAAATTATCCTCAAGGACCAACATACGGAATACATCACTACTTTCAACCATGGTCACTGCCTAAAGTACCTTGATGCAAAAAAATGATTGTATCTAAAAAAATTGAACAGAACTACCCTGATGAGTTTCACTAAACCTGTAGTAGACTTCGAGGCACTTATACTAGCAAACCAAAACTTGTATATATCTTTGGCACAAAAAGACAAAATTGCTTGCATAAGCACTACAATAGTGCATTCGGAGGCTGAAATGAGGTTAGATTGCAATTTCGGTACCATCTAGCAAATCTGTTTTGATTTCCTAATCACCTTGAGTATGCTCACCAATTTTCGTGCGATTCTAATACTGTGACCGGAGGGGTGTCAACGATGCCCTAAGCGGCGACCTGCTCTGATACCAATTGTTGGAGTTTGAGGTATGTGAAAGCACACAAACAGCACAAGGAAGGAGAAGAAGCTTGGATCACAACACACAATAATGATTGTATTACCACTAGAATGTACAAAGATAAGTAACCTATTAGGGAAATATGCATATATACCAACCGAGGGAAAAAACCTCCTATAGAGGGAAAAAAGTGTCCCGACAGTCCTAGTGTGATCACACACATCACTAACTAAATATATCAACATTTTGGAACCTAAATGACCTTTGAATCATGGATGAACAAGAGGCCGTGACTAAAAAATGAACTAGTGTCCCGATCTAAAAGACGACAAGAATGTAAAATTTTGAAAAGTATCTGATGGAGGAGCACAAAATCATTACTTCGATTCCAAATCAAGAAAAGAAAAAAGGGAGACTTGCAAATCATAATAGAGATAGATGAAATGAAGACATATGGTCTTACATTGCAAATTATCTTTCAAGTTTTGAGGAAGAAGATCTCATAAACCTCTTAGGAGAATATCAGGATATCTTCATTTGGAACTAAAAGGACTGATAAGGGCTTGATCCAACCATATGCACACATTTCATTTCAATGGCACTAGATGCTAGACAAACTAAACAAAGGTGATAGACATAAAATGACCTAATCTTTTAAAATAAAAGAAAAGAGTGATAAACTGCTTGCAAATAGCTTCATTTATGAAATCAACCATACATAATGGATCCAAACCATAACAATTTTCATAAAGAAACATAGGAATGACATGTTTGCATAAATATCAAGAAAGTAAATGTGTCCAGTATTAGGGATAGCTATCCCCTACCCATAGTAGAACACTTTCTAGAGCAAGCAGCTAGTGAAGTGTATAGCTTCTTCAAAGATTTCTCTATCTATATCCAAGTGCATATTGCACTACAAGATTAGAAAAAGACTTCCTTTGCAATGAGTGGTGTATATTTGCTTTTCACATAATGTCATTTGGTTTAACAAATGCCTTAGCCACATTTCAAAGGCTAATGTGTCATATCTTCAAAGAATTCCTTTGGAAACCCCTAGAGGTTTACCTCCATGACTTATGTGCATATTCAAATGAAAGAAAGACATATTTAGATGAAAGAAAAAAACATTTCATGAACCCTTTGAAGGATCTTTGATAAATGTCACTTATACAAAGTGTAGATAAATCCTTAAAAGTGTGTTTACTGTAAAGGTAAAATACTTGGATGCATAGTTTTGAAAGAAACCACATCCATGGACAAAGAGGAAGTAAGATTGGTAGCTAAGCTACCTAGACCATGCAATGCAAAGGAAGTCCAAGCTTTCATGGAACATTGTAGATATTATAGATGGTTCATAGACATGTATGCAACCATTTCTAAGCCAATGCACAAGCACTAAAAGAATTTTGAGTCGGGGGAGGAGTGTGGAATCGCCTTCCAGGATCTCAAAATAAATCTCATGTGAGCACCAATTTTGAAGACTCTAGATTGGAACAAGTCATTTCACATCCATGTAGATGCTTCTAATTACTTAATTGTTGGCATCTTAGCACAATCAACACATGATGGTAACATGGACTTCCTCATTTGATATGCCAATCAACAACTCATCCTTGCAAAGAGGAATTATAGATTATCAAAAGAGAAGGATTAGCTATGGTCTACACAATAAAGAAGTTCAAACATTATTTAATGGCACATAATTTCAAGATCTTTGTAGACCATTAAGCCTTGCTATATCTTGTCAACAAGTTGTGTGCTAGGGGTAGGTTAGTGAGATGGTTCCTTTTTCTTATGGAATATGATTTCAAAGTGATATCCAAGAAGGTAGGTGGTCACATAATGGAAGGTTGTTTGTCAAAGATCAAAAGTATTAACCCTAATGAAGAAACAAAGGAAAACTTATCAGATACATACCTATTCAATCTCAAAACCATACCTAAATTGATTGAGCTAGTAGTACCCATCTTATCATATGGGCCAATCCTTCCTTATGTGCTATTCACCAAGGAGGATGTTATGATTGCCAAGAACTTTAACATCAATGTTAGTTGCTTATAATATAGAGATGTAAATGGAATCCTTTCTTGTTGCATTCAGAACATGATCATTTAATCCTAGTAATTGAGGCTCATGTGGATGAATTTGGTAGACATCTTTTGAATCCGTAGATTTTGAGAAATGTGCAAAGAGACAACATATATTAGCCACACATGGAACAAATAGTATTTGATTATGTAAGTGCTTAGTTTACCTACGAAAGTCATTGAAGGGATTTGGTGTGCAGAACAAGAGGAGAAAGGAGGAGATGGAGGGAGACAGAGAGGAGAGAAGAGACACACACATATGTGTGGGAGCCTCGAAACACACATAATGATCTTCACTGAGGTAATGCTCGATAAACGATGTATATATATGCCCAACAATCTTCCACTTAAGGGTCAATGCGACCATAAGTGGTAAAATATATGAAGAATGATGCAGGACTATACACTAATGTATAGGAAGAGTCTGAATCTCAACCCATATAGATCAACCTACACCAATTGCCTCAAACAAGGTATATCCATGCACTTCAAGCTGCTCTAGACTCATACCAATAAGAGTCAAGCTCACATCTGACTGATGCAAGAACTGATGAAGTTCTTGCAAAGCTCCCACTCACTCTATGAGTATGTCAATCATCGAACGACTAACAACTCCAAGTGCAAATGCTCCAATAACAACTGCAATGTCTAGTCTCGAGCATTACAACTCATACATCAGACTTCCAAATGATGACAAAACCTATGCTATCCTAGCTAACCTAAGCATGTCAGCCATGCCTATATCCAAGGCATCCAACGCACCATCATCAAGGCCAACATGTTCTCACATATCTATGTCAACATCTGGCATGAGCGAATCCAAGAATGACTACATGATCGCTGACTCATCAACATCTAAATTAGTCATCCTATCAACCAAGGATGTGTCTAGTTGTGCATCTTGAGAGCTATTATGCTCTACCATACACTATGTATCATAAGAGCTATCCTTCTCCACCACACCAAGTGTATCATCATGCTCCACATGAGCTAAGTGCACAACATCAACACCAAGATCAAACTGATGATCACACTCTAATTGAGTATCATCATAATGCTCTACATGAGCATCCACATCATGCTCTAAAGCATCCAAATGATCATCCAAAGTACGCTCCATAAAAGCATCCACATGATCAATAAAATCATGCTCTATATAAGCATCATGAGCATCCAAAACGTGCTCTACATGTGCATCCATTTGAGCATCTAAATCCTTCCATACATATGCATCATGAATGTCCATAGACCTATGTGTAGGTAGATTATATGAGACATGACAAGTCTCACACCGCACATAAGGTTGAACTCCCATTGAGACGAGACTGTCTCTCACATGGAGTACCTGCAATGGATACTTGTGCCCAACCCTGGCACCTCTAGCAAGCATAAGTTGTCCCAACTGCAACTGAAAATGATGCTCACCAAGGAATGCATAACATTTGATCTCCTATAATTGGCTAACTGAAATCAAGCTCATAGGGAATGAAGGCACATAATGTCCATGTCTGAGTATAAGTCATGCTCTACTAGGTAACATAAGGCATATATCTCCTGCACCCTCAATGTCATATGTCGTACCATCAGGCATGTGCACACATCCATGACTCTCACCTGAGAATCGACAAAACCACTCACCATGTGGAGTAACATGAAAACCAGCTAATGCATCAAGTAACCAAGCCATATGTATGTTATCCAATGATATCATATCATAGATTATATCAAGGACTTTTGAGTATTATTTTTAGTATGTGTTGATGTGTGCAAGTGTGTTTATGCATATAATAACTATCAAATAAATATTTTTACTAAATATGTTAAAACTGTATATTCTTTTGATCCTATATGTACGTGACTCTTGTTTCTTGGTACGAATTGATTTATTTTCTTGGATATCAAGCTAAATGTTTGTAATTTGTCATTATTTCAATCAGATGTTAATATTTGTATGTATTGGTTGGTGTCCACACATATGTCTACTTTGTTTGGTGTACATAGATATGAAAAACTTGGTTGATTTTCAAAGATTGTTAGTTCCCTTATATGTACACCTTGTTTAATGTCTTATTTTCTTGCTTCATGTGAAGAAACTGGATCTCTTCCATAATTGTACATGATTTGTTATGTGTCCACAAACTATTCATGATTGTATATGTAGAATTTGGTTGATGCCCACACAACAAAAGATTCTTGGTTGTGTCCAAAGACATGAAAATTTTGGTGGATTTCAATAAATCATTTAGCCTCATATATATAAGCTTTGGTTTGTTATGTCACACATTTTCTACTTGGTAACTTGAATGTGTACACCTTGGATGATGTCCATTAATTCTTTTGAGCCATATATGTAGGATTTAGTTTTTTTTTTTTGGTGACTAGAGTCATAGCAATTGATTTTATATGTTTTTACCTTGGTTGTTTTCTTCATACCTTGTTTGATTGTTGGAAAATTCATTGTTCTATGCTCCGAAGTAGATTTGCATTGTTAAAAGTATGCACGCACAATGACACGAAAAATCAGAACTTAACACTAGTTTGGTACCAAAACAGGACACTTAAGTGTCCCTTTTTTACAATTTTCCAAAAAATCACACACCTTCTACAAAGAGAATTTGAGAAAATCCTTTAACACACATATTAAATATAATTCAAAGGTTAATGCAAAATTATAAAACACAATAAATCATGTTTTGTGTTCATATAAATAGCCTTTCAAGATGCTATGGTAATGGATAGGATGAAAAATCCTAATCAAATGTATTTTTATCAAAACAAAAAAATTCATCATATGAAAGAAAAAATTATACACCTTCCTTGAAACATAGAACACATAGTATGAACCTCAAACTCACTTAGAAAAATCATTTCAATTCAAATAAAATCAATTATTTTGACTTTGTACACCAAAAACAGCAACTAGTTCTAAACATGGTTCAAACAAACTTATGGGAATCCACAGAGGTGTACAAATATAAAAATGAGTATGTGGATGTGTATGTGACATGCATCAAGGACTTGAAAGAGCAATTGGAAAACATAGATGAGATTATTTTGGATGCATCACTCATCTCTACATTGTTGAAAGGATTGCTAGAATCTTTTCAAAGCTTTGCCACTACACTTCATTTTGTTGCAAAAGGGAATCCCAATATGTATGTATTTGATGGGGTTGTGTCTCATCTTTTGTAAGAAGAGAAATCTAGAGTGAATAGCAGTGGTTTGATTGAGGAACACAAACACATCAAAACCAAAGCCTCAACATTCCTCTTCCACTCATTCCTCTAATGATGTTGATTTGCAAAAGAAGAAGAGATGCAAATATTGTCGAGAGGCTGGTCATACTATTGATGGCTGTAGAGAGATTGCTAAGCGCAATGAAAAGAAGAAGGAATCCGACATGTCTATTGTTGAAAATTCAACAAATGCAAAGAATGATGAAGCCAACATGGCTCAAGATTTTGGGCATCTATTATTACATGTCATTATGATGTATCTTTTTGTAAATGTATGGTTGTGAGTGAGGTGGATTTGGATTGGTTCTTTAATAGTGGTGCTTCAAAGCACATAACTTCATGCAAAAGGTTTTTTGCATCTTTGAAAGATTCACCTAAAGAAGGACATGTGGTGTGTGCATGCAATGTCTCTTATCCTATCATTAGAGTAGGAGAAATTGAGCTTATGACTACAAATGGAGGTGTGATTCTTTTGAAAAATGATTCTGTTGCCCGGTATCAAGAAGAACTTAATTTCACTTCCGTTGATTCCCAAAGCTAGACTTCATGTACACTTTGTTGATGATAAATCTATGGTTCATGAATTCAACAATGGTGATATTATTGTGATATGCGGTACATTATGTAATGGTTTGTATCACATGGATACATATAAAAGGGTTGTCTCGAATGCGTTGGTTGCTCATACTTCTTACATGGCTGAAATGGAGCTTTGGTATGCTCGTTTTGGTCACTTGAACTTTGATAGTTTGTTTTACTTGCAAAAGAAGGATATGTTCATTGGTATGCCAACACTTAATTCCATTGAAAAGAATGCATGCAAAGGTTGCAAATTTCTTGGAAAAATGCATCGTGCTTCTTTTCCAAAAGATAGTCATACACACACTACAAGAAAATTACAGCTTGTTCATAGTGATATATGTGGTCCCGTCAAGACTCCATCTTTTGGGAAGCATGTATATTTCATTACCTTCATTGATGATGCTATGTGCCATACATGGGTGTATCCTATGAAAGCAAAGAATGAGGTATTTTCTTGCTTCAAAGCATTTTTAGCTATGGCTGAAATTTTTTCTTCACAGAAGCTTTTGACTCTATGCATGGATCGTGGTGATGAATACATGTCACATGAGTTTAATGCTTTTCTTCATGAAAGAGGTATTTCAAACAAATGTACGGTGCCATATACACATCAACAAAATGGTGTTGCCGAGTAAAAAAAATAGAAAAATTCTTGAAATGGCACGATATACGATTAAAGGAAAGCACCTTCATGATAAATTTTGGATGGAAGCAGTCATGTGTGCAAACTATGTGTTGAATCGTTGCCCTACAAAAGCATTGAGATCCATTACTCCTTATGAGGCTTGGAATGGACATAAGCCTATGGTTAGTCATATGCACGTGTTTGGTTGTTTGGCATACGCTCTTGTGCCCTCGGAACAACGTCATAGACTTGATGACAAGGCAAAGAAATGTATATTTGTTTGTTATAGTGCTGAAAGTAAGGGATATTATTTGTACCATCCATTGACAAACACAATTATTCTGAGTCGAGATGTGATATTTGCTGAAAATTTACTTTTCCCTCTACTTGAATGCAAAAAACAATCAATAGGTAGTTCACAAGATGTGTTCGATACACTCATGCCTTTGTTCCAAAATGGTGCGCTTGACTATAGCCATGTACACCAACCAACTGAGGCTCAAAGGGCTAAAAAATTCTAGCAAAATAGAGCTGAAAATTTAGAGAATTTCTAGCCAAACATGGTTGAAAATTTCAACCAAAATTGTCAGAACTTCTAAAAATTTCCAACCACATATGGCTGAATATTTGCATCAAAATATGGTTGACAATGAGCATGAAATTCATCCCATGCATGATATACATGTTGATGATGTATTACATAATGAATGCATATCTATCAAGAGTGCACAAAGTATGTCAAAGTGGCTGAAACAAACCTTGTAGGATAGCAAATTGAGCGCACTTTAATTGGTAGAACAAGATCAAGCTCTCACCATGCATCAAGTGATTTTATGGATTATTCTCTTATTGCAACAATACATAATGAAGAGGCACTTACTTTTGAAGATGCATGTGACGATCCATAATGGATGAGTGCTATGCAATCAGAAATGGATTCCATACATAGGAATGGTACTTGGGAGTTATGTGAATTGCCAAAAGGAAAAAATGCCATTGGTACAAAGTGGGTTTACAAGATTAAGAGAAAGTATGATGGTAGCATTGATCGCTACAAAGCTAGACTAGTTGCCAAAGGATATGCACAACAATATGGCATTGAATATGCGGAGACTTTTGCACCTACTTCATGCATGACTGTCATTCATACCGTGGTTGCGTTGGTTGGCCATCGATTTCGGAAAGTACATAAGTTGGACATAAAAACAGCTTTCTTGAATGGCAATTTGCAAGAAGAGGTTTATGTGAAGCAATCTCCTGGTTTTGCCACGAAAGGGCAAGAGCATATGGTTTGTTGCTTGCATAAAACCTTGTATGGTCTCAAGCAAGGTCCATGTGCATGGTATGACAAAATCCATAAGCACTTGGTTTTTCTTGGCTTCACATGTAGTCCAATTCAAAGCACGCTCTATGTATGCAAAGATGGGGCTGATCTTACAATGCTTGTTCTTTATGTCAATGACATACTCCTTGCTAGGTCATGTGATGCAAAACTTGAAAT
Organism: Ceratopteris richardii; assembly: GCA_020310875.1. Taxonomy (NCBI): domain Eukaryota; kingdom Viridiplantae; phylum Streptophyta; class Polypodiopsida; order Polypodiales; family Pteridaceae; genus Ceratopteris; species Ceratopteris richardii. Next base: position 150,469,368 of record CM035408.1, on the reverse strand, counting down.
TCTTATGGCTGACTTGCAGCATACTTTTGATATCACTTATCTTGGTCTTTTGAGCTACTATCTTGGCATCTAGTTTGTATCCATTGAGGGGCGATTGTTATGCATCAAGCAAAGTTTGTTGAAAAACTACTTCAATGTTTTGACTTTGGGGATTGCAAGCTAGTTTCCACACCAGTAGAGACATGATTTAGGTTCTCAGTTGAGGATTCCAGTGATGCATTTGACACTTTTCTTTATCAACAGTTTGTGGGATGTTATATATGCATGCAACACAAGGCCAGATATATAGTATGCAGTTTCCCAATTGAGTCAATTCATGCATAGCCCTGACACTAAGCATAGCAGTGAAACGTGTGTTTAGATATCTCAAAGGCACTTTGAGCTTAGGTCTCTTTTATGGAAGAGATATACAGACATGCTTGCATGCTTTTACAGATAATGATTGGCTGGTTGTTATGATACTCGCATGTGCACTAGTGGTAATTGCTTTTTCCTTGGAGACTCATGCATATCTTGGTTGAGTAAGAAGCAACCTATAGTGGCGACATCGAGTTGTGAAGCTGAGTACAAGGTAGTTTTCATAGCTACAGTGGAGTGTATATGGCTGAGACACCTATTGATGGATCTTTGCATCGAGATTGATGTTGTTATGCATATTCTCACTGATAGTTAGAGTGCATTGGCTATTGCACAAAATCCATTGTTTCATGCACGGACCAAACATATTGAGGTGCATTATCACTATGTGAGAGAGCGGCTTCATGCAGGAGATATGGATTTGGTATATATGCCTACACAACATAATGCAGCAGACATGTTCACCAAAGCTCCTCCACGAGAAAAGTTTGAAGCTTTTCGCAAAGCTTTAGGCTTATTACCTTGTGGAGGCTGATCTATCACTCCCTCATGTGTTCACATCATCCACTCTATTAAGAGTTCCATGCTTCACCCTTTTGTCCAAAGCTAGTTTAATTCTCATGCAAGTCCATTTATCCCACATGCAAGGGAATTCTCCCAAACTCCATATAAGCAAGGCATCCCTTCACTCCTCTCAAGTCATTCACTCAAGATCCTGGCAAGAGTGCCCTCACTCTTCTCATGGAGTCTCCATGCTCTTAGAGCATTGTATATAAGTTCATTTCTATGTATTCAATTCATGGTTTTTTCATTTCTTTTGTTCCTTCCTCCATAGGTTGATTATTGTGTGATTAATAGTAGAGCAGGAGTAGTCCCTTTTCATTTCAACATGGTATCAGAGCATAGGTTAATTAGTTTTCCTTTTGATTTTCTCTTTCATCATTTTCATCATTTACATCTACCCTATTCTTAATCCCTCCCTCCCTCCCATATCACATATTTACAAAAAGTGCTTTTTAGCACTATTTTCATTTTCATTAAGCATGCTTATCATCATAGTTCTTCTTTTGTTTGTTTAGTGTCTAATGCTCAACATGACTCTATCTTCCTAGTTTTCTCTTATCTTTGCCATTTGTAGAATGTTAGATCATTACCATTGCATTGCATTTTGAACAAATGCTCTCAGCAGAAGTTAGCATGCGGAGTAGTGAGAGAAAGAATGCATGTGACATAGATAGTGATGCCTCATGTTGTTTCAATTTATGAGTTCTCAAGCAAGAAAGAATGAGGTTGAAAGCAGTGCTTGATGTTGTTTTGATTTCTGAGTGCTGAAGAAACCTCTTCATACCTACTACTTCTACAAGACACAAAATACATTGTGGGATAACAAGTGTGCATTAATGTTTGCTTGTTTGTCACTCTATGGTAGTTTGGCAAATGCAAAGGTGTATGTCCATGCTAAACCTAATGTGAAGAGCGACAAGAGGCCAAAAATCTTGCATTGGAGGCTTGCAAGTTTGCAACATTGTAGAGAGGAAAGCAATGTGGATTCTTTTGTGTCTCCATACACAATTTAGTTGCTATGGAGTATGCAACAGGCTTAAATGTCTTCCTAGCTTCCAAGGAATGGTAGTTTGAGGGATGGGTTGTGTTTGAATTGATTGTGTGGAATGGCTTTCCTCTCTGTACAATCAATGCCTTAAGCTTCTCAAATGTTCATTCTCGAAGTCTTCTTCTCCTTTCAACAGAAGATGGAGATGTAGGACCAAGGTCGCTACGCAACCATTCAGTGTTTCATCTTGAAACTCATTCGGATATGGTCTAGGCACCAAGTTTGCTTCAAGAAGAAATACGTAACTGTGTGACACTAATAAGTGAAGGGGGATGAGGATGCATTTCAAGTGCTCTTAACTGAGATATAGCGAAGAACGAATAATAAGATTCATAGAAAGCCTATTATTGATGCATTCGAATGGTAGGAAGTTGATAGAAGCTTTCGAGTCTCTGCATGATTGAAATGTTGTGCTATTGCATCAAAGATGTGAGATGGATATCAAAAGAACATTGGCAAGAACATGGAGCAAGCATAGCATTTGGATGTTGCAAAAAAGGGCAAAGAAGTAAGGAGTGTTGGGTGTGACTCTATCGATGCTACCTTCACACGTGCAAGTGATTAATCCAGATGAATTATGGTCTGCATATAAAATCTTCTTGCATAACCAATGATATCATGAGAATTTTCTCATGTGCAGCATAACATATGAAAAGCCAAAGCAGTTTTACTTCATATCAGCAGATTCAGGTTTCCTTACCATGGCTGCCAATAAACTCCAATGGCATTCAAATGTAAAGAAACGCCAAATATATGGCAATGTTTAGTGAATATGCAGTAGCAAAATCCGATAGCAAAGAGAGGCAAAGAGGAATGTGGCGCAAAAGAGAGATGCAGATAAGCTGACATCATCATTGATGCAAAATTTGCCTTAAAAGTTGGATGAAATTTCTGTTATTTTTCATGTCTTGCTAAATTATGTATGTGCTAGCTTAACTATTTATGGCATCACTATCAAGAAGGGCAATTGCACATTCTCTCACATTATGATTCACATTTTCTCAAACTTATGCTATTGAAAGTTCATCATAGAGAAAAGCATCAAACTAAGATGGATATACGAAGCTCAGATTCAAAATTGAAGTATGTTGATATATTTAGGTAGTGATGTGTGTGAACACACGAGGACCGCCGGGGCACTTTTTCCCTCTTTAGGAGGATTTTTTCCCCCGGCTTGTATATACGCCTATTGCCCTAATGGGCTATCTATATTTGTACATTCTCTAGTAATACATTCAGTATTGTGTGTTTTGATCCAAGCTTCTTCTTCTTCCTTGTGTTGTTCGCGTGCTTCCGCAGACGTCTAACTCCAACAATTTGTATCAGAGCAGGTCGTCGCTTCATTTAGGGCGTCATCGACACTCCTCCATTTGCAGTCTCAGAATCGCACGAATTTTGGTGAGCATACTCAGCGTGTTTCTGAGATCAAAACACCTTTGCTTTGTGGTTCCGAAATTGCGATCTAAGCTTGTTTCAGCCTCCGAACGCACTATCGCAGTGCTTGTTCAGGCTATTTCATCTTTTTGTGCCAAAGGTATATACCAGTTTCTGTTCGCCAGTATAAGCATCTCAAAGTCTACTATAGGTCTAGTGGAATTCGTCTAGGCAATTCTATTCAACTTTTTGAGATACAGTCAATTTTTTGCATCAAGGTATTTTAGTCACCGGCCATGGCTGAAAGTAGTGATGTATTCCATATGTTGGCTGCTAAGGATAAGTTGGATGGTACCAACTACCCGTTATGGGCTTATATGATGCAACATGTGTTGGTTGCAAAAGGACTGTGGAACATTGTGCAGGGTGTCGAAAAACCTCCTATCACACCTGCAACAGTTACAACTACAGGTACTGAAGCTGATGTAGAAGGTATTGAAGATGATGATATTCTGCATATTCTTATTCGTGTTGCGGTTTTTGCTGCACCTACTGTAGAGCAAATTCGCTGGGATGGCAGAGATGCCCAGGCACATGCATTGATAGCTTTGTCTGTCAAACGTGCCATTATTCCTTACATTCACTCTTGCAAAACAGCTAAGGATGCTTGGGATACACTTACCACATTGTACCAAGCTAAGAATGAGGCTCGTGTTGCTTACCTCTGAAAACAGTTGGAGAGTAAGCACATGAATGAAGGTGATTCTATGGATAGTTTCCTAACAAAGATCAAAGACTTGAAGGAACAGTTGATTTCTGTTGATGAGGTTATACCGGATAGCTCACTTGTGCAGACTGTTCTGAATGGTCTTCCTGATTCATATCAGAGTTTCGCTTCTACTCTTCGGTTGATGATGAAAGGCAATCCAAATGCCTTATCATTTGAGGAGTTAGTCTCTGTTCTGTTGCAGGAAGATCAGTCCAGGCAGAACAGGTCCATTATGCGAGTTGCAGATCAAGCTTTCCTGGCTAGTCAGAAGGGCAAAGGAAAATGGAGCTCTTCAACTAGTAAGCAAAAATTTGCTAATTCTGCATATTCGAAGAAGGAAGATAAAGATGAGAAGAAATCAAAAAAGCAGAAACTGTTTTGTAAGTACTGTAAAGGGAATGACCATATCATAAAGAACTGTCCAAAATTGGCTGCTAAAGAGGCAAAGAAGAAAGAGGCTGGAATGGTTGTTTCAAAGGCCTCTACACCAAAAACAGAGTCTGCTAATCTTGTGCAGGAAGAAGAATGGGCGTTTACTACTGTCTCCAGTTTTGACTCATCTTCTCATGAGCAGTGCATGTCTGCAGTAGACTCAGATGTTTGGTATTTTGACAGTGGGGCGACCAAACATATTACCTCGCAGTGTAGTTTCTTCTCTGTTGGAGAGTTCCTCTCCTACTCGCAGCGGAAAGTGTAGAAGGCCTTCTCAGGATCAAGACTCTTGCAATAGCTGAACCTTCAAATGAAAACTGGTACCAACTGAAAAATGCAATGAACTTGAAACTTTGGTCACTCAAACTAGACACCTAGAGCTTTCAAATGAAATATCAAACACTCAATTTGGAGTAGATTTGAGTTGACAACTATTTGATTCAAAACAGACTACCTGTCCACTCAGTTAGGCTAAAAACTAGACTTCACTAAAACCTGAATAACTCTCAGAGCATAACGAATTTCATAAAACTCCTCAAAGCAGAGAAAGTACTTGAGATAAGCTTTCCAACGAATGTTTAAACACTAAAATTGGATACATATGTTGAGAGATATGACTCTCACAAGTAGACTACCCAAAAATGGGTGTGCGGCTGGACATACTCTATGAGAGTGAACTGAACGAAATGACTCAAAACAAATGAAGTAGCTACAAGGGGGCTTCCAAGCCTTCTTCCTCTCTTCTTGAGTGTCTTCCCTTGCCTCTTTTATAGCCAAGTGACCAAAAACTCTCATGATGAGTTTGAGAGCTCTTCTCCATCATTTTTCCACTACTTTGGACAGCCACTCCTCTTACAGTTCAGATTTTGGATTTGATTCTCTTTTGAATGATTCTCTTTTTGGCCTCCACTACTTGCTGAAGTAAATGCTTCTATTTTTCATTTTTGTATTTTCCTTCTAATTGAAGAAAATCCTTTTTGCAAAAATATATACGAGCTTACTTCTTTATTTTTAACACTCCCCCTGAAGCTCACATGTGAGCTTGCACCTTCAGCCATATCCTGCAAGTTGATGTCGTCCTTGAACCTCTTTAGCTTAGAGGCATCTAGGGACTTTGTAAGCATGTCTGCAACCTGGTCATTAGTTCCAATGAACTTTATATCCACATCCTTGCTCAAGACTTTTTCTCGAACATAATGATAATGCACTTCTATGTGCTTGCTTCGTGCATGAAACATTGGATTGTTTGTCAAGTAAATGCTTGACATGTTGTCACCATAAATTGGAATGATCTCCACCTGCACATCAAGATCAGCCAAGAACTTCTTAATCCACATAGCTTCACAAGTTGCAAAGGCTAAACCTCTATATTAAGCTTCTGTAGATGATAGTGCAACAGTAGGTTGCTTTTTTGAGCTCCATGTGATAGGTTTGCTACCTATCATAAACACATAACCTGAAGTGGATCTTCTATCTTCCTTCGAACCAGCCCAATCAGCATCACTGAAGCCCTTTACCTGCAATTCTTCATCATATCTATAAAACAATGCATGATTGACAGTGTGCTTCACATATCTTAGTATTCGTTTGGCTGAATTTAAATGTTCACTTGTAGGAGCTTGCAATAAATTGAAAGAACTCCAACAATATAATACAAATCTGGGCTTGTGATCGTAGCATAGATCAAGGAACCTATAATACTCTTGTATGTAGTTACATCATGTAACTTCTCTCCATCATTTGAACATAGCTTCACATTTGTGTCCATAGGTTGAGTGAGTGGTTTGCATTCACTCATTCCAAATCTGAAAAGAACATCCAACAAGTACTTTCTTTGCATCAAGTAGATGCCATCTTTCCCATAGACTATCTCAATGCCTAAAAAGTATTTCAGCTCACCAAGATCTGAAATTTTAAACTCCTTACCGAGTTTCCTTTTGATCTCTTGTATTCCTCTAACACTACTTCTTGCTATGATGAGATCATCAACGTATATGCAAATATATACCTGCTTGCCTTCTTCTTTCTTCATGTAGAGAGAGGGATCTGCATTACTTGGACTATACCCACACCTTGTGAGGTACTCGACCAATCTTTGATTCCAAGCACGTGGTGCTTGCTTCAGCCCATACAAAGCTTTCTTCAATCTACAAACACAATTTGGATGCTTTTTGTCTTCAAATCCAATCGGTTGACTCATGTATACCTCTTCTTGAAGTTCACCATTGAGAAAAGCATTTTTTATGTCAAGTTGGTACAATGGCCATCTCCTTGCTGCACTCACTGCAATCAAGGTTCTAATTGTTCCCATCTTTGCAACTGGGTTGAAAGTCTCTTCATAGTCGATGCCGTGAGTTTGCTTGAATCCTTTTGCTACTAGTCTAGCTTTATGCCTTGCTAGAGAACCATCAGCATTTCTCTTTATTTTAAACACCCATTTATTTGGAACAATCTTCATACCGTCAGCCTTTGGAACTAGCTCCCATGTGTGATTGTCCTTGAGAAGTTTTATCTCTTCTTGCATAGCTTGTTGCCATTCTTTTTGTGTACATGCTTCTTCATATGCATCCGGTTCTTTGTCTTTGACCACCTGTGTCATATATGCAAAATCCTTTGCAATAAAACTATCATAGCTCAGCCGTTCAATTGGATACCTTGCTCTTGAAGACCTCCTTTCATTTCCTTTTGAACATTGCTTCTTCAACCGGTTCAACTTTACCTTTGGTGTGATCACTTCTTCATACTCTTCTTCACTTACATTTGAATCACTATTTTGGGCAGCACTTTCAGCTTTAGATCTTTCATAAGCTGATGTTGGTGATGAGGAATGACTCCTTAGCCTCCCCTTCCATGTTGAGCTTTCTCCAAGTGATGTAGAAGCTTCTGGACCTGACATTTGAGTGTTTGTTTGCTGAAATTCTTCTTGCACAGCACCTCCATCATCTTCGTAATCTTCTTCAAGAATCTTCTCTTTCCCTTTGTCTCCAAACCATGGTCTTAGCTCATCAAATACCACATCTCATGAGACTCGTAGCTCCTTTGTCACCGGATTGTAGCACCTATATCCCTTTTGCTCCGATGAATATCCAATAAAAATACATTTTTCGGACTTTGCCTCCATCTTTGTCCTTAGTTCTTGAGGGATGTGAACATAACACACACATCCAAAAACTTTGAGATATGTAAGGTCAGGTTTCTTACCAAAATAAACCTCCTCAAGAGTTAGATTATGCACTCCAGCCGTTGTGCACTTGTTCATCAAATAAACAGCCGTACTACCAATAGTTTAGTGGCATCTTCATCTCGTTGAGCATGCATCTTGCAACTTCTGTGATATGTCTATTTTTCCTTTCAGCTATTCCATTTTGTTGAGGTGTGTACCTACATGTAAATTGTCTCTTGATGCCATTTTCATAAAGAAAATCTAAAAATTCTTTGGAGAAATATTCTCCTCCTCCATCGGACCTCAAGGTCTTTATGTAGCGTCCTGTATCCTTTTCTACCTGTGCTTTAAATCTCTTGAACATGGACAACACATCTGATTTTTGTTTTATGCAAAACATCCATACTTTTCTTGAATGATCATCGATAAAAGTGACAAAATATCTATTACCAGCCACTGATGGTTGTTGTGATGGTCCCCATACATCCGTGTGTATCAAGTTGAGGACATTCCTTGCCACATAGTTGCTCTTCTTGAATGGTTGTCGAGTTTGCTTTCCTAGTTGGCATGCTTCACAAAACTCATGTAGTCCAGCATCATTGAATCTTGGAAGACCTCTTACCACTTCATGGTTGCTCATGTCCTTGAGCTTGGGAATGTTGATATGCCCAAACCTTTTGTGCCACAAATCGATTTCAGCAATCCTCTTGTTTCCAAACTGAATATACATCACCTTTCCATGTGGTTGTTGAATGTCCAAGGTGAACATCCTACCTTCTTTCCTTCCTTGAGCAATGACCTTGAATCCTTCTTTTGGATTCTTTATAAAGCAGCCTTTTTCATTGAAAATAACATGATATCCTTTCTCTACCATTTGTCCTACTAAAATCAAATTCTTTGCAATAGTAGGAACATGAAGAACATCATCCAATACCTTTCTATCTCCAAGCTTGATATCTCCAACATGCTCAATTGCGTGTTGAGTTTCATCGCCGGTCTCCACACATCCTTTTCCACTTGGATCTTGTAGCTTTGTGAATAAATCTCCTTGGCATGTCATATGGTTGCTGCAACCTGAATCTATGAACCATTTTTTGTCATCGCTTCTCGAGTTGTTGTAGTCACGCTTCATGGCAAGCATGGTTTGCTTGTCTCCTTCACTTGATGTACTCACATAGTTATTTTGGCTCCTTTGGTTGCCTCCATTCAGCCTTCCATTCTTTTGCCAACAATCATTTGCATAATGTCCTAGTTTACCACAATGATAACATGTTATACCTTTATGAGGATTGTATGAACTTCGACCTCTTCCTCTATTTCTTCCTCGACCTCTTCCATGTGTGTTGTCATTTGAGTTGTCCTTGTTGTCGTCCGAGTTGTGTTGGCTGAAATTTGTGTTGTTGTAGCTTCTTCCTCTTCCTCTCGAGCCTCCTCTTGAGTTCCTTCCTCTACCTCGTCCTGCATATAGCATTTGACTATGGTTGTCCTTACCTTTGTTGCCTTCTCGTTGTTGAGCAACCTCTTCAGCCACAAGATTTGGTATAATCTCATCGAATGTTGGGAGAGGATCTCTATAAAGAATGTTTGTGATGAGGGGCTTCCACTTTTCTTCACTCCTCAAGCCATTGACGGCTGTTTGGACGATGTCTTCCTCTTCTATCTTGCATCCAACTGATGCTAGTTGATCTTGAAGCTCCTTGATCCTCAATGTATACTCACTAATGCTTTGATTTGAGCTTTTCTTCATGTTGTTGAGCTCGTTCTTGAGTTGCATCCTCCAAGACCTTGTTGAGGTAGCATACACCTTCTCCAATGCTTCCCAAAATTTGTTGGCTTTTTCTAAGCTTTGCACATGACCAATCATAGTGTTAGAAATAACTTGTGAGATGAGGAACATCACCCTTCGATTCCTCTCTTCCCAATCAGCAAATTGTCTCCTTTGTGCCGGAGTAATGTTGGGATCTTCAAGGTCCACTGGTTGTGGATCGTCTCAACTAACTAGACTCCATAAACCTTTACCTTTAAGGTAATTTATCATTCTATACCTCCAAGACTGAAAATTATCTTTGTCTAACTTCTCAACTTGTTGTCCTAAATCAGCCATTGAAAACTTCCAAGATTGAAGTTTACCTCAAGTATATTGTGGTGCTCTTTCTTGACTTCACGAAGCTCCCCCTTGATTTGTAGCTTCTCCTTTGCTTTAGTTCAGATCCAATGCTTTGACTCTTCAAACTCCAATGCTCTGATACCAATTGTTGGAGAGTTCCTCTCCTTCTCGCAGCGGAAAGTGTAGAAGACCTTCTCAGGATCAAGACTCTTGCCAACAACTGAACCTTCAAATGAAAACTGGTACCAACTAAAAAATTCAATGAACTTGAAACTTTGTTCATTCAAACTAGACACCTAAATCTTTCAAAAGAGATCTCAAACACTCAATTTGGAGTAGATTTGAGTTGGCAACTATTTGATTCAAAACAGACTACCTATCCACTCAGTTAGGCTAAAAACTGGACTTCACTAAAACCTGAATAACTCACAGATCATAAAGAATTTCATAAAACTGTTCTAGAGAGAGGAAGTACTCGAGATAAGCTTTCCAACGAATGTTTAAACACTAAAATTGGATACATATGTTCAGAGATATGACTCTCACAAGTAGACTACCCAAAAATGGGTGTGCGACTGGACATACTCTATGAGAGTGAACTGAACGAAATGACTCAAAACAAATGAAGTAGCTACAAAGGGGCTTCCACGCCTTCTTCCTCTCTTCTTGAGTGTCCTCCCTTGCCTCTTTTATAGCCAAGTGACCAAAAACTCTCATGATGAGTTTGAGAGCTCTTCTCCATCATTTTTCCACTACTTTGGATAGCCACTCCTCTTACAGTTCAGATTTTGAATTTGATTCTCTTTTGAATGATTCTCTTTTGGCCTCCACTACTTGCTGAAGTAAATGCTTCTATTTTGCATTTTTGTATTTTCCTTCTACTTGAAGAAAATCCTTTTTGCAAAAATATATACGAGCTTACTTCTTTATTTTTAACATTCTCTTCACTCGAGACTACCCCTACAGGGAATACTGTTACATGCGCCAACAACTCCTCTTATCCTATTATGGGAGTTAGTAAGATCATTTTTACTACTACTGATGGTAGTTCTTTCACTTTATCAGATGCTTTATTTGTGCCAAGGATCAAGAAGAACCTGTTATTAGTTTCTGCATTAGCCAAGATTGGCTTGGCTCTGAAATTTATTGATGATAGGTGTATAGTTCATGATCTATCAAATGATGATGTGATTATTGCTTCTGGCATTTTATGTCATGGGTTGTATAAGCTCATAGACTATGAAAGATCTGTAAATGATTTGGCATGTGCAGTAAATGATTCTCAGGCTATGCCAGATGCAAAGCTTTGGCATGCATGCTTTGGTAATCTGAATTTTGCTAGTTTGCTACGCCTACAGAAATCTGAAATGGTGTCCTCTTTGCCCAAACTTGAGGCACCTGGAAAACATGTTTGTGAAGGCTGTATTTTGGGCAAAATGCAGCGTTCGTCCTTTCCAAAAGATGGTTCAGTTCGGGCTACTTAGAAATTGTAGCTTGTACATAATGATGTATGTGGTACTATGCAAACACCTTCTTTTGGGAATTCTCTTTACTTCGGGACTTTCATCGATGATTTTTCCAGGCATGCATGGGTATATCCATTGAAGGCAAAGTCCGAAGTGTTCATGTGCTTCAAACAGTTTTTGGTTTTGGCTGAAAATATGTCAGCATGTAAAGTGGGCACCCTCCGTTCTGATCGAGGGGGGGAATGTATGTCTTCTGATTTTAATGCATTTTTGGCAGAACATGGGATAAAACACCAGTGTACAGTGTCGTATACACCTCAATAGAATGGAGTTGCTGAACGAAAGAACAAGTCACTCATGGAGATGGCAAGGTGTATGGTCAAGAGTCCAGCTTTACCACATAGTTTCTGGCTTGAGGTTGTTATGTGTGCAGCATATGTACTGAACAGGTGTCCCACTAAAGCACTGTAGTCTATCACTCCGTATGAGACTTGGCATGACCGCAAACCATCTATTGCTCATCTGCGTGTCTTTGGTTGTTTGGCATATGCATTAGTGCCTGAACAACATCACAGAAAATTGGATGATAAAGCAGTAAAATGTATTTTTGTTGGGTATACTTCTCAAATTAAAGGCTATCGTCTGGATCATCCACAGACTAAACGCATTCTGGTTAGCCGTGATGTTGTTTTTGTGGAAGATGCTATTCAGCCATTGCTTTCATGTACTAAGGAGACATCTGTTAGCTCCAAAGACATGTATGATACTTTGCTGCCTCTTTTTACAGGTGGACAGTCTAGTGTTGGTCCATGAGGCAACTTCTCAACCTTTGCAGGTTTCATGTGATGATGCAGATAATTCCATTTTTGATGCGGATGTACATGATGCACTTATTGATGAGAGAGTTGATATTGAGCAGGCAAGAACTATGCCAAAATAGCTGGTGCAGACCTTGTGTGATAGCAAATTAGATGCACCTCTGTCATATCATACTCGTTCAGGCTCTCATAGTGCCTCTTTTGCATTAGATTTCTATGCTATGGCTGCATCTAGTCTCTGTGATGAGAATGAGCCTGTTTCGTTTGATGAAGCACAAAATTCAAAAAATTGGATGGCTGCTTTGCAATCTGAATATGATGCTATAATGAAGAATGGTACTTGGTCTTTATGTGATTTACCTCCTGGCAAGAAGGCCATTGGCACTAAGTGGGTATACAAGTTGAAGCATAAACCAGATGGTACAGTTGACAGGTATAATGCTAGGCTTGTTGCAAAGGGTTATGCACAGGAAAGAGGCATTGATTTTGATGAGACCTTTGCAGCTACATGTCGTATGACTACTGTTCGGAGCATTTGTGCACTTGCAACTCATATGGTTGGAATGTACATCAGTTGGACATTAAAATAGCATTTTTGAATGGTGACTTGCATGAAGAAGTATATGTTTTTCAGCCCCGTGGCTTTGTGCAGAAAAGACATGAAAACCAGGTGTGCAAATTAAAGAAGGCATTATATGGTTTAAAGCAAGCACCACGTGCTTGGTATGAGAAGATGCATGCCTATCTGGTTGCACATATTCAGGTCATCGTAGTCAGACCTGCTACATCAAGAGAGAGAGAGAGAGAAGGTGAAGATATAGCATCTAGAGATAGAACCATCAGAGACACAACAATCTAGCAGCCTCTGAGCACTCGATCAACAGAGAGAAAGGGTCTGAGGGAGAACATGAGCAGAGAAAGAACTCCATTACAAGTCATCGAATACATTGGCAACATTGTGTTATCTGTGTAGCCGATTCAGAAGAGCTCTTAAGGCAGAGGACAGAGATGCAGGAGCCTGGCTGTTGTACCAAATGAACTGTTCTTCTCTCTGATCAAACGTCTCAATGTTTTTTGGTTGCCTCTGATTGCTTTGCAATGCACCCATTTGTAACTGTCACAGGTCACAAATAATTGAGACTTCTTGGTGAGAACGAGGTTGCTGCCCAAAACAGCCCGCGGCGCTCACAGCCCCTCCATAAAATGGTTGCGTACTTTTGTGTAGCCGCATTAATCTAGAGGAATGTCAAGAAACATCCTAGCAATGAAGATGGGGGATTATGTGAGTGGAACTGGCAGCAGACTTCGCAGCAATAATCTGATGAGAAGAAGCATCGCAAGGCAAACACACTCTTATCTGTGTTCCGAGCTGTGATGAGCATAAGGAGCTCGCAACTCCCAGCGTAAGACTCATCTAGGTGGTTAGTGGCACCGTGGGTGATTTGGGCACTTTCGTCCCCATCTCCATAGCTCTAGCTATGCCATTGTTGTAAGCACCTGAGCAAGAAGATATTTGCATGTAGACAGAGAGAGAGAGAGAGAGAAACATAGCTCTACTTTGCCGACGTGCCTTGTAATCCATACAGTGAATCTGACAGAGTGCTTCGCGCGTCCGTTTCTTTTCTCAGGAGCTAATGGGGAGAGAAAACATGTACTCCACTAAAATTAGCACGATGATAATTTGTCACTTTATATTCTGGGGCGGTTCCATTTATATTTGCACGTGACACCTGCTAAATTCTGTGTGTTGCCGATCTGGCCTCTTCTGGCTCACTTGTTGATCAGTATATGTGGCAAGTATTGCACCGCTCACTCTACATAGTTAATCGATTTGGCAGGCGCCTGATTTGAGTTTTTTTCCTAAACAAAGCCTCACCATCTAAGTGGTGTTGATTTTCTTGGGTCATATAAACTTGTACAACATCTGAACACCTTGGAATCTATAGATTTCAAAGAGATTTCAAACGTAATACTTTGATATTACATCTCATTGGCACTTTGGCCACTCATCCTCATTTGCCCATTCCTTTGTAAGCACATTACATTTAGCATCCACATCGTAAGGATTTTTTTTCAAGGGTACTCACCCCTCCATTTATAAGACCCTTTACTCATCTCACTATGGGATTCTATTTCCAAGGGTAGCAACCCTCATTTTTGGGCATATCTCATCTCATGAGTACCACAACTCTACTCTGTCACAATAGCTTGGCATTAAGTGCCCACTTTGTAACTATCAAGCATATACAAAAAGCAGAAATTGTGTGTGTGTCTTCCTTGGGAGGCTACTCTAAGCCCCCAAGTGTGTCTTTCTTCGCGCAGCCGACTTATCTTGGTGTTGTACAAGTGCAGGGCTACTCTAAGCCCCCCCCCTCCCCAAGAATTTTAAGTGTGGTTTTGAGTCGTTCATTTCAAGCTTTGCAATTATTTTGAAGCGGTACTTTTAGCAAGTATCTTTGATAGTATTTCTAAACACATATCCTCAAAGCTTTGTAATGACCAAAAGTGAAGTTAGCTCATCATCTATGGCTAACTTCTTACCCTCTTTCACCCCTATTTTTATGCCTAAGGATGAATGCCTCAATGGACAAAATTACACTCTATGGAAAGATGTCATGCACGCCTATCTCTACATGAATCTCCTTCGTGAGGTAGTAGACGGGCCAGACCTTGAACCCAATAAGGATACCAACTTACACAATTGGCATGTGTGGAATGTCAAGGACAAAAGAGCTTTAGGTCAGCTATTACTTGCTTGTGACGAACTGACAAAAGGACATATCATGGCCTATAAGAAGTCCAAGGATGCTTGGGATACATTAGCTGCTTTGTATGAAAAAAAAACCCCTTCGAAAATATATGCATTAGAGGTCGAGTTTCATAATTTGACAATTAGGCCACATGACACAATTACCAAGGTCATAGCCCAATTCGAGGACTACCAGCGTAAATTAGCACTATGTGGTAGGCAGATCTCTAGTGAAGACATGGCCATTAGGCTTCTTAACAAGTTATCGAAGTCGTATGAGACATTTGTCACAACTTTGTATAATCACGGCCAAGTCTTAACTTGGGAAGAGGTTCATCGACTATTGCTCCTTCACGACTTGCGAGCCAAATCGACTTCCTCACAAGAGTCAACCATGAAGGTGAAAGGCCCATTCAATAAGGGCAAAACCACAAGTCATCATGCTAGCAATGGATATAAGCAAGGATCGCAAAATTCATCGAAGAAGTTCACCTATAATTTTTGTGGAAAATTAGGACACTTAGAAAAGTTTTGATATGAAAAGAAACAATCATTGAAGTCTTCTACATCTAGGCAAGCATCCAAAGGATCCCAACATAGATCCCACTGCTCGAGTGAGGAACTCTTCATCTCCACAGAAGCCAATGCCCTAGTTACTTCTAGCTCGTCGCATGAGTCGATCTTTGATAGTGGAGCTACCTCCCATATGTGCAAAGACAAGGACTCCTTTGAAGAACTCGACAAGCACACGGGAGAAGTCTATCTTGGCAACAACAAAAGTTTACCCATCGAAGGAAAAGGGAAAGTTCAAATTACCAACAATCAGGGAGAATGCAAGTCTTTATCCCATGTTCTTTTTGTTCCAAATTTATGTATGAATCTACTTTCCATCAAGGCCATTACAGATCAAGACAAACAAGTATGGTTTGATAAGACCTCAGTTAAGGTAGTTGATCCCCATACAAAGGATTTCATTGCTCAAGGTATTGAAGAAAAGGGCCTCTACAAGCTATCTTGCTTTGTATCCAAAGAATCGACCTCAAATTTGTGGCACGAGAGATTTGGCCACACTTCTTACTTATCAAAAATCTCTTCGTCCCAAATTGTGAAGGGATTGCCAAAGATAGGGCAACTTACTGATGTCTGCCAAGCTTGCACCCAAGGCAAGCAACACAGGGCCCTAGTTCCCAAGGAAGCTTCAACACGAGCGAGGAACCCACTAGCCCTTATCCACATGGACTTATGTGGACCTATGAATATCCCATCCCTGAGTGGATCCCTCTACTTTTATCTTCTAGTAGATGACCATGGGTGTACTTTTTGAAGTCAAAGACAGACACATTCTCTAAGTTTCAAACTTGGATCAAGGAAGTTGAGAATGAAGCTTCAACTAAAGTTAAAACAATCAGATCAGATGGAGGTGGTGAGTTTATCAATCATGACTTTGATAACTTTCTCAACCAGAAAGGGATCAAAAGACAAGTCACTCAGCCTCATACTCCATCCCAGAATGGAGTAGCTGAAAGAAAGATACGCAGTGTGATGGAAATGGCACGAACTATGCTTCATCACAAGGATCTACCCTACAAGTTCTGGGCAGAAGCTGCGCATACTGCCGTTCACATTCTTAATCGAGGATTTACAAGTGCATTACACAACAAAACAACCTTTGAAGCATACTATGGAAGAAAACCAAATGTGAATTACTTTCGAGTCTTTGGTAGTGAAGCTTTTTTCCATGTACTAAAAGAAGATAGAAACAAGTTACAATCAAAGTCCAAGAAACACATATTCATAGGATACAGTGACCAATCAAAGGCATACCACCTATATGATATGGAAAACCACTCCATCACCATTTCGAAGGATGTGATCTTCAATGAAGCTTCCTCATACTCAAGAAAAGATTCAAGCACAAGTCTTAGGCCACCTATCTACACTTCAGAGGGGGACTCAGTATTTCCAAACTCCAACTCAGAAGCAAGTACTTCAAGTCATCCGAGAAGATCTCAAAGACTTATTGACAAGAGACAGCAAGAACAAAGTCATTATGTCAATTACACCTTAATGCATCAGATTCAACAAATCCCAGAACCATCTCATTACAAAGAAGCTCAAGGACAACCTGAGTGGGAAGAAGCTATGCAAGTAGAAATGGATGCAATCGAAAAGAACAAAACTTGGACTCTTGTACCTAAGCCCACAAATCATCAAATCATAGGAGTTACGTGGCTTTATAAAGTCAAGTACAAGTCAGATGGCACATTAGACAAGTACAAAGCAAGGTTGGTAGCTAACTGATACAAGCAACAACATGGCATTGACTATGAAGAAACCTTTACTCCTACTGCAAGATTTACAACCATAAGAATCATCTTAGCACTAAGTGCTTGTTGGTGCATGACAATCATCAATTGAAGGATTATGGAGAAATGAAGTCAAGAAGTCAAGAAGGAAACAAAGTCAGATGGTTGAAGGAAGGACATATTCAGAAAACTCAAAGATATGTACACATATGTACATTAGCTGACTTATACCTTTGTTTAAGTCATACACTTGTATATATTCATCTATAAATATGTTGGAAAATGTCGGGCAAATAGAGCAGAAGAAGATTTGAGAATAGGGAGAGAGAAATTAGTGTCATTAGACACATGAAGAGTGAGTGAATTGTCCATCCTCACTTAGATGTAAATTTTCTGAGAAATCAAAAAATTTTGCGCCCGATATTTTGCTGTCTGCTCCCTCTGTGTTTAATCTTTTGAGAAATCCTTTTGCACGTATCTAAGTCCATAGCTAATCTATCTATGGCTAGAATTTGAGAGGTTAATTGTAATCAGGCTGTGAGAATTTTGATTAGGAACATTCATATGTAAGAATGTTCTAACAGTCGAGAAATCTGGCGCACATTTCATCTTCAATGAAATGATCATTGCTCAGTCTACAGTGTAAAGTTTTACACAAATGAGGGCTTAAAATCTAAGTTGGAAGGTAAGCTATCTATGGCTAAAAGATCTTGATCAAACGGGATTTACTTTGGGAGAACCAGTGCTAAGAAGTTGCAGGTGTCAAAGTCGCCATTGCAGAGAAGCACTTTCAGACATAGGTAAAGTGTTTCACACATTTCTCAGTGTGTACTTAATCTTTTTGAGAGATTTAACTTGGCAAAGTTGCGCAACCTCAAGGCGAAGTGTTGTGCAAAGTTTTATCTAAAACTTTACAGAATTGATTAGTCAATGAGTGACTAATCTGCAGCAGACTTTTCTGAGAAGTTGATTTTTCAGAATTTTCAATATTTCTGATAATTTGGTGGATGATCTCTAAGTTTGGTGGAGTCTAAGGTTAACCTTGATATAGAAGTGATCTAACTTCAAGGTTAACTTGTTCTTTTGGAGATTAACACTCTCCATCAGTGGTATCAGAGCAGGTTGTGTCAAAATTGAGAAGAAGAAGACTCCGACTATTGCAGAAGTACAAAACTTTACATTTTGAAGGTGCAGAAGGGTAAAGATTGAAGAAAGATCAAAGGAAGACATACAAAGAGCATCAAAAGGATCAGAAGGAGCAACATTCGAAGTAAAGGTACATTTATTATCTGTAAAGGTTAAAGATTTGAAGCTACAGGTGAAGTAAAGATGGGAGATAGTCTCCAAATTGAAAAGTTGGATAGAGAGAACTATCCTGCATGGTCTATGAGGATGGAAGCTCACCTTATGAGCAAAGATCTGATAGGATACATTACAGGAGATGAAGAAAAGCCAGAATTCAGAGATCCTAGTGTTCCAACTAGGGAGGAGCTTGCAGATTTGAAGAATTGGATGAAGAAGGATGCTCAAGCAGGAAGCATCATCT
This sequence comes from Ceratopteris richardii, assembly GCA_020310875.1. Classification (NCBI taxonomy): domain Eukaryota; kingdom Viridiplantae; phylum Streptophyta; class Polypodiopsida; order Polypodiales; family Pteridaceae; genus Ceratopteris; species Ceratopteris richardii. Next base: position 150,450,669 of record CM035408.1, on the reverse strand, counting down.
ACATGGCAGTCAATGACTATTTGCTTCCTCACATTAGAGGACTTGAGAGTGCTTGTGACATTTGGAATGCTTTGGAAGAGCATTTCCAAAATACAACCAAATCAAGGAAGGCTTCACTATGGGCAGAGTTTACTACCTTCAAGAAGAAGGCCTCACAATCAATTTCTGATTATGTGACAAAGATGAAGGACATTGCAGATTCTTTAGGTGCAGTTGATGAAGATATTGAAGAAGACAAATTGGTAAGACAAATACTCACAGGACTAAGAGGAGATGAGAAATGGAAGCCTTTCATTTTATCTACAGAACTTTCATTAGATCACTTTACTCCTGATTTGAATCAATTGTTAGGTCATATGCTAACTTTTGAGAATGATATCAAAGGAGATGTTGATAAGAGTGCAGGTCATGCAATGTATTCTAAAGACAAGAAGAAAGCCAACAAAGGGAAGCAACAATCAGGTGAAGAAGAAGGTACATCAAACCAAGCAAACTTCATAAGAGGAAGAGGAAATGGCAGAAGTAGAGGAAGAGGCAGAAACAACAAGGATAATGCAAGAGCTTGTTGGATATGTGGTAAGACCAATCATCTATCTCATGATTGTTGGCACAATAATCAAAACAATGGTAATTATCAGAACTTTAATCAAAGAGGAAGAGGAGGTAGATTTCAGAGAGGAAATTTCAGAGGTAGAGGTGGTAGGAATTCTTTTGGAAGAGGTGGTGGAAGAAACTTCCAAAGTCAATCCTATAATAACACCTACTACAACTATGCATCAGATCAAAAGGAGGATTCGACTCTCATTATGAATACATGTGAAACTTCACATGAGGACATGAGAGTGTTCTATATTGATTCAGGATGTAGTAATCATTTAAGTGGAAATATTGCTTTGATGACTGACCTAGATCATAATGCAATTAATCATACAGTGCAGACAGGTGATAATACAAAGCATAAGGTAAAGTCAATTAGTTCAGTCAAGGCTAAGGATGGGAGCACTCTTCTGAGTAAGGTACTTTATGTTCCCACAATTCCAAAGAATTTGATCAGTGTAGGTCAAATTGTGGAAAAAGGTTATGAGGTAAGGTTTACCAATGATGGAGTTTATGTGGAAGACCCTAGTCAAGGGTATAAACAAGTTATTGCAGGAAAGAAAGAAGGAAGGCTTTTCACATTGAAGGTACAAGGAAATGTTGGACATGCTATGTTCACATATGGAGAGCAGAAGGTGTCAGAATTGGATCTTTGGCACAAAAGACTTGGACACTTTAATGAAAGAGGTATCAAAGAAATGATTAACAATGATTCAGTGCTTGGAATGCCTAACATTGCAGGTCAACACATGACATACAGATGTGAGGCATGTCAATTAGGTAAGGCTCATAAGCAATCCTATTCCAAGCATGGATTTATGTATTCAGAAAGACTTGAATTGGTGCATACAGATGTGTGGGGTCCTTCAAAGGACTTTAGTATAAATGGTTCAAGATATTATGTCATATATGTTGATGATGCTACCAGGTGGATCACAATTTATGTGATTAAGGAAAAGTCAGAAGTGTTTAATACATTTAAACACTATCATGCATATGCAGAAAGGATTACAGGTCAAAAATTGAAGAGACTAAGGTCAGATGGAGGGGGAGAGTATTTTTCAAATGAGTTCAATGATTATTTGTGGAATGCAGGTATAAAGAGAGAAGTTACTTGCAGGTACTCTCCTCAACAAAATGGGGTAGCAGAAAGAAGAAATAGGACTCTTGTTGAGTTTGCAAGGTCCATGATGAAAGAGAAGAATTGCCCAAATTATTTGTGGGCTGAGGCTGTTAATACAGCTACATATTTGGTTAATAGATTGCCTTGTAAAGCTTTGCAGGGTATGACACCATATGAAGCTTGGTGGGGTAAGAAACCTACCTTGGATCATTGCAGAATATTTGGATGCTTGGCATATGCATATGTGCCATCTCAATTGAGGCATAAGTTGGAGCCTAAGGCAGAGAAGTATGTATTTATTGGTTATGATGATAAGCAAATGGGATACAGGTTGTGGAGTCCATCCACAAAGCAATTTATTGTATCCAAGGATGTTACATTTGATGAGCAAGGTACTTGGTATGCAGGTAAATATAATGTACATGCAGATGATGAAGAAGTAGTGGAACAAAGGAAAGGTAAAGCAAAGATTCAATTACTTGATGAAAGTGAGAGTAATGAAGTGCAGATTGAAGTTGAAGAGAGGCCAAGGTTTGATCCAGAATGTGATGAACCAGAGACCTCAAGAAGTGCAGAAGTTAGGAGATCATCTAGGCACAAATGGCAACCTACAAGGTATAGCTATGACACTTCATTCTTGACTACTAAAGATTATGCTTATTTGGTAAAAGCAGATGAAGACCCTTCTACATATGAAGAAGCCAAAGGGAAGAAGAATTGGGAAGATGCTATGCAAGAGGAGTATGATGCATTGATAGAGAATCAAACATGGGATTTGGTTCCTAAACCTAATAGTCAGAAGATTATTGGATGTAAGTGGGTTTACAAAACAAAGAGATTTGCAGATGGAAGTGTGTCTAGGTACAAAGCTAGACTTGTTGTGAAAGGGTATGCACAGACATATGGAGTGGACTATGATGAGACTTATAGTCCTGTGGCAAAGATGACAACTATCAGGACACTCATTGCAATTGCTGCTTGTAAAGGTTGGAAGTTGTCTCAATTAGATGTTAAAAATGCTTTCTTGAATGGTTACATTTCAGATGAAGTCTACATGGAGCAACCAGATGGGTTCAAAGATCAAGTGAGTCCAAATTATGTGTGTAAGCTCAAGAGAGCTTTGTATGGGTTGAAGCAAGCCCCAAGGGCTTGGAATTATAGGCTTGTAAAATTCTTGAATGATCTTGGATTTCAAGCATCAAAGGCAGATAGTAGCTTGCTAGTCAAAGCAAGTGAAAATGGATTCATTTATGTGTGTATTTATGTTGATGACATAATACTTACAGGAACAGATGATAAAGGGATGCAAATGATCAAGAAGTAGATGGAGAAAGAGTTCAAAATCAGTGATTTGGGAAACCTATCATTCTTCTTGGGAATGGAGATCTCTTATACTCAACATGGAGTATATGTGACCCAAGAAAGGTATCTTAAAAATTTGCTAACCAAATTTAAAATGGAAGATTGCAGGGTTGCACCTACACCTTTGGAAGTGAACCATAAATTGTCTAGGTTTGGAGGAGAAGAGTTCAGAGATATGAAACTCTATCAAAGTTTGGTTGGTAGCTTGATTTATGCTACATTGACAAGGCCTGACTTGTCATATGCAGTTGGTGTGCTTTCACAATTCATGCATTGTCCTAGAAAGGAACATTGGATTGCAGGACAAAGAGTACTTAGGTACATCAAGGGTACACTCAAAGAAGGGTTGTACTATGGGTTTACTTCAGATACAAGAATCAAGATATATAGTGATGCAGATTGGGCAGGTAATGTGGATGATAGAAGATCAACACATGGATACTTGTGCTATGTAGGAGACAAATTGATTTCATGGTGTTCCAAGAAGCAACATACAATTGCTTTGTCATCTACAGAGGCAGAATATAAAGGTATGGTGGAAGCTGCAAAAGAGGTAATATGGCTAAAGACACTTTTGAAAGTTTTTGATGTAATTCAGAGTACTCCTATTATTTGTGGAGACAATATGAGTTCATTATACTTGGCAGCTAATCCTGTATTTCATGCTAGAACTAAGCATATTGAAATACAGTATCATTTTCTGAGAGAGAAGGTCATTGAAAAAGAGATTGAAGTCATACACACTCCCACAAAAGATCAAGTTGCAGATATGATGACTAAAAGTCTAGATGGACCAAAATTGCAAAGATTCAAGGATATGGCTGGAGTTAAGAAGATAGAGAAGAACCTCAATTAATGATTGAGGGGGAGCTGTTGGTGCATGACAATCATCAATTGAAGGATTATGGAGAAATGAAGTCAAGAAGTCAAGAAGGAAACAAAGTCAGATGGTTGAAGGAAGGACATATTCAGAAAACTCAAAGATATGTACACATATGTACATTAGCTGACTTATACCTTTGTTTAAGTCATACACTTGTATATATTCATCTATAAATATGTTGGAAAATGTCGGGCAAATAGAGCAGAAGAAGATTTGAGAATAGGGAGAGAGAAATTAGTGTCATTAGACACATGAAGAGTGAGTGAATTGTCCATCCTCACTTAGATGTAAATTTTCTGAGAAATCAAAAAATTTTGCGCCCGATATTTTGCTGTCTGCTCCCTCTGTGTTTAATCTTTTGAGAAATCCTTTTGCACGTATCTAAGTCCATAGCTAATCTATCTATGGCTAGAGTTTGAGAGGTTAATTGTAATCAGGCTGTGAGAATTTTGATTAGGAACATTCATATGTAAGAATGTTCTAACAGTCGAGAAATCTGGCACACATTTCATCTTCAATGAAATGATCATTGCTCAGTCTACAGTGTAAAGTTTTACACAAATGAGGGCTTAAAATCTAAGTTGGAAGGTAAGCTATCTATGGCTAAAAGATCTTGATCAAACGGGATTTACTTTGGGAGAACCAGTGCTAAGAAGTTGCAGGTGTCAAAGTCGCCATTGCAGAGAAGCACTTTCAGACATAGGTAAAGTGTTTCACACATTTCTCAGTGTGTACTTAATCTTTTTGAGAGATTTAACTTGGCAAAGTTGCGCAACCTCAAGGCGAAGTGTTGTGCAAAGTTTTATCTAAAACTTTACAGAATTGATTAGTCAATGAGTGACTAATCTGCAGCAGACTTTTCTGAGAAGTTGATTTTTCAGAATTTTCAATATTTCTGATAATTTGGTGGATGATCTCTAAGTTTGGTGGAGTCTAAGGTTAACCTTGATATAGAAGTGATCTAACTTCAAGGTTAACTTGTTCTTTTGGAGATTAACACTCTCCATCAGTGCTCGCTTTCAGTGGCCCATTTATCAGCTGGACGTCAAAAGTGCATTCCTCAATGGAGATCTTCAATAAGAAGTATATGTTGAACAACCTGAAGGCTATAAGATCAAAGGCAAAGAAGATCAAGTCTACAAGCTTCACAAGATACTTTACGGACTAAAGCAAGCTCCCAGGGCCTAGTATGAAAAGATTCACAAGTTCTTTGAAGACAAGGGATTTCACAGAAGCAATGTTGATGCTAATATCTATCTATCAAAAGGAGACTTTAGTAGCCATCATCATTCTCTATGTAGATGACTTGATCTTGACAGGCTCAGATGAAGACACATCCAGTTCAACATCACACAACTTCATCTTGAGTACTCTATGACAGATCTTGGCTTACTACTCTACTTCTTGGGTATGGAAGTTTGGCACACAAAAGAAGGTATATTCTTATCACAGAAGAAGTACTGCTCTGGTCTACTTTCCAGATATAACATGGACCAGTGTCGCTCAGTTTCTACACCACTTGATCCCAACATCAAGCTTACACTAGAGGACTCATCATCACTTGTGGATGTGCATACCTATCGACAGCTTGTTGGCTCATTACTCTATCTCGCCAACACTAGACCAGATATTGCTTATGTAGTTGGTATACTCAGTCAGTTTGCACATCAGCCTCGTCAGACTCATTGGGATGCTGCTCAGAGACTACTTTAATACCTCACCCTCACCCGACATCATGGTCTTTGGTATAGAGGGGGCATCAAACTCGCCGGATATTCAGATCTAGCTATCATCTACCGAGGCCGAGTTCCGAGCATCCAGCTTTGTAGCATGTGAGGCCATCTAGCTTCGACGTTTATTATCTGACATTGGTGTTTTGCAGGATACTCCGACATGTATTCACACGGACAGCCAGTCAGCCTTGGCCATCGCCAAGAATCCAGTGTTCCACACTCGGATGAAGCACATCGAGATCCAGTACCACATCATCCGTGAGAAGCTCATATCTCAGGAGATTACTTTGGATCAGTGTACCTCTCAGGAGAACCTGGCGGACATGTTCACGAAGGCTCTGCCTCCGGTTCCACTTCAACGCTTGGTGGACCTCTGCAGCATTCAGCCACTCCAAAATGGAGCTACAAAGGGGGTGTTGACGACATGATTGCTCCTACTTCATCTACATTTGTATCCGCATGAGTGCATCTCCATTTTGTGTCCAGGAGGCACTCCATTTCTAGTCTATTTCCATTTTATATTGTATTTCCTTTGTATTTGGGTACCTTGCTGTTTGTTGTTACCCTTTGGACTTGTCCTCTCCAATCATTATAGCACAAAGGATCAACTACACATCTTTAAATTGTCAATCCGAGAAGTATGCAAAGACCGCAGCCCCTTCTAGTTAATGGAATCCAAGAATAAGAGTTAAGATGACTGTTTTTTTGAGAACTTATGAAGAAGTAGAGAAATATCTAGGGTTTTGATTATCTTGAGTTCTACAACAGTATTTTCAATTATCTTTGTGCCTAAAGTGTGCCATTTCCCCAGTAGAATACAATTATGAAGTCAAATTTCAAAAAAAGTACCTGTATCACACAGATGAGACAATCGCGATTCTGTGAAAAACTGAGAATTTCCATTTCTAGCTTTGTTCTTCTGCACTTTCTTACTCAATACACTGAGAATCACCTCTCTTCATACATCTTACTCAGAAATACACAACTAAAGTTTACAAATTCCATGGATCACACAAAGAATAGACTCAACAAATCAAGAGAATGAACATGAAAAGGGAAAACACGATTTTCTGCAGGAGAGCTCTTCACATTACTTTGGATAGCAAAAATAATACAACCAACCCTCTCAAAATAGAGGAACTTATCTTTTATACTTTTTCAAGTGTCCTCTTTCACACTTGAATTTTGGTCCTTTTAACCTTCTATTCTAAAAATAAGCTATCAAAGAGCTTCCAAAAATTCTAGGAAAAATACATATGATCCTATTTTACAAGAGGAAGACTCTTCCTCAATTTTTACATCATTTCTATAAATATTTCTGCAAATTTTTGACATTTTACAAATAATTTCTCTTCAAAAAAATGCTTCTTCTAACATTCTTCCCCTCCTAGACTGTTTGGCTCCTGACAAAAAATATTATTGCAGATAAGTAATGAGAGCTTCCTTCATTTCTTTTTTCTTTGATAAACCTATGATAACAGATCATGACTCCTCCTTTCAGTAATGTTCAAATTATTCACCATCTCAAATAAAGCTTTCCTCCATTGTATTGCTGCCTTTGGTTTTTCTATCACATCTTTCTTCAAGGATTCTGTATATCCAGCTTCATATGCAGTGAGTCTAGATTTTGTGAGTACTGATAAATTCCCAAAGATTTCTGACTCTCTTTCAAAAAATCCGTAGTCGAAGGCATCCTCAAAAATTTGAAGATAATGGCTACCCAAAAATACTGTTCTGTTGTAATATGACATTAAGCAAATTTGGTCTGGAGTTTCACTTAGATCAAAGAGTAAAGCATCAGTCGGTGAATTGAATCCAATGTAATTGAGAGTCCTGACATCTGTATCTGTGAATGTTTCTATACATGCCACTATGAGTCGCATCACTCTGATTAATAAAATGCAAGCTGGATCATTTACATCTTTATATGTAGATATAACAGACTCTGTTGTATCAATCATAAGCTTCTTAGTTGGCCATGTTCCTGCTTTTGGTCTTGCTCTTTTTGGAAAATTCAGCCATTTTGTTGGGATTTGTCCTGCATTTCTTCTTTCCCAAAACACTGACCATTCTCTTCTCCTTGCTAATGGACAATAGGCTGGATTTATCTTTAGCTGCAAAGGTGCCTCTTTCCAAATCTTCCTGCACTCCTTGTTGGCATCTAACCACCTATTCCTCCATTTAGGATTAGCCTTTTCAAACAATTCCTTCGTGACATTAATATCCTCTTCATATTCCAAATATTTGTTTGATGGTAGTCCTACCCTTGCAATCTGATAATTTTTAATACTCTCCATAATCATACAAAATGGTATACGTAGACCATTTGCTGCCCAATGGTGTTGGTCTGGGTTTACTCCTTTATTGAGAGCAAAATTCACAATCTGTTCTTCATATTCATTATGCATTTTTCTTATGAATTCCATTCTTGATTCTCTGTCTGTTAGAAGCTTTTGAACAAATTCATCTGAATATTCTTCAACATCTTTGTCTTCTTGTTCACCAAATTTTGAATTTTGTTATCTTCTTCTCCTTCATGCTTCACTACTTGCATAGTCACTACCTGTTTTTGTGAATCTTCCAAGTTTTTCTATAGCTCCTCCACCATCAACATTAATCCCTGATTCTGGGATATCAACATCTCTTTCTCTAATTTCCATTCACTTCTTTCTTTTTCCCTATCCAAATGTAATTTACTCCTTTCTTCTACTATATCCAAATGTAGTTTGTTGTATCCTCTCATTGCACTAGCAGCATGCACACTAGCTTGCTTCTCCAATTCCTTGACTTCCTTCAATTCTGTTTGTAACTTCATAATTTCTTTATTCAACTCCTCCCTCTCATCCTAGGTTATTTGTACAATCTTACTTTCTTCTTTCATTTGGCCTTCCTCCATCAGCAATTTGTTTATATCTTCATTTGCTTTGACCATGATCTGATACAAACTTTGAAGAGTTCTAAATATTCCTTCCATCTTCTTCAACTCCATTTCAATTTTGTTACTATGCTCCATCTGCTTAGCACATTTGTCTTCAAGAAATTGAATTTTATTTTGTTGTTGAACTCCAATTCTTCCAATGAAATTATCCTTTTAGTCAAATCTTCATTTCTTCCCTGAACAATCCTTAGCTGTTCCTCTAACTGTTCCTTTTCTTTCTTTTGTTCAGTAATAATTCTACTACCTTTCACAAACTCTGATTCAGCCACCATTCCTGATATAATCATATTTCTACTAGATGGTCTGAATTGCTCTATATTACTCATGATAACTTTGCAGGCAGACCTGATATCCTTGGGTATCCTTTCTAACCCAGCTTCTAGCTCCACTTGCTTCACTTCTATCTGCTTTTCCTCTGTGCATTCATTTTCTTCTTCATCCTCTTCCTCATATTCTATAACCTGATTCTCTTCCCCTTCTTTTTCTTCTGCCTTCTTTTTCTCAATTTCCTGTTGTTTCTCTTCAATGACCTCTCTTTCCTTTATCTGGACTTTGTTTTCCTGGATTGAAATTGAGTCATTCTCTACTGAGATCTTTATCTGATCATTTAATTGCTGCTCCTTTTGTCCCTCCTCCTGCTCATCTATGTCCATAAGATCTAATTCTTCTTCCTTTTCCTGATTTTATGTATGTGTGGACTCTTCATTATGATTTAGATCATAAAGTACCTCTTCTATTATGATTTAGATCATAAAGTACCTCTTCTATACTTTGATTTATTTGTGTTTCTGTTTCTCTTCTGTTGGAGATAGACGTCTGTGGAAGCACGCGAACAGCACAAGGAAGAAGAAGAAGCTTGGAGCACAAACACACAATACTGAATGTATTACTAGAGAATGTACAAAGATAAGTAGCCCATTAGGGCAATAGGCGTATATACAAGCCGGGGGAAAAAAACCTCCTAAAGAGGGAAAAAAGTGCCCCGGCGGTCCTAGAGTGTTCACACACATCACTACCTAAATATATCAACAAATCCCCCCTGGGAGCGATGCGGTGAACAAGGAGCTGGCACTCATGTATAAGGAAGTGCCAAGCTATGGGGAAATCACTCCACAAAAGGAAGTAAGCCCAAAGCTTTGCGGAAAGCTTCAAACTTCTCCCTAGGCAGAGCCTTCGTGAAAAGGTCTGCAATGTTCTCCTGCGTGGGCACATATGCCAAGCTGATCTCCCCAGCAGAGAACCTCTCCCTGACATAGTGATAATGCACCTCAATGTGCTTAGTGCGAGCATGGAACACAGGGTTCCTCGCAACTGCCAATGCGCTCTGACTGTCAGTGAAGATGGTGGTGGCAGAAGACTGGCCAACACCCAAATCAGCCATAAGGCGTCTGAGCCACACACACTCAACAGTCGCTGTGAAAGTTGCCCTATACTCAGCCTCACAACTGGAAGTGGCCACAGTAGGCCGCTTCTTGCTCAACCAAGATATACATGAGCTACCAAGCATGAAGCAAAAGCCACTGGTGGACACACGAGTGTCATAGCAACCAGCCCAATCTGAGTAAGAAAAAGCATGCAAATCTGGCGGTAGTGATCCCCCCTTGGGATAAAACAACCCAAGTAGCCAAGTACCACTCAAGTAGCGAAAGATGCGCTTAACCTCCTTCCAATGCGTGACTCCTGGGCAATGCATAAACCTGCTCATCTGTGAGACAGCAAACTGAATATCTGGCCGAGTAATGCATAAGTAAATCAAGCATCCAACAGCCTGCTGTTAGAGAACAACATCAAATGCATCTCCAGCATCATGAAGACTCAATCCTAAACCTGTCTCCATAGGAGTGGCAATAGGCTTACAGTCTTCAAGGCCAAAACGCTGCAATAATGTGTCAATATATTTCGTTTGACACAAAGCCATTCCACCATCAACTTGCATAAACTGAATGCCCAAATAGTGATGCAAATGCCCCAAATCAGACATCTTAAATGAGGCATGCAAATCAGCCTTGAAATCAGCAATATGCTTCTCAATAGGACCAGTGAGCAGCATGTCGTCTACATAGACAACAATGATCAGAAGCACATCATTAGCACGCTTAACATATAAGGTGCTTTCAGTTGGACTGTTCTCAAAACCATGTGCAATCAGATAGGCATGTATCTTCTCATACCAAGCACGTGGTGCTTGCTTTAAACCATATAACACCTTCTTTAACCTGCACACCTGGTTTTCATGCCCTTTTTGCACAAAGCCACGGGGCTGAAAAACATACACTTATTCATGCAAGTCACCATTCAGAAATGTTGTTTTAATGTCCAACTGATGTACATTCCAACCATGATGGGCTGCAAGTGCACAAATGCTCCGAACAGTAGTCATACGGCATGTAGGTGCAAAGGTCTCATCAAAATCAATGCCTCTTTCCTGCGCATAACCCTTTGCAACAAGCCTAGCCTTATACCTGTCCACTGTACCATCAGGTTTACACTTCAACTTGTATACCCACTTAGTGCCAATGGCCTTCTTGCCAGGAGGCAAGTCACATAAAAAAACCATGTATCATTCTTCATTATAGCATCATATTCAGATTGCATAGCAGCCATCCAATTTTCTGAATTCTGTGCTTCATCAAAAGAAACAGGCTCATTCTCATCGCAGAGACTAGATGCAGCCATAGCATAGCAATCTGATGCAAAGGAGGCACTATGAGAGGATGAACGAGTACGATATGACAAAGGTGCATCTAATTTGTTGTCACACAAAGTCTGCACCAGCCATTTTGGCATAGTTTTTGCCTCCTCAATATCAGCTCTCTCATCAGCAAGTGCATCATGTAAATCTGCATCAGAAATGGAATGATCTGCATCATCATATGAAACCTGCAAAGGCTGAGAAGTTGCCTCATTAGGACCAGCACTAGACTGTCCACCTGTAAAAAGAGGCATCAAAGTATCATACATGTCTTTGGAGCTAACAGATGTCTCCTTAGTACATGAAAGCAATGGCTCAATAGCATCTTCCACAAAGACAACATCACGGCTAACCAGAATGCGTTTAGTCTGTGGATAATACAGACGATAGCCTTTACTTTCAGAACTGTACCCAACAAAAATACATTTTACTGCCTTATCATCCAATTTTCCGCGATGTTGTTCAAGCACTAATGCATATGCCAAACAACCAAAAACACGTAGATGAGCAACAGATGGCTTGCAGTCATGCCAAGCCTCATATGGAGTGATAGACTGCAACGCTTTAGTGGGACACCTGTTCAGTACATATGCTGCACACATGACAGCCTCAAGCCAAAAACTATGTGGTAAAGCCTGACTTTTGACCATGCACCTCACCATCTCCATGAGTGACCTGTTCTTTCGTTCAGCAACTCCATTCTGTTGAGGTGTATACGGCACTGTACATTGGTGTTTTATCCCACGTTCAGCCAGAAATGCATTAAAATCTGAAGACATATATTCCCCCCCTCGATCAAAACGGAGGGTGCCCATTTTACATGCTGACAGATTTTCAGCCAAAACCAAAAACAGTTTGAAGCACATGAACACTTCGGACTTTGCTTTGAGTGGATGTACCCATGCATGCCTGGAAAAATCATCAATGAAAGTCACGAAGTAAAGGTAATTTCGAAAAGAGGGTGTCTGCATAGGACCACAGACATCACTATGTACAAGCTGCAATGTCTGCATAGCCCGAACTGAACCATCTTTTGGAAAGGAAGAACGCTGCATTTTGCCCAAAATACAGCCTTCACAAACATGTTTTCGAGGAGCCTCAAGTTTGGGCAAAGAGGACACCATTTCAGATTTCTGCAGGCGTAGCAAACTAGCAAAATTCAGATGACCAAAGCGTGCATGCCAAAGCTTTGCATCTGACATAGCCTGAGAATCATGAACTGCACATGCCGAATCATTCACAGATCTTTCATAGTCTATGAGCTTATACATCCCACGACATAAGATGCCAGAAGCAATAATCACATCACCATTTGAGAGATCATGGACTGTACACCTGTCATCAACGAATTTCACAACCAAGCCAATCTTGGCTAATGCAGAAACTGATAACAGGTTCTTTTTCATCCCTGGCACAAATAAAGCATCTGACAAAGTGAAAGAACTACTATCAGCAGTAGTCAGAATGATCTTACCAACTCCCATAACAGGATAAGAGGAGTTATTGGCGCATGTGACAGTATTCCCTGTAGGGGCAGGCTCGAGTGAAGAGAAGAAACTGCGCTGCGAGGTAATATGTTTGGTCGCCCCACTGTCAAAGTACCAAACATCTGAGTCTACTGCAGACATGCACTGATCATGAGAAGATGGGTCAAAACTGCAGACAGTAGTAAACGCCCATTCTTCTTCCTGCACAAGATTTGCAGACTCTGTTTTTGGTGTAGAGGCCTCTGCAACAACCATTCCAGCCTCTTTCTTCCTTGCCTCTTTAGCAGCCAGTTTTGGACAGTTCTTTATAATATGATCATTTCCTTTACAGTACTTGCAGAACAATTTCTGCTTTTCTGATTTCTTCTCATCTTTATCCTGGTTCTTCGATTGTGCAGCATTTGCAAATTTTTGCTTACTAGTAGAAGAGCTCCATTTTCCTTTGCCCTTCTGACTAGCCAAGAAAGCTTGATCTGCAACACGCATAATGGACCTGTTCTGCCTAGACTGATCTTCCTGCAACAGAACAGAGACTAATTCCTCAAATGACAAGGCATTCGGATTTCCTTTCATCATCAACCAAAGAGTAGAGGCAAAACTTTGATATGAATCACGAAGACCATTCAGAACGGTCTGCACAAGTGAGCTATCTGGTATAACCTCATCAGCAGAAATCAATTGTTCCTTTAGGTCTGATCTTTGTAAGAAAACTGTCCATAGAATCACCTTCATTCATGTGCTCACTCTCCAACTGTTTTCGGAGGTAAGCAACACGAGCCTCATTCCTAGCCTGGTACAAAGTGGTAAGTGTATCCCAAGCATCCTTTGTTGTTCTACAAGAGCGAATGTGAGGAATAATGGCACGTTTGACAGACAAAGCTATCAATGCATGTGCCTGGGCATCTCTGCCATCCCAACGAATCTGCTCTACAGTAGGTGCAACAGAAACAGCAGCACGAACAGGAATCTGTGGAATATCATCTTCGACACCATCTTCATCAGCTCCAGCACCTCCAGCACCTGTATTTGTAGTACCTATAGTCGCAGGTGTAACAGGACGTCTTTCAACACCTTGCACAATGTTCCACAGTCCTTTTGCAACCAGTACATGTCGCATCATATAAGCCCATAATGGGTAGTTGGTACCATCCAACTTATCCTCAATAGCCAACATACGAAATACATCACTGCTTTCATCCATGGCCGGTGACTAAAATACCTTGATGCAAAAAATTGACTGTATCTCAAAAAGTTGAACGGAACTGCCCAGACGAGTTCTGCTAGACCTGTAGCAGACTTCGAGACGCTTAAACTGGCGAACAAAAACTGGTATATACCTTTGGCACAAAAGGACGAAATAGCCTGCACAAGTGCTGCGATAGTGCGTTCAGAGGCCGAAACGAGCTCAGATCGCGATTTCGGCACCACAGAGTAAAGATATTTTGATCTCGGAAACACCCTAAGTATGCTCACCAAATTTCGTGCGAATCTGAGACTGCAAACGGAGGAGTGTCGACGGCGCCCTAGAAGAAGCGACGACTTGCTCTGATACCAATTGTTGGAGATAGACGTCTGCGGAAGCACGCGAACAACACAAGGAAGAAGAAGAAGCTTGGAGCACAAACACACAATACTGAATGTATTACTAGAGAATGTACAAAGATAAGTAGCCCATTAGGGCAATAGGCGTATATACAAGCTGGGGGAAAAAAACCTCCTAAAGAGGGAAAAAAGTGCCCCGGCGGTCCTAGAGTGTTCACACACATCACTACCTAAATATATCAACATCTTCTGTATATTCCTTAGAATCTGCTCTTTCTGATCTTTCCACTAGTACAATCTTTTCTTCTTTTTTGCTTCCATCCTCTTGATTCTGCATCTAACTACATAATTGCATCTTACTTTCTAGTCCTTGTTTTTTCTCAGATAGTTGATACTGAAGTTGTTGTGAGGGTTTTATCCATATGGCTGGAAATCCTGTGTCTATCAATCCACTGCTGAATTCTTTCCTTGCTTCAACTTCTTCTTCCCCCATTACTTCTTTTCCTTTTAATATCCTTTTTTCCTCCCTAGGACTAACTTGTTTTGCTGCTTCTTCATGGACCTGTATCCCTTGTGACTTCTGGCTCAAATCTTCTGGTGTTTTGTTTTTTACAGAGGCTTGTACTGTCATTATTGGTGTGCTAGGTACCGAGAGATTTAAACTCTTGAGAAGAAAATTCTCTATATCACTTTCTGAATCTGATGAAAATTGTGAGGAATTGGCTATCCCTTGTTTGTCCATTCTTTGTTCTTCTAATGCACTTGATTCCTCCTGATTCTTTTCTTCAAATGACAATTTTACTGAATCCTCCCTCTATGCATGTTCAACTGCTTTTCCCTTATTCTTTTTGGTTAACTTCTTTTTTTTAATAGGTTTTTTTTTTACTTTCTTCTTTACTACCACTGTAGTTCTGGTTTTCGGAGGACCTTGTAATTCCTTAAAATATGCCAACAATTCCACTTCTTTTTTGAAAAATACTTCTTAGCATCATCTGATTATGTAGCTCTTCGTAATGTTCCACTTCTTCTTTTATCCAATCAGTTGCTTTACACGAATAATTCTCCAACATCTTCTGATATTGAGCTTCACAGATTGACCTTTTATCATTGCCTTGAGTTAGATAAGCATACAACTATTCTTTACTCGTTTGAGGTGGATGAGATTCTTTTGAGGACTGTACTTCCTTCTGAGCAGCTTCATTCTCTTCTTTTGTTGCTTCTTCCTGTTCCAATACTACCTTCCTGGGATCCAATCTTCTCTTTTTTACTGGAATAACTTCTTCTGATACCCCTTTCCTTTTCCTTTCTGATCCCCTCATGCTTGTTTGGGTTTCTGCTTCTCTTATGGACATCATCTTAGAAGGACTTTTAACTCCTGACATCAAACTCCTAAAATATCGAGCTTCTGGAGCCAATTTCAGCTGATCCTCCATTCCTAAAACATGATATATAATTCTGGTTAGAAACTGTGCTCCATTCATAAACTTCTTCTGTTCTCAATGCTTTGCTGCTTCCTTCAATTGGTCATGGATGTAGGGAGTTACATCCATTACTCCAAATGGTTTGGTCCTATCCTTATTATTGAACATAATCAGTTTCACTGGCTTATGCGGCATGGTATATCTAGGCAGCTTTGGAAAACACAAATATTGAAGAAACATTCTGATAGCATATTCTTCATTCTCTTTTCCTTTGAAATCCACAAATTTGGAATATTCAGCATAGGTTGCTTTATTCTTCTTGACAAAACTATTATCCAACTTAGTTCCCATGGGATAGAATTGGAGAGCTTCCCTGATGTGTTCTGCTCTTATAGTAATCTGTACCTCTTTGTTTTCTTTGTCCTTGACTGAACATCTGAAATATGCTTCATTGCCTTTGCCAACTTCTAGTAGATTATTCATAACTTGTGATACTCTCTCAGAATCTACAAAGAAAAGAGGTTCATCCAGTAGTCTATGTAACCCCACTGCTTTCCATCTTTTATAATTGACTACAATTTTTTGAAATTTATAGAATTCCTGACATAGCATTGTATACTTATGACCTCCAACTTCTACTGTAAAGATATGTTGACCAATGACACTAAGATCCTTCAGCTCTTTACCTATCTTTTCTTCTTCTGGGATATTGCGCTCTTCATCAGAGTCCAGCTCCACACTTTCCACTGTTGCTTCACTGTCTAAAAACCAATGTCCTCTAGACAAGGTTGCTAAGTCTGCTTTGAAGTCATGAATTGGTAATTCTTTTGCATTCACAATTCTGAGAAAATGTATCATAACCAAAAGAAAACTCCACCCACATGAGTCACAAGAAACATAAAAGAAATCACATTTGTCTTAAGATGTAATGAAAAAAGATATAACTCAATTGAAGTGATCATCACATGTGTAGCAAGATGTCTAGTGTTCTCTTCCTTTCTCTCTTTATGAAAATAATTAAACAATGACTGAAAGAATAGTGACTGCTTAATCCTACCAAATTATAACCTATATCTTGCTTGTGCTATATAACTTATGTAAACAAAAGAGTTGTTGTTTTTTTCTCTCTTTTTCTTTCCCTTTTTTTTTCTTTTTTTTTAAATAATAATTTCCTCTTTTCTCTCTTCCCCTCCTATTTCTTTTCCTAGAAAAAGGATGAGGTAAAGTAAATGGAAATAATTTCCAAGATGTCATAATTCCTTTCTGATGAAATTCTGAATTCTTTAATAAGAATCCAAAGTGTGTGTCTGATGACCATTTTTCCCTTTCCTTCATTTGTGACTCATCATGCTTTTGCACTATTTTTGTATCTTGATCCTTATTTTCTTTCCATTGAAGCAGATCTGATTTTTTAACCCAAAAATACTTAATTCCTACTGATTCCTTTTTTGGAGTATAAAAATCTTCTTTTGATACACAGTACTTGGATGTCTTTGGTTTCCACATCCACTTAGTGTTGCTGCATTTTGTTGATAAGCAGTGCTTGGACTTTCTAGGTCTCCACATCCTTTCAGTCTTGATGTCTCGATGGTTCTGATTATTCCACACTTCCCACCTTTCTTCTGTCTTTTCAACACCTTTGGTTTCTTCAACTTTCTCCTATTTTTGATTGAAATAGATTTGGTCATGAAGAAGTGTTGTTTCTGGTTCCTTTGTAGCTTCTAGTGGAAAAATAAATCCCTCCAAATCTGAGTCATATATATCCTGTTGATTGTCTTGTTATTCATTACTCAATAAAAACATTAAAAACCTTTTGTCATTTATTGTCAATTTAAGCTTCATATTTTCAAAATCCAAAATTACTTTACCTTGTCTAAGCCATGGTTGTCCCAAAATCAATTTCTCGGTCACCATATGATCACGCCATTCTTCACAATCTATTTTCATATATTCTTCATTGAACTTAACTTTAATAGAAGGTGAAGACAAGCTTTGTATTATCTGTCTTTCTAGTGTTTTGATAAATGTTTTACTCTCAGTCCTTTTTAAGTTAAACTTATCCACAAAACTGAACTGATCAAATTAATTTGTGCACCTGAATCTATTAAAACCTTGATTTTCTCATTATGAAGATTCATTGTTATAACATGCAAATGCTCTCTCACTCTTAAAGGTGTTTCACACAAGAGAAATTTTTTAATATCCTTGATTTTTCTTATCCTTTCCTTTGCCTCCTTTTGAGCCTCATATCTGATTTTTTCCTCCTCTTTTTTCTTGTTTTGAGCTTGATGTATTCTTCTCCATTCAAAAACAGTTAATGGAATATCATACCTTTTTACCCTGCATCCACTTATGAAATTTGGCATGATTTCTCCATCTATATTAGCTAATTGGATAGCTCCACTGTTACTAATTTGGTTGATAATATAAGGTCCATGCCCCGTCTTCTGAAATTTTTTCTGATGTTCCTTCACTGTATATGCCAACACTAAATCCCCTTCCTACAAATCTTTTTCTTTAATATGAACATCATGATAAGCTTTTTGCCTTCTTTTATCTGCATATATGCTCATGATTGCTTGAAGTCTGGAAGCTCCAAGTTTTTCCAATTCCACCACTCTCTCAGATAACTCATGTCCAGTCCACTTATATTGATTTCCCACTTTTAACATTAGAATAAGAAATTCTAAAAGCAAGACTGCATTTTGTCCATATACCAAATTAAATGGTGTTGTTCCAATTGCAGTTTTGTATGCCACTCTATAAGCCCATAAGACATGATTAAGTTGCAAATCCCAATCATTCCTATTTGTATTTACCAATTTTGACAAAACAGTGCAAAGTACCTTATTAGTACTTTTTGCTAATCCATTGGCTTGTGGATGATAAGGGGCTGACTTTCTATGACTAATCATGAAATAGTCAGTTATGTTTTCTAATATTTGGTTCAAAAAATGAGTCCCCCTATCACTTACCAATTCAATTGGTAATCCAAATCTGGTGATAATATTTTCATAAAGAAATCTTGTAGTGGTCTGAGCGTCATTACTTTTTGTAGCCCTAGCCTCTGCCCATTTGGTCAGGTACTCTGTGGCTACTAGTATATATTCAGCATGGGATTGTTTTGCTAGAGGATGTATAGGTCCAATGAAATCCAACCCCCATTTACTAAATGCTCTTGCTGAAATATGTGGTACTAATGGCATATCATCTCTTTTATTTGGTTGACTCACTCTTTGACAAATGTCACATCTTTTCACATATGTTCTTGCATCAAGAAATAGAGTTGGCCACCAAAAACCAGAATATAATATGAGTTTAGCAGTCCTTTCACTTGAAAAATGTCCTGCCACTCTAGAATGTGCCATCTCTAACATTTCCATATACTTATTTTCAAGAACACAGATTCTTAAATATCCATCCATCCCTTTCTTGTACAATTGTTCTCCTATCAGTTGATGCTCTTTAGAAATCCTTTGTAAATTCCTTGAGTCTGCACTAGCTCTTACTGGCTCTCCTTTCTTATTTCTTTTCAACTCCTCAATTACGTTTGCACTCCAACCTGGATTTTTCTAAAACCAATACAAAGTTTTAATTTTTGAATTTTGCAAAGATTGGCATTCCCAGTAGTTGGAAACATATTTTTTTACATCCTGAATCTTATTAGGCCAATGTACTCCCATCCTATTGAGATTGTTTAAGGTGATTATCATGGAAGCATGAGTACAAGGATTCCAACAATGAGCTCTTCTTAAATACTGCTGCTACTCATCTTCTGGAGTACAATATTCCAATATACCCATATGATTGAGATGATACAAATGTCCAGCTAGTAGTACAAAATTCCTACTTTGTAATACTAGATGTGTGTTGTTTCCAGATGTTCTGCAAGGTCCCGTGGTTAGCAAAGGTACTAAACTCATGGCCCATTCAGGAATACTTTCTATTTTGAATAGATATGCATCTGGTAAGTCATCATCTAAAGGTGAACTTGGCTCTCTGGTTTGGATTCTGGACAAATGGTCTGCTCTTAAATGAGTTTTTCCTTGTCTGACCACTACCTCAAATTCAAATTCCATCAGTAGGAGGAACCATCTGACTATCCTACCTGTATGGCATGGTTTGTTTACTAAATAGAGTAAGGTTTGGTGATCCACAAAGAATTTAAACTTGTTGGTTAAAAGATAATGTCTATATTTTTTTACAGCAAATATCATTCCCAACCCTTCCCTCTCAGTGGTTGTATAATTTTTTTTTGCATAGTTCAATTGCCTACTAGCATAAGCAATTGGAAAGTCTAATTTGCTCCCTTCTATTGGTTGTGCTAACACATATCCCAAAGCATAATTTGAAGCATCCACATGTACATGAAAAATTTTATTCCATTGTGGGGTTTTTAGAATTGGTGTTGTTACCAAACAAATTTTTAAAGTCTCAAAGGCTTGGTCACATTCTTTGGTCCACTCAAATTTTGTGATCAATGCATACAAAGGTTTTGCAATGTCTGCAAACTTGTGTACAAATTTTATATAATACCCACAATGTCCCATGAAAGTTTGAAGTTCTTTTACATTTGTTGGTCTTGGAAGTTCCATTATGGCCTTAATTTTTCTTTCATCAGTTGAAATTCCATTTCTGGAAACTATGTGACCTAACATTCTCCCTTGCCTCACAAAGAACACACATTTCTCTGGATTTAAACATACTATGTATGTTCCACATTTTTTTAATATATTTTCCAAATCCTTCAAATGATTTTGTCTTTTTAATGAAAAAGTGCAAAGATCATCCACATAAATTTCCATTATATTTCTAAAGACTTCTTTGAATATGTGACACATCAATCTTTGAAAAGTTGTTGGGGCATTAGTTAAACCAAAGGGCATAACCCTAAAGGCATAGATTCCCCATTCTGTGGAAAAGGCAATTTTATGTTGGTCTTCCAAAGCTATTGGTACCTGATTATATCCTGAAAAACCATCCAAAAAGCTAGACCTCTTTACCTGCAACTCTTTCCAAAAGATGGTCTGTTATGGATAATGGATAGCTATCCCTTATAGTTGCAGCATTAACTTTTTTCAAGTTAATACATACCCTGAGTTTCCCATTCTTTTTAGGTACCACAACTATAGGAGGTATCCACTCTGTATACTCAATCTCATAGATGAAATTGGCAGCCAGCAGTTTGTCAATTTCTTCCTTTATTTTAGCAGAGTATTTGTCATTAAATGTATAGTGTCTTTGTTTGCTTTGCATTAGGAGTAATAGGAATCTTATGTTCGCAAATGTTAGGATCAATTCCTTTCAAATCTTTATAACTGTAAGCAAACACATCTCTATATGTTTTTGTCAATTTTCTCAATGCTTCCTCCTCTTGATTTGTCATGTCATCAGTTATTACAATATGTCTCTCTTCCCCCTCTTCTTGAGTGATCATCACCTTCTTAGTTTGTTCCTCATTGTCATATGCCTCCCCCTTTTTCTTCTCTCTTTTTGGTTTTATTTATAGAAGTAACCTTTCTTCTACTTCATAGGTCTTGAAGTTTGTAGGTACATCAAATTGTTGATCTTCTTTCTTTATTTTTTTATTTTTTTCAACTTCTTGATCTTTTTCTATTTTCTTATGTTTATTTTTTTATATGTTCCTGAGATTTTGTCTTTTATAGCATCTGTAGCTTCCACTTCTTCCAGATATTGTGTTTTTCCAGTTTTTAATATTATTCCTTCCTCCTGGTCTTCCTCTGTTTTTGACACCTTTATCATTTGTATTCCTATGTGAAAGATATCATATCCTTCTTCATTTTGAAATTTCACTCCCACATATTCCTCATTGGTCAAATCCATTGTGGTCAAAATCTGATTCCAACCATAAGGCTCAAATTCTTCATCTTTAAATTTTTGTGGTATGTAGCTTTCATCTTGTGATTTCCTTTCTCCTAGACAATCTCCTTTTTTTAACATCCTTTTCTTATCTGTGAGATTCCTTATCACATTACATTTCCAAATTGATGGTTATGTCTCATTCTGATCTTCACTCCCCGATTCTTCACATAATTCTTGATTTTGATGTACTTTGAACCATTCCTGAGGGGACATATCACAATATTGACCATTTCTTAAATTTACTCTAGTTATCCTTCCTTTGCTTTGAAGATATAGGCAATCATTACCCCAATCTTGCACACTTTGCATTTGTCTCATAAATGGTCTTCCTAGGATAATTTCATATGAAGTGGATTGTGGGAATTCAACTATGGCAAAAGTATGCTCTTTCTCTATTCCACATATTTCCACAATCACCTTTTCCCATATTCCTAGGGGTTTTTCTATGTGTCCGTCTGCAAGTTGTAATCTCATTTTAGTGGGTATTAACTCATTTTTTTCCCATTTCTCCCAGGTTTGTTTAGTCATGATAGCCAATCCTGATCCACTGTCTAATATGGCCTTAGCATGATTATTACCAAATTGTATTTTCAAGGTTGAGTTCCCTTCTTCTCCTTCACAGTATCCTCCTATTTTATCAATAGGTATGTACAACAACTCTTCCAATTCTTGTTGCTGTGGATCTAGGTTCTTTGACTTTGTTTCCCAATTTTTTATATTGTGTTGTAAGTGAGGATTTTGTTTTACTATCTCCTCCATTGTGGTGTGGTATAAAATTGTACAGTGTTTGTCTAGATTGATTTGGAAGGTTATTTGTGAAATATCTTCCTGTAAAACTGTACCCCAATCTTGCACACTTTGCATTTTTCTCATAAATGGTCTTCCTAGGATAATTTCATATGAAGTGGATTGTGGGAATTCAACTATGGCAAAAGTATGCTCTTTCTCTATTCCACATATTTCCACAATCACCTTTTCCCATATTCCTAGGGGTTTTTCTATGTGTCCGTCTGCAAGTTGTAATCTCATTTTAGTGGGTATTAACTCATTTTTCCCATTTCTCTCAGGTTTGTTTAGTCATGATAGCCACTCCTGATCCACTATCTAATATGGCCTTAGCATGATTATTACCAAATTGTACTTTTAAGGTTGAGTTCCCTTCTTCTCCTTCACAGTATCCTCCTATTTTATCAATAGGTATGTACAACAACTCTTCCAATTCTTGTTGCTGTGGATCTAAGTTCTTTGACTTTGTTTCCCAATTTTTTATATTGTGTTGTAAGTGAGGATTTTGTTTTACTATCTCCTCCATTGTGGTGTGGTATAAAACTGTACAGTGTTTGTCTAGATTGATTTGGAAGGTTATTTGTGAAATATCTTCCTGATCAAGATGTTTCTTAGCTTCTGATGCATTTGATCCTTTAACTATTGTTTGATGATTGTCTAGTTCCCCCATTTTGAGTTGTGCTTCCTATATGATTTGTTTACATCTTTGCATTCTTTCATCCTCTAAATCTGATATAGGATATGCCATCACATGATCTGTAGGATTTGGTCCATCTTGTATTCTTCCTTTGTATGCTTTTATCAGAGTCTTCAGACTTTGTAAATTTTTTTCCTCCTCCTGAGTCTATGTATTTTGTGGTTGACTATTATTTGAATGCTCCATAGTCTCTTCTTCCAAATTTTTACCCATTATCATCTTTCTTTCCCATCTTCCTTTTTTTCTGTTTTTCTTTTCCTTTGGAAATGGAATTTTCTTATGTTCCTGTGTGTGTGTCTCCTTTGTTGTTTCTTGTTGTTTAGCTTGTGCTCTTGTTATAGCATTTACAGTTACTTGATCATGGTCACTCAATTCTTCTTGCTCCATTATGTTAATTGTTTTTAATGGTATGTTACTAGATGTGTTCTCTTGTTTTTGAGGGTTTCTTGGGCAATCCTTTATTAAGTGTTCCCTACCACAATCCTTGCAATAGGCTCCTTCTATTCTTAGTGTACGAGGTTGTGGGAAGTCTCTAATGAAATGTCCCCTCCCCCCCCCCCCCCTCGCATCTATAACAAGTTATCTTTTGGCTTCCTTTGAATTGGGATTTCTGATTGGACATGTAATTATTAGTTATGTACATGAATGTGGTTGTGTCCATTTCAATTCTCCCGTTTTCAAAGTCCAAGGCTTGCGGTTCTGGTTCTCTTTGTTCATATCCTTCCCAATCTTCCTGATATCCTTCATTCCAATGATAATCCTCTCTGTAAGATGATCTGAGTCTTGAGCTTTCTTCTTCTATTGGTGTGTATTTTACTGGTACTACATTTGTTGGTAATGGTGGTTGTTTTCTAAGTACAGGCCTTGGTTGCTCAACAAATCCTGATTCTCTTTGTAAGTTGTGTTGGTTCACATATTCTCTTTCTTTAATGGGTTGTTTATTGTAGAAGCACTCTTCTCTAGTATGGTTTGTCCATTTTCTTTTTAAGGTATAGTATTTGAGTGTTTTTCTATCTTGCAAATGTTGTGGTTTGTGATAAGGACATTGTTGAACTAAATGATTTTCTCCACAATTATAGCACTTCTTATTGGTTGCTATCTTGGTGTTTATCAAATTTGTCTTGGTGTTAACTTCTAGGGCTTTAGCAATAGCTTGTGCTAATTCTTCTGCTGGTGGAATTTTATCCTCATTTGTTCTTGGTTGGTCAAATGTTATTAAATCTTGTCCTTTGTTATCCTCTAAGTCTATTGCCTCTTTCACACATGCTCCTAGATCAAGACATCTCCTATGATACACCAAGGTTCTTAATTGTGCACATCTCAATCCTTCTATGAACAAAGACACTTGTCTTGCCATTGATGGTACCTCTTCTCTTGGACATCTATCAATGTATTGCTTGAATCTCCTAGCTGGCTCTCTAACATTTTCATCTTTTTGTTGTTTAAAACTATGTATCAGGGTAGCTGTACTATATTTAATTCCAGTTTTTGAAAATTCCCCTATAAAGGCTTCAAGGAAGGATTCAATATCTGGATACATTTCCTTTCTCAATGTAATGAACCAAGATAATGCAGGTCGAGTTAGGGTTAGACCAAATGCTTCAAATTTTACTTTATAATCTTCTACTTCTTCTGCCCTA
Source organism: Ceratopteris richardii (assembly GCA_020310875.1). Classification (NCBI taxonomy): domain Eukaryota; kingdom Viridiplantae; phylum Streptophyta; class Polypodiopsida; order Polypodiales; family Pteridaceae; genus Ceratopteris; species Ceratopteris richardii. Next base: position 150,425,885 of record CM035408.1, on the reverse strand, counting down.
ATTAATTGTCTAAATTCTGCAGCATGGGCATGAGGATCAGAGTACCCTTCATATTGATTCTTCATGCATTTATCTACTTGATAGGGCATAAGCATTCTTCCATGGTTTTGCCACTGATGTCTCCTTCTGATTGGAAAATCATTCATTCCTTCTGCTTCTCTTTCAAAAGAATTTGGGGAAGTGTGTACTCTCCTACCTTGTTGTTGTTCAATATTAGTGTGAGCTTCATTTTGTCTTGGCAAGTCTGGTTGCCCTAGGTTTTGTTCCCAAGGTCTCTTGTCTGCACATTTCCCTAAATCATTAGAGTTTTCTGGATCCTGTGAAAATATGTATACACACCCCTATCTATCCTCATATCTGCCATCCTTAAATTGTGCTACTGGTGTTAAATTTAAGGGAACTTCTAAGTTTCTCATCCTAATGAGAAACTAATGCATGCCATCTTGATACACATAGGTTCCAAACCTATTTGTATACATGTACTTGAGAATATTTCTATAATCACTAGTTTCAGAGGCTTCATTTGTTTCATTTAGGTTTTCCATGTTATCTATTTGTCCTAAATCCTTTTCTTGTAAATCTCCTAACACTAGCTCTATCTCCTTCCTTTTTAACTCTTGTTTATTAGGTGTGAACAATTTATTACCAGATCTCAAAATCATCCAACTAATTCACGATTCTGTGAAGAGAATCGTGTTTGTCACGATCCTGTGAATAGAATCGTCTTTTCCACAATCTTGTGAATATTCCAGATTTTCCACGATTCTGTGAATAGAATCGTGTTTCTCACGATCCTATGAATAGAATCGTGTTTCTCACGATCCTGTGAATAGAATAGTGCTTCCCACGATTCTGTGAAGGAAATCGTGTTTCTCACGATCCTGTGAAGGAAATCGTGTTTCTCACGATCCTGTGAAGGGAATCGTAATTTTCACGATCCTATGAAGGGAATCGTGATTTTCACGATCCTATGAAGGGAATCTTGATTTTCATGATCCTGTGAAGGGAATCGTGATTTCACGATCCTGTGAATAGAATCGTGTTTCTCACGATCTTGTGAAGGGAATCGTGATTTTCACGATCCTGTGAATAGAATCGTGGTTCTCATGATTTTGTGAAGGGAATCGTGATTTTCATGATCTTATGAAGGGAATCGTGATTTTCACGATCTTGTGAATCGAATCGTGTTTCTCACGATCCTGTGAAGGAAATCGTGTTTTTCACGATCCTGTGAAGGAAATCGTGTTTTTCACGATCCTGTGAAGGGAATCGTGAGTTTCACGATCCTGATCCTAGACAATCGTGATTGCTCACAATCATTAAAAACACGATTTTCTTATGAAAATCGTATTCTGGGAATCGTGCTTTTGAGTTCAGAATCGCGATTTTGAGGTTGTTCTCAGAATCACGATTCTGAGCAGATTCTTATAATTTTTTAGTTTTTGATTTTTTAAGTTCTTTCTTCTCTATTAGAAGCACCTTATTAAAATATTATCATGCAATAAAAGATCTTTCATCAAAAATATTAATTTCCCTTCAAAAAATTCAAAAAACTGAAAGTCGCGATTTCGTGTTTTTTAACAACTTTCTGTGTTTCTGTCCTTTTACCAAAATGTTGAACTTGAAATTATGCAAAAACTTGTTGTAAGAAAATTACATTTCTGCCTGATAGAAATGTTCAAAAAGCTTTGTATGTGCAAAAGGTCACAATTCTGTTAGCTCCTCTCACTCACTCTTTCACTCAAATGAATTTTTTTCTGAGATTTCAGGCTTTTATAGTCTTCAGACAATCACGATTGTGAGTGATTTTCAGAAAATTTTAAATTCTCACTGTATGATTCTTGTCCCTTAGCAATTCTGTGGTTTTAATTCACAAATCTTATCCCTTCCAACAAAATTTGCTCTCTTTATTCTACTGATGAAAATCGCGATTTTGTACCCAATTCTCCAATCTGATCACTTGATGCTCAAATCTTACTGAAATTTTGAAATTTTGATTTCATCTACTCATACAACTTATGAAACCTTTTAAAATCACTTACCTCATTACCCAATAGTGCAAATAAGTCAAATTCTTTATCTTATTGAAAATCGCGATTCTGTGATGAGAATTGTGTTTTTCTCTAAACTTCTTGCTTTTGCACTTTTTGACTTTTCTTCCCTTCTGGTCTTCTCCAATGTTCTTCACCGACTCCAGATCACTTGTCACCTGTAATTATGCACCACCAAACTCATTCAAAGAAATTTTTGAAAAATTTAAACAGCAACTTTTACTCTATATATTTTTTATTTTATTTTTTTCAGTATCTGGATTTTTCTTTCACTATTCCCCTTCCCCTTTTCAACACAAATCCTCCTACAAAATTTCTTAAGAAAAAGAAATTTGTTTGGATTTTTAATAGATTTTATGAATTTTTTAGTATTTTAATCCTAAATCAAGGTAAACACTTATCTTAGGGGTTTCTTGTTCCAAGATCCATTGATCTTTTGTTTCATGATTGGTTATATTCTTTTATGCTTGCAATCTAGTCAGTTCGGAAGTAGAGCTTTTCAAGTAAACATGTGCTTAAGAAGTACAAGTATCAATTCATGCAAAGATAAACTCAAATACCTTTTTTTTTCAAGAGGCAAATAAATCTTTTCTCAAGATTATTATTTTACCTTGGATAAACAAATGGATCTATCAATTTGCACCTAGCTACTTTACTTGACTTTCCTCATTGCAATCATGTCATCTTTTCCAAGATTTAACAAATTTGTTTGGTACTTAGTCAAAAATCACTCTACATATGCAAAGATAGTCACATTTTACCTTCCCTTTCACAATCTTGATTCAATTTTTTCCACACACCTGCACTTTACTCTTAAAAGGTATGAGCAACTATCAATTTGCAAGAATTTCTCAACTTCTTTATCCCAAAAGGTTAACTCATGCTTTCTTTTCCCAAAATACAAGCAAAGAAACCTACCTTTTCAATTTTTCTTTCTTGATTATAGAGTATAAAAGAAACTTGGAGAAGCTTGTCGAAGGTAGAAAAGTGCATTTCGAAGCGACGAAGTTTGGTCAAGCCAACCGGCACAAAACTAGCCCTTGAGCTTATGGAGACTCAAATACACCTTATAGGCATGTGATAAATGCAAAGAAACACACTATGTACCTTGGAGCATCAAGGAGAATGAGTCGATACAAAACAGATAGGTTCGTGGGTCGACTAGCTCAAAAACTTACTATCTATGGAAGAGACAATGAACTTCAAATGCCCATAGCGACCAGCGTGATTACAATTAGAAAAAATCTTTTTATGGGAGTGATACACATAGGGTTGAGTGTATGGAATGCACAAAAATATAAGGAATAAGCAAAATATGCTATAGGAATGAATGCGACATTCACCGGTGGTACTTCCTATTTTTTAGGAATACGTAGAGATTGACCCCAAGGCAGAAAAACTAAGATTTCTCCAAATCTGCTGAACCAAAATGCTTTGAAAATTTACAAGCATACACTAGACACTAATACCTTTCCAATGAGTCCTCTTGCACTCAATTTGAAGCTCTGAGGAGAGAGCAGCAGCCTCTGCAAGATTACTGTTGGCGAAGAAGATGATGCAGAAAATTGAAGGAGCAAGACAATGATGGTCACAAGTGGATGTATATTGCTTCCATGTATAATAAAAGTGATTTCAACTCCTTATATAGCCTCTATGAGTGTTCCATGACTTTTACAACTTGAATTTGAATTCAAATGAAGGTGGGAATGGTTGTTGGAGGGAATCAATTCACTTCCCTACAATCTAGGAAAAGTAAAGATCTTGATTGATCTACTTTTAGGTGATTGATTGCTTGATTGAATGCAACTTCAACCACCACAAATTCGTGGGATTTGGGCTCTATCTTTCTACCTTTACATGTGTACAACTCAAGGCTTTTACAACGGTAAATGAGCCATCAAAAATTTCTCAAAAAAATACAATAAATGAGTATATGAAAAAGAACTCTCCAACGGATATTCGTTCGACGTGATAGCCTTTGATGTAGATCAAATCCACCTCAAGCATAGTGTAAGCTTGATGTTCCAACAGCTCCCCCTCAAGCTAAAGTATGCTTGAGTCTTCATTCTCTGATAGGTTGAATAATTGCCATAGCTTTGAATCTACAAAGCTTTATTCCATCAAGTGCCTTCGTCATCATATCTGCTACTTGCTTTTCAGTCGGAACAAAAGAAATATCAATCTCCTTTGCCATGAGCTTCTCCCTGATGAAGTGATAATGGACTTCTATGTGCTTGGTTCTCGCATGGAAAATAGGATTTGCCGCTAGATGCATGGAACTTACATTGTCTCCAAATATGTGAGGTTTGGAACTCACAAGTCCCAAATCTGTATACAATGCTTTTAACCATATTGCCTCTTGAGTTGCTATGGTCAAGCCTCTGTACTCTGCTTCAGTTGAGGATAAAGCAACTGTTGGTTGCTTCTTGGAACTCCATGACACTAGCTTTGAACCTGCAAATGCTAAGTAACCAGATGTACTTTTTCTATCATCCTTAGCTCCTGCCCAATCTGCATCTGAGTAGATTTTGATATCCAAATCTGAAGAGTAAGGATAGAATATACCTTCGTTGATTGTACCTTTGAGATACTTAAGTACTCTCTTAGCCGCATCCATGTGTGGTCTTCTCGGTGAGTGCATGAACTGACTAAGCACTCCCACACTATATGAGATGTCTGCCCTTGTGTGAGTAGCATATATCAAGCTACCTACCAAGCTTTGATACTTTTTAATGTCTTCAATTTTCTCACCTTCATAAACACTTAGTTTATGATTCATCTCCAAAGGTGTACCTGCAGGTTTAGTGTTCTCCATTTTGAACTTGAGAAGAAGATCCTAAATGTATCTTCTTTGAGTCAAATACATTCCTTCATCTGTGTATATCACCTGCATACCTAGGAAATATGTGAGCTCTCCTAGATCACTGATTTTGAACTCCTCTTGCATTTGTCTCTTGATCCTTTGAATGCCATTTAGATCATCACCTGTCACAATAATATCATCTACATATACACATAGATAGATAACCTCATTGTGGTTCCTTTTGATGAATAGAGAAGGATCTGAGCTGCTAGCTTTGAACCCTTGATCTTGAAGATATGTAACCAACCTGTAATTCCAAGCTCTTGGAGCTTGTTTCAATCCATACAATGCTTTCTTAATTCTGCAAACATAAGATGGATGATTAGGGTTTTCAAAACCTGGTGGTTGTGACATGGATACCTCTTCACTTATCCAACCATTTAAGAATGCATTTTTCACATCAAGTTGGAGGAGTCTCCAATTCCTTGCAGCAGCTACACTTATCAATGTCCTGATTGTAGTCATCTTTGCAACTGGTGAGAATGTTTTCTCATAGTCTATAGCATGAGTTTGTGAGCATCCTTTGGCAACTAATCTTGCCTTGTACCTGCAAAGGGAGCAAGTAGGGAGCTCCAAGAAGTGTATGTCAAATTTTCAGAAGAATCCCCTACAGAAATAGTGATTTTCATCACTAAAAACCATTGTAAATACCATTATCTATTTTTAGTAACTCCATTTTGTTCAAGCCGAGGAGTCCTCGAGCTTGAGGAGTATTAGAAGTACCATCGTACCAATTTTCATAATTTTTAGACTTCGTTTGAGCCCTCAAATAAGCCCTGGAACCTAATTTTTAACTAGGCCGGACACTAGGTCTGGACAGAGCCAAAACTAGTCAAAAAACTATAAAAAGAGCTAGAGAGCTCATTTTTGGGGTTAGCTTGTTAGAGAATAGAACTTTTGTAAGAGAACTCTTTTGCAATCTAAGCTTTCCATTGTTCCTCTCTTTGATCTTACTTTGCGCGCGTGTGTGTGTATGTGTGTGCATGTTTGTGTGCTTTCACTCATGCACTTGTGCCTTCACTTGCTCGTGGTCTTCATACCGGTCCTCACGTCTCCGCAGATTGACAAGTAAAGGAGGTGGTGCTTACGCTTGAGCTACACCAAATTTTGGCGCCGTTGCCGGGGAGAGAGCTTCGAGGACGAGCGTTGTGATGGTAAGATCGTAGATTTGCAACGTTGGAAGGTAAAAAAACTATCATTTCAGTTCATTTTCTGTTTTTTCCTCTTCCTCTTCATCATCATCATCATCTCCACCTTCTTCCATCTTCTTCTTCATAGAAAATTCTTGTTTTTAGTGCATTTTCACCATCTTCATACCATTTTTCATGCATTATTGTGTGGGAAGGAGTTAGGAGAAGCAAGGGAGAGCAAGCGCTGTGTTTTTTTTCATGATTTTCTGCTCATACGGAGCTCGCCATAGCCGGCGCTCAGAAATTTGAATTTCCCGCCAAAAAACACGATTCTCTGATGAAAATCGCGATTCTGTGAAAATTCAAAATTTTTTGAAAAATCACGATTTTCTGTTTTCCCGCCTAAAAGTGGGCTGAAAAAATCACGATTCTGTGGTCATTCTCAGAATCACGATTCTGTGATTGTGCTCAAAATCGCGATTCTCACAAATCACGATTTTCAGTCAAAAAACACGATTTTGAGAAAACACAATTCCCTACTCAAAATCGCGATTCTCAAAAAATCACAAATTTCAGTAAAAAACACGATTTCGTGAAAAAAAAGGCGATTCTATGTAATCACGATTTTTTGCTCAAAATCGCGATTTTCTAAAAACACGATTTTGTGCTCAACATCGCGATTTTCATGCCAAAAACACGATTCTGAGAAAACACGATTTTCAACGGGCTCAAAATCGCGATTCTCACAAATCACGATTTTCAGCAAAAAACACGATTTTGTGAATCACAATTCTCTGAGTCAAAATCGCGATTTTCATGCAAAAAACACGATTTTGAAAAAGTACGATTCTGTGATTGTGCTCAAAATCGCGATTCTCACAAATCACGATTTTCAGTCAAAAAACACGATTTTGAGAAAACACGATTCCCTACTCAAAATCGCGATTCTCAAAAAATCATGAATTTCAGTAAAAAACACGATTTCGTGAAAAAAAGGCGATTCTGTGTAATCACGATTTTTTGCTCAAAATCGCGATCTTCTAAAAACACGATTTTGTGCTCAACATCGCGATTTTCATGCCAAAAACACGATTCTGAGAAAACACGATTTTCAGCGGGCTCAAAATCGCGATTCTCACAAATCACGATTTTCAGCAAAAAACACGATTTTGTGAATCATGATTCTCTGAGTCAAAATCGTGATTTTCATGCAAAAAACACGATTTTGAGAAAATACGATTCTGTGATTGTGCTCAAAATCGCGATTCTCACAAATCACGATTTTCAGTCAAAAAACACGATTTTGAGAAAACACGATTCCCTACTCAAAATCGTGATTCTCAAAAAATCACGATTTTCAATAAAAAACACGATTTCGTGAAAAAAAGGCGATTCTGTGTAATCACGATTTTTTGCTCAAAATCGCGATTTTCTAAAAACACGATTTTGTGCTCAACATCGCGATTTTCATGCCAAAAACACGATTCTGAGAAAATACGATTTTCAGCGGGCTCAAAATCGCGATTCTCACAAATCACGATTCTCAGCAAAAAACACGATTTTGTGAATCACGATTCTCTGAGTCAAAATCGCGATTTTCATGCAAAAAACACGATTTTGAGAAAATACGATTTTCTGTGGGCTCAAAATCGCGATTCTCACAAATCACGATTTTCAACCAAACAACACGATTTTGTGAAAAAAACACGATTTTGTAAATCACGATTCTCTGAGTCAAAATCGCAATTTTCAAAAACACGATTTTGTGCTCAACATCGCGATTTTCAAAAACACGATTTTGTGCTCAACATCGCGATTTTATGAGTTCACAAAATCGCGATTCTCTGAAAGTTCACAAAATCGCGATTTTCTCCAAAGGTCCTGTTTGCCTGTTTTGACCCCCAGGAGCCTGAATTGGCATAACTTTTTCATCCAAAGTCCATTTTTTGAGCTCTATAGCTCGTTGGAAAGCTCGTTTCAAATCCTACACGACCTCAACTGTTTTTTTCAAGAATAACGCGTTGATTTTGAGATAGGATAATTTGAAGTTGACCCTCAAGTGGGACTAGGGAACCAAGGGGACTCCAAAGAATTTTGAACCATACCAAGGGGAAAATTTAGACTCTTGACTAAAGCTTATGAACCTGAGATCTGGTAGACACTTAGGCAAGGATAAACAAAGCATTAGATCTTCTGAGGCTAGTGTCAACCATACATCCAAGTCTTGGGCACAACAACTAAGTGGTCATCTTTTACTAAGTTCAGACACAAATGATTCAGAAATGTCTTTTAGTATGGGAAAACCTGCAGGTGGCTCAGGGACTTCCCATCTACAAACACCAGAAGGTCCCTATAAGACACAGTTGGAATATATTCGGACCAACCAATTAGGTGCTCGCATCTATGAGGATGGTCTGAGACGATCAGTGGTCCAACTCAAAAATCCAGATCAATCCTTTGGACTTGAACACCCGGTGGTCAAGTTCGAAGAGGGTTCATACATTGATAAGGAAGGAACCATGTATGTGGTCACCAACCTACCAGATAGGACTGATGAGTTTGGAAATGTCATTCCTGAGAATGAAATAGGAGACCTAGAACAAGGAAATGTAGGACAAGGACCCCAGACTCCTAGAGGTAAGTCAGTTTTGACCCGAGTGATCACTCCAGACTGGATCCCTCAAGATAACAAAAGCATAGAACTATTTTTGAATAGAGAAACAGAGGAAGCCTTTTGGAGATTCAAGCCAGATCAACCTAGCCAATTGGGCATAGTCATCATCTACGAGTTCAAGGATCCAGAGATGCCAGGCAAAGTTGTTTACCTGGATAACACATCAGAGAGAATTTTCTTGGTAACACAACATGATAGACATGCATATACTTGGAAGAATGAATTGATTTTCCCCCCACCAAGATCCAATGTTTCCCATGGCCTCCAAGGAGTAGGATCATCCCACGCTCATGAAGCCCAGAGAGAAAGAACTAGAGAGAGACCTGAGGTAAGTTTTGCACACACCGTGGGCAGGAATAGATGAGGATTTGAAAATGAAAGACCTAAAAGAGAGAGACATCAAGCACATAGGCAAAAAAGAGATGAACATGATTTTCCATTGCCTAGACCCCGAGAGCACCCAAGAACCCTTAGACCCACTCAAGTGATCAAGGCAATGAAGAATTATTTTGACGGGTCAGGAGATCCTTATGATCATGTGGCCGAGTTCAAACAAGTGTTAAGAGCTGAACAGGTTGAGGATTTATTCACCCAATACGAGGCATTTGGTTTGACTCTTAAGGGCACTGCCTTGGCTTGGTTTCAACCATTGAGTAGTCGCAACTATCGCGATATAGGTCAACTGCTAGACGAATTCATTGTAGAATTTTCCAAGAGTGGTATCAGGCATAACACATCATCCTTGATCCACAGTTTCAAGCAGACACCCCAAGAAACAGTGCGACTAGCAGGTAGAAGGTTCAGACAGTACCTAGAAAGATGCCCTGCTCCCGAGTTACCCACACCAGCCAAACAAGTGGCTTTGTTCTTAGATGGCTTACTGAGCACAAAGTTAAGATCATATGTATATTTGAAAGAGCCTAGATCCATAGAAGAGTGCGTGCGGACATGCATTGACATAGAAGATAGCTTGGGTGAGGAGTTAGGATTGTCCAAACTCTATAAGGATTCAGATAGTTCTACTAGTCATACTTCAAAAATCTCCACGGAAATAGAGGAGATAGCTGAGCAAGTTGCCAAGAAGCTGGGAGTCCAAAATAAACAAACACAGAGAGTCACTCCAGTGAATCGGTGTTATACTTGTGGGGGCGACCACATGGCTAATGTATGCCCAATGCAAAACCAAAACATTAGAGAAAGGAATGCTCCATATTGCACTATTGAGAGAAAATACACAAACCACACGGCTCAAGATTGTCCCTACAATAGGCAGGCTGTTAAACAGAATTATCAGCAACCTTACCCACAAGGTAGGTATCAGAACCAATACCAACAGCCATATTATAGACCACAATAGCAATATCAGGTACCATATAGGCCACAATCTGTCTTGGGAAACCAACCACCAGCTCCAGCCAACGTGATTCCAGTCAAATATGCTGTGGGAGAGGAAAATCCAAATAGAGCATTGGTGCCCCTAACCCCATTGATACCAGATAATGATTCTCATGCTCATAGTTCAGACTACTCCCATGAAGGTAGTCCACATGCGTATTACACAGAGTCACCTGAACATAGTGAGATTTACTCGCATCAATATGAGGCACCACCTATGGAGCAAAATTGGGAGCCAGAATACTCCAATGTCATGTACACAAATCCTAACCCTAGGCCCCAATTGAGACAAATGAGACCACAAGCCCTTAGAGGATCTTGTTTTAGATGTCAAGGTGATCATTTCATTCGTGACTGTCCCCACCCATCATCTCCGAGTCAAGGACAGGCTATCACGATACAGGCTTTTTGCCCTGATTGTGGCAAAGACCATCTCCCTAGAGATTGTCCAAGAAACCCCTCCAGTGCACCCAAGATTACACCCATTAATGTGGTAGGCTTAGTGGCGGATTCAAGTGCAAGTAGCAGTAATGTGGCACCTATACAGGCAGTTACTAGGGCACAAGCATTAAAACAAGATAAACCAGCAGAGCAATCGGAGTCGAGTGAATCAGGAGAGCCTAGTAAGAGGAAAACAAGAACATGGAAGGATACCAGAGAAAAGGCCAATTGTAAGTGGAATAAAAAGTTATCGGAACTAGAAGAAAGCTTGAAAGACGCAAAAACAAAAATAGAAGACATTGCATCTCAAAACCCCTCGCATGCCGAAACTCCATCCATTCCACCTCATCGCACCCCACCACCCATTGTAAATAGACCGCAACCAGGGTCTGTTCTTGCATATCCAACCCCAGAAGGCTTGGACATGATGTTCAAGGCCTACCAGGCTCGACTTCAAGAAGGGCCTACAGCTGCAAACCTAGACAAGAGTTACCCTAGAGCGGACTTAGAGATTGAACGGATGAAAATGTGCATGAAAATGGTAGAACAAGCTCAAGCTATACTTGAGACTAGTCAAAAGTTCAATCAGACAAACTTTGTCAAAGGGGATTTGCATTTCCAGGGCTTACTAGAACGATTAGAGCAGTTGGTAAACAAACCACAAGTTTCTTTACCTCCACAGGCTCAACCAATTATTGAAAGAGGAAGCTCACCACCAATGGGAGCTTATGTTCCTAATTCCATGGATCCAGGAATACCTCCTTCAATTCAACAGTACTCTCAAGAGTTCTTGCGGGAAATACAAGAAGATAAATGGGCCAAGGAGAAGGGTAATTCCCCTCCTATTCCTGAGATTGATGATCTTCATGATCAATTTCCCCAAGACATTCCATCTATTTACGGAGATGAAGCAGAACAACAAGAGGACGAAAGGTTAGATTTTGAATCTAATACCTTAGAAGAACTGCCTCAATTTCCAGGCCCATGGGAATCTGAATCTCTCCAGATTAGAGCTCCCACAATACTGGTAAGAAATGAAGACTCAATGGTTCCAAGGAACACTGATGTCGTGAAGAACACTAAGGTTCAGTGTCATCTCACTGTAGAAGAGCTGCTCAAAGCAAAACCTGAGCTTTGGAATCATGTGAAGGATCAGGTTCCAGAACTTGATTCCAACATGCCAAAAGCAGGCTCCAAGCAAAGGGTACCAGAGATACCTCTAGACAAAATAGGGGACATGTGTGAGGGTGAAGAAGGTAATACTTATCTTCCAATCACCTACCAAGGTTACACAACCAAAGCAATCATAGATTCAGGTGTTGGTATTGCCATTGCGACCACCTCCTTGTGGAAGCAATGGGGCAAACCCACATTAAGACCAACTAGAATGAAGCTTCAAATGGCTGATGGTCATTTTGAAAGACCTCTAGGATTGCTAGAAGGGATCACTCTAACCACTTGTGGTGTAGAGTTTGAGCACACATTTGCTATATGTGACTTTGAGAAAAATAATGTCTATGAGATGATCCTAGGAAGACCCTTCCTACGACAATTGCAAATAGTATAGGATTGGGGAACTAACTCCTTGTACTTACAGCACTTAGGGGTCACCACCAAGGTCAATTGAAGGATTACACCTTCAGAGATGTACCACCCCTACAGTGGAATTCTATCCACAAAGCGAAAGAAGATTCCATCTCTGTGCATTCTGAAAGTTCACCTGATCCATCATGGCTGCATGAAGATACTCATTTGTGGATGTGCAAGGTCGCAAAGGAAGAGGAAAAACGTTTAAAGGCAAGAGAAGAAGGAACTTCGCTAGGAGATAGACCAGTTAGGGACCCAGCCTACACACCGATGATCTTTCCAGATGAGGAGTTTGAGCCTCATGGCTGGCCAGAAATCTTAGCCACCATGGACATTGCTGTCAATGAGGAACAGTGGACACCTCATTGTGATGAGGAGGGTTATGATATCTCAGTTTTCATGTGTCAACCCTTGCTAGAAGAATGTGACCCTAGTGATGTCATAGAAGAAGAAGAGAATGACGATGATCTGGAGTCTATTGTGATGGATAGTTGCTTTAACTCAGAGCAGCACTATCTAGAAGATATAGGAGTGTTCACCCAAAAAGAAGAAGAACCTCTCACAAGTATTAAAACAGTAAACTCAAAGGATGGAAGTGAGAGTAGTCAAAAGAAAGAGAAAAGAAAAGCAGTGAAACAAGAAGAGGAGGAATCATTGTTTGAAGTACCAGAAAACTTCAAGAAATATGAAGTTGACGACCGCAAAATTTTGGTACGAATGCCTAAGAGAGAGGCCATCATAGGAGAATCATATGATAATAAAGAAAAGACCAAGAAGATTGTAGTGACCATTGAAGAGAACGAAGAGAGATGCACATATATAGGAGATGACCTAAGTGCAAGAGAAGAAATGGAGCTCATAGCTCTATTAAGGGAATATAGGGATGTGTTTGCATGGCACTATAGAGACTTGAAAGGGGTAGATCCAAGAATTTGCTCTCATACTATCCCCATGACTGCTCATGCTAAGCCCACCAAACAGAAGCCCTACACATATAATGATACCTATGCAGCCAAAATAAAAGAAGAAATTGATAGGTTGATTGAAGCTAGATTCATCTATGAGATTGAGCATACTGAATGGGTGTCCCCCATTGTTGTGGTACCCAAGAAGAACGGGAAGTTGCGAGTGTGTATTAACCTTAAAAAAGTTAATGCCACTACGATTAGAGATAGTTATCCACTTCCAATCACAGAACACCTATTGGAGCGTGTTGCAGGCAAGGAAGTTTATAGCTTCCTTGATGGATTTTCAGGTTACAATCAAGTAGCCATTGCCCCAGAAGATCAACACAAAACAGCTTTTGCTATAGAGTGGAGAATCTTTGCATTTCGTGTGATGCCATTTGGGCTCACCAATGCACCTGCAACATTCCAAAGGCTCATGTGTCATGTCTTCAAAGAGTTCTTGCGAAAGAGCTTAGAAGTGTATGTGGATGATTTATGTGCTCATTCCCAAGAAAGAAGGTTTCACATCCCTGAGCTCAGACAAATCTTCAACAAGTGTAGAGAATATCGAGTGTGTCTGAACCCAGAAAAGTGTGTGTTTATGGTGCGTCAAGGTAAAATCTTAGGTCATATTGTTTCTAAGAATGGAATCTCAACAGATGAAGATAAGGTACGAGCCATAGCGGAGCTACCAAGGCCAAGGAATATTAAAGAGGTACAAGCCTTTATGGGCCATTGTGGATACTACCGTAGGTTTATCCACATGTGTGTACTTGAGCCAAGACGACTCAAGGACTCGTGCCAATGAGACTATACCTCAATTGCCACACAAGTGCATATAGTGGGTACTTTGACACACATTTAAATGTCAATCCTAAGGAGCGACTTACCAAGTGTATGAAGACGTGTGCACACGTGATGGAAAATGAAGTGGTTTAGCTAGCATGCATGAGAAAAGACTACATACCTCTCACACTCTTTGAAATACTGAAAGTGTTTGCCGCAAGCCCCTCACAGCAGTTTTAGTATTTTGAGGTTTTCTCCCAGCCCAGAACTCCGATCATAGGCAATACGGTACTCATTTCGAAGCTGTCGACGAGACGAATCCAACGGTGGTGGTTTCACTCAATTCTGACCACTCTGCTTCAAGTTATGGCAGAAACAGTGAATGACGGGAATCACAAATACCCGCGCCACAGCTTCTCTTAGCTTACGCACGCACTACAGCAGCTCAAAACAAAGGGGAAGGGGTAGACAACAGTCCTACACATGCATTTCAAGCATAACACACACATACAAGAGCGAAATGAAGATCAAAATCAGCAAGAAAGAGGCAAACTCGAAAATTCTGAAGAGCTCCTTCTTCACAATGGCAAGAGTTTTCTACAAAGAGTCACAAAGTAACTTATATACATGAGCCCTAAGTTTGGTCCTTTCACACAAGTGACCGGCACTTTATTCACTAAGAGACTAATTTCCTACTATTGTACATGGGTAATCTCTACTCTTCTGTGGGGATGCATCTAGAGGACTCCTCTAGTGCATTTACAAGGGAAAATATATTACAAGAGTGGCTATGATACAAAATATGATGCCCAAATCGGAAAAATTTTAGGGCCCGTCTTTTTCTCTGCTTTGTGCTTTCTTTAGCTCTGCAACACTCTCCCCCTCTTCGTCTTTGTCGTCCCTTGACAGGCTTGCTTCTTGTCATCAGTTTGTTGTCCGTACGCATCCACTGGTCAGCATTGCCTGATTCTTGATCTTGCATTACGTTTTGGAGGCGCTCTGATTTTCTCCGCACGCTTCCCTTGGTCAGTGTTGTCTGTAGTTAAACAGACATGCAGATTTGATGGCCTTCTTGATTCAAGCTCTACTACTCGAGAGCCTGTTGCACTTGTCTTGCCTGTTGACTCGGGTTGCCACGCACGCCATCAGTGACTAGGAATGTGCTGTTCTTAGTCACCCTCTTAAACTTTTCAGCCTCTACCCCTTTCTAACTTTTGGTCCTCTGATTTGTCCTGGTTGCACACATCTGACCCTGTTGTATTGCTTTGAGGCTCTTTGCTTTTTTCCACCGTGCATGCCCTGGCTGTTTTCTCTTTTCGCCTGATGCGTGCCCCTGCGGGGCTCTGTGTAGAGATGGGTAATGTGCCCCTGCGGGGCTTCTTGCAGAGATATATCTTCAAATGTTGCTTCTTAGTGAAGCTGCTTCTTTCGTTGTCTTCTTCTTTTTCTCTTCTTACTCGATTCTCCCTCAACACTGCCCCCCTCCTGGACTCTGTCATCCTCGACAGGCTTTGATAAGCGACGGGCATATGTTTGATAAACTCTTTGCTCTGTATCATTTAGCAGATTTGCTTCACGTATCATGAGTTGTTTCCATTGTTCTGCTTTCACACCGTCATTAGGTGGCTGTCTGTGATCTGCGAAGAAGCTGAGTTCATATGCCACTAATCTGGCATTTAGATTAGATGACATCTTCAAAAAGATTTCGGAATCTATTTCAAAAAATCCTGTGAAGAAAGCTTCTTCGAAAGTCTGCATATATACACTTGGCAAGAACATAACTCTAGAATAATAAGCCATTATTGTTGGGCGGCTAGGCATAACTGAGAGATCAAAAATGAGGATCTCCGTGCCCTGATTAATACCAATGAAGTTCAAAAAGGTGTAAGCCGCGTGCTTGAATACTTTCAAAACTGTGAGGATCATGCTAAGTATTTTGTTTGTCATTTTTACAGCTAAATCAGGTACTGTCGCGTAATTCTGTAGCCAAAATTCTATGGTTTTGACCATATAATCCTCCGTTGGTAAATAGTTATGTGGCGGGCTCGGAAGCATAGGATAATTGAGCCACTGCTTATTGATAGTGCCGCTTCTTTGCAAATCCAAAAATTCCCTGGTATCCCTTCTGCGTGGTAATGGACAAAATGAAGGGTTTACCTGGAATGCATATGGTGCTGCTTGCCAATGCACTCGTAGTGTGGGATGTTTCTCCAAAAACCTTCATCGCCACACTGGTTGCGCAGCTTCAAACTCTGCTTGAGTGTATGCGAATGTGTCATGTTTGAAGTTTAGCTGCTCATCTGGACTCTTCCTTGTAATCTTTATTATATAGCGTCTTGTCTTTTCTTTCAAGAGTCCATAGGGAATATTGAAGGGCTTCATGATTTTGTCCAGGTCTTTACCTTTGATCTTGGCCTCTTTCATGACTTTTACCACTTCATTTTCAAAATTTTCTGTTAATCGGGACACCACTAGTGCACGTTCCTTCTGACTTATTTCTGCAGTATATGGCATAGGATGATCATCATGTATATCCGCCATCTGCTCACGTACTGGAGAATTATAGATCTGGTGAGATAGAGGGCTTACTTCTACCTCGTCAGTAGGATTTTCCTTATCTGGCACTACTGGTGTCCCGATCGGTGCTTTCTCTTTCATCTGAGTCTTCAATCGTGCTATGCATTCATCTTTTTCTTTTACCTCTTGCATGGCTTCTCTTAGTGTTTCTTTAGTGGCCAGCAGTTCTTTACCTATGTCAGCTACATGATCCATGTTTTCGCTGTAGCTTTGGACCAGTTTGGCATTCACCTTTTGTAATTGACGCTTCAGTTCACTGGTTTCATTGGCATATCTGCTCTTCCATTCCTCTATCTGGGTTTGTTCTTGCTTTAGCAGCTCTTCATATTTTGAGATCTGATCCCGTAATTCTTGATCTTTGGTTTCTATGGATTCCTGTTGTATGATTGGTTGATCATATAATAAAGACTTCATTAATTCTTTATTTCTGTTGCGGAGGCTGTCGTTCTCTTCCATATACAACTTAAGTTGTTGTTCTAATAACGTGCTTCTCATTTTCATTTTTTCTTTCTCAGCCTCGCTCACATCGTGTAATCTTTGCAACTCCGCTAATTGTGTATGCATCTGTTGATTCTGAGCGATGGATGCTTCATGTTGTGCCTTGATTGCTAGCACCTCAGTACCTTTGATTGCTAATTCTTTTTGTGCTTCAATCAATTGTGCTGATAGTTGCTCACTCATGAGTTGAAACTGATTCTTTTCTCTTCTTGCCTGATCATAGTCGGCATCTATATCCATCAACTGCTGTTGAGTATCCATGGCCGTCTGAATCATTTGCTTGACTACAGGCTTTAGCTGAGTAACATCCACATTTAGCCATGTTTTTGGTATACTCGGTTCTTCTCCAGTATTGACGTCTTTACCCTGAGCCACATGTAATGTAATGTCATGGGGTTGCCTAATTTGAAGCTGGATCCTTGGCTCAACCCCCATGTTTGCTTTATCTTCTTGAGGTGTATCATCGGGCACCTCGATCACAGTCTGTTCTTGGTTTTGTAGCCCCTCCGTTTCCTTACCTACCGGAGTTTGTTCTTCCTCTTTTATAGGTGGTTTTACATGTGCAACACTGGTTGTATCTTCTTTGATGCTTATCTTTGTAGTGTCATTTAATTGAATGACATGCTCCTGTTCCATAGATCCTTCGACTCTCTTTTCCTTTTCTTCCTGATTTTGTGGTGTCACTTCCACATGATCAACTTCATTCCATTCATCTTCTTGTGTTTCTGTCCGTATATCAGTATCCAAGGTATCTCTGTCAGGGCTGGAGTCCGTATTTGTACTAGAGTCCTCGATCCCTAGTTCCTTGTATCTTCCCGCTTGTTTTGGTGTCTTCTCTGGACTTCGTTTTTGTTTCTCCTGACTAGCTTGTCTATAATGATGACCCTGAATATTTAAGTTCACCTGCCCTTGCATGTACTGATGTGTCTCTTCGAGGGCAGCGGACAGATCTCTCTTTGTAATCGGCATTTGAGCCGTCGTGATCTTCGGTAAGAGATGAGTTCTCTTTGATTGTGGTGTAGCCCTTCCTCTTCCCGTAATCGCTTCGTACCCCTCATGGGTTTCTGTATGCTCGTTCCAGCTTCTTCAACCATAGCTACTGATTTCTTCCTCTTAGGGACCGTAGCTGATTTTGCGTATCTTGCCAGTCCTTCCGAGGTTGGCATCTCTCTCAAACAGTTCTTCATTTCTAAAGCTTCATAAATCAGTAATGTAAGAGCGGAACTGCCATTCAAAAACTTCTTTTGCCCCACTTCTTTTGTGCTTCAAACAATCTTTCCTGAACATAGCCTGTTAAGTTCACTTTGTTCCCAATTTGTCTCATGGCATGCGATAATAATTGTACAGTTATCTTCTGTGGAGCTGTGTATCTGTGCATGCTTAGGAAACAAAAGTGCTGATGTACCAATCGTACAGCATCTTCAATGTCAATTCTGTTTATTTCCAAGAATGATCTCTTCTTGGGGTCATGGCATTCTTCTTTGACACTTGTGATTCTTGTTTGGTTCCATCCAAACGCTTTTTGATTAACTCATGCGTGAATTGGATAGTCTTCCAAACTCCGACTTTATCCAAGACACGTGCTTCAGGTACTGATATTTTTGTTGCGGCCGGTTGCATAGTATTCATTACCTGTGCACATCTTTGAAAGTCTGGCACATATATTGGTAACTTGAGGAATGCCTCTATGCCGGCTTGTGTCCATACTTCTTCAATATGAGGTAGTCCCTGTATGATTGTTTTGAAGTCTTGTGACAAGATTGGAAAGTAGTGATCTGTATCCATTATCTTGATGGTTGCCATGAAGATGAGTTCTGCCACGGGTTGATCATCCCAGAACCAATGACCTCTTGCTTTTGTTACTGATTCTAATGGAAGAAGTTGCACCTCTTCTTGCTGCGTAGATTCGGAATCAGTAGATGCCATCTGCACTCAATATAGAGTATGAATTAGTGGCCATATATTCTCAGAAATCCTCCTTTATTTGTTTGTCATAAGCTCGATATTGCTCCGAGTGAACGGTGTCGTCCCTTTCCCGTGTGTGTGAGAAAGGTAATACCTGGATTTTTCCACATTTTTATGTATTTTTATATTTTCTTCTGAAAAGGAAGATAGAAAAGTTAGTTTATAGTCGAAGCGGTTATTAAAAATTTTTTTTTGGAATATTTTTCTTAATATATGTACAAGTGCTCTCCTATTTCCTCGTGAGGAAAATGTGCTTGACTATCGTGAAATAGAAGAAGGATGTGCCGAATGCTTGGCCTTGTAATGTGGCCCTATCATGCATACTTTGGGTCTCGAAAGCTCGTTATGTGTGCAATTGGAAGTATTTGGGTGATGCAAGCTGTCTGTTTTGTCTTTCAGTATCCAAATCTGCTTCATTGTGCTGGGCCTCGTTGTATGTTGGTCACTTCCACTGAAAGTGGCTCTTTTCTTCTTGTATGTCTGCTCTATCTGCTTTGTAAATCTCGGAGTGGCTCGGGTTGCCATTACAGACTCCTTCTTTCTCCAATAACTCTTTCTTTGTGGCTGTTTTGCTTGTGGATCATATTGGTTCTTTTTGTGCTGAGGATCATCCTTTCGGTTTAGTTTCCTTGGAACGCAAGACTTGGGAACCAAGATTTGCGAACGATCCTGTTGAGCAGCTACTGCCTTCTTTGGAATCCATATTGTAGCAATTTGTCGATGACTCCGTTGTTCAGACTGAGTTGGTTTCTCTTTTGATTGTTTGTTCTGATGTCGGTTGTGCTTTTGTCGTCGAAGATACTCCTTCACTTGATCTTTCTTTATCCATGCTTGATTAGAGTATGGAATAGGGTATATTTCAATGGGTACAGGTTTTGAATTACTCAGAGGACTAGTCTCTCTAATGCATTGTGCTTCGATGAGGTGTGTTTCAGATAGATTGACACTCTCATGACTTGCTAGACTTGAACATGGTGTGCAAGCAGAATTCAATGTGTTCGCACATATAGTACTCGATGAAGGTGTTTCTATAGTGCTAGTGATTGTACATTCAGGACTTTGTTCGTTAGAATGAACTGTTTGCTCCATGCTCACAGATTTTAATGGTCGCTCGTCTAGCAGACTGAATACCTCACGATGTCCTATCCTGGTTGAAATGTAATCTAACGCCAATTGAATGGTCACTTCGTATTCGTAAATCCAGTCTTGACCTAACACTACCTCTTCAAGTAAATCTTGGTCATGACACACTAACAGCTTTTGTTCCATAGTGTTGTTGCCAAGATGTAAAGGTAAGGTGATCTCACCTATGCATTGAGTAATTGTTCCTCCTATTCCTATCAACTTGGCCATCGATGGGCGTACTGTCTCCTTGAGTTTTTGGGTCAAAGAAAGCTTGATGCAGCTTACAGCGGCTCCTGTGTCAATGAGAGCATTCACCAAGTGGTACTCCGTTTTTCCTGCTCCCAAATTTAAATATGGCTGTGTTCTCTGCGATCCTAGGTTTTGAGTGGCTCTAAAATTAGCCATCGGGATGAGTTCTTCTCCTAGTCGATATCTTTCATCTCGCTCTCTCATCCACTCTTTCCGTTTTTTTATTCTTTCCAATGCTTCCTGTCTCGCTTCCTCTCGTATTCTTTCCTCTTCTATGCGTCTATTCTTGCCTTTGATTAATCGAGACATAGTTTCTTCGGTTAATGGTTCTCGATATTTTTTCACTCTACACCCACTGATGTAGTTTGGTAACACGTCTCCATCTAAGGTTGCTAAGCTAATGGCTCCACTTGTAGATATACGATTAATGATTAATGGACCATATCCTCTCTTCTGCAACTTCTTAGCGTGTTGTTTCAAGGTGTATACCAAAACTAAATCTCCTTCCTTCAAATTTTTGTCCTTTATGTGCGCATCAAAGTAGGCTTTCTGTCGCCTTTTAGCAGCATAAATACCTGCGACTGCTTGTAACCTAGTTTCATGAAGCTTTTCTATTTGGTCCAATTGAGCTGATAGTTCATGTCCTGTCCACTCGTAAGTAGTTGCTACTCTAAGAGTGGGAATTAAGAAATCAATTGGCAAAATAGCATTTTGTCCGTACACTAAGTTAAAAGGAGTAGTGCCTATGGCGGTTTTATAGGCTACTCGAAATGCCCATAAAGCATGATGTAACTGCTTATCCCAATCCGATCTACCATTGTTAACGATTTTGGTGAGAACAGTACACAAGACTTTATTTGAACTTTCTGCTTGTCCATTTGCTTGTGGGTGATAAGGGGCTGATTTCTTATGAATTACTAAGAATTCATTCAATAAGGCTTCTTTCACTTCATTAACAAAGTGCGTACCTCTATCGCTCACAATTTCTATAGGTAGTCCAAATCTAGTGAAAACGTTCTCGAAGAGAAACTTGGTTGTGGTTCTTGCGTCATTTTTCTTTGTTGCTTTTGCTTCAACCCATTTGGTCAGGTAATCTGTGGCTACAATTATATATTCGACGTGTGAACCTTTTGTTGGTGGGCTAATAGGTCCTATAAAGTCTATTCCCCATTTTGTGAAAGCTCTAGCACTCATCATGGGCTTAAGTGGCATCTCATCTCTTCTAATTGGATATTTCGTTCGTTGACATGTGTCACACCGCTGCACATACGTTACGGCATCTTGATGTAGAGTTGGCCACCACATTCCAGCAAAGAGGATCATTTTTGCTGTTTTGTCTGCAGAAAAGTGTCCTCCTCCAGCTCCTGTATGAGCCATCTCTAAGACAAAAAGATATTCGTTTTCGTGAATACACATTCGTAATTGGTTATCTTTCCCTCGTTTAAAGAGTTGTTTTCCTATGATAGCATAATCCTTACTCTGTTCTTCAAGAGCACGCTTCCTTGCTAAAGTAGCTCCGTCAGGGTATTCCTGAGTTTTCAAGAACTTTACTAGAGGCCTGCTCCATCTTGGTGCTATGGTAGAATAGCATAAGGTAGAGTTCTCATCTGAGATTTGTTCTTGATAGGTCTGACAGGTTGATACATAGTTATGTGCATCTCTTTGCATGGTTGGCCAGTATATGCCAAATCTCTTTAGTGTTTGCCACGTTCCATTTGCATTCAGATGAGTTTTCCATTGGTTTATGTGTGCTTTCTGAAGCCACATTTCTTGTTCCTCTTCTTCCACGCATCTCATCAATAATCCACTTGAATCCTGGTGGTACAAACTTCCCGCAATGATGTGAAGGTTTTTAGTCCTCCAGAGGTCTTGCGTTTGGTTTGGTGTGATCCCATCTTTAGGTCCATGTGTAAGTATAGGGATCAATTTTTCTGCCCATTGAGGACATACTTCCAGGTTAAAAAGGTAAGTATCTGGCAGATCATCTGGTACTCCTATGGGTGGTTCTCCATGGGTCATCCGAGATAAGTGGTCTGCTCTTATGTGGGTGTTTCCCTTCTTGACTATTACTTCAAAATCAAATTCCATTAGCAATAAAAACCATCGTACTAGTCGTCCTGTATTACAAGGCTTGTTGACTAGGTACAATAGGGCTTGATGATCAATGAAGAATTTGAATTTGTTTGCCAGTAGGTAATGTCTGAATTTTTTGACTGCGTATACCATCCCTAGGCCTTCTCTCTCCGTGGTAGTATAATTGCGTTCCGCTTGATTTAATTGTCTACTAGCATAGGCTATAGGGTGGTCTAATTTTCTTGTGTCAGCGGGTTGAGCTAAGATGCAACCAATGGCAAACTTGGAAGCATCCACATGAATGTGAAACGGTTTATTCCAGTCAGGGACTCGAAGGATGGGTGCTGAACTCAATCAATTCTTTAACTCATTTTTTTCGCATTCTTCGGTCCATTTAAACAGAGTCAATAATGCATAAAGAGGTCTAGCAATTATGGCGTACATATGTATGAATCTTCGATAGTATCCACAATGTCCCATAAATGCTTGAACTTCTTTAGCAGTCCTTGGTCTTGGTAAATCTAAAATGACTTTAATTTTGTCTTCATCTGTTGAGATTCCGTTTTTAGAGACAATATGTCCTAAGATTTTCCCTTGTCTAACCATGAAGACACATTTTTCAGGATTGAGGCATACTCGATATTATCAACATTTAGCAAAAATCTTTTCTAGTTCAGGGATGTGCTCTGATCGTATAGCTGAATATGTACAAAGATCATCCACGTACACCTCCATGCTTTTTCTCATAAATTCCTTGAACACATGACACATCAATCTTTGGAAGGTAGCTGGGGCATTAGTTAGACCAAAAGGCATGACTCTAAAGGCGTATACTCCCCATTCAGTTGCGAATGCTGTTTTATGTTGGTCCTCAGGAGCAATGGCTACCTGATTATACCCTGAAAAGCCATCCAAAAAGCTATAGACTTCCTTCCCTGCCACCCTTTCCAAGAGATGATCCGTAATTGGTAAGGGATAACTATCCCTTATGGTTGCTGCGTTCACTTTCTTTAAATTGATGCACACTCTTAGCTTTCCATTCTTTTTTGGTACAACCACCAGAGGTGACACCCATTCCGTGTGCTCAATTTCATAGATGAATCCAGCATCTAGTAACTTATCTATTTCTTCCTTTATTTTGGCTGAATACACATCATTGTAAGTGTATGGTCTTTGTTTAGAAGGTTTGGCTTCGGATGTCATGGGGATTCTATGCGCACATATAGATGGATCCACTCCTTTCAAATCCTTATAGGTCCAAGCAAAGACATCCCGATATTCTCTTATGAGACGAATTAACTCTTGCTCTTCTTCTAATGAGACATCCTGTCCTATGAAAGTACATCGTTCCTCTCCTTCTTCCATAGTTACAACTATTTTTTCGGTTTGTTCCTTATTATCATATGCTATTACAGGCTGTGCTTCTCTTTTCGGCATTTGAATAGCAATTTTTCTCTCCTCCACTTCATATTTTTTAAAGTGAGCTGGTACCTCAAATTGGTCTTGGGGTTTGTTTTCTTCGTCTTCTGATTCTCTTTCCAGTTCTAATTCCCCTTTCTGTGTGAGTTCCTGGTGTTTTCCATCGGCGGTGATATTTATGTTGGTGGTACTATTCCCTAGATCCATGGGTTCGGGCTCCATTTCAATGCTCTCGTAGTCCTCCTTCCAGTCTTTCTCGATCACTTCTCCTTCTTCAGCCTCCTGAAGGACTACCATATACAGGCTAACATCATAACCCTCCTCATCGATACATTCGTTCATGGTCACTACTTCTTCGTTTACACAGACGTCGAGGGTAGCTAAAATTTCCATCCAACCGTGAGGTTCAAATTCTTCATCCGGAAATACTTGTGGCATATAAGCTGGATCTTGTACAGACCTCGCTATTCCTTGTTTTTGCTGCCATCCTTTTCTTCTCTCCTCTTCCTTTTTTGCAGCTTGGCATATCCACAGATGAGTATCCTCGTTCATCCAGGACTGATCACTAGAACCTACACTATGAATTGATTGATTGTCTTCCTCCTTATGGATTTGATTCCATTGTAGAGGTGGAACGTCTTGATAAGTGTACGTATGTAGGTTTATTCTAGTGGTGGTTCCTACGTGTTGTAAGTAAACCGCGTCTTTCCCCCAATCTTGTACGACCTTTAGCTGTCTCATGAAAGGCCTTCCCAGGATCATTTCATAATTGCTTGGCCTTTCGAAGTGACAAATTGCTAAAGTATGTTCGAACTCCACTCCACACGTAGTGAAGATTACTCGTTCCAACAATCCTAAGGGTCTTTCCGTATGTCCATTTGATGGGTCATATGGTTCATTACTAGTCAAAGGTGTGGCTGGCACTATGGCTCTCTCTAGATTTTCTTCAGGTTGGGCAATCTTGACTGGGACAACGTTCTGAGGATGGGGCGGTTGTTGTCCTAGTACTGGCTATGGTTGTGTGTATCCCTGATAAGCATATGGTCGCGGTGCTGGGGCCTGTGGCTGATAAGAGGGATACCTAAAAGCTTCACCTCCCTGATGATTCTGAGGGTATCCGTACGGTCTCATGTATTGCTGTGCAGGTCTCGCTTGCCTATTGTAGGGACAATTTTCCGTGCTGTGATTTGTGTATTTTTGTTCCACACTGCAATATTGTAGAGGTCCTGGGACAGCGGGTCTATTATAACCATAAGCTGGTGGTGGAACTACTCCCCTAGTACACAAGTGAGAAGGATGATCCCCTCCGCACTGCATACACCTTCTAAGCATGGGTACTCTCATTGGATTATTGGGGTAGTTCCTCTGTCCTTGAACGTTCAACTTTTTCGCTAACAAGTCGGCTATTTCCTCTACGTTGTTTTTAGGTATGGATGCGTTACTGGTCGAATCTTCGCTTTTAGAGCTTCCTTGAGGTATTTTCAGATCCTCTGCAAGGATATCTTCTAAATCTATGCATTCCTTCATGCATTCTTGCAGGGTCTGAACCCTTTTTACATACACTAATGATCTCAAGGATCCGTTCAATAATCCTTCCAAAAATAATGATACCATTTTATTCTGTGTCGGTCTCATTTCCACCGGGCATCTGTCTACATATTGCTTGAATCTTCTGGCGGCCAGTCTCACTGACTCGGTAGGGACTTGTTTGAAGCTGTGGATTAATGATGAAGAATTGTTTTTAATTCCTGATTTGGTAAATTCTTCAATCATTTCTTGATATACTTGCTCCATGTTCTGAAAGGCATTAGGGTCCAATGGCTGAAACCATGCGAGCGCCGTGTCTGACAGGGTAAGGCCAAAGGATTCAAATTGAATCAAAAAGTCTTCTACCTGTTCGGCTCTAATTACTTGTTTAAATTCAGCTATATGATTGTAAGGTTCACTAGAGCCATCATAGTGATTTCTCATACATTTGGCAACTTGGATTGGCCTTAGTCGTCTTCCTGCTTCGGGTTGTCGAGGCATCACTGGGAAAATAGGTCTTCCTATAGGTATGCCTGGTCCTCTTACTACCGGCGGTCTGACTGGAGCATGAACTCCATGTCTTGGGTCAATAGTTGGTTGAGGTCGATAGTTAGGGTTATTTACAGGCATTGTGAACTGTACAGGAGGTCTGAAGGGGATTTGAGTTGGTTGTGGTTGTTGTGTTTGTTGTGTTTGTTGTGTTTGGCCTGACTGTTGGTATGAGTCATTATGGGAAGTTCCCAATGGGTTTCTTGATGTAGCGGCTTGGTCTCTAGGCGGGAACACTGGGATGTTTTGATACTTCAATTACGCTCTTTCCGCTTCTGTTATGGGCCAATATCTTCTTTTATTTTTATCCAGATAAGTGATAATGGTGGAAAAATCAGGATCCTGCAACTCATAAATGGTGACGAGATTAGGAGCAGCTTCCCAAATTGAGGAATGTGCTCTAAGGAGATGCTCCATCCCATTGATCAAATATACATCCATTAAGGTGTCATCTTGGGGGATTAGATCTCCTCTCCATATCCTTGCGACTGTAGATCTTCCTCTAGGCGTGGTTACTTGCTCTTCATTCCCTCCTCCATTTAAGTCTGAAGCATTATTTTCTTCACCAATTTCATTAATGTTCTCTGGGTGTTCTGTGACAACATACTGGATATCTCGTTTGTCCATGTACAGTCCTCCTACGTACTTGACTGCTGGCCTAGGCACTATGTAAGCCTCTGATGCTTTCTTTAACCTGGCCACAGATCTGTTTAGACCATCCAGATAAATGGGGACCTCATTGTGGTTGGTGTTCACATACTCCAAGGAGGTTTTGTACTCTCCCTCAATGATTGACATCATGCCAATCATGGGTACCGTGTTTTGCATATCCTCTGAAGCCATGGGAATTTCTTCTTCTGACTCACTGGAGATCTCAGAATAGTGTGAACGGTTACTTGGCTCTGCTACACTACCTACGGAAGAAATTACACTTCTTTGACTTCCTAGGGTTCTTCCGGATCTCAGGTTCATCCACTTCTAAACTCTGATCAGACTTTGATACCCTTGGGCCTTTGGCACTCTTCTCTACAGGTCAAAAATTTCTAGAAGACTTGGCTGAAAAAATGACTGAAAAAGAATTTTTTTTCTAGATCACGATACTTGACCTCCAATTTCCGCGATACACGATCCCTGGGTTCAGACGATACCCGATACTTGGGTCAAAGCGATACACGATATTTCAATCCCGACGATATTCGATACTTGGAACAGGCGATACTTGATCTATGGGAAGTATCGTGATCTTTGATCCAAGCGATCGCTGGACCAAACGATACTTGGCTGGAAACGATATACGATACTTGGGATCCTACGATACACGATGTCTGAACTGAAACGATCGACGATACACGATCTTTGGCAAGTATCGCGATCTCTAAGAAGCGATACACGATACTTGACCCAAACGATACGCGACCAACGATCGCCGATACGTGAACGAAGCGATACGCGATCTTTAGCAAGTATCACGATCTCTGAGAAACGATACACGATACTTCAGCCAAACGATACACGACCTCTCACAAACGATCGCTGGCAAAACGATACACGATATTTGTAAAGTATCACGATCTTTGACCAAACGATACTTCTCAAGTATCGCGACCGGCACGAAACGATACACGATCAACGATACTCAATAGACGATCGCTGGCAAACGATCTCTGACCAAGTATCGCGATCGGTATGAAACGATACACGATCGACGGGAAATATCGTGATACTCGACCACAGGAGCAAAACGATACTTGCTAAGTATCGCGATACTCGACCGCGGGAGTAAAACGATACTTGACCCTTAGACAAATTTTGAAAAATGTTTTTGAAGTTTTGATTTGGACCCCTTGATCTCCTAACTCCTCTCTCCTCTCCTCACTCACTGTATCAATCAAAGCACTCCTTTTACCCCCTGTGGATCTCAGACGATACCTGGCGCAGATCGTTTCACTCTGATATTGGACTATTTGAATGATCAAAAAGATCTAGCAACTGAGTGGCTCACCTTTGATGCTCTTTCTCACTCTTCTAGCACCCTTTTCTTGCTTCAAGCCGCTCCACAAGATCAGACACGATACTCGGCAGCTCGCGATACTCGATAGTTCTCCCACGATACTTGCTCAGAAACAAGTGATTTGCAAAATGAATTTTTTGGCTTTTATAGTTGGGATTTTCTTGCTTACAAAAAGGAGACTTTTCTGAACAAAACTAAACTCTACCCTAATGACTTGGTCTACTCTCTAACTACTCCTACTCTCCTCTTACTACTCCTAAACCTGAAACTTATCACACACACCTCGAGGATGTGAAGTAACAAGTGCTGAAGTGACTGACTACTTGCCAAAGGACAATTTCACCTCTACAAGTACGATTCGATCACACTCGATCTATAACCATCACGAAGGCACCTTGGTTGAGTGATCCCCGGCAACGGCGCCAAAAACATGTGTACTTGAGCCAAGACGACTCAAGGACTCGTGCCAATGAGACTATACCTCAATTGCCACACAAGTGCATATAGTGGGTACTTTGACACACATTTAAATGTCAATCCTAAGGAGCGACTTACCAAGTGTATGAAGACGTGTGCACACGTGATGGAAAATGAAGTGGTTTAGCTAGCATGCATGAGAAAAGACTACTACCTCTCACACTCTTTGAAATACTGAAAGTGTTTGCCGCAAGCCCCTCACAGCAGTTTTAGTATTTTGAGGTTTTCTCCCAGCCCAGAACTCCGATCATAGGCAATAGGGTACTCGTTTTGAAGCTGTCGACGAGACGAATCCAACGGTTGTGGTTTCACTCAATTCTGACCACTCTGCTTCAAGTTATGGCAGAAATAGTGAATGACGGGAATCACAAATACCCGCGCCACACCTTCTCCTAGCTTACGTACGCACTACAGCAGCTCAAAACAAAGGGGAAGGGGTAGACAACAGTCCTACACATGCATTTCAAGCATAACACACACATACAAGAGCGAAATGAAGATCAAAATCAGCAAGAAAGAGGCAAACTCGAAAATTCTGAAGAGCTCCTTCTTCACAATGGCAAGAGTTTTCTACAAAGAGTCACAAAGTGACTTATATACATGAGCCCTAAGTTTGGTCCTTTCACACAAGTGACCGGCACTTTATTCACTAAGAGACTAATTTCCTACTATTGTACATGGGTAATCTCTACTCTTCTGTGGGGATGCATCTAGAGGACTCCTCTAGTGCATTTACAAGGGAAAATATATTACAAGAGTGGCTATGATACAAAATATGATGTCCAAATCGGAAAAATTTTAGGGCCCGTCTTTTTCTCTGCTTTGTGCTTTCTTTAGCTCTGCAACAACATGTACGCGATCATAGCTAGACACCTTTATGCCTTGTTGTCTAATTTTGAGTGGAACGACGAATGCGAGAATTCTTTCAACGAACTGAAGAAACGTTTGTGCACGGCACCAATACTCACCACTCCTGATTGGAATAAACCATTCCATGTCCATGTGGATGCATCCAATCATGCCATAGGATGTGTGCTAGCACAACCCACAAGTGAAGGAAACTTAGATTTGCCCATAGCATATGCTAGTAGACAGCTCACTACAGCTGAACGGAACTATACCACAACTGAGCGAGAGGGCTTAGGCATGGTATATGCTGTGAAGAAGTTTAGACACTATTTATTGGCCAACAAGTTCAAGTTTTTCACTAATCATCAAGCTTTGTTATATTTGGTCAATAAACCTTGCAATACTGGACGCTTAGTAAGATGGTTCCTCTTACTAATGGAATATGACTTTGAAGTTGTTGTCAGGAAAGGTAGAACCCACCTTCGGGCAGATCACCTTTCTCGCATCACTTCAGGAGAGTCATCGCAAGGAGTGTCTGACGAATTACCCGATGCTTATCTGTTCAATTTAGAAGTTGTTCCTAAATGGGCAAATAAGTTGGTACCAGTCCTAACCTTTGGCCCTGCAAATAAGAATGTGAAAACATCACAAGAAGAAATTGTAAAATCACAAAAATATCACATATTAGCAAGAAGCATGTACAAACAAGATACTGAGGGTGTATTAGCTTGTTGTGTGGAGGATGATGAACATAGTAGTTGGTTGCAACAAGCCCATGAAGGAATGATAGGAAATCACTATTCTAAACAACGAACATTGCAGAATCTAAAGCGTTTAGGAGTGTATTGGCCTAGCATGGACAAAGAAATACATGAGTGGATTAAGAATTGTCCACGGTGCAGAGAGAGACCCCCAGTGGAGCATGCGACCCTTTATCAAGTGTCATTAATTCCAGATTGGAGTGCTCCATTGGTAGAGTTTATGAGATCGGGAAGATTACCCAAAGAGGCTAGTCTAGCAAGAACACAAAGCATGGAGCAAGAGGCTCAAGGCTATGCCTTAGTAGGGGACAACCTATACCGAAGAGGCAAAGATGGTTACTTAAGACTATGCGTTCATGAATCAGACTATTTAAAGGTCTTAGAGACTGCACACAGCGGTGTTGTAGGTGGACATTTTGGTCCTGACCGAGTGATCAAGACCATTCTATTCTCAGGACTTTGGTGGCCCACTCTTCATATGGACGCACATACCTATGTGAAGAAATGTGACACATGCCAACGTGCACAATATCCAGTGAGAAAAGACGAGATGCCCTTGAGGCCAATGATGGGAGGACGTGCATTTTCGAAGTGGGGCATAGACTTCATAGGTCCTATTAACCCCCCAGCTAGAAACTCCCATGCAGAGTACATCATTGTAGCCACAGATTACCTTACAAAGTGGGTAGAAGTCAAGGCCACAACAAAGAATGATGCTCAGACTACGGCTAAGTTCTTATTCGAGAATGTGTTCACGAGATATGGACTACCAATAGAGTTGGTGAGCGATAGAGGCACACACTTCTTGAATGAAGTCATTGAAAATCTTCTCCAAGAATTCTTGGTGATACATAAGAAATCTGCCCCCTATCACCCACAAGCCAACCGACAAGCCAAGAGTACCAATAAGATCCTCTGTAACGTATTGACAAAACTGGTAAATGATAAACGCTCTGATTGGGACAAACAACTTCATCATGCTGTTTGGGCTTATCGAGTTGCCTACAAAACGATACTCAACGCCACCCCATTTCAGATGGTCTTCGGACAGAACGTTGTGCTACCATTAGATTTCTTAATCCCTGCCTTAAAAGTAGCACAAGAGTATGAGTGGAATGGGCATGAATTGTCCTCTAGGATCTTTGATCTCGAACGCTTGGGTGAGACGAGGCTACGAGCGGCAGCAGGCATCTACGCTGCAAAGAAGAGGCAAAAGGCATACTTTGATGCACACATCAAGGATAAGGGATTGAAAGAGGGAGATCTAGTGTTTGTATACACACTAAAACAACATGCCCGTAAGTTGGAAAAAAGAGGATATGGACCCATGATCATTAATAGAATTTCCACTAGTGGTGCAGTTCAGTTGGCCACTCTAGAAGGAGATATCTTGCCAAACTATATTAGTGGCTGTAGAGTCAAGCTATATCAAGAACCTCTTACTGAGGATATGCTAATGAGACTCAACACTGCTAAGAAGCGAAAAGATGAAGAGTTAAGAGTGAGAGAAGAAGCACAGGTAGAGGCCAGAGAGCGTATTACGCGAAATAAGTTAAGGCGATTAGGCCTAGAAGTCAACTCAAAAGCCCCAAAATATCACATGGATATGTGTCAAAAGTCAGGCATAGCGACTTCTCAGGTCATTGACCGAAGACCCTTTGTGACCATAGAGATAGGACAAGGGAAGGGTGCAAGGACGGTGAAAGCATTGATTGACTCAGGTGCAGCAAGTAGTGCAGTTAGACTTTCCTACTGCCAAGACTTGGGGTTGAACATCAATCCCATAGAAGCTTATCTCATAGGATTGGGAGGTGTGGAAACCCCTTGTCTGGGCGAGGTGGAACTTCCCATCTACCTTCAAGATGTTCCAATGAAAGTCAAAGCGCTAGTATGTCAAGATGAGAACCTTACAGAACCACTTGTCTTGGGTCAAGATTGGATCTATGACCATGCAGTTAACTTAAACCTAAGAAGTCAAATTCTTCAAGTTTGGGTACATGAACAATGCATTACATTAGAATTAGAGAACTGCATGCTCCTAAATCATGGCACCACACACTCTCTTAGTTCTTCCAAGACTAATCATATGAAAGAAGATGTTGTATGTGTCAAAAGCTCTATGATGCAGAAGGAGTCAATCGTGGAAGACCAGGTTCGAAGACGGGTGGATCTTTCTTCTTCTCCAAAGAATCAAGTAGCCACAGTAGTGAGTCCACCACACAAGCAAACACAACCGTTCACGACAACTGCTACATCAAATAGAAAGACACCATTCGATAAAAAAGCAGTTCCGAGCATGAAGCAGATATGGGTACGCAAAGGAGTGCAACCACCAGCCTTGCCCCCACAAATCCCATCCATGCACACGAACCGGGCCAGAAGACGAAGGAAGCAGCTCAGACAAGCTCAATCACAAGGTATCCAACAAGTTTGGGTGCCTAAGAAGTTAGTTGCAGCTCAACAAGGGCAATTACAGATGTGGGTACCTAAGAAGCTCCTACATCCACAACAACCTTTGTTCTCCCACATGCAAAAGGTTTCAACAAAGAAGCCAAAAAGAGAAAAGGGTAAGAACCACGTACAGAGACCAAAGGAAGATCAAATCAGCTCTTCAACATTAGTAGGAAGACATGCAAAAAGGATATGGGTTTGGAAGCCAAAAGTGCAAGTAGCCTCCACCGAACCAAAGTGTCAACCACACTGGATACCACAGTTCAGAAAGCATTGAAAGAGAAAGACGCCTGAAGTGACCTCTACAGTGCCAAATGATGTTCTAAAATGGACTCCAATAAGGAGGATTACATCAATTCGAGACTCAGTGGATACCTCCACCAAGGTCGGCATCAACCTCCGCAAATAACATCGAAAGCCTCGAACGAGCAACAACCATGTGCTCCTTGCACAACCCTGTCTTTTGCACCATTCAGGTCATGCATTTCCAAAGTATGCATTAATATAGGGCCACATTACACGGCCGTGCATAGACACACTTGAGAATCCCATGCACAAGAGCACAGTGACATATGTCAAACATTTCTATTGATACTAACTTTTGTGTTCTTGTTTTGTGAATCCTTTTCCTCAAAAAAAAAAAAAGGGGGAGAAAGAAAAGTGGGAGAGAGCTTATTCCCAGGTTTGGCTTATGAAACATGAATGATTCATGCTTAGTTGAAGGTGGAACTGTTGCTTACTAGGCATTTATCAATTTGGATAGAAGTGTGTCTCGGCCAGCAGTGAGATTATTGCTGCCTTATCTGGTAGATGACAAGCATTTGGCATGAACATGGCATCTACAACTATGATTTTCTCTTACCATGGTAGGAATGAAGAGCTTGAAGGTCCGCAACTTGAGTGATGCTTAACTACTTCATGTACCAGAGCATCCAAGGAGATATATGCAAAAGGTAGTTCTGGAGGAGAAGACTCCTGCATATGGTGAGCTAATGAGAATATGTGAAACTCAGCTTGGTGTAGTTACCCGATGTTGCTTGCCAAGGAATATAAAGCAATTCAATTCTCAGTATTTGACAAATGTTGCTTTGAAAAGAGGAGAGAGGATCCACCACTCAAAAGATCTCATCAGTGGACAATCAACATGGACATTCATCAACAATGTTCCATCCCAAAGGCCGAGTGTACAACACGAAGAGACAAACATCCATCAACATTCTCCATGGTAAGTATCTTTACTCTGGAAACACCATAACCATGATAGTTTAGGAAACCTCTACGTCAGCATACCCTTGAGCACTTAGCTCAAGACCCGCAATTTTTGCACCATACTTCTTCCAATGCATTTCCCAAGTAAGAATGCGTAGGGCTACATTACAAGGCCCTGCACAAGGCACATACTTTTTTCAACCCAGGCACGAACACACTTACCCATCATTCATTATGGGTTATGAGTAGTTGGCATGACTGCTCTCAACATCATCTTTGGAAGAGCTAGCGGACGTCATGGGAACAACATCCATATCCCGGAAGCAAATTGAAGCCAGTCGTTGCTCCAAATCACTCTTGACAACCTCTTTTGAGCAACTTGCAGTTTTGAAAGCTCACAACGACACATTCTTGCTGGAATCCAAGGAACCAGCTCATACAACGGATGGACACCACCTCTCAAAACACTACATAGAACAGCCCTTCCAACAAGGGTCTGTCAGGGACGACAGACTCGAGAGGGGGGGGAGTGTTGAAGCTCAAAGTCAAGGACAAAGCATGGAAGCACATCAAAAGGTGGACACACAAGGAAAGGGAGCAAGTAGGGAGCTCCAAGAAGTGTATGTCAAATTTTCAGAAGAATCCCCTACAAAAATAGTGATTTTCATCACTAAAAACCATTGTAAATACCATTATCTATTTTTAGTAACTCCATTTTGTTCAAGCCGAGGAGTCCTCGAGCTTGAGGAGTATTAGAAGTACCATCGTACCAATTTTCATAATTTTTAGACTTCGTTTGAGCCCTCAAATAAGCCCTGGAACCTAATTTTTAACTAGGCCGGACACTAGGTCCGGACAGGGCCAAAACTAGTCAAAAAACTATAAAAAGAGCTAGAGAGCTCATTTTTGGGGTTAGCTTGTTAGAGAATAGAACTTTTGTAAGAGAACTCTTTTGCAATCTAAGCTTTCCATTGTTCCTCTCTTTGATCTTACTTTGCGCGCGTGTGTGTGTATGTGTGTGCATGTTTGTGTGCTTTCACTCACGCACTTGTGCCTTCACTTGCTCGTGGTCTTCATACCGGTCCTCACGTCTCCGCGGATTGACAAGTAAAGGAGGTGGTGCTTACGCTTGAGCTACAGCATCCTTTGGCAACTAATCTTGCCTTGTACCTGCAAACTGATCCATCTGAATTTCTTTTAACTTTATATACCCATCTGCAACCAATTACCTTTTGATTCGGTGACATTGGAACCAAATCCCAAGTGTCCATTTCCTTCAATGCATCTATCTCTTTGTTCATGGCCTTTTCCCAATTGGGGTTTCCCTTTGCATCTTCATAGGTTGAGGGTTCCTCTGAAATAGAGTCTTTTGCCAAGTAGATTGAATGCTTTGTAACAAATGTGGAATCATATCCATACCTTTCTGGTTGTTTCTTCTCTCTTGCTGATCTTCTAGGTGCTTGTTTGGAGCATTCTCCAACCTCTTGCATCTTTGCTTTGCCTCTTGACTTCCATAGCTTGTAATCCCTTTCTCTTTCATCATGGTCATCGTCTGTATCACTTCTTGGATCCTGGACCTGTGTATCATGCTTGCTTCCTAATTGATGAGAGTCAGAATCAAGATCATATGGTAGTGTTACCTTTTGTTTATCTTCATCATACCATGACCTGTGTTCTTCAAACACAACATCTCTACTTGTAGTGAATTGCTTGGTTGAAGGATTGAAGAACCTGTAACCCATCTGAGTTGAATCATATCCAATAAACACTGCCTTTGTTGCCCTTTCATCTAGCTTACCTCTTATTTGTGATGGTACATGAACATAAGCTAAACAACCAAAAACCTTGCAATGTCCAAGACTAGGTTTTCTTTCATGCCATGCTTCATAAGGAGTCATACCTTGAAGTGATTTGGATGGCAGTCTATTGACGAGGTACACTGCAGTTGAAATAGCTTCTGCCCATAGATAATGTGGCAACTTCTTCTCTTCAAGCATTGTTCGGGCTGATCCAACCAATGTCTTGTTTCTCCTCTCTGCAATTCCATTTAGTTGAGGAGATTACCTAGTAGTCACTTCCCTTTTGATACCTTTATCCTGCAAGAACTCATCAAACTCTTTGGAGAAGTATTCTCCCCCTCCATCAGATCTGAGCTTCTTTAGTGATCTACCTGTATGATTCTCCACATGTGCAAGATACTTCTTGAAGCAATCAAATACTTCATTCTTACTCTTGATAAAGTATAGAACAGTCCATCTACTATAGTCGTCAATAAATGAGACATAATACCTTGATCCTGCCAATGAAGGTTCTTGACTTGGCCCCCATACATCTGTATGTACTAAGTCCAATAAGTTGTTGTGGATGTAGCCTTTGTGGTTGAATGGTTGTCTTTGTGGCTTCCCAATCTGACATGCATCACACCTGTTGATCATGTGTTGCTTTAATATGTTCGGCAGTCCTAGAACACTTTGATCCCTGCATATATTCTTCAAGGTTCTTTCATTCACATGAGCAAGTCTCTTATGCCACACTTCAAGCTCACTTAGGGTTTGAGACCCAAAGCTGAATAGAGCTATGTTCCTGGTTTCTCCTACTTCAAAAGTAAAGAGCCTACCATGCTTCTCACCTCGGGCTATCTTCT
The DNA here is from genome assembly GCA_020310875.1 of Ceratopteris richardii. NCBI lineage: Eukaryota > Viridiplantae > Streptophyta > Polypodiopsida > Polypodiales > Pteridaceae > Ceratopteris > Ceratopteris richardii. The sequence goes on along the minus strand of CM035408.1, from coordinate 150,389,627 downwards.
TGAAGCCTTGACATGGATCTTCCACAAAAGCTCCATGTTGGGTGAACCTAACTTGCAAGCCTTTTTCAACTATTTGGCCTACACTTATTAGGTTTTTAGTGATAGTGGGTACATAGAGAACCTTACTTAGAATGTTTGTCCTGCCATTGGAAGCTTTGACATTACCAATCTTCTCCACATTGTGCTTTGTGTCATCCCCTGTTTGCACTTCATGTCTATGCTTTGGACTTTCCAAGTCAGATAGAAGAGCAATGTTGCCTGCAACATGATTCGAGCATCCTGAATCTATGTAGAACAAATCTTCTTTACCTTCTTTGTGGCTTAGATTCATAAGAAGTAATGAGTCTTCATGTGGTTGATCTTCTGAATAATTGGTGTAGTCCCTTCTATTATAGCTTCTATTGTTATTGTTGAAGTTGTGTCCACCTCTGCCTCTATTGCCGCCATATCCACCTCTTCCACTTCCTTTCTGGGTCTTCCCATTGAACCAGCAATTTTGAGTGGTGTGATTGGTCTTATCGCATATGGCACAAGGTTGAACATTCTGACCTTTGGCTTTGTCTTGCTTTGGTCCTTTCTTCTTCCCTTTCCACTTGCTCTTGCTTGCGAAGTTGGCTTGGGAAGTTGTTGAAGGATAAAACATGTAATTCTTGGATCCACTTCATTTTCATCATCGTTTGTACCTTTTTCTACCTTTCATTCAGTTAATAAAGCACTCTTGTATAGGTGTGTGTGAGTGCCACACTAGAGAATAAGTGGGATTCATTCTCCTTTCAGTTGAGAAATCCCACATAGCATACTTTTTTGCCATTTTGTATATAAAGAGGTCTCCACCTCTTCTTTGGGGGAGCTCTTGGAGAAGTACTGAGATAATGCTAGTTTGTAGATAGATTGTTACTCTCTTGTCGTCATGATGTGCATGCGTGCTTGTTCTCTTCTTGCCCAATGCTTGTGACACGTTGATGTATGATTACGTTGATGGAGAGTGTTAATCTCCAAAAGAACAACCTACTCTTGAATTTAGAACACCTCTATATCAAGAGTAAGTCAAAACCTTCACTAAATTAGAGGTCCAATCTCCAAATTATCAAATCTGAGAAAATATGTGAAGAAGATGAAACACAGAAAAGTCTGCTGCAGAATTTCTTCACATTGACTTATCAAATGTGTAAAGTTTTTTATGAAACTTTGTACGAATCATCTCCTAGAGATTGCGCATCACCTCCAAGTTGAATTACTTCAAAAGCTTTAGTATAACTTGAGAAATTGTCTTCACAAGTTACCTATGTCTGAATCTGCACTTCTGAGAAGTCGATCTAGACACCCCTAACTTCTTAACTTTGGTTCTCACAATATCTAACCCGTTTTGCCAAATGCTTTTAGCCACGAGTAGATCACCTTCCAACTTAAAGATTAAGTTCTTGCTTGCACAAAACTTTAAACTATGGAGTGAGCACTGACCAAAAGATTAAACTCGAAATTTGCGCCTGTTTCAGAGAACTGTAGACACTCAACACATATGAATGTTCCTACTCACAATTCTCCTAGCCTGTTTACAATTAGACTCTGAAATTCAGGTCACAGGCTCATTAACTAACAACTTAGATATCCTCAAAAGGATTTCACAATTGATCAAACACAGAAGGAGCAGACACGAAAAGATCGGGCGCAATATTTCTTCATTAACTCAGAAAATTACAACTGAGTGATGAGAGCTAACTCAACTAACTTTTCTCTATCTCTTGACTCCTAACTTCCTCAATCTTGGCTTCTACATATGCTCTCATACATGCCCCGACTTTTCTCAAAGTATTTATAGACAATTTGTACAAGACTCTTACTCAGACAAAAGATCTAAGTCACCTATGACTATACTAATGTACATATGTGTACACTTCTCTTATCCTCTGAATATGTCTCTCTTCCAAGCTTCAATAGTTGATCCTTCCGTCACTCTTTAACCTTCCAAGCCTTCAATTGGTGATTGGTCTGCACCAACAGCTCCCCCTCAATCATCAATTGAGGTCTTCACTATCTTCTTTATACCTGCCATGTCTTTGAACCTTTGTAACTTTGGTCCATCCAAGCCTTTTGTAAGCATATCAGCTATCTGATCTTTTGTTGAAGTATGAATTACTTCAATCTCTTTATCCATCACTTTCTCTCTTAGAAAGTGATACTGAATCTCAATGTGTTTGGTCCTGGCATGAAAAACAGGATTAGCAGCTAAGTATAATGAACTCATGTTATCTCCATATATAATTGGTACCCCATGCATAATGTCAAGACTCTTCATCAATGTCTTAACCCAAATTACTTCCTTTGCAGCTTCAACCATGCCTTTATACTCTGCTTCTGTAGAAGATAAAGCAACTGTATGTTGCTTCTTGGAACACCATGAGATAAGTTTATCTCCCACATAACACATATATCCAAATGTAGACCTTCTATCATCTGGATTACCTGCCCAATCTGCATCACTATAAATTTTGATATTTGTATCTGAGGTAAACCCATAATACAAACCTTCATTGAGTGTACCCTTAATGTACCTCAACACCCTTTGTCCTGCAATCCAATGTTCTTTCCTTGGGCAATGCATAAATTGAGACAAAACCCCTACTGCATATGATAAATCAGGTCTAGTTAGAGTAGCATAGATAAGGCTACCAACCAAACTCTGATATTGTCTCATGTCCTTGAATTCTTCACCTCTATACTTACTCAATTTGTGATTCACCTCCATTGGTGTAGGTGCTACCCTGCAATCATCCATTTTAAACTTGATTAACAAGTTCTTCAAATACCTTTCTTGGGTCACAAATACTCCATGTTGAGTATATGTTATCTCCATGCCCAAGAAGTATGATAAGTCTCCCAAGTCACTTATCTTGAACTCCTTTTCCATTTGCCTCTTGAGCCTTTGTATTCCTTCTTCATCTGTACCTGTAAGAATTATATCATCAACATATATGCACATGTATATGAAACCATTTTCACTTGCCTTGACAAGCAAACTACTATCTGCTTTAGACACCTGAAAACCAAGTTCTTTTAAGAACTTCACAAGTCTATAGTTCCATGCCCTTGGGGCCTGCTTCAAGCCATACAAAGCTCTCTTGAGCTTGCACACATGATCTGGATACCTTTTATCTCTTAACCCTTGAGGTTGCTCCATGAATACATCATCTGAAATATAACCATTCAGAAAAGCATTTTTCACATCAAGTTGACATAGCTTCCAACCTTTACATGCAGCAATAGCAATAAGTGTCCTTATGGTTGTCATCTTTGCCACAGGACTATAGGTCTCATCATAATCAATACCATATGTCTGAGCAAAGCCTTTGACAACAAGTCTAGCTTTGTATCTAGACACACTTCCATCTGCAAACCTTTTTGTCTTGTAGACCCACTTGCATCCAATAATCTTCTGACTATTTGGTTTAGGAACCAAATCCCAAGTTTGATTCTCCAATAGTGCATCATATTCTTCCTGCATAGCATTCTCCCATTTTTCCTTACCTTTTGCCTCTTCATATGTAGAAGGGTCTTCATCTATATTCACCATGTAAGCATAATCTTTTGTGGCTAGAAATGAAGTATCATAACTATACCTTGTAGGTTGCCACCTGTTTCTTGTTGACCTTCTGAGTTCTCCACTCCTTGAGGTTTCTGGTTCTTCACATTCAGGATCAAATCTTGGTGTCTCTTCCACTTCATCCTGCACTTCATTATTCTCTTGGTCATCAAATATCTGAACTTTTGGTTTACCTTTTCTTTGACTCACTTCTTCTTCATCACCTGTATTGATGTTGATTGTACCTGCATACCAAGTGCTTTGTTCATCAAATGTAACATCTTTAGAAACCATAAATTGTTTTGTTGATGGACTCCACAATCTATAGCCCATCTGCTTGTCATCATAGCCAATAAAAACATACTTTTCAGCTTTGGGTTCCAATTTGTGTCTTAATTGTGATGGCACATATGCATATGCCACACACCCAAATGCTCTGCAATGATCCAAGGTAGGTCTTTTACCCCACCAAGCCTCATATGGTGTCATACCCTGCAAGGCTTTACATGGTAACCTATTGACCAAGTAAGTGGCTGTATTTACAGCTTCAGCCCACAAATAATTAGGGCAATTTTTCTCCTTCATCATGGATCTTGCAAACTCAACAAGAGTTCTATTTCTCCTTTCTGCAACACCATTTTGTTGAGGAGAGTACCTGCAAGTAATTTCCCTTTTTATACCTGCATTCCATAAGTAATCACTGAATTCATTTGAAAAATACTCTCCCCCTCCATCTGACCTTAGTCTTTTCAACTTATGACCTGTAATTCTTTCTGCATATACATTGTTGGTGCATACCAATCACCAATTGAAGGCTTGGAAGATCAAATGATGAAGGAAGAATCAATTCCTAAAGTATGGAAGAAGATCATATTCAGAAGACAAGAGAAGTGTACACATATGTACATTAGCATAGTCATAGATGACTTAGATTTTTTGTTCAGTAAGAATTATGTACAAATTATCTATAAATACCTTGAGAAAAGTCGGGGGCATAAATGAGAGCAAATGAGAGCATATGTGACAATAGTCAGATGTCAAGAATGAGGGAGATAGAAGTCATAAGATAGAGGAAAGTGAATTTGAGTTAGCTCTCATCACTCAGTTGTATTTTCTCTGAGTAAATGAAAAGTTTTGCGCCCGATGTTTCTGCGTGTTCTCCTTCTACAGTAGATCAATTGTGGAATGCTTTTGTACAAGTCTAAGTTGAGAGTTTCTTGACCTCTGTGCAAAGTTTCAGCTTCCAATTGTAATCAGGCTGAGTGAATTAAGTGTAGGAACATTCATATGTGAAGTGTATTCACTGGTTCCTAAAACAGGCGCATATTTCGAAGTTAATGTTTTGGTCATTTCTCCTAGCACAGTTTAAAGTTTTGCATGAGTGAGAGCTTAATCTTTAAGTTGGAAGATAAGCTACTTATGTCTAGAAGCATTTTGTAAAACGGGTTCTATTCAAGGAGAACCAAGTCTTAAAAGTTACAGGTGTAAAGTCGACTGTTCTGAGTAACAGTTTCTGACATAGGTAACTTGTGAAATCAATTTCTCAAGTTATACTTAATCTTTTGGAGTAATTCAACTTGGAATAGTTGCGCAATCTCTAGGAGATACTTCGTACAAAGTTTCATCAAAAACTTTACAGATTTGATAGGTCAATGTTGAGAAATAGTGCAGCAGACTTTTCTGTGTATCACCTTCTTCACAGATTTGTTAATTTCTGATAAGTTAGCAATTGATCCTCTAAATTAGTGAAGTGTTTGACTTACTCTTGGTATAGAGGTGCTCTAATCACAAGAGTAAGTTGTTCTTTTGGAGATTAACATTCTCCATCAGTGGTATCAGAGCAGGAGACATCAATTTGAAGAAATTTGAAGAAAGAAGGATCCCGACTGCTGCAGATTCAAGAGATTCAACACTTGAAGGATCAAGAAGTGAAAGCTTGGAGTCAAAGCTTGAGGAGAAGACAAATTGACATCAAGAAAGGCAAAAGGAGTTCAATTTGAAGTAAAGGTACATACATTGTTTGTAAAGCTTGAAGTTTCAATACACAGGTGGATACAAGATGGGAGAAAGCTTGCAGATTGATAAGCTAGATAGGGAGAACTATCCAGCATGGTCCATGAGGATGGAAGCACACCTCATGAGCAAAGATCTTATAGCATTTATTACAGGAGATGAAGAAAAACCAGAATTTGCAGATCCAAGTATTCCTACTAGGGAAGAACTTGCAATGTTGAAGACTTGGATGAGAAAGGATGCTCAAGCAAGGAGTATCATCTACATGGCTGTAAATGATTACCTTCTACCTCACATCAGAGGTTTGGAAAGTGCTACAGATGTTTGGAATGCCTTGGAAGAGCATTTCCAAAATACAACTAAGTCAAGGAAGTCCTCACTATGGGCTGAGTTCACAACTTTCAAGAAGAAGAGCTCACAATCAATTTCAGATTATGTGGCAAGGATGAAAGATATTGCAGATAGCTTGGGAGCAGTGGATGAAGATATTGAAGAGGAAAAGTTGGTAAGACAAATACTTACAGGTCTAAGAGGTGATGAGAAGTGGAAGCCTTTTATCTTGTCCATAGAGTTGTCACTTGATCACTTTACTCCTGACCTTAATCAATTGCTAGGACACATGCTAACCTTTGAGCAGGATCTTAAAGGAGACAATGATAGAAGTACAAGTCAAGCTATGTACTCCAAAGACAAGAAAAAGAATGGCAAAGGAAAGCAATCAAATGATGATGAAGGGAATTCAAATCAAGCCAACTTCACAAAAGGGAAGACAAATTTCAGAGGTAAAGGAAGAGGAGGTAAGAACAAAGATAATGTTAAAGCTTGTTGGATTTGTGGCAGAACAAATCATTTGGCAAATGATTGTTGGTATAATAATCAAAGTGGAGGATACAACAATCAGAATTATAGTCAAAGAGGTAGAGGAGGCAGAAACCAAAGAGGTAATTTCAGAGGAAGAGGTGGTAGGACATCATATGGTAGAGGAGGTGGAAGAAACTTCCAATCTCAGTCCTACAACAATAATTATTACAATTATGCATCAGATCAGAAGGATGACATGACTCTTATCTTGAATGCAACTCATGAATCAATGGGAGAAGATCAAAGAGTATTTTATATTGACTCAGGGTGCAGCAACCATCTGAGTGGGAATCTATCCTTGATGACTGATATGGAAGCAAGGGTGAATGGACATACAGTTCAGACAGGTGACAATACCAAACATAAAGTGGAGAGCATTGGATCAGTGAAGACAAAGAGTGGAAGTACACTTCTGAGTAAGGTACTTTATGTTCCTACTATTCCTAAAAATTTGATAAGTGTAGGGCAAATTGTGGAGAAAGGATATGAGGTAAGATTTACAAATGATGGTGTCTATGTACAAGATCCAAATCAGGGATATAGAACCATAATTGCAGGTAAAAAGGAAGGAAGATTGTTCACTCTCAAAGTCCAAGGTAATGTGGGACATGCATTGTTTACCTATGGAGGTCAAAAGGTATCTGAATTAGACCTATGGCATAAGAGGCTAGGTCATTTCAATGAGAGAGCTATAAAGGAGATGTCAAAGAATCAGGTGGTGCTTGGATTGCCAAACATTGAAGGGCAACATATGGTGTACAAGTGTGAAGCTTGTCAATTAGGTAAAGCACATAAGAGTTCTTATAACAAATCAGGGTACAAGTATTCAAATATGCTTGAATTGGTTCATACAGATGTATGGGGTCCCTCAAGGGACTATAGCATAAATGGATCCAAATATTATGTGTTGTTTGTTGATGATGCAACCAGGTGGATTACTTTGTATGTAATCAAGGACAAATCAGAAGTCTTCAAGACATTCAAACACTTTCATGCTTATGCAGAAAGGATCACAGGACAAAAGCTAAAGAGGTTAAGATCAGATGGAGGGGGAGAGTATTTCTCAAAAGAGTTTGATGATTATTTGTGGAATGCAGGTATCAAAAGAGAAGTGACTTGCAGGTACTCCCCTCAACAAAATGGAGTAGCAGAAAGGAGGAATAGGACTCTTGTAGAGTTTGCAAGAGCCATGATGAAGGAAAAGAATTGTCCAAATTACTTATGGGCAGAGGCCATTAACACTGCAACATACCTTGTGAATAGGTTGCCTTGTAAAGCTTTGGATGGAGGAACCCCTTATGAAGCATGGTGGGGTAAGAAGCCTAGTCTTGATCATTGCAAAATATTTGGATGTATTGCATATGCTTATGTTCCTTCACAATTAAGACATAAGCTAGAACCAAAAGCAGAGAAGTATGTGTTTATTGGATATGATGATAGACAGATGGGTTATAGGTTGTGGAGTCCATCCACAAAGCAATTTCTTGTTTCTAAAGATGTAACATTTGATGAGCAAAATATGTGGTATACAGGATCACCAAATGAGTATGCAGGTGTTGAAGAAATACAAAGGAAAGGAAAGGCAAAGGTAAAAGTTTGTGAAGAAATTGTTGATGAAGTTGACTCTAGATGTAGAGTGCAGGATCATGTAGAAGAAGGGCCAAGATTTGATCCAGAATCAAATGAGGCTGAAACTTCAAGAAGTGCAGAAATCAGGAGATCTACAAGAGAAAGGAAAGAGCCTATAAGGTATAGTTATGATACATCTTTCCTAACAACAAAAGATTATGCCTACATTGTGAAAACAGAAGAAGACCCAACTACTTATGAAGAAGCCAAAGGTAAACAGAATTGGGAGAAGGCAATGCAGGAAGAGTATGATGCTCTACTTGAAAATGAAACTTGGGAATTAGTACCAAGACCAAAGAATCAGAAAGTCATTGGATGCAAGTGGGTATATAAAACAAAGAGGTTTGCAGATGGTAAGGTGTCTAGATATAAGGCTAGACTTGTGGTTAAAGGTTATGCCCAAACTTATGGGGTAGATTATGATGAGACCTTTAGTCCTGTTGCTAAGATGTCTACAATTAGGACATTGATTGCTATTGCTACTTGCAAGGGATGGAAATTATCACAATTGGATGTGAAGAATGCATTTCTTAATGGTTACATTGCAGATGAAGTATATATGGAGCAACCAGAAGGCTTTATGGAATCAATTGGATCAGATTATGTGTGTAAGCTCAAGAGAGCTTTATATGGGTTGAAGCAAGCCCCAAGAGCTTGGAATTACAGATTGGTCAAGTTCTTGAATGAATGTGGTTTTCAAGCATCAAAGGCAGATAGTAGCTTGCTAGTGAAGGCAAGTGAAAATGGATACATTTACATGTGCATTTATGTTGATGATATTATTGTTACAGGAACAGATGCTCAAGGAATCAATGAACTCAAGAAGCAAATAGAGAAGGAGTTTAAGATAAGTGATTTGGGAAACTTATCTTATTTTCTAGGAATGCAGATTGTGTATACTCAACATGGAGTATATGTTTCACAAGAGAGATACTTGAAGAATCTTCTAGTCAAGTTTAATATGGAAGATTGCAGGACCTCAACTACACCATTGGAGGTAAATCATAAATTAAGCAGGTATGGAGGTGAAGAGTTCAATGACATGAAGAAATATCAGAGTTTGGTAGGTAGTCTAATCTATGCTACCTTGACAAGGCCAGATCTATCATATGCAGTAGGTGTGTTGTCACAATTCATGCATTGTCCAAAGAAGACTCATTGGATTGCAGCCCAAAGGGTACTCAGATATATTAAGGGAACCCTAAGTGAAGGTTTGTATTATGGTTTCACTTCTGACACAAGAATCAAAGTGTTTAGTGATGCAGATTGGGCAGGTGACTCAGATGATAGAAGGTCTACTCATGGATATCTATGTTATGTTGGAGATAAGTTAGTGTCTTGGTGTTCAAAGAAGCAACATACAGTTGCTTTATCATCCACAGAAGCTGAGTATAAGGGAATGGTAGAAGCTGCAAAAGAAGTGATATGGTTGAAGACCTTGATGAAGAGTTTTGAGTTTGATCATAGTACTCCAATAATTTTTGGAGACAATATGAGTTCTTTGTATTTGGCAGCTAACCCTGTTTTTCATGCCAGGACTAAGCATATAGAGATTCAGTATCATTTCTTGAGGGAAAAGGTACTTGATAAAGAGATTGAAGTGATGTACACTCCAACAAAAGAACAGGTGGCAGATATGATGACAAAGAGTTTGGATGGACCTAAGTTACAAAGGTTCAAAGACATGGCAAGTATCAAGAAGACAGAGAAGACCTCAATTGATGATTGAGGGGGAGCTGTTGGTGCATACCAATCACCAATTGAAGGCTTGGAAGATCAAATGATGAAGGAAGAATCAATTCCTAAAGTATGGAAGAAGATCATATTCAGAAGACAAGAGAAGTGTACACATATGTACATTAGCATAGTCATAGATGACTTAGATTTTTTGTTCAGTAAGAATTATGTACAAATTATCTATAAATACCTTGAGAAAAGTCGGGGGCATAAATGAGAGCAAATGAGAGCATATGTGACAATAGTCAGATGTCAAGAATGAGGGAGATAGAAGTCATAAGATAGAGGAAAGTGAATTTGAGTTAGCTCTCATCACTCAGTTGTATTTTCTCTGAGTAAATGAAAAGTTTTGCGCCCGATGTTTCTGCGTGTTCTCCTTCTACAGTAGATCAATTGTGGAATGCTTTTGTACAAGTCTAAGTTGAGAGTTGCTTGACCTCTGTGCAAAGTTTCAGCTTCCAATTGTAATCAGGCTGAGTGAATTAAGTGTAGGAACATTCATATGTGAAGTGTATTCACTGGTTCCTAAAACAGGCGCATATTTCGAAGTTAATGTTTTGGTCATTTCTCCTAGCACAGTTTAAAGTTTTGCATGAGTGAGAGCTTAATATTTAAGTTGGAAGATAAGCTACTTATGTCTAGAAGCATTTTGTAAAACGGGTTCTATTCAAGGAGAACCAAGTCTTAAAAGTTACAGGTGTAAAGTCGACTGTTCTGAGTAACAGTTTCTGACATAGGTAACTTGTGAAATCAATTTCTCAAGTTATACTTAATCTTTTGGAGTAATTCAACTTGGAATAGTTGCGCAATCTCTAGGAGATACTTCGTACAAAGTTTCATCAAAAACTTTACAGATTTGATAGGTCAATGTTGAGAAATAGTGCAGCAGACTTTTCTGTGTATCACCTTCTTCACAGATTTGTTAATTTCTGATAAGTTAGCAATTGATCCTCTAAATTAGTGAAGTGTTTGACTTACTCTTGGTATAGAGGTGCTCTAATCACAAGAGTAAGTTGTTCTTTTGGAGATTAACATTCTCCATCATACATGATAGTGTTTAAATGTATTAAACACTTCTGACTTATCTTTGATCACATAGATAGTGATCCACCTAGTAGCATCATCAACATAAATCACATAATACCTTGATCCATTTATACTGAAATCTTTTGATGGTCCCCACACATCTGTGTGTACCAACTCAAGCTTCTCTGAGTACATAAAACCATGCTTGGAATAGGAATGTTTATGAGCCTTACCTAATTGACATGCCTCACATTTGTATGTCATATGTTGACCTGCAACATTAGGCAATCCAAGCACTGAACCATTGTTAACCATATCTTTAATACCTCTTTCATTGAAATGTCCAAGCCTCTTGTGCCAAAGATCTAACTCAGAGATCTTATGACCTCCATATGTGAACATAGCATGACCAATGTTGCCTTGAATCTTCAATGTAAATAATCTTCCTTCCTTTTTCCCTGAAACAATCTGTTTATACCCTTGGCTAGGGTCTTCCACATATACTCCATCATTAGTGAACCTTACTTCATATCCCTTTTCAACAATTTGACCTACACTTATCAAATTCTTAGGGATTGTAGGAACATACAAAACCTTACTCAATAAGGTGCTTCCATCCTTGGCCTTCACTGATCCAATTGACTTCACATTATGCTTTGTGTTGTCACCTGTTTGAACAACATGATAAAAACTTTACTTCCAAATCAGTCATCAAAGATATGTTACCACTCAAGTGATTGCTACACCCTGAGTCAATGTAGAAGACTCTTTGATCTTCACTCTGCCTTTCACAAGTTGCATTCATTATCAATGTTGAATCTTCCTTTTGATCTGAAGCATAATTGTAGTAGGTGTTGTTGTATTGTTGACTTTGGAATCCTCTACCTGCATTTCTTCCAAAGTAATTCCTTCCTACTCTACCTCTGTAGTTACCTCTTTGATTTCTGCCACCTCTTCCTCTTGAATTATAATTTTGATTGTATCCACTATTATTCTGATTATTATGCCAACAATCATTAGCTAAGTGATTTGTCTTACCACAAATCCAGCAAGCTTTGCCTCCATCTTTGTTGTTCCTGCCTCTTCCTCTACCTTTGCCACCTCCTCTTCCTCTTAGGAAGTTGGCTTGAGTAGTTGTACCTTCATCTTCACCTGCTTGTTGTTTTCCTTTGCTATTCTTCTTTTTGTCCTTTGAGTACATTGCATGTCCTGTACTCTTGTCACCATCTCCTTTAACATCCTGCTCAAATGTTAGCATATGACCTAACAATTGATTTAAATCAGGAGTGAAATGGTCAAGTGATAGTTATGTAGACAAAATAAATGGCTTCCATTTGTCATCACCTCTCAACCCTGTAAGGATTTGCCTTACCAATTTATCCTCCTCAATATCTTCATCAACAGCTCCTAAAGCATCTGCAATATCTTTCATCCTTGTTACATAGTCTGAGATGGATTGAGAGGCCTTCTTCTTGAAGGTAGTAAACTCTGCCCATAAAGATGCCTTTCTTGACTTTGTAGTGTTTTGGAAATGCTCCTCCAAAGCATTCCATATGTCAGTTGCACTTTCAAGACCTCTAATATGAGGTAACAAGTAATCATTTACTCCCATATAGATAATGCTCCTAGCTTGAGCATCTTTCTTCATCCAATTTTTCAGATCTGCTAACTCTTCCCTAGTTGGAACACTAGGATCTCTGAACTCTGGCTTCTCTTCTTCTCCTGTGATGTAACCAATCAAATCTTTGCTCATAAGATGAGCTTCCATCCTCATTGACCATGCAGGATAGTTTTCCCTATCCAATTTCTCTATCTGTAGAGCATCTCCCATCTTGTATCCACCTGTATATTGAAAACTTCAAGCTTTACAAACAATGTATGTACCTTTACTTCGAGTTAGACTCCTTTTGCCTTTCTTGATGTCGAGTAGTCTTCTCCTCAGGCTTTTGACTCCAAGCTTTCCACTTCTTAGTTCTTCAAATGTTGAACTTCTTGAATCTGCAGCAGTCGGAACTTTCTTTTCCTTGATTTGATGTCTCCTGCTCTGATACCACTGATGGAGAGTGTTAATCTCCAAAAGAACAACCTACTCTTGAATTTAGAACACCTCTATATCAAGAGTAAGTCAAAACCTTCACTAAATTAGAGGTCCAATCTCCAAATTATCAAATCTGAGAAAATATGTGAAGAAGATGAAACACAGAAAAGTCTGCTGCAGAATTTCTTCACATTGACTTATCAAATGTGTAAAGTTTTTGATGAAACTTTGTACGAATCATCTCCTAGAGATTGCGCATCACCTCCAAGTTGAATTACTTCAAAAGCTTTAGTATAACTTGAGAAATTGTCTTCACAAGTTACCTATGTCTGAATCTGCACTTTTGAGAAGTCGATCTAGACACCCCTAACTTCTTAACTTTGGTTCTCACAATATCTAACCCGTTTTGCCAAATGCTTTTAGCCACGAGTAGATCACCTTCCAACTTAAAGATTAAGTTCTTGCTTGCACAAAACTTTAAACTATGGAGTGAGCACTGACCAAAAGATTAAACTCGAAATTTGCGCCTGTTTCAGAGAACTGTAGACACTCAACACATATGAATGTTCCTACTCACAATTCTCCTAGCCTGTTTACAATTAGACTCTGAAATTCAGGTCACAGGCTCATTAACTAACAACTTAGATATCCTCAAAAGGATTTCACAATTGATCAAACACAGAAGGAGCAGACACGAAAAGATCGGGCGCAATATTTCTTCATTAACTCAGAAAATTACAACTGAGTGATGAGAGCTAACTCAACTAACTTTTCTCTATCTCTTGACTCCTAACTTCCTCAATCTTGGCTTCTACATATGCTCTCATACATGCCCCGACTTTTCTCAAAGTATTTATAGACAATTTGTACAAGACTCTTACTCAGACAAAAGATCTAAGTCACCTATGACTATACTAATGTACATATGTGTACACTTCTCTTATCCTCTGAATATGTCTCTCTTCCAAGCTTCAATAGTTGATCCTTCCGTCACTCTTTAACCTTCCCTTCAATTGGTGATTGGTCTGCACCAACATACGTCGCTATTATGCTTGCGATCACGATTACGTGCGTCATTCGTGATGCTTATGTTGTGTCTTCTTGTTAATAACGGTGTTAATCGTACGTTGACGAAGCGCCATTACGTCTGCTGAGTGCTTCTACGCAAACATTTGGGTCACATGAGATGCTTCCTTGTTTGACAAGTATGAGTTGTGATGCTACAACGTCAACAACTTTTGGCGCCGTTGCCGGGGAGCGTTCTCTTGTCACTTACGTGATGGTTTATGGCGTGAAAGAGACGTGTATGCAAGCTTTTCATGATGATTTGTTGAGTTCTTCATTTCATTACGCTCTTGTGAGCATTTGCGGCTTGCAAGATTCACAATAACTTGTTGAGATGAGCCAGTTTTGGTGTGATGAAGATCCCCTATAAGGGTGATTAATCCACCATGTGTGGTGATTCTTCAAGACACGAGTAGAATAGGCATAGTTTTAGAAATCTTTTAGTTATTTTATTGATTTCTTCTATTAACTTTGTTGATTTTTTGTTAGTCATGTGTAAATAATTTTATTTTGGGGTTCTTCTACAAAAATCAATGGAGTTTTGGCTCATCATCTTCATCAACAAACTGGGGAATGGTATTCTCTTCAACTACTTGACAGGACAAGTTGCTTTTGCTCTTCTTGCGACTTATTTCGGTGTGGTGGTACTGCTTGTCCCTGAGCCGTACATCACACTATCCGATCGCCCGGCTGCTAGCTATGAAGGGCCTTCTTCCAATTCCTTTGGGAAGGTGAAGGACACGCTGCATGAAGGCTATCAGAGGACGGCTTCGAAGATCGATGATGTCACAGAGAGCGCGAAGGACACTCTATAGGATGCAAACGGACAGGGCAAGCGTGGAACTCAAGAAAAAGCACAAGAAGTAAAGCAGGGGGCTCAAGAAAGAGTAGACGCAATGAAGCATGGTATGCAGGAAAGCGCAAAGGGCTTCCAGGACAGAGCTGGGCAGATAGAGCAGGCGATATATGAAACTGCAAAGGATGCAAAGCAGAAGGTGTCTGATGCAACACAACGCAGTGGGGAGGCTACAGTTGAGACAACAGCACAAGCTAAGGACGCTGCCAAAGAAGGAGCGGTGCGTGCGAAGGAGAAGGTCTCTGATTCAGCACAGAGTATTGGAGAGGGTACGTTTGAGACAGCAGAACATGCTAAGCAAGTTGCACAAAAGAGGGCGAAGGAGATACTGCAGATATACGCACCACAGAGGAGGTCATGGACATACTGTTTGACCTCAGCGAGCCATCTCCAAGGATGCTCTACAGGTTAGTCTAGACGGTGGATTCAAGTGTTGCAGCATGTTCTTGTTGGCTATGAAGACTGTCGATATTAGTATAAACCTACAACTTCAGCATTGGGGTGAACTTGGGCAATGGCTTTGTGGAGATATTAGCATCAAGAAAAGGACTACCAGCAAGATAGCAGACCACGATCAGAGCTTTTAGAGTCTTAAAAGATTGAGAGCTCAGACATGCTGTTACAATGCAACACTTTTCGACACATGTTGTGGTAGAAAAGGAACTCTACCATCAGCTACCAATGCCGAGTTCACATCTGAAGCTAGGGCAGAGATTGTGAAAACCGTACTCACAGTAGATGATGAACTACAACCTGACAAAGTAAAGAGGGACATGTACGTTGAAGGGAGGTGTTGGTGCTGACGACTAGAACAATGGAAAAGTTCAATTCAGCATTGCCGGAACAGGAAGGTAGAAAGAGGCTACAACATCAGAGGGAATGTGTAAGTCAGATACTTCAGCCGTCAATGGAAATCAAGACTCAACCAATATTCAAAATGGAAGTCCATCCGTCTATTGGGAGCTATTATCAACAAGTGGAAAGGTGAGTGTCGGTGAAGCAATCTACATGTAGATCCGACAGATGGTTCTGTGAGATGGGGTAGTCCTATCCACAGTACAATAGAGAATGTATGAGGTGCTGCTCTAAATCGGAATGCTCGTGGCATGGAAAATCTTTGTGTTCCATTCTCTAATGTGATGCAATGGAGTGAGGTCACAAAAAACTTCAGTATGGGTATGGACAGGATCTATACTAGATGAGGGTCGTGAGGCATCAGAATGGCTAATACGATATCTTGGCTAAGCTGCTCGATCCACATGTTTTGACCTAGATAATGAAATAAGAACAGTCGATGCTCGATACGCACTTGGCTACTTCACGGGTTTTTCAGATGGATTTCTGACCCTAGTGATTTCATAGTCTTCCTTGGAATCACAAAAGAGAAACTCTCTGTTGCTTTTAATTGGACCAAACATTCTTGCACAGGGATGTGTGCTCTTTAAGAACAACTTTGGGAGACATTCACTATATCTAAGGTTCAGATTCATGATGTATAGCTACGTTTTACCCACAATGAATGTTGAGACAGTAGAGGAAGGGTTGGAACTTGGAACTCCTAAAAACTTTAGGAACAACTAGAAAGTCCTCACACTCCAAGGCTGCAGGAAGTATTTCCGTGGACAGAATGTGTTTCGTGAGTAGACTCGGGAGTCGGGACATTCTGTATCATAAATCACTCTCAAGGAGCTAAGATAAAAGGTTCAAATGGGACAGGGAATGGACTGATTTTTTAGCATGAAAACTCTTCACTGCACATCCTTAGATTTTGAAAGGTCAGAGGTATGTTCATCGAGCAAATGCTCTAATGGATCACCAGTCAAATGAACGGCCATTTCCCAATGTGTCATGGTCATGTAAAGAGGGGATGCTATGGCGAGTATGTCAATTATAGAGCTAATGAATTGTGCAGGCTATAAGCCAGAGAATATTGTTTACTCCTATACAGTTGCAGCCATATGGGCTATCCTAGTAATACATAAGCTCTTACTGCCTTATGAGACAAGATCGAACAGTACTGATCAACTAGAAGCATCATGGCATTTGGGTAGACCTGCTTAAGTGAACTAGAGACTTTACGAGTGTGACTACTAACCAGCATAATAACAGAAGTGCTAGTACAGATGGACAAAGGAGTGTGACTCTCCTACATATGTCTGCTTACATTAACAACCTACAAACACTAGCAGGGTTTTCAATCGGGATGCCACTCTCAATACTGTTGTGTTTTATTTTGCTTCAGATGCACGATCTTATGATAGAGGTGTGTTGTAACTCCTATGCTAACTGCATCTAGTGTACCTTTCGACCAAAAGGAAGAAGAGGAGGTCATAGTCGAATGATAGGAGGGTTGCGCCATGATGTGTGTGGGATGCATCTGTCTGTCGCATGTATCTAAACATCATGATGCATTTTTTACTTATTTGATAGCGGATGTTAAGAAGAAGAACATCGATGCCACTCCGACCATCATGGCAATTGTGAAAGAAGAGGGCTTCAAAGCAACTCAGGAAGCTTTAACATGCTGCTGCTACCGCCCAGAGAGGCTTGACCGATAATGCAAGTATAGGGGTCCAGCAATGGTAACTACAGAGCAGATGAATGATGTAACAGATCTTTGCAATGAATAGTCACAAGGTCATGGAATACCTACATTCGAGAAGGATCGCTTCCTATGTTATACATTCTACTGCTTAGCATCCGAGCAAATGATCGGTAACGAATCATGCCAGGGGGGAAGCACCGCAAGTACAAGTTACAACCATCAAGTGTAGAAGGCGAAGATCCCAACAATCATGGTACTGACCAGCATGCTGAATAAAGCGAATAAAGAGAAAGAGATACATGCATCCTCCCGATATCATGCTGACTCAGAACAGGATTCCTGTCATCTATCTGCTACCTTTGCATTGATTAATGTTACATCTTAGAACCTGACTGTTATTGACACACGCGGCTGAATTACGGGGTGTAGATAGACGTGGCGCACGGCTGAAATAGGGGGAGAAGCGATATGCGCAGCTGAATTAGGGGGTGTACTGATGAATGATGATCTTTGCCAACCCGATGTTTTGCTGAAAACTTGCCAGATATGGTGTGTGGGACAATGACCAGGGCGGTAGTGAAATCTAGGGAGGTGATAACACCAGAGAGACAGGATTCTGTCAGCCAGTTAGTCATCTCGGGTCCATCAATGCAAAATTAGGTGACACCTCTGGTAGAAAATTAAAAAAAAGGAACGGGAATGGAAAGAGAGAGAGAGAGAGAGCCAATGTGCTACTCTTGAATGCGTTTTCTTTTGAAAGGGAAGGGATTATAACTTTGTCATGCGTTTTCATATAAGTAAGCTATGGAATACTTAAGAATATATGTATGTCGATTCTTTGTGGGACACCAGATAGCCGGATGATTCAAACTACCACCGTAAAAATATATGTCATGGACTTTAGAGTTGGAAGGAGGTTATTCCAAAATCATAGCGACATTCATACGTGCTTTTGAGAAAGGTAAATTAACAATGAAAATAAAACATTCAATCATGTGCATTTTTCTCTTTTTTAACTAGAAATGAAGAAGGGATATATCTCACCACCGCAATTTCTTGGACCTTATTCAACGTCTAGTTTTTCATTCGCATTGGTGATTGAATTTTGTTGGTGATTGAGTTTTTAACGAGGGGATAGTCATATGAATCATAACAAGAAACATGTTTTTTCTAAGAAATTGAATTATCACCATCCTCTTATCCTTGGTAAGTTCCAACATGGAATTGAAATGACTAGCACACATGTTTCAAAATTGATAAATGTGCACGAGAAAGTGTGGTTTCTACTTGTATGGTTGATTCATAATAAAACATGTCCTTTCCTACAATTGGTGAAGCGTGTAACATGAAAATTCTTTGTTCAAAAACTTTCTTTTTAAAGTATATATCACATTGGTATATTTTGGAAAGACTCTTTTTGATTCTTGCTAGGAGAACCCCATTAGAACTTATTTACACATCTTAGAAAACATTCAAAGAGCATACACAAAACCTCAAACAAATTCTAAAAAACTCCTAAAATACCAAACAAATATTAAAAACACTCAAAAAAACCAAAAATTGTTTCAACAAAACATGGGAAAGAAAAAGGCAAAAGAAAGAAGGAAGGGGGAGAAGGTTGCACAAAAGAAAGAAGAAAAAGATGCAATGCATGCATTAATCACACATGATCAAGGTGAAACAAATAGAGAAAATTTGCAAGGGGTAGAGGAAATTGAAGGAATGTCTAAAGGGGTGGGATCCATTGTTGCAAACAAGAAATATAGTAACACTTTTGTGGATGTACTAATTGGTCATGAACATAGAAATATGAGTGCTTTTATTAACCCTCATTGTGAGTGGAATTTAATTCATATTGATTTAGTGACAATTATTTTGGATAACATTCAATTAACCACTCATTCCTCTATCCTCATGAATGGTGAAACTTATGATTGCATGGGTCAAGTTAGGTTGCCTATTGTGGTGAATGCTATGGAATTTTTAGAAACATTTTTTGTTATGGAAGGAATAGATGAAGACTTGGTCATAGGCACTCAAAGGTTTTTTGAACATCAAGGGTTTGAAGCATCTTGTCCAGCTATTATGTCCATCCCCACTAGTGAGTCTTTTGGAAATCCTGATGATTATCCTCATTGTATGGATTGTGGACATAATCATCTATTCAAAGATTGTGCTCTTAATCCACAAAAAAGTCTTTCCACTCATGCTTTTTCATCTAACCTTTCTTTGAGTAAGTCACAGGAAACCTTGACGAATGATGATGTGGAGGACTCCAAGTGCTTGGAGGATATGGAAGGGCCCTCCCTTCCTCTAAGTTTGGAATCTTCTCACAAATTTTGTATGGGTTCTTTGGAAGATAAAGTGATATCTAGAGATTCTATGTGTAATACAGATAAATGCATCGTTGAATCTCTAGATCAATCTCAAACCACGCAACCTTATGATCCATTACATGAGCATGATATATGTAAAGAAACTCAACCTTTGTTGAATTCCCCATGTAAAGATGAGATTTTTCTAAAGACTCACATAGAAGGCCCAAAAGATCCATACATCAAGAAGAAGTCACATTTCCCTTGTAATGTAAAACAAATTTGGGTGGCCAAGAACTTACTTAGAGCCCAACCAAAACGCACTATGATATGGGTACCAAAGAAAGCTCTTATACAAAATCAACCCTCTCGCACTAGACTTCATAATCTATGGTCTAGTTTCACATTGCCTTATCATCAAGAACAACCACTTTTGACAAAGGGATCCAAAGCAATAAAGTCAACACTCAGAAAAGATCCAAGGAGAAACCTCAAGGCTAAGACCAACAAATCGAAGACATATTGGCGGCCTAAAACCTCTTCGTGCAGCATCCATGGGTGTCGGACCCAACCTTGCCCAATGCACAGCATATGTTTAAGATGCACACCAAGTATGCACATGAATAGGGCCTCACCCAAAGGCCGAGCATTAGGCACACTTAGTTTAGCCCAGACACAAAGAGGGCACATGTACATAGATTTCAAAAATTTGCTTTTTATTTTTCTTTTTTCAGGATGGTGGACAGAGGTATCATCCATTTCAAATGGTTGATGGAAAAAAAGCAGCTCTTGGAATTGGACATCTGGAGAAGGCCTCATCATCGCCTCACCCTTGAGCACTTTGCTCAAGACCCATCCATTTTTTTGCACCATTTTTTTATTGTATGCATTTTTAGAGTATGCATAAGATAGGGTCACATTACAAGACCGTGCATAGACACTTTTTGTGTTTTCCGCCCATGCACCCTTAGTCCCCACTCATGAATATGGACTAAGAAGAGATGAATTAATTTCATCTATTTGTATATATCATCTACATTTTTGTCGTATCATTCTCATACATCATCCATCCATTACCCAAAAAAACAAAAACAAAAAAAATAAAAAAAATAAATTCTAGCATATTCACCTATATGAGGCAAAAGAACCAAGTTAAAGCACTCGACTCCAAACAAAAAGCAAGATGAAAAAAAGCGATAACGCAAAGCACTCCAATGGTGCAAGGATCATGTAAATTAAAAGGGACTCCTACACGTTCTTTCACAAAAGCTCCATACTTGCAAAAGCTTTGTCGAGGACGACAAAGTCAAGGAGGGGGGGAGTGTTGAAGGATACAACATGTAATTCT
The DNA here is from genome assembly GCA_020310875.1 of Ceratopteris richardii. NCBI lineage: Eukaryota > Viridiplantae > Streptophyta > Polypodiopsida > Polypodiales > Pteridaceae > Ceratopteris > Ceratopteris richardii. The sequence continues at coordinate 150,368,614 of CM035408.1, read as the reverse complement.
TGGATCCACTTCATTTTCATCATCGTTTGTACCTTTTTCTACCTTTCATTCAATTAATAAAGCACTCTTGTATAGGTGTGTGTGAGTGCCACACTAGAGAATAAGTGGGATTCATTCTCCTTTCAGTTGAGAAATCCCACATAGCATGCTTTTTTGCCATTTTGTATATAAAGAGGTCTCCACCTCTTCTTTGGGGGAGCTCTTGGAGAAGTAATGAGATAATGCTAGTTTGTAGATAGATTGTTACTCTCTTGTCGTCATGATGTGCATGCGTGCTTGTTCTCTTCTTGCCCAACGCTTGTGACACGTTGATGTATGATTACGTCGCTATTATGCTTGTGATCATGATTACGTGCGTCATTCGTGATGCTTATGTTGTGTCTTCTTGTTAATAACGGTGTTAATCGTACGTTGACGAAGCGCCATTACGTCTGCTGAGTGCTTCTACGCAAACATTTGGGTCACATGAGATGCTTCCTGGTTTGACAAGTATGAGTTGTGATGCTACAACGTCAACAGAAGTCTCTTCTTCGTCTTCTTCCTTCTTCTTGCCTTTCTGCTTCTTATCCTTCTTATCTGCATATAGAGCACTAGTTGAATTACCATGATAAGAGTTACCTTCCTTTATGCTATTGTTGGCTTCTTGATTGAAGAGTTGTCCAAGAAAGATGTTGAAGTCTGGAGTTTGCACATCCATGATGAGATCGTAAGCCGTCGTGAAGGATTGCCATTGCTTATCACTTCGAATGCCGTTGAGAATTTGCCTCATGATGACCTCTTCTTCAATCAGCTCTCCAATGGATGCTAACTGATCTGCAACCTCCTTGACTTTGGTAACAAACTCTGTGATGGTTTGTTTAGGTGTCTTCTTCATTTGGTTGAACTCGTTCCAAAGATGATTCTTTCTTGCTTTGGTACTAGCAGAAAAGAAAGTCTCCAGGGCATTCCAAGTCTCTTGAGATGTCTTGCAACCTCTAATATGTGGTAATAGAAAGTCAGAGATAGAGTTTAGGATGTACGACCTTGCTTGAGCATCCCTTGCACACCAAAGTGTGAGCTTATCTGTCTCCTCTTGTGTAGGTCCTCCTTTGGATCTTGGAATAGGCATAGCTTCATCACCTGCTACAATTCCATAAAGATTTCTACCTTGAAAATAGGCCTCCATTCTGATTTGCCAAGCCGCGTAGTTGTGTTGTCACCCATCTTGAACTAGCTCTGATACCACTGAAAGAAACTTGGAGAAGCTTGTCGAAGGTAGAAAAGTGCATTTCGAAACGACGAAGTTTGGTCAAGCCAACCAGCACAAGACCAGCCCTTGAGCTTATGGAGACTCAAATAGACCTTATAGGCATGTGATAAGTGCAAAGAAACACACTATGTACCTTGGAGCATCAAGGAGAATGAGTCGATACAAAACAGATAGGTTCGCGGGTCGACTAGCTCAAAAACTTACTATCTATGGAAGAGACAATGAACTTAAAATGCCCATAGCGACCAGCGTGATTACAATTAGAAAAAATCCTTTTATGGGAGTTATACACATAGGGTTGAGTGTATGGAATGCACAAAAATATAAGGAATAAGCAAAATATGCTATAGGAATGAATGCGACATTCACCGGTGGTACTTCCTATTTTTCAGGAATACGTAGAGATTGACCCCGAGGTAGACAAACTGAGATTTCTCCAAATATGCTAAACCAAATGCTTTGAAAACTTACAGGCATTAGACACTAATACCTTTCCAATGAGTCCTCTTGCACTCAATTTGAAGCTCTGAGGAGAGAGCAGCAGCCTCTGCAAGATTACTGTTGGCAAAGAAGATGATGCAGAAAATTGAAGGAGCAAGACAATGATGGTCACAAGTGTATGTATATTGCTTCCATGTATAATACAAGTGATTTCAACTCCTTATATAGCCTCTAGGAGTGTTCCACGACTTTTACAACTTGAACTTGAATTCAAATGAAGGTGGGAATGGTTGTTGGAGGGAATCAATTCACTTCCCTACAATCTAGGAAAAGTAAAGATCTTGATTGATCTACTTTTAGGTGATTGATTGCTTGATTGAATGCAACTTCAACCACCATAAATTCGTGGGATTTGGGCTCTATCTTTCTACCTTTACATGTGTACAACTCAAGGCTTTTACAACGGTAAATGAGCCATCAAAAATTTCTCAAAAAAATACAATAAATGAGTATATGAAAAAGAACTCTCCAACGGATATTCTTTCGACGTGATAGCCTTTGATGTAGATCAAATCCACCTCAAGCATAGTGTAAGCTTGATGTTCCAACAGAGTAGTACCTTTTCAATGTGTTCAAATACCATCAACAATGGAAGATCCAGCAAGGTCCAAAACTTCAATGAAGCTTTTGCTTTGTTCTCCAGCAACGGCGCCAAAAAATGTTTGTTGTTACCCTTTGGAGTTGTCCTCTCCAATCATTATAGCACAAAGGATCAACTACACATCTTTAAATTTTCAATCCGGGAAGTATGCAAAGACCACAGCCCCTTCTAGTTAATGGAATCCAAGAATAAGAGTTAAGATGACTGTTTTTCTGAGAACTTATGAAGAAGGAGAGAAATATCTAGGGTTTTGATTATCTTGAGTTCTACAACAACATTTTCAATGATCTTTGTGCCTAAAATGTGCCATTTCCCCAGTAGAATACAATTATGAAGTCAAATTTCAAAAACAGTACCTGTATCACACAGACGAGACAATCGCGATTCTATGAAAATTGAGAATTTCCATTTCCAACTTTGTTCTTCTGCACTTCCTTACTCAATACACTGAGAATCACCTCTCTTCATACATCTTACTCAGAAATACACAATTGAAGCTTACAAATTCCATGGATCACACAAAGAATAGACTCAACAAATCAAGAGAATAAACATGAAAGGGGAAAACACGATTTTGTGTAGGAGAGCTTTTCACATTACTTTGGATAGCAAAAATAATACAACCAACCCTCTCAAAATAGAGGAAATTGTCTTTTATACTTTTTCAAGTGTCCTCTTTCACACTTGAATTTTGGTCCTTTTCACCTTCTATTCTAAAAACATGCTATCAAAGAGCTTCCAAAAATTCTAGGAAACATACATATGATCCTATTTTACAAGAGGAAGACTTCCTCAATTTTTACATCATTTCTATAAATATTTCTACAAATGTTTGACATTTTACAAATAATTTCTCTTCAAAAAAATGCTTCTTCTAACACTTACCATGTGCTTCTACCAGTTGTATTCATTCTCCTTTTAGGAGATTTATCCCACATATGATGTACTTTTGAGAGCCCCTCCCAAATCTATATAAGGAGGGCCTCTCCCCTCATTTGTACTTGGTTAGAAGCTTGAGGAGCCTACTCCATGCTCTTGGCAAGCTCATTTCTAATCCACATGAGTTTACCCATTTCATGGTCTACTCATTTTGTGTCTCACACATTATTTGTTTTGTGAGAGTACTTTACTTTTCATTTTGCTTCCGCATGCATACTCTCTACACTTTTTCCCTCTTTAGGAGGTTTTTCCCCCGGCTTGTATATACGCATATTGCCCTAATGAGCTACTTATCTTTGTACATTCTCTAGTAATACATTCAGTATTGTGTGTTGTGCTCCAAGCTTGTTCTTCTTCCTTGTGCTATTTGCGTGCTTCCGCAGACATCTAACTCCCACAAAGTATATTTTCGCAATAAGCACATAAATGTTTTGTGTCATGATTAGTGCTACTATGCTCCTTAATTTTTCATGCTTGTAATGGGATTAGACACCACCGTGAGTAGAACTCAACGGTTGGACCTTCCCAATGCCACTAGACACACTTTTATCCATGTTATTCATGTATATCTCTTTACATCACAAACATGTGCAAAACCATTCTAAAAAGAAGATCAAAAGGCTAAAAAGCTCAAAGTCAAGCTCAACATCAAAGGCATGCTTCTATCATAAAGAGTATTGAAGGGAGCATACAACCAACAAATACTAAGAAAAATAAAAGCCTCTACAATAACCAAAGGCAATAAATGGTGCAAAGGACTAAAGCTTGAAGGATCCCAATAATGGACCACACCAACAAGCCAAAAAGAGTACACAAGAAGAATATGAAAATGGATCGAAAGCATTACCTACCCCATGATGTCAACCCTTTTGTATGTCTAGGGATCCCATATGTCCCTAGATCCCAAAAACCACTTGGATCCTAAATGTCCAAGTATATGTATTGGGATCCCATATGTCCCAAGATCCTCGGGATGCCATATGTCCCACACACCATGGATTCCATATGTCCATGGAACTAAGAAAACCAAGGGATGCCATATGTCCCACACTTGGATCCCATATGTCCAAGTTATGTCTAAGGATCCCATATGTCCTTAGATCCTTAAAAAAAAATGAATGGACTAAGTGATCCCATATGTCACTAGTCCCCCACATTAACAACAAAAGGGTCATCACATGGAGGGGCGTGTTGAGAGTTGCATGCTCCACCCTTTTGTCCAAAGCTAGTTTAATTCTCATGCAAGTCCATTTATCCCACATGCAAGGGAATTCTCCCAAACTCCATATAAGCAAGTCCTCCCTTCACTCCTCCCAAGTCATTCACTCAAGCTCTTGGGAAGAGTGCCCTCACTATTCTCATGGAGTCTCCATGCTCTTAGAGCATTGTATGTAAGTTCATTTCTATTTATTCAATTCATGATGTTTTCATTTCTTTTGTTCCTTCCTCCATAGATTGATTATCGTGTGATCAATAGTATAGTAGGAGTATTCCCTTTTCATTTCAACATGCTCGAGGGGGGTTTGTTACACTTATGTGTTCCTCGAGTAGCTTTGATGTGAACATTTTCCCTATACCTAGGCATTTTTTACTCTAGTGCTAGCTGGATTTTTTTCCCCCATGTTACCACATACATGATTCACACATATGTGGTGGTACTTTGTACTTAGGGATATTATTCAGATCTTACTTCAGTTCAGTTCATCATCAATAGAGAGAGCTATTTCAACCATTCATCTTCTCCATGTCTTATTACGTTTGTGCTCCTTGTGTGTGCTTCTTGTGTGTCTCTTTCACTTCTACAAACACCCAATAATTATGTGCTATTATGCTATTATAGTATATGATGATTATGTAAGTTCTTAATTTACCTACTAAGCCATCCCCACAACATTGCATGCTATTAGGTCCATCTTGGATTAAAAACATAGTATAAATTCTAAAATCTAGCACTTGTCCTTTCGATATGACCATGACAAAAAAACAAGCATTACAAGAAGAGAGTCAAGACTATGCTCTCATTGGCAACATGTTGCACAAGCAAGGCAAGGACAACTTGCTACACCTCTATGTTCATGAAGATGAGTACTTGGCACTTCTAGAGGCCACCCATTATGGGTTGTAGGTAGAAATTGCAGACCAAACAATACATATGATTCTGTTTTCTTGTTTGTGGTGGTCCATCTTTTGCATGGATGCTCAAACACTCATGAGTAGGTGCGATACTTTCCAAAGAGCTTATTACCATTTCAATAAAGATAAAATGGATCTTAGGCCAATGATGGTAGGATGAACATTTGTAAAATGGGAGATAGATTCCATATGTGCTATTAGCCCACTTGCCTAAGTATCTTGTGTTGAATACATCATTATAGCAAAAGACTATCTCACCAAATGGGTTGTGACATGTGCTACAACTAAGGCCAATGCTCAAAGAACTACAAAGTTGTTATTTGAGCAAGTGTTCACATGATTTTGATCTCTCCATTGACATAATCAATGATCGCAGTACTCATTTTTTCAATGAATTCATAGAGAATCTCTTGAATGAACTTTTGGTTGTCCATAAAAAAGCAACTCTAGGTGAACCTTAGGAAAACAGATAGCTTGGGAGTTCCAATAAAGTGTTATGCATAGTTTTGATAAAATGATTTAATATAGGATACTCATATTCAGATAAGCAACTAGATCACATAATTTGGGCTTACAAAGTATCCTAGAAGACCATATTAGGAGCTAGTCCTTTCAATGTGGTATACAAAAAATAGGCAATCTTGCCTATTGACTTCCTTGTGCCAACTCTCAAACTAGCAAGAAATGATTAATGGAATGATTATGAGTTACCTGCTTCGATAGACAAACTTGATGCACCCCAAGAGACACCCCTTTCGACTACTGTGGGCATCTAATTTGCCTAAACTAAAGAGACAAAAGGCTGATTTTGATGCCCACATAAAGGATAAAGAGGTACAAGAGGATGACTCGGTACCTATTTATACTTTGGAAAAACACACAAAAAAGCTACAAAAGAAAGGACATAGCCCTTAAATAATTTATTTCATATCACCTAGTGGTGCCATTTAGTTGGCCACATTAGAAGCATATCTATTTCCCAATTACATAAGTGGTTGTTGAGTCAAACTCTAATAAGGACCCCACCATAGATATCTTAATGGTTACAAGTGGCTACAATTGGAAATCATAGGAACAAGAATCAAAGCACATGTTCAAGTAGAGGCCTTAGAGCATGACATTAAAAAATGACTCTTTTTGAAATAGCTAGATAAGAACATGCACTCTAGTGGCCATTAACAAACTCCAATGGAGTCCTTCATTAAACCACAAGCAATCACCATGGCCACATGCCAAGTGCATTGCAAAAAAATTCTTATCAAATATAGAAGATCATTCATAACTACCCAATTGGGAAACCACCCATAAAACATGGTCAAATATCTCATTGATAGGAGCATTGCACCTAACATCATCATACTCTCCCTCATCCAAAACAGTAAAGGCCAAGATAAAATCCATCAAAGCATATTTGATAGTCTTAGGAGGACCTCAGAACTTGTGCATTAGAGAATCCATTCTTCCCATGCAGTTGGGCAAGGCCAAGATACAATTCAAATTATCAACATGTGAGGATCATGAGTTGATAAAGCAAGTCATATTTGGACAATATTGATTCTTCAACACTTCAATAGGCATTAACATAGCTAGTGGCACATTGATCCTCAAATGGGAGGGATAAGATGCCCTCATACCTTTTGAATCTAGAAATGATAGAAAGGAGATGATTGAACCATGCCAAAGAGGGAGGATTAGGAAGTAATCCTCAACCATGGATTATGAGGCATGTGGTTAGCCCATCACACTCCTAGCCAATAGTTCATGAGTTCAAATCCCTTATGGATACAATATTGGTATTAGAACCTAGGAAAAAAGCTTGGGAAAGGTGGATGGATTCCACAAAGCTTAGGGGCACCCAATCGCCTCTATAAATGGTGTTTGGGCACTTTGATATCTCAAAAGGTACAAAAAATTATGCATCGCAATTTGTCCAGCAAATATTGGAGTGTATCTCTTGTTGAGATATCAAGCTCAACATGTGACGATCCAAGATGACATGTATCGGTTTTTCATTTTTCTGACATGTATTGTGGTCACACCAGTATATGTCAGGGATACTTCATTGAGCTGTACTAGATTTATCTACTGAGAGTGATGGCACATTTTTTTCTTGCCAGCTCACTCATTCGTGCACATTAGATTTTTCCGTAGGTACTGCTCTTTATATATTGAACGTGTATTCTTGTTTTTAGGTCACTCTTGTACATTCCTTTTATGTAATAGAAGAAGAAGAAGAAGAAGAAGAATATTCTTCCTTGCCTCAAACTATGTGTGTGCTCCTCTTTGAGTGTGAGTGTGTGTGAGCTCTCTTCCTTATCTCCTTCCTCGTGACATGGTATCAGAGCTAGTGTGGCTATAGAGAGCTCATGGAAAAGATCGACAGTGAAGAGTATGCAAGAAGGCATGGAGAAAGTGCACTTCACAAATGACCTCAGATTGCTACAAAAAATGGCATGAAGGTAGAAGAACTCAAAATATTTTTGAGAGTTATCCCCTTAGGGTCACTTATTTTTGTCAAATCGAAGTTTTGGAGCCATCTTGGCCTTTGTTTCAAGCCCATAAGGTGGGGGCCACAAAAAAACCAAGTCATTTTGCAAAAGCCTAACGTGCATTTTGTTCAGCAACACTCATATATTCGAGATCCAAAATTTCAAGTGATTCTATGTATTGTTGATACACGAAAACTGTTTTTTCCTAAGATCGAATTGTCATGTCATAGTGCAACAGTGTTCAAGCAGAAAGTGTTGCTTGTAGTATTTTGCAAGAGTCAGCTTATGAATGATAAGCTGGACAAGAACAACTGGCATGCTTAGAGATTCAGGATGAGGAATTTCCTCATGGGAAAAGGTTACTGGAAGTACATCGAAGGAGAGAACAAAAACGCTTCGGAGTTTGCAGAGAGGAATCGGACTACATACTAGTTAAGAGCATATGAAGAATGGAATCAAGGAGCACAAAAGGTAATGTATTGGCTATTTGTTAGCATACAGGATAGCATGATTGGGCACATACATGATGCCAAGACTCCAAAAGAGGCTTGGCACTACTTAGTCACATTGTATGAGACAAATACAAAGACACGAAAATTGCAACTCAAGAATGAGTTGCATACATTGGAGAAAAAGAGCATGTCGGTAAGTGACTACACCCTGAAAATCAAAAGCATATGTGAGTCACTTGCATCTATTGGCATGAACGTAGATGATGATGATAAGGTGTAAGTATGCCTTTGTGGTTTAGGAGCCGCATATAAGCAGTTCAAAACTTCTATACAGACCAAGGAAAATATTTCAAATTATCTGGTATCTATGTTGATTATTGAAGAAAAGAATATTGGCGAGGACTAGAACTCCCAAGGAAAACCTAGTTCTCAGCAAGTATTCTACTTTGGCAGAGAAAGACGTAGAGATAGAAGCTTCGGAAGTGGAAGAGGCCACAATAACCAAGATCAAGGTCAACAACAGAATCATGCAAGAGGAAGAGGACAGTTTCGAGGTAGGGGGAGCCAAAGAGGTCACATAAATTTTCAAACAAATGATTCAAGTAATGATAGTAAAGGATGGTAGAATTGTGGTAAACCTGGACACTTTGAACGTGATTGCAAGTTGAAGAATCAAAATAACAAAAGGAAGCAAAACAACTATGCATCCACAAGTGTAAACGATTTTGAGAAGTTGTTCACAGTTCAACATCACATGATGAATACAATGTCTGCTAATGTTTCAAAATCAAATGATAATGTTTGGTATGTTGATTCAAGTTCTTCCAATCACATGACCAGTCATGCGGAATGGTTTAGTACTTTGCAAAAATTGCGAGTTCCTAGATATGTTGAAACATGTGATGACACATTGCACCCTATCAAGCATATAGGAGACATAACATTGTCTATGGAGGATGGGAAGGTAAAACATCTTGCTGATGTGCTGCATGTTCCAAATATAACAAAGAATCTAATTTTTATTGGACAAATGGTTGACCAAGGATTACAATTCAAGTTTAATGTTGATGGGTTATATGTAGAAGAGTACACACTGGATGGATAATTGATTGCCAAAGGAAACAAAGTGGGTAGCATGTTCACCTTAAATGTGAAAATTCCTAAAATGAATGAAGCCATGTTTGCAAAAGGTGCAGGTGTTATTGCTAATATAGAGATTTGGCACAAACAAATTGGACATGCAAATTTGTAGAGGCTAAAATTGATGCTATCAAAGGAGATTGGCAATGGACTACCAAATTTCAAGGTTGCAAAGATGCGAAAGGTATGTGCAACATGTCAATTTGGAAAACAATCAAGAGCATCATTTTTGCATGATACGCATGTTAGTGAGAGCATGCTAGAAATAGTACATATAGATGTTTGGGGTCCTACAAAGAGCACATCTATGGGTGGTTGTAGGTTTTATGTTACTTTCATTGATGACCATACACAAAAAGTATGGGTATATTTCATGAAAGAGAAGAGTGAGGTGTTCACTCACTTCTAGAATTTTAAGGCCATGGTGGAAAAATAGACAATAAAGTATATTCAAACATTAAGGTTTGATGGAGGAGTGAATACATGTCAAATGAGTTTAGCAACTTTCTTAAAAATCATGGAATTCCACACTAGTTTTCATGCAAGTACATACCACAACAGATAGGCGAAGCTGAATGCAAAAATAGACATACTGCAAAATAGCAAGAGCTTTGATGGCTGAGAAGAATATGCCTCATTGTTATTGGGTAGAAGTTGTGCATACTGTTGTATACATCATGAACAGAACTCCGACTGCTGTTATATATCAAGTTACACTTGAAGAGAAGTTTACAGGTAAAAAGCCAAACTTATCACATATGAAAGTATTTGGCTATATTGCATATGTACATGTTCCAGATGAGTTGAGAACAAAGCTTGATCCAAAATCAGAAAAATGTATCTTCATTGGGTACTCCCTTGAGCAAAAGGGGTATAAATGTTATAACCCACTCACACGATAGGTGAAGGTAAGAAAAGATGTAGTATTTGATGAAATGTCAAGCTTCTATGCAGATGCCAAAGAAGGACTGAATCTTGAACCAAATGACAAACAAAATGTTGAAAAATCAAGTGCAAAATCTCAAGTTTTGAGTGGACCGGATGCATCATCAAGCAATAGTTCCAATTCAAATCCATGGAATGGAAGATTGCATGGAAAATTCAGTCCAGAAAATCCATCAAATACATCCAAGAAAGGTAAAGAAAAGCTTTCTGCTAGTAGTAAAACATGTGCAGGTTTTGAAGACATTGATGAATATTCAAGCGGTTCAGAAAAAAGTCTTGATGAGGAACTTGGATTGCCCTCTGTGAAGACTCCAAGAGTAAGAAAGGCACATGCCGTTGATACAAGGAGAAGTGATCTAGGACCAAGAAGATCTAGGAGGATGCAGAATTCAATGCAATGATTGACGTATGATAATTATATGGCTCATCATTGTGCCTACATGACCAAGGTAATACAAGATGCTGAACCTTCTTGTTTTTGAAGATGCAATTGGAAATGCAGATTGGGAAAAAACTATGGATGAGGAGATGGCTGCACTTTATGGAAATGATACATGGAAGATGGTTCCATTGTCACAAGGGAAGAAACCCATAGGCTACAAGTGGGTTTACAAGGTAAAGCACAATGTTGATGGTAGCATAAGCAGGTACAAACCCTAATTGGTCGCAAAAGGATATGCACAAACATAAGGCTTTGATTATGAGGAAATGTTTAGCCCTGCAGCTAAAATGTCTACTGTCAGAACACTTGTTGCATTAGCTACAGCAAAAGTATGGACTTTGCATCAGAAAATCAGTCAGCATGTAAATTAGGCAACCTCAATTCTTATCGAGGGAAGGAATACATGTCTTCTAGTTTTAATGCATTTATGATTGAGCATGAAATAAAACATGAGTGTATAATGTCATATACACCTCAAAAAATGGAGTTGTTGGAAGAAAGAATATGTCTCTTGTTGGAGTTAGACGTCTACAGAAGCACGCCAACAACACAGGGAAGAAGAAGAAGCTTGGATCACAACACACAATACTGAATGAATTACCACTAGAATGTACAAAGATAAGTAGCCTATTAGGGCAATAGGCATATATACAAGCCCGGTGAAAAAACCTCCTAAAGAGGGAAAAAAAGTGCCCCAACGGTCCTAGAGTGTTCACACACATCGCTACCTAAATATATCAAAAAATCCCCCGTGGGAGTGATGCGGTGAACAAGGAGTTGGCACTCATGTATAAGGAAGTGTCAAGCTATGTGGAAATCACTCCACAAAAAGAAGTAAGCCCAAAGCTTTTCGGAAAGCTTCAAACTTCTCCCTAGGTAGAGCCTTCGTAAAAAGGTACGCAATGTTCTCTTGTGTGGGCACATATGCCAGGGTGGTTTCCCCAACAGAGAATCTCTCCCTAACATAATGATAATGCACCTCAATGTGCTTAGTGCGAGCATGGAACACACGGTTCCTTGCAACTCGCAATGCGCTCTGACTGTCAGTGAAGATGGTGGTGGCAGAAGACTGATCAACACCCAAATCAACCATAAAGACGCTCAATAGTCATTGTGAAATTTGCCCTATCCTTAGCCTCACAACCGGAAGTGGCCATAGTAGGCTGCTTCTTGCTTAGCCAAGATACGCACCTGAAGACATATGAAAGATGAAGAAAAGATGAAAAGAAGCAGAAACAAAAACATTCAGAAAATCAAGCCTTAGTGAAGGGACAAATTCATGCCTGTAATATACAGTGTAGAAACTTCCATAATTACGAGTTTTTGAATCTCGGATCAAAAATTGTATATAAGAGAGTTGAGAGAGTGCTTAGATAAGAGGAAGAATATAGATGTATGTGTAGTAGACACAAGTGTGTGTATGCAAAGATGAATAATAGAACCTGAACTATCGGGTGTTCATCTGAGAGAGAGATGGTAAGGAATAACTACTCAGCATAGGAGAGTTTTCCATGGTTATGAGCAAAGTGAGGCCAAGCCATTTTTGTACACATTTACTCTAATAGAAAACACATAATTATGTGGAAAAATATGAGCACATTCTCCTTGTGTGAAGAAATCTAAGTGATTTCATGTTACTGTGAAAGTTAGTTAACAGTTACAGTTTTCTCAGTACACGTTTTATGGTACTTGTGCAAGTTAGATCTCGTAGTACAGTGTAAAGGTTTTCATAAGTGATAGCTCACTTCTGCAAGTAAGATCTCGCAGTACAGTGTAAAGGTTTTCATAAGTGTAGAAGTCTCAACTACAAACTGATCAAAAGAGTTTTGTAAAACGGGACATGTACACATGGTAGAGTGTCTGACCGTAAAGACATCCAGAATTGGTGAAGTTTTTCTTCAAACTTCACATAAAATTCATTCACTAAAGGAAGCTCAGGTATTAGTTCCTTACTTCAATTACAAATATTTGAAGTAACTACAAACAGAATTGCAGTTGATTTCGGTAACATTCCGGTACAATTACGGTGAGATTACGGTGACAGTCCGGTATCAGTCCGGTGAAGCTCCGGTGATATTTTGGTAAGTTCAAACAGAGTTTTTGACACATTTGAGTGACAGAAAGAATATCTAACAGTAAGCAAACAAAGAATTGTAAAGACTGAAGTAAATCAGTTCAGAATTGAAGCCTGAAGGAAAGGCTAAGTTTTTTGTAAAGTGAATTTTCAAATTTCACTAAACACAGTTATAAAGTTTTCAGTTTCAGAAAGGTTGCTAAGCTACTGATGATAATAGAGGTGTTCTAATATCACTCTAGCTTAGTTCTTGTTGTGGCGTGGCAATATTCCGAAGCTTAATTTGTCAAGCTTTTGTCACGTCGACATCAACAAGTGGTTTCAGAGCAGAAAAGGTTCTGAAGAGCAGAAAACGGAAGTAAAGATACAAGAGAAAGTGAAGAATTGAGGTGAAAGCTGAGGAGATCAACAAAAAACGGCATCAAAGAAGCATTCCGAAGTCATTCTCAAGGGTAAAGGTTTACAAAAGGTAAAATCTTTTAACATTATAGTCACCGACAGTAACAAAAACAAGAAGATTATGGTAGATCACATTTCTATTGACAAATTGGATAGAGATAACTATCCCTCATGGGTAATGCGAATGGAAGCCTTACTTATGAGTAAGGACTTAATGATATGGTAGGATTCAAACGCTCAGATGGATGCACATGTAGAGCATGTTTTGGATGCTCATGATGCTTATGTAGAGCATGATTGTTTTGATCATATGGATGCTCTTGTGGAGCACACTTTGGATGATGAGTTGGATGCTTTAGAGCATGATGTGGATGCTTATGTAGAGCATTATGATGATACTCAGTTAGAGTGTGATCATCAATTTGACCTTGGTGTTGATGTTGTGCAGTTAGCTCATGTGAAGCATGATCATACACTTGGTGTGGTAGAGTAGGATTGCTCTCATGGTACACAGTGTATAGTAGAGCATATTAGCTCTCAAGATGCACAACTAAATACATCCTTGGTTGCAAGCATGGCTAATTTAGATGCTAAGGAGTCAGCAGTTATGCAGTCATTCTTGGATTCGCTCGTGCCAGATGTTGACACAGATATGTCAAGACATGTTGGTCTTGATGATGGTGTTTTGGATGCCTTGGATACATGCATGACATGCTTAGGTTATCCAGGATAGCACATGTTTCATCAGCATTCGAGAGTCTCATGTACGAGTTGTTATGCTCGAGACCATATTGCAATTGTTATTGGAGCATTTGCACATGGTGTTGTGAGTCATTCGATGATTGGCACATGCAAAGAGCAAGTGGGAGCTTTGTAGGAACTTCATCAGTTCTTGCATCAATTAGATATGAGCTCGACTCTTATCGATATGAGCCTAGAGCAGTTTGAGGTGCATGGATACACTTTGTTTGAGGCAGTTGGTGTAGGCTGATCTAGTATGGGTAAAGATCTGGACTCTTCCTGTATATTATTGTATATTCCTACATCATTCTTTGTATATGTTACCACTTACAGTCACACTGACCCTTAAGTGGAAGATTGTTGGGGATGTAAGGATCATGTGACCTTACCCCCATATTCATATATATACATCATATATAGAGCATTGCCTTAAGAGAGAACATTATGTGGGTTTCGAGGCTCCCATGCATCTACGCGCATCTATCCTCTCATCTCTCCCTCCATCTCCTCCTTGCTCCTCTTGCTCTGCACACCAAAGCCCTTCAATCCCCCCTTGGTATAAAACAATCCAAGTACCCGGGTACCACTCAAGTACCAAAAGATGTGCTTAACCACTTGCCAATGATTGACTCCTAGGCAATGCATAAACTTGCTCATCTCTGAGACAACAAACTCAATATCTGGCAGAGTAATGCATAAGTAAATCAGGCATCCAATAGCTTGTTGATAGAGAACATTTCATCCTGCACAAGATTAGAAGACTCTATTTTTGGTGTAGAGGCCTCTACAACAACCACTCCAGCCTCTTTCTTCTTTGCCTCTTTTAGCAGCCAGTTTTGGACAGCTCTTAATGACATGATCATTTTCTTTACATTATTTGCAAAACAATTTATGATTTTTTGATTTCTTCTCATCTTTGTCTTCCTTCTTCGAATGTGGAGCATTTACAGATTTCTGCTTACTAGTAGAAGAGCTCCATTTTCCTTTGCCCTTATGACTAGCCAAGAAAGCTTGATCTGCAACACGCATGATGGAGCTATTCTACCTAGACTCACCTTCATGCAACAAAATAGAGACTAACTCTTCAAATGAGAAGGCATTTGGATTTCCTTTCATCATAAAACGAAGAGTAAAAGCAAAACTCTGATATGAATCAGGAAGACCATTCAGAACAGTTTGCACAAGTGAGCTATCTAGTATAGCTTCATCAACAGAAATCAATTATTCTTTCAAATCCTTGATCTTTGTCAAAAAAATATCTATAGAATCACCTTCATTCATGTGCTCACTCTCCAACTGTTTTCGGAGGTAAGCAACGAGCCTCGTTCCTAGCCTGGTACAATGTGGTAAGTGTATCCTAAGCATTCTTAGTTGTTCTACAAGAGCGAATGTGAGGAATAATGGCACATTTGACAGACAAAGCTATCAATGCATGTGTCTGGGCATCTCTACCATCCCAACAAATTTTCTCTATAGTAGGTGCAACAAAAACTGCCGCACGAACAGGGATCTGCAAAATATCACCAACCCCATCTCCATCAACTCCGGCACCTCTATTTCCAGTACCTGTATTCGCAGGTGTAAAAGGACGTCTTTCAACACCCTGCACAATATTCCACAGTCCTTTTGCAACCAATACATGTCGCATCATATAAGCCCATAATGGGTAGTTGGTACCATCCAACTTATCTTCAACAACCAACATATAGAATACATCACTGCTTTCAGCCATCGCCGATGACTAAAATACCTTGATGCGGAAAATTGATTGTATCTCAAAAAGTTGACTGCCCACACGAATTCTGTTAAATCTGTAGCAAACTTCGAGACATTTATACTACCAAACCAAAACTGGTATATACATTTGGCACAAAAAGATGAAATAGTCTGTACAAGCATTATGATAGTGCATTCGGAAGCCAAAATAAGCTCAGATCGTGATTTCGGCACCTTGAGTATGTTCATCAAAATTCGTGTGATTCTAAGACTACAACCGGAGGAGTTCAATGACGCCCTAGATGAAGTGGCGACCTGCTTTGATACCAATTGTTGGAGTTAGATGTCTACGGAAGCACGCAATAACACAGGGAAGAAAAAGAAGCTTGGAGCACAACACACAATACTGAATGGAATACCACTAAAATGTACAAAGATAAGTAGCACGTTAGCAACAGTCAATGCAGTTATTCAAGAACATGGCCAGCCAGCGAATCACTACGTGCCTCCGCAATTGAGAAACAATCAACCGCAAGGATATTGGAACTACCGAGGACAGAGGAACAACAATTTTAATGCAAACCGCTGGCAGAACGGAGCACCACCGGAAAATCCCAATCTACCACCACCACGCTGTCATTTTTGCGGCGAATTCGGACATATTAGGAGATTTTGCAAGGATGCAACTGAGTATGATCAAAGGAAGAAGGAACGCCAAAATCCAATGGCCAACATGGTAAAACTCACACCGATAGAGACACAGGCTACTGCAGTCCAGACCCGTTCCGGTAAACATTTGCAACCGGCAGCAGAAATATTTGAACCAGGGATACGTGAACAACACAGAATGTATAACAAAGCTAGTCAATGGACCACAGCAGAACTACCAGTCTTTCTAGAGCCTATTCCGGTAGCCCAGCCCTCGTTAACAAAGGAAGGAACACAACAAAGGGAGTTAGTAGCAGAAACATCATCAGCAGCAGATGCATTGCCCACCATAGACTCCTCTGCATCAGCAGAAATCAATCTCAACCGGCTTGGGAAATCTTATCTAAGGCATCAATCACTCTGCCTCTGGGCCAACTGCTGGCATTAGTACTTGGAATTCGACAACAGTTCCAACAACAGTTCAGTCCGGTACCTTCTTGTATTCCGGCAACAGCAGTAGATCAACCGGAACCTGATTCTACGGTTGATTATTCAGTTCCCTTGATTACAGTATGGTATAAGAATCATAAGATTACGCAGGTATTAATTGATGGAGGCTCTGGTGTTAACATTGCGACTGTGGCATTATGCAAAAGATTAGGATGGACCGAAATCGAACCAGTTCAATTTTTTGTCAGAATGGCAGATCAATCAAGAGTCCATCCTGTAGGACTTGTGCGAAATATACCCATCACTTTGCAAGGTACGACCTTTAAAATGACCTTTGTTATACTAGAATTGCCAGAATCCACTTTGGATTACAACCTTCTTTTTGGACGACCTTGGCTGAAACATGCGAAGGTAATACAGGACTGGTCCGCACAAGAGCTTACATTTAAAGATGCCAATCGTAGATATGTGGTAAAATTAGATGCTATACAACCTTGCGAGTTACACGCTAGACCGTATTTTGCTGAACCAGTCCATATGTTAGATGGGCTATCAGATGATGAAGAAGAGGAATTTCTGAAGAATAACGCTAACTTAATTTCACTAGGAACTGTTGATCTACAGTCCATTGTAGATAACTGGAACACTTCAATCTGTACAATAGTACCCATCACCGACGAAGCTAAGAAGGAAGATACCGTCTCTATCCATGACGATGAATTACAGCCACTTTTCAAGTCAACAGATGATACAGAGAGACCTCAACAGTTTTATGTCCCCGAAGATCAACTGACCACATACAATCTAGGAGATGAAGATCATCCGCGTTCTGTAAAGATAAAGCATAATTTACCGGAATTATTCAAAGCAGATTTGATTCAACTACTTCACGAATTCTCAGACGTCTTTGCATGGGATTACAAAGATATGAAAGGATTAGATCCGCGCATCTATCAGCATAGAGTCATGTTGAAGCCTGAAGCTAAACCAAACAAACAGCCCAGCTACCGGATGAATCCCAATTACGCATCACAGGTAAAAGCCGAACTTGATAGATTATTAAAAGTCAGATTCATCATCCCAGTAGAACATGCTGAAGGGATTTCACCAATTGTGATCGTGCCAAAGAAAAATAAGCAACTTCGAATCTGTGTAGACTACCGGAAATTAAACGCAGCAACAGTACCGGATCCTTTCCCGATCCCCTTTCTGGATACCATGCTTGATAAAGTAGCAGGTCACGAAATGTATTCATTCTTAGACGGATATAGCGGTTACAATCAGGTTAGAATGGCCGAAGAGGATATACCAAAAACTGCATTCATTACCAACTGGGGTGTCTTTGTCGCACCGTGATGTGGTTCGGATTGAGAAATGCACCAAGCACATTTCAACGATGTATGCAGGAGATTTTCTCTCCTTATCTGACTTCATTTATGCAAGTATATCTCGATGACTTCTCAATTTTTGGTAAGATGATGGCACATTTGCTTCATCTACGATGCTGTTTTCAAAAGTGGAGAGAGTACAGACTCTATCTTAACCCAAACAAATCCGTGTTTGCGGTCTCATGTGGCAAATTACTTGGCCACATTGTATTTGCCTAAGGTATCCAAGTAGATCCAGATAAAATTTCGGCAGTATTAGAAGCTCCGGTGCCAACTTCTCCAAAAGAAGTTATGCGCTTTATCGGCCAAGTACGGTGGCATGGAAGGCACTTACGGTGGCTTGCTCATCTGGCTATACCACTAAACAAGCTAATCAGCAAAACACCTCGACAATTTGAATGGACCCAGGAATGCCAGATAGCCTTTGATCGTTTAAAGCATTTATTAACACAAGTTCCTATCTTACAACCGCCGGACTGGGATCACCCATTTCATATATTTGTTGATGCTTCAGATATAGCCATAGGAAGTGTATTGATGCAACAAATTGATAAATGGTTCAGACCAGTGTATTATGCAAGTCGAAGATTAGCCCCTGCCAAAAAAGATTACTCTGTAACAGAAAGAGAATGTCTAGGGCTAGTATATTCGGTCAAGAAATTTAGACATTACTTGCTAGGCCGTAAATTCACATTTCATGTAGACCACGCTGCACTTATCTATTTAGTTCGGCAACAACATCTAGGTGGTCGATTAGCGCGATGGGTCTTACTCTTGCAGGAATTCGACTACGAAGTCATTCACCGGCCAGGCAGTTCACACGCCTTAGCAGATTTTTTATCCCGCTTAGATTCCGGTGAAGCCCCGGTGGGCATAGATGACACAACGCCCGCGATTTATGTATCAGAACCAATTAATGAAGAACCTGCAAACCCACCTATCCCATTTTCATATTATGATCAGATCTTGACCTTTCTCACTGATGGTTGCCTTCCATCTCAGACTTCTAGAGCAGTATGCAAGAAAATTGTAGTTTTTAGCCGCCGATTTCGGTTAATTGCTGGAGAATTATATTATGTAGAGCACATCGGAATCCTACTTCGATGTATTCCACCGCATGAAGTTAACTCAGTTATCACTTTGGCTCACTCGATTCCTTCCGGTGGCCACTTTGCTGCAGATCTAACTCACCGAAAAATTCTACAGAGTGGTCTCTTGTGGCCAACAATGTACAGAGATATATTACAATTTGTCAAACAATGTGATACTTGTCAAAGATCGGGTCAGCCTTTACAACGTCATTATCCCACCGTAATATCTGTACTTAAGCTCTTCGGTTGCGCCAAAAAACGCTATTGTGTTTTTGTGATTGTAATTTTGTGTTCTGTGTTCTGTGTATCCGTGTGCTCTGTCCTGTGTATTCGTGTTCGCAATGGAAGCGTTGGCGAACTACACAGCCTTTTGTGATGGTATCCCTACCGAGGTAGGAGAATACCTGCGTATTCGAGGGTTGGCCAACTTCGCTGAGTTGCCTTGGCATTCAGTGGACGCCCATCCCTTCTTCACGCAAATCATACATGCCATCGCCCAGTTCCCCGCCACCGAACGCCAATGGATCTTCCCCTCGCTACCTTCGCAAACAGTCATCACCTTCCAAGCCTTCGCTGAAGCCTACCGCCTCAACCCGCAAGGCCGCGAAAATGGCCCTAGTATTCCCCCCCCCCACATGACCGAACTATTTCCCCGCTCTTCATCCAACGAATACGCCATTCTCTGTCGCCCCGAACCTGAACGATCTGCTCTGCAATTCCTAGTCGCCATACTCAATCTGTAGAAGCGCACCTACGGCATCTCCCGACCCTTCTATTCCGCCTTAGATTTAGCAGCCCGAGAACCCGTAAACTTCGCCTCCTACTTTTTCCATAGAATCCACAAAGAGTGCGTAGCTATAGTAAAGCAGGTCAACAAAGGAACCACCCCACGCTCTCGCCTTCCCCATATCATATCATTCCTCTTCCCAACCATCCTTGCCACACAACCACCTCCCCGAGGACCAGTCTTACGGCACGAAGAATCAGTTCAACCACTGGAAGACGATGAAGAAGAAGACGAAGAAATCAACCAGTTATTTCGCAGCAAAAGGATCCGAATCAGTTCATCAGAAAGCGAAGCACAAGGTTCCACCGAAAAGGATCAGGAAAATGTTAAAGATAACCAAAACCAAGAAGAAACCTTCCACGACAAAGCCACTTCCATCCACAACGAATCATCGGCCGATCACCATAACCAGCAGAATCACACCGAAACAGAACCAGTCTCAACCGAAGAAGCGTCAGAACACCAGGATGACGAGCACCAAGCTGTGGATGAAGCTCTCAACAACCTGTTAAAGGCCGTCGAATCCACCATCGCCCACATCAACAATACTGAATCTATCAGATCACCACCAGTCAACCCTCTTTCCCCGCCATTTTTTGAATCTTCTTCATCCTCCCTCAATTATTCACCCCCGACATCCCCCCAAATCAATACCCAAACCCCTACTCAACCACAACATCCCCTTTTCTCCTCCGTTCTAGTCTTTTCCGAGCTTGCTACCATGGGCCAATTACTTATTTCCCTCTCTCAACAACTTCCAGTACAACTTAGTGAGGTCGCAAATACCATTCGTCAAGAGTTGCAACACAAGGTCGACCTACTGGAAGCCAACATCACTCCCCTCCAGGAAGAAGTCGATGTCGTCAAAGCAGAGAACCATCAATTACAGATGAAAGTAGCAAATCTCCAAGGCCAAGTTTCGGCACAACAGGCCTTGATACAGCAAAAGGATGCAGCACTGGAGCAGCTTGCCGCCAAAGACCAGCTATTACACGCAGCACACGAAGAAATCCGGGAAATGAAGACCGCACTCCAAGAAAAAGAAGACATCAGTTCATCCCTCGAGGAATTGGTCAAAGAAACGAAGGCCCAATTGCAGGAAACTATCCAGAAAAATCAACACCAACAGAGAGAAGCAGAACAAGTCAGGGACGAGCTACGAAGAGCCCAGGAATGTTTGGACGAGGTGAACAAAATGCTGCGACATCAATTAACCAGGGAAGCCAAATACCAAAAAGACCTAGCAAATATTCGAAAAGAACGAGATGCATACTCCAAAACGATCAAATTTCAGACCCAGCAACTCGAACGTCTAGATAATCAATTGCGAAATCAGAAAGATCGAGTCACGGATATGCAGCAGAAAGTCACAGAAATGAAGACATCCCGCGACGCTGCATTATCCAACGAATTCTATTTACAAGAGGCTTTCTTACAGACCCAAGCCGAAATTTTGTTAACCCAAGCCATAGCTAGTAGCTCCGTTAGGACGGACGCTCAGTTATTAGAACCGACTACTTTAGTTCAGATGATAGAAACCATTAAAAAGAAAATTACCCGAACGTTTAGGCTCGCACGAAACATGTATTTAGAAGGACTTGTAGCAGAACCATAGGAACCTGCGGGTTCGAGTCCACCGTGCATGCCAGTGTTAGACGGCCGACAGAGTAGGACAAATGTATGTCGGATGTAACGGAATTTTCGAAATTTGCGTGAAAAGTCGGTACGCGCATTTTGTAAAAACATCTTTTAAAGCAATAGAAAAAGAGTGATCGAGACCCGTTTTTCTCAGAAGTTGTTTGAGTACTGTCTGAGTTGTGTGGTGTCATCGAGAGATTGAGTCATATTTCTATATTGTTCTGTTCAATCTGTTCGTCTATTCCTACTGCAGTGCAGAGTAATGAATTCGTAGTAACGAGTGTGAATCTGTTTGTTAAATAGTTATGTTCTGTATTCACTGTTGATTCCGAGCACAGGGAAGGACTAATATTGGTAGTAGTATGAACTGCGAGTTGGAGCACTAATAAGCTTGGTGGTTAGTTAAACTGTGATTAGTATGTCTGTTGATGGAGTTCTGCATACGATCAACCTGTACACCCTCTGGTACTGCCGTCTGTCTGACTACTATCTGGTATACCTGTCTGTCCTGAAGAAGTGTGTAGTGATTCACATAAGTTTAGTAAGTTGAGTAACTCTATTAGTTTGCAAGTCAGAACCAGACTACTGCTCCATTACCATAGCAGATTAGTCAGTAAGTTCGGCGTCCTAATATGCAGAAACAATTACTGGTCAGTTAAAACTAAGTATCTGAGCTAAGACGCGATAGAGTATTTATGGTTATGTAAGGATTTGGGAAAATAGTACAGGGCCTCTGTCTAACAGACCCCTACCACTCCCAAGAACCCACTGATCTGACAATGCCTTTCGGTAATTGAAAGTTTAATATAGTTTACGGTGAACCTCTATTTTATATTAAATATTTGCTCGGTACGATTTCGACTAGTTATTAAAACAGCGTAACTTTGTAGTATTTAACAGTGGGGTAAGAAACCAACACTTGATCCTTGTAAAGTGTTTGGATCAGTTGCTTATGCTTATGTGCCATCACAACTGAGACATAAGCTTGAACCAAAAGCTGAAAAATATGTGTTCATCGGGTATGATGAAAAGCAGATGGGTTATAGGTTATGGAGTCCTTTAACCAAATAGTTTACTATTTCCAGAGATGTGACATTTGATGAAGGAAAGAGTTGGTATGCATATAAAGAGTATAATGATGAAACATCTGATGAAGAGCTAAGAAGAATTGAAAAAGGTAAATCACATATGCATGTAAATGAAGATGAAGATTATATGCAGGCAAGTACATCCAGGATCGGATCAACTATGAGGAATGAAGATGGACCAAGATTTGATGAAGAAGTGTATACAGATACACATGAAGAATATGAACCAAGAAGGTCAAATAGAGTAAGGAAACAACCAACAAGGTATTCCTATGATACTTCTTATTTGACTCAGAAAAGCTATGCATACTTAGTAAAGGAAGATGAAGAACCTCAGAATTACAGTGAAGCAAAAGGTAAGAAAAAATGGGAAGAAGCAATGAAGGAAGATTTCGATGCACTAGAAGAGAACAAGACTTGGGAACTTGTTCCAAAACCAAATGGTAAGAAAGTAATTGGAAACAAATGGGTTTACAAAGTTAAGAAGCTTGTAGATGGAAGAATAGCTAGATACAAAGCTAGACTGGTAGTCAAAGGTTATGCTCAGACGCATGGCATACATTATGATGAGACATTTAGTCCGGTGGCAAAGATGTAAACCATAAGGACAGTGATTGCTATAGCAACATCAAAAGGATGGAAGCTAATTCAATCGGATATAAAGAATGCATTTCTAAATGGATATATATCAGATGAGGTCGGAACAACCTGAAGGGTTTGTAAGTTCTAGTTACCCAAATCATGTTTGCAGATTAAGAAGAGCACTCTATGGATTGAAGCAAGCTCCAAGAGCTTGGAATTACAGACTTGTGAAGTATCTCAATGACCTTGGATACCAAAGTTCAAAGGCAGATGCAAGTCTACTCATTAAGAGAATAGAAGAAGGTATGATCTACATTTGTATTTATGTAGATGACATTATAATCACAGGTACCTCAGATGAAGGAATCAAGGAGGTAAAGAGATTGCTTGAAAAAGAGTTCAAGATCAGTGATCTAGGAAAGTTATCATACTTTCTTGGAATGGAAGTTACATATACAGATCATGGTGTATATGTTTCAAAAGCAACATTGGGTTGCAAGACAAAGAGTTCTTAGATATATCAAAAGAACTATAAAGGAAGGATTATATTATCCTTTTACATTAGATATAAAGCTGAGAGCATACAGTGACTCAGACTGGGCAGGAAGTCAAGATGACAGAAGGTCAACACATGGGTATATGATATACCTAGGAGATAAGCTTGTCAATTGGTGTTCAAAGAAGCAGCATAGAGTGGCTTTATCGTCAACAGAAGCAAAATATAAAGGACTTGTGGAAGCAGCTAAAGAAGTGATATGGATGCAGACCTTGTTCAAAAGCATGGGTATTGATCAAGGTATACCTATCATACATGGAGATAATATGATCTCGTTGTATCTTGCAACAAATCTAGTATTTCATGCAAGAACAAAGCACATAGAGATTCAATATCATTTCTTGAGGGAAAAGGTAATGGAGAAGGAGATTGAAATAGTATACACTCCTACGAAAGATCGCATTGCATATATTCTGACAAAGAGCTTGGATGGAGTAAACACAAGCAAATTCAAAGAAATGGTAGGAATAAAAGAAAAGAAGAATATATGAAAGATCAGAAGATGTCAATTAGTGATTGAGGGCGAGCTGTTGGAGATTCACTCACTAATTAGACATAAAGACCTGAAGACATATGAAAGATGAAGAAAAGACAAAAAGAAGCAGAAACAAAAACATTCAAAAAATCAAGCCTTAATGAAGGGACAAATTCACGCCTGTAATATACAGTGTAGAAACTTCCAGAATTACGAGTTTTTGAATCTCAGATCAAAAATGTATATAAGAGAGTTGAGAAAGTGCTTAGATAAGAGGGAGAATATAGATGTATGTGTAGTAGACACAAGTGTGTGTATGTAAAGATGAATAATAGAACCTGAACTGTCGGGTGTTCATCTTAGAGAGAGATGGTAAGGAATAACTACTCAACATAGGAGAGTTTTCCATGGTTATGAGCAAAGTGATGCCAAGCCATTTTTGTACACATCTACTCTAATAGAAAACAAATACTTATGTGGAAAAATCTGAGTGCATTCCCCTTGTGTGAAGAAATCTAAGTGATTTCATGTTACTGTGAAAGTTAGTTAACAGTTATAGTTTTCTCAGTACACGTTTTACGATACTTCTGCAAGTTAGATCTCGCAGTACAATGTAAAGGTTTTCATAAGTGATAGCTCATCTTGAAGCTAGAAGTTCTACAAACTGATCAAAAGAGTTTTGTAAAACGGGACATGTACACATGGTACAGTTTCTGACCGTAAAGACATCCAGAACTGGTGAAGTTTTTCTTCAAACTTCAGATAAAATTCATTCACTAAAGGAAGCTCAGGTATTAGTTCCTTACTTCAATTACAAATATTTGAAGTAACTACAAACAGAATTGCAGTTGATTCCGGTAACATTCCGGTACAATTACGGTGAGATTACGGTGACAGTCCGGTGAAGCTCCGTGATATTTTGGTAAGTTCAAACACAGTTTTTGACACATTTGAGTGACGGAAAGAATATCTAACAGTAAGCAAACGACGAATTGTAAAGACTGAAGTAAATCAATTCAGATTTGAAGCCTAAAGGAAAGGCTAAGTTTTTTGTAAAGTGAATTTTCAGATTTCACTAAACACAGTTATAAAGTTTTTAGTTTCAGAAAGGTTGCTAAGCTACTGATGATTATAGAGGTGTTCTAATATCACTCTAGCTTAGTTCTTGTTGTGGCATGGCAATATTCCGCAGCTTAATTTGTCAAGCTTTTGTAACGTCGACGTCAACACGAGTGTCATAGCAACCAGCCCAATCATTGTCAGAAAAAGCATGCAAATCTGGCGATAGTGATCCCTGTTGGGGATGTAAGGATCATGTGAATTTACCCCCATATTCATGTATATACATCATATATAGAGCATTGCCTCAAGAGAGATCATTATGTGGGTTTCGAGGCTCCAACACATTTGTGCACGTCTATCCTCTCATCTCTCTCCCTCCATCTCCTCCGTGCTCCTCTTGCTCTGCACACCTAAGCCCTTCATTGGTATCAGAGCATGCTGAAAGTTCTAATGATGGTCCTTCTGATGTGGGATGGTGATTGTGGAAGTTCTAATCCCAACTTGTTTCTTTTTCTTAGGGCATTTGAATACCATATGATCATGCTCTCCACAATAAAAGCATAATCCATTATCCTTTCGATATTGTCTTTCCTCTGGTCTAAGTCGTCTGACCATGATGTGATCCAATTGCATGGGTTCTGGTTGTGTTTCCTCGAGCATATGTTGTTGTGGAATAGAAGTAAAGTTGTATTCTTGATCTCTAATAGAAGTCTTCTTCTCTTGCTTTCTCTCGAACAACCTATTATCACATTCAATTGCTTGGTTCATGAATTCATTCAAAGTATTTACCTTGGGCATGGTTAGCATGAGGTCCTTAACATCATCACGTAAGCCCCATCGAAATTGGTTGATAAAATAATCCTCATGCCATGTGAGGTCACAAATGATTTGTCTGAATTCCGATGCATAGATAGATGCAGGCCTATTTCCTTGATGTAGCTTCCTTAGCTTTGTTTCGGCAACACGTGAACAATTGGTATCTCCAAATGAGGATGTGAACTATTGAATAAAGGCCTTGAAATCATGAAAAATATCCATGTCCTTCTCAAGGATAGGTGCAAACCATGAAAGAGCAAGACAACATAATAGAGTTCCTATGAGTCCTACTTGAGAAGCATCATCTGGGTACCTATCTGGTTGCATCCTTATGAATAGCTTCACTTGTTGCACAAATCCTCGAAACCTTGATCTCGTCCCATCAAATTTCTCAGGCATGCTCACTTTTGGGCTTTTCTTCATGTTAGTTGTCATGGGGGTACTTGAAGAAGATTGACTAACAATGATCTGCAGCTCTTGGATTTGCCTCTGAAGTTCTGTGATTACATCTTGAATACTCTGTTGTTGAATCCTTTGTTGGTTCTCTTGTATCTCTTGGACTTGTTGAATTACTTTAAGTGAAGAAAAAAATTCTTCTCGAATAATCTCCATGGTTCTTGGTCTTGATGAAGGTAGTCTTGCCAAAATGCGAGGGGAGCACTAGATTGTGCTCTCTGATTACAGTAGACAAGATTTTGAAAACACACTTCTGATTACAAGAACACCCACGTAGGGAAAATAATACAAGAAGATGGATTCGATACAAGACGTCCCACAACCCGGGACCAATAGGTATGGAAAACTTGACTAGAGATGATACAAGAGATCCCACAACCCGGGATCGTAAGTATGACACAAGATGTCTGGATTACAAGAACTCCCTTCTCGGAGATGGACTGGATACAAGAAAGAACTCAACAAGATCTCGTACTATGAGATTACAAGAGGACAAGACAGGATGTCCAAGAACTAGACTAGACAGGACTAGAACAAGAAACAAGACAGGAACTGGAACTGGAACTTGGAGAGTACTTACTTGGCGGTCACGACTCCTTGAGCTCCCAAGATTGGTATTGGCAAGACTGATTATGAATGTGGCCAACCCCTCCTTATATAGGTTTTCAAGAGCGGTTCCCAAGGGAGGTTGTGACTTGATGATGTCATCATGATGTCATCGACTTGAATCAGGACCTCCGCATGTCAGAATTCAGCAAATAGACAATCGATCTTGGGATTTTGGCACGTTCCGGACGCAATGGAAGCATTACTTTCTCCAAACTCTAAGCCAATCATGAGATATAGAAATTGACATGGAATCTAAGGTTTAGATGGTTTCCTTGTCCATGACAGAAAGTGCAAATCGGCATCTCTCAACAGTGTTTCATTATTTCGGCCATAACTCGAGCTACCAATCTCGAATTTGTGCACTTTAAAGTACCGTGCATAGTTACAACTTCACAAAAAGGCACAAGACAAGGTTCAGATTTTTAGACTACTGAAAATTCAAAAAACACAGACTGATGTAGAAGACGAATCTACAATCACTTGAACAATAGGTCAGTGTTTTGGCTATAAGTTGAGTTTTACAAATTAGAATGAGATGATTCAACTTGGTATGCGTAGCTTGGAATAGCCTTTATAATTTGTAGAAGCACATAGATCCAAATTCTGAGTCCAACGTCACTAAAACTGCAAAATACAGAGCAATAGTGTTGTAGGTGAAAGTGAAATTGACAGCAGATGCTTGTTTTGTGCATATCTTGAGCTACGCACCTCCGATTGAGGTGTTCTTTATGTCCTTACGTAGCTAAGAATGAGATCTGAAGTTTTCTGAAGAGAAAAAGTTCATATTTAGAGGTTATTACCTCCAAAATAACAAAACATAGAGCAACATATTTTCACCAAAACAACCCTAGTTGCTTTTGGAGTTTCATTTTGGTTTGGAACTTCTTTGAGAGAGAATTTTTTGGTGTGCAAGCTCTGATTTTTAGAGCTTCAAGGCATTAAGTACATGTATGATCACTGTGGTAGTTCCTCCATATGAGAGTAGAGCATGATCTTCTCACGTGTTTGGCATGTAAGATGACATTGTGATATACTCTTTTTTGAGGTTTATGTCATCATGAGTTTGATCATGGATGTATAGTGGCATTGTGGTCTATATTTTGCTTATGCCACTTGGTTATGGATTTAGTTACTGGTTGCACACAATTCTATGAGAGTTGATTGTGGATCTTGGTTGGTACTTGTATCTTTGTTTTCTTTATAGGTACGTGATCCAGATTGAAGCCTCAGTTACACATTCGTTTGTCACCGTTATTAGCATTTGGTCATTGATTGATATGTATTTGCCAGTGTGATTCTTGGCATATGTGGATGGTGATTCCCACATGGTTTATTTGGTTGAGAGTCCATTTTATAGAGATGTTGCTGAAATTTTGACAGCTTTTATGTTAGATAGATATCTAGTAGATCCTTTATGCTTGTGAGATAGCTTTGGATCATTATTTATCTCCGTTCACTTGGACTTGGTCATAGGTTGTTTGTAACAAGTGGACCATCTTGCATGATTTATTCTTGAGTGGGAGCTGTATTGCCATTGTATTGGCATGTATTTCCATGAGTTTTTGGGCATGTGTATTTGCCATTATCTTTGATTAGATCAGTGATAGGTGGTGATAGGTTACTCATTGTTCTTTTCCTATTGGTTATCTTGTTTGATTGCTCAGTTTACAGGGGATACTCTATCAAATTTTTTCTAAGATTCTTTCACATCTACTTGGTTAGTTCTGAGACTTGGTGACCAGATTTATGCTCCTAGTTTTATGTGCATGCTAGATGCATGGTTATGTGACAGGTGGTTCACACGGTTCCTTCTCCATCAAGACATTTGTGATGTGAGTTATGCATATGGATATGCAGGTGTGATTCTATTGAGGATAGAGTATCGTTTCTAGTCTCTTGTCATATTTGTAGTCTCTTGGATTGCCAACATGGTGTCTTCTCAATTTGATGGCACTCACTTTTTGAGATGGAAAGCTCAGATGTGGCATACATTGGTTCGTGCAGGGTTACACATGTAGGTGCATAGGGATGCACAGAGGCCTCGTGACATGCCCAACACATGGAGGGATATGGATGCATTGGCCAGCTCCACTATCCGGTTATAGCTTGTGGATTCTATATATGAGTCTGTTATGTATGAGGAGACGAGTAGTGCATTATGGAAGAGACTACATGATATGTATGCGAGTCCAGTGACTCATGTGAGACATAGATCACATTGATGACTTCGATGTTGGCATTGTGGTTGTGAGGGCCATATTTGACGATGTTGCTCCAGGCGGATGTGACGACAGCATCAGAGATATGCGCATGATGCAAGTCAAGTAGTGGTTTTAGGAGAGTATATGGCAGTTGATTATGCTAATGATGGTGATATCACTTTCTCTTATGGTTCATCTCAGGATTCCTCTTCTTCATTGGATAGCACACATATGGCTTGGTTGGTTGATGCATTAGCCAGTTTTCATGTTACTCCACATCGTGAGTGGTTTTGTCGATTCTCAGGTGAGAGTCATGAATGTGTGCATATGCTGATGGTACGACATATGACATTGAGGGTGCAGGAGATGTATGCCTTATGCTACCTAGTGGAGCATCACTTATGCTCAAACATGTACATTATGTTCCTTCATTCCCTATGAGCTTGATTTCAGTTAGCCAATTACAGGAGAGAAAATGTTATGCATTCCTTAGTGAGCATCATTTTCAGTTGCAGTTGGGACAGCTTATGCTTGTCAGAGGTGCTAGGATTGGGCACAAATATCCACTGCAAGTACGTCATGTGAAAGACAATCTCGTCTCAGTGGGAGTTCAGCCTTATGTGTGATGTAAGACTCGTTATGTCTCATTTTGTCTACCTACACATAGGTCTATTGACATTCATGATGCACATATATGGTAGGATTCAAACGCTCAGATGGATGCACATGTAGAGCATGTTTTGGATGCTCATGATGCTTATGTAGAGCATGATTGTTTTGATCATATGGATGCTCTTGTGGAGCACACTTTGGATGATCAGTTGGATGCTTTAGAGCATGATGTGGATGCTATGTAGAGCATTATGATGATACTCAATTAGAGTGTGATCATCAATTTGACCTTGGTGTTGATGTTGTGCAGTTAGCTCATGTGAAGCATGATCATACACTTGGTGTGGTAGAGTAGGATTGCTCTCATGGTACACAGTGTATAGTAGAGCATATTAGCTCTCAAGATGCACAACTAAATACATCCTTGGTTGCAAGCATGGCTAATTTCGATGCTAAGGAGTCAGCAGTTATGCAGTCATTCTTGCATTCGCTCGTGCCAGATGTTGACACAGATATGTCAAGACATGTTGGTCTTGATGATGGTGTTTTGGATGCCTTGGATACATGCATGACATGCTTAGGTTATCCAGGATAGCACATGTTTCATCAGCATTCGAGAGTCTCATGTATGAGTTGTTATGCTCGAGACCATATTGCAATTCTTATTGGATCATTTGCACTTGGTGTTGTCAGTCGTTCGATGATTGGCACATGCAAAGAGCAAGTTGGAGCTTTGTAGGAACTTCATCAGTTCTTGCATCAATTAGATATGAGCTCGACTCTTATCGATATGAGCCTAGAGCAGTTTGAGGTGCATGGATACACTTTGTTTGAGGCAGTTGGTGTAGGCTGATCTGGTATGGGTAAAGATATGGACTCTTCTTGTACATTATTGTATAGTCCTACATCATTCTTTGTATATGTTACCACTTACAGTCACATTGACCCTTAAGTGGCAGATTGTTGGGGATGTAAGGATCATGTGACCTTACCCCCATATTCATATATATACATCATATATAGAGCATTGCCTTAAGAGAGAACATTATGTGGGTTTCGAGGCTCCCACGCATCTGCACGCGTCTATCCTCTCATCTCTCTCCCTCCATCTCCTCCTTGCTCCTCTTGCTCTGCACACCAAAGCCCTTCAATCCCCCCTTGGTATAAAACAATCCAAGTACCTGGGTACCACTCAAGTACCAAAAGATGTGCTTAACCGCTTGCCAATGATTGACTCCTAGGCAATGCATAAACTTGCTCATATGTGAGACAACAAACTCAATATCTGGCGGAGTAATGCATAAGTAAATCAGGCATCCAATAGCTTGCTGATAGAGAACAACATCAGATGCATCTACAGCATCATGAAGACTCAATCATAAACCTATCTCCATAGGAGTGGCAATAGGCTTACAGTCTTCAAGGCCAAAACGTTGCAATAATGTGTTTATAGTAAATGCCCATTCTTCATCCTGCACAAGATTAGCAGACTCTATTTCTGGTGTAGAGGCCTCTACAACAACCACTCCAGCCTCTTTCTTCTTTGCCTCTTTTAGCAGCCAGTTTTGGACAACTCTTAATGACATGATCATCTTTACATTATTTGCAAAACAATCTATGCTTTTTTTATTTCTTCTCATCTTTGTCTTCCTTCTTCGAATGTGGAGCATTTACAGATTTCTGCTTACTAGTAGAAGAGCTCCATTTTCCTTTGCCCTTCTGACTAGCCAAGAAAGCTTGATCTGCAACACGCATGATGGAGCTATTCTACCTAGACTCACCTTCATGCAACAAAATTACTTAACCACCATTGGGTTTTTTATGTGTGATGCAGATCATTCACTATATGCAAGGAAGGGTGAAGATGGCATAACAATTGTGGCTATTTATGTTGATGACTTGATTGTAGGTGGTGATAATGAAGAAAGCATTAAAGAGGTAAAACAACTTCTTATGTAGGAATTTGACATGAAAGATCTTGGTGTGCTGCACTATTTCTTGGGCATTGAGTTTATACATACAAAAACATGTATATGGATGTCGCAAAGGCAATATGCCTTGAATATGCTGCAAAAGTATGGTATGGCTGATTGTAAGCCAATTTATATGCCATTAGATGAGAATTTGAAGTTGATTACTACATCAGGTGAAGCATTGGAAAATGCTACTATGTAGAGGAAAATTATGGGAAGCTTGATATATCTCACAATTACAAGGTCTGATCTAAGCTACATTCTTGGACTTGAAAGTCAATTTATGTAGGTTCCCAAGGAGCCATATTTGGATGCTTTGAGGTGCACTCTACGTTATGTGAGTGCTACTTTGGATTATGCATTATTTTATGAAGTTGGTGTAGATTTGCAGGTTCATGGATACACCGATGCAGATTGGGCTGGTAGCATTCTAGATAGAAGATCTACTAGTCGTTTTCTATTCTCACTTGGGAGTGCAGCTATTACATGGAGCAGCAAGAAGCAGCACATTGTTGCTTTGTTGAGTACAGAGGCTGAGTATAGAGGTGTTGCAATGGCAGCATGTGAGGCATCATGGATGGAGATGCTACTTGCAAATTTAGGTGTGGAAGTGCAAAAGCCTATCACCATCTATAACAACATACAGCTAACATGGAGCCCTATTTTTCATGCTAGAACAAAGCATATTGGGGTATATTATCACTTAATCATAGAGAAGGTATTGGCAGGTGATATTAATCTTGTTTATGTGGGAACAGATGAACAGGTTGTTGATATTTTCACTAAAGCACTTGGAGCAAAAGAAGTTGAAGAAGTTTCAAAGGATGCTTGGATTAGAGAATATGACATTGAGCTTGAGGGGGAGTGTTGAGATATCAAGCTCAACATGTGATGATCTAGGATGACACGTATCAGTTTTTCATTTCTTTGACATGTATAGTGGTCACGCCAGTATATGTCAGGGATACTTCATTGAGTTGTATTAGATTTATCTACCGAGAGTGATGGCACATTTGTTTCTCACTCATTTGCGGACATTAAATTTTTCCTTATGTACTGATCTTTATATATTGCACTTGTTGTATTCTAGTTTTTAGGTCATTCTTGTACATTCCTTTTATGTAATAGAAGAAGAAGAAGAAGAAGAAGACTATTCTTCCTTGCCTCAATCTGTGTGTGTGCTCCTCTTTGAGTGTGAGAATGTATGTGAGCTCTCTTCCTTATCTCCTTCCTCGCGACATCTCCCAATCTGTAGGTTATATTGAGACATGTAAGGTACTCTTTACAAGCTCTCAAAATGAACTCTAATTGGAAAGCACTTGATTAAAGGTTCTAGATACTTAGTATGTATGGTCAAGAACCATGTTCAAAATACTAAGATCGAAAACAATGGTTCAAATCACCAAGGTTACAAATAAGAAGGCTCAAAGCATCAGGTTAAGAACAAGGGTTAAAGACACCAAGGTAGCAAATAGGAAGGTTCAAGAGATTGTGCAAGGTTGAGGACATCAATTCAAGGGGATTTCAAGAGCTAATCATTGAGGGCAATCATCTCTAGAAGGGTAAGAGAGTGTTAGTCTCAAGAAACAATAGGTACGAGATGGTTGAACCACACCCTAAGGGGGGGATTGGGAAGTAATCCTCAGCCATGGCTTTTGGGGCATGTGGTTAGCCCATCGGACTCCTAGCTGGTAGGTCACGAGTTCAAATCCTATCGATACATTAGTACTCTTTTCACTTCTTCCTCACCCAATGGCTTGATACCTAAGCAGACTCCTACAATCCTTGCATCTTCTTTTGAATTGAAAAAAAAAATGCCACTCATAAACCAACCCCCAATCAAATAGAAACCTAGGCAAGTACAAAAAAAAACTAAAGAAAACGTGGAAGCCTTACACTCAAGTGGTCAGACAATGTTGGTTAACTAAGTTTCTTATGGTTGCTCAATCATCTCAAACATAAATTTGGGTGCCTAAGAAACTAGTGAAGTCATCTGAGTATTCTTCTCATTTCCAATAGTAGAAAGAAGCCTCACATACAAATCCATTTCAAGCATCTTGACCACTTAGAGAAGCCAAAACAAAATATAGTGAACCACCACATGTAGCTAAGAAGATTTATATCCCCAAGACTCTTATCTCCCACCTAGGTTCCTCCAATCAAATATGGGTTCCCAAATCTCTCCTTATGACTCGAATGACATAAGAAAACATGAAATCAAGGAAGTAAAAAAACCCAGGTAATAATCAATGAAAAGAGGTATCATGCAACCAGGAAAAAGCAACCATTGCAATGAAAAATTAAATCCATACAAAACTCGATACCCAAGCGATAAAAACTCCAAGAAACAAAGAAAACCACGACTATTATGTGGGTTCCAAAGAGATGTATTATTATCTTCTGAATTCCATAGTCATTTCTTTACCACTCACTGCTCAATAGAAGAAACCATTCACTATTAGGGAGTGTTCATGAGCTTTAAAAGCGTTGCCTTTCAAATATTCATAATCAAGTGTGAGACTTATTCCATAGTAATGTAGGCATATGTTTTGAAAGAACACCAATCCAAGGTATATATGTACATATATTTCCTACTCTTTTTGATATTACCATTAACACTAGCCATCTAGTATTGAATGATGCAAGGGAAATAGACATAATGGACTGGTTCTTGAAACCAAGATAGATCTTCATGCAAAAACCATGTGCTTCATGCATAATCTTGTTGTTTGCACCATTAAGATAAATTGCACTTAAGTATGCATCACATATAGTGCCACGTTGCATGGACTTGCATAAGACATAGTTGTTCAAATCCCACACAAAAGTCTAATACCTTGTAGTGAATATGAATCCCCTATAATACTAGGTCTTCCACTCATATTTTCTATCAATGCCCTCAATTATGGGAACACACAAGGTTCTTCATGTAGAAAACTTTGTCAAATTCAAATATACGAAGCTAAGGGAATTTGATGATTGATTTCTTCAAAAAATACACTACTTACAAGACCATTATGCCAAGTAAGGAACAACAATTACATTTTTTTTCCTAGACTAAATGATTCAAAAAGATAATGGCTTGTGAAGAGTCCATTCTTTGAATAATCAAGCAATCTTCTTCAATGTGTATTTGATGATGTTGATGTTTTATGTGCCTACTTTTTAGATACCATCCACATTGACATAGTTCATGTTATTATCAGAAAATATCTAGAAGTTTAACCCTCATAGATGCACAATTTGACTGTTTTAATCATTTACAAGCTTGTTAACAATTAGTTCTCCTGAGGTCTTAACATGTCTTGCACTAGCTTGCTTGTGTGAAGCTAACAATTTGTGTAGAGGGAAAACCTTTTGATCTTGCCAAAGATGATTCTGTTTACTTTAGTATGAGACTATGTACATTCGTTCTGTATCATGGCTCAAAAAGGTTTCTTTTTTTGGATTATATGGGTCCTTGAACTCATACACAAGAAAGTCATTCTTAATGTGCCACTTGTTCGACCTAAATTTCCAATAAGCCTCCTATGTAGCTTCATCAACATAAAGATCTATGCTTTCATTATCTTGGGGTATCTTGGTTGTGTCTATTATCCTTGTTAGCATAGATTTTCTTTTGGGATTATTCGGTACCTCCTCCTGATCTTCTTCATTACGGTCTCTAACTTTTGAATCTAGGAGAACATTCCAAAAGGCATACATTCTATCAGGGTGAATAGTAAGAATGTACATAGTTCCCTGCTTGTCTATGTATGACAAAATTTCAAATTTTGCTGTAGGATGATGTAAGCCATAGAGTTACTCAGGGTTTCTCAATAGGACCATTGGCCTCCTCAAACCGTCTTCATATATGGGAGCACCTAATTGGTTGATTCGGATGTATTCTAGTTGTGTTTTGTAAGGACCTTCTAGTACCCCTAGGTAGGTTGTCTTGGTACTAGTAGTAGGTATCTCCATGCTATATGAAATATCTAACTCACAGCTTAAGTTGGACTAATGGGCACCTAATTACCTCGACCACAACATTTTAGTGTGGTTGACACTAGCTTATGAAGATTTCAAGCTTTGTCAATCCACCTTGCCAAATATGCTTCCTCCTTGATCTCAAGTTCATTAATTTACTTTTATCCCTATGGTGCTCCTTTTACCTCAATCATTTTTTTGTTGATTATCCAATTTTTTCTTTTGTTTTTTTCTTGTTACTTTACAATGTCTTCATCAGGAATACTTTGCATATCTCGACTTTCATGTTTTTTTGCACATTTATGTTCTTTTCCCTTAACGTTTTTGAGTATCATAATCACAATTAACTTTCTTGAACTTGATGTTCTTTAATGTTTCTTGAACTTTCTGGTTCCTAACGTTGATCTAAATCTTAACCCTAAGACTACACACTTAGCCTAGGCTAAAATTGGCGAGGGGGATTAAGTATTTCCTGATCTAAGGTTTGGGCCTTGAGGTGGGTTCTAATGCCTAGGATGATGTTCCAAGCAACCTACGCAAGTTAAGCACTATTGTACAATGCCCTAGACACACTAGGATCCTTAGAGAATATTTGACACCTTGAAAAACCACCAAAAAAACAATAATTTTGACCAAAAGGTCAACCAAAGTTAAACCCTATATATATTTTTTTGAATAGGTGGTCTGTCAAAATAGAGGGATGTCTCACAATAGGCCAATATGTCGCAACAGAAGGGTCTATTATGATAGGGTGCTCGATTGTGATATTGCGATAGAGAGGGCCTATTGTGTTTTGGTATGTCATGATAGATGGGTGATCTTTCGTGATAGAGTGATCTATCGTGATAGACGATGATCTATTGACATAGAAAACTTTTTATCGATGGGGGTAGTCTATCATGATAGAGTTGTCTATCTTGATAGATCGTGGTCTATCATAAATTCGATCTATTGTGACAAAGGGGTGTATCACGATAGAGGGACCTTATTGTGATAGAGGGGTCTATCACGATAGAGGGTGGTATGTCATGTCTTTGGTCTGTCATGAGAGAGAGAGAGAGGTCTATCATAATGGAGTGGTCTGTCATGATAGAGAACTGGTCTATGGTGATAGAAGGGGTGTTTGTCAGGGCTAGTGTGTCACGAGAGAGCAGTCTCTCATGATAGATTGACCATGTCGTGATAGAACTGCTCTATCATGACTTTTCCCTATTGCAATAGAGTGAAAAACTCAGTGTTTTCTTATGGATCTAGTGTGTTATGAAGGCACTGGGGGGACTCTTTTCTATGGTGCAAACACAAACAAAAGATTATGAATTTCTCATTTTGTTGCTATAGACTAAGGTAGTTGGCCAGAATTCCAAAAAGCATTGTCATACCTATTTGTAGCCCTAAAGATGATGACGATGTTGTAACGTGTAAGAACTCAGTAAAAACACACAAAATAAGAGCACACACAAGCTCTCTCTCTCTCTCTCTATCTCTTGCTCTCCTACAAATGCAAATGAGGGAAATGAGGAGGGAGATGTAGATATGCCTAAAACTCAATTTTTTTTATGAAGATGAAGGTGAGTGGCCATGGTGGATGGAGATGATGATGGAGGTGAATATTAAGCAAAAATTAATAAACACAATGAAAATTCACCTACCAAAACTATCAACATGGATACTCTATATTCTTACCATTACATACTTGTCCTCGAGCTATGGTATCTAGCAATGACGCCAAACTTAGTGTCACTCTTGGACAATGGTGAGTATCAACATTGAGGAGCTTCACTTTGTAATTGTCCATCTACAAAGTGTGAGGATAATATGACAACTGTGATCGAGTGACATGTGAAGGTGAAGGTGAGAAGCACACAAGATGCACAGGCACACACACACACAAGGAAGAGACAAAGAATATGAGCAATGGAAGTTATATTGATCTCACTTATAAAAGTCTTCAATCACTACACAAGCTTTCTTTTCTTCGAAAGTCCAACCTCCAAAATGAGCTCTCTAGCTCTACTTATTATTTTTGCGTAGTTTTGGCTAGTTTCAGATACAATGCCCAACATAGTCAGAGATTATGTCCTAGAATTAATTTGAGGGATCTAATGATCTCCAAAAAATATGAAATTTGGTATGTGGATTCTACCTAAGTTCTTTAAGTTTGACTCCTCAGCTTGCACAAAATGGAGCATCAAAATTGGGTTTTTGTACATATAAGGATAGTGATAAAAATCATCATTTTGAACTTGAATTGTATGATTTATTAACCTTTCTCTTCACAATGATTTGCACAACTTGGTTTACATACTCGCTCATCTTTTATGCTAGTGAATAAATACCCTGACATGGAAAATTGATTGTATCTCAAAAAGTTTAACAAAAACACCCTGTGTAGCTATGCTAAACTTGTAGCAGACCTTGAGTTGCTTGTACTGGCGAACTGAAACATGTATATATGTTTTGCACAAAAGGATGAAATTGCATACATAATCAATGCGATAGTGCATTCAGAGGCTCCAATGAGCTCAAGTCAAAAAAATGAAGCATGTTTGAACTCCTAATGGCCTCGAGCATGCTTACAAATTTTCATATGATTCTGAGATTGTGATTAAAGGAGTGTTGATGAAGACATAGATGAATCGGCAACCTACTCTGATACCAATTATTGGAGTTCAAGGTATGCGGAAGCACACAAATAGCTCAAGAAAGAAGAAGAAGCTTGGAGCACAACACAATATAGAATGTATTACCAAGCGAATGTACAAAGATAAGTGACCCATTAGGATTATAGGTGTATATACAAGCTGGAAAAAAAAACGTCCTAAAGAGGGAAAAAGTGTCTAGGAGATCTTAAGTGTATTCAAACACATCACTACCAACCAAAATATATCAACACCTCCGTGGACTCACCTTGCATTTTCAACTCAGTTGTAGAGTCTTCTTTAGTTTCAGTAATGTCAGTATCTAAGTCCTCTAAATCTAAATCGTCCTTGGGTTTTTTTTCTTCTTCTTGTTGCCTTATTTTACCTATCATATTTTTGGTACGTACTGATGCCTCTAGCAAGTCCGAAAAATATTGTTCACTTGTGAGTATGCATGACCCACAAGTGCACTTTGCTATAGGCAAAGCCCCCTACGTAAATAATCTCCAACTTTCTCCCAGGGCGGTTTTTAATTCTATTGAAGCCTACTATTTTTTTTTTAGCATATTCTTCTACCAAAACAACCTTTTCTTTGATTCTTTGTAGCTTTGTCAACGCATCCTCTATTGTTTTCTGAATCCAAAATTGTGCTAAAACACTATCCTTCAAGCTATCATAACCAACAAAGTAAGTCATTTGAAACTTCATGAACCATGCCATGGCTTTCCCTTGCAACATTTCGACAGATTTCTCTTTCTTAATCACATAGTCATAAAGTTCTATAAATCCACTAGCAACTAGTGGTTTTCAAATTGACCCACATGGCTATCCGGATCACGTGATCCTCTTTTGCTAAACTTAGTTTCCCCCACCATGGGGTTTCTTAACTATGGGTTTTGATTCATGGGGGTCATTGGCGGTTGCAATGTCCCACCTAGAGGATGAAAAAGATAATCAAATAAAGGGTGAATTGTAGCTTTGTTGATAAAAATCATAGTCATTGCCTTGATATCAAGGCCTACCAAAGTAGTTGAAAGCCCAAGAGTTGGTGGATTGCATCTTCCATTATTTTTATGGGTTCTTAAGGCTATTCTAGCCTTGATTTAGGTCTCTTGTCTAACTCTTGATGCATTTTTTCCTCTTTCATGAGGCTCTTCAATTTTAATTTTAGATGTGTTCTCTGAAAAACTTGTCACAATTGTAAATAACAAGCTTATCAAGCCTCTACATTACATCTATTTTCTATATTCCTCCAACATGTCAATAAAACACCAAGTTTTCACCCATGTCTTGTAAGCAAATAGAGGTGGATCATTGTCAAGTTGTGACATTCAGCATCAATGAGACCATGATTGAGTAAGCCAAATGGAATCACCAATGTGTATTAGGAGTAAAAATACCCATAACAAACACCCTTGCATATCATCTTTTTATCAAGTCTAAAGAAAATTGAGACTAGAAGTAAAGTTAACTAATATTGATCTCAAAACGTATATTTATATCTACTAATAAACAACCCGCTGTTGTACACTATCAAAGACGTCAAAAAAACACCACTAAAAATTTCACAATTTATTGATTATACTAACCCTACTAAACATATCAAAAGGACACTGTTCGCACACATTAAAATGGTTTTACTCATATTTTCATCCACATCACTAATCCAACAGACCCTAGAGTTAGAGCAAAGAATGAATAAACCAAGAATTCCCTATGAAGTAAAATAGTGATTATTGCAATTATAGATAAGACATCTAAATACAATTTGAATAAGAATTCACCATCATGATATTACCACAATGAGCTCACCGCAATGCTTCCTTCAAAATCATTTTTGTCCTTCATCTACAACACATACATGCATTTCTCAATATCACATTCACAAAATACACTTACCATTCTCCCCATGAATAACCTTTCCCCACAAAATCTCTAACTTTCTGTTTCATATGATCCAAGATCCTTGTTAATTTCATATATCAAAGTTATAGTGATTTCCAAATAGGAGTTCCATGAACTAAACACGATCAAAAAGATGAAGAACATTGAAATAAGATTAAAATGATCTCTCACACTAGTTGCAACGAAATTTGATAGAAATTGATCATTAATTACTATGAATTTCTTGTTGTTTCCTTTTCTTCATGTTCCTACAAGTTCAAAGAACTTGATTTTGGTAAGACAAATGGTAGACAAGGCTTATCATGTCATATTCAATGATTATCAATGCTTTATAAAGAATCAAAAAGAAGGTTTCAGGGTCATTGCTCAAGGTAGAAGAGAAGGAAGGATATTCACTTTCGACATCCCACATATGCAGGGAACAAGAAGATTTCCAAGTTGGAGTTATGGCACAAAAGGATAGGAAACATCAACATTTAAAAGCTAAATGACATGAGCAACCACGAAGTGGTAAGAATTCTTCCAAAATTCAATAGTGTTGGACTACATGAGTCATGTGAAGCTTGTGAGCTAGGAAAGCAAACGAGTCAACCATTTAAGAAGAGCAATTATATGGCCCGAAATGTCTTGGGCTTGATACAGATGGATGTATGACGATCTATCCAAGAGATCTCAATGGCTAGTAATTGATTTTTTTATCACATTCATTGACGATCACTCGAGAAAGATATGGTTGTTTTGTATTAAAGAAAAATAAGAGGTATTCTCTATGTTCAAGAGATTCAAAGTTCAAGTTGAAACAAAAAAAATCAAAATCTAAAGGTCTATTGGTGGATGAGAATACTTATCCAAGGAAAATTCAAATTTTCTAAAAGAGAATGGAATCAAAAGGCATTTGACATGTAGGCATACACCTCAACAAAATGGAGACCTAAGATAAAAACTATACAAGTTTCTAAAGTTGGAAGATGCATGCTTAATGAGATGAAGGTACCATTATACCAGTGGGATGAAGCTACCACAACTAATGTTTATGATAAGTAGGTGTAGAACATCAGGAATAAATAACTTGACACTAGATGAGGTATAATCTAGTAAAAAAATTGGCCTTACACACTTCAAAGTTTTTGGATGTGTTTGCTTTGTTCGCATTCCACAACAAGCTAGAAGAAAGATGGAATCAAGGTTGGAAAAGTCTATTTTCATAGAGTAATCAACAAAGCAAAGGGATATAAGTGGTTTAAACCTACAAGAAAGCAACTAAGACTCTCATGAGATGTGATCTTTGGTAAACTAAGACCATGGTATGAAGACAAAGAAAAGGAAAAGGTTCTTGAAAAAGATTGTGATGATTATGCAAGATCTAATCAAAGAGAAGGAAAAATAGGTCACTCATGGAGATGGCAAGGTGTATGATCAAGAGCCAGGCTTTACCACATAGTTTCTGTCTTGAGGCTGTCCCACTAAAGCATTGCTATGTATCACTCCATATGAGGCTTGGCATGGTCGTTAGCCATCCGTTACTCACCTGCATGTTTTTGGTTGTCTGGAATATGCATTAGTGCCTGAACAACAATGCAGGAAATTGGATGCTAAAGCACTGAAATGTATTTTTGTTGGGTATAGTTCTAAAAGAAAAGGCTATCATCTGTATCATCCACATACTAAATGCATTTTCGTTAGCCGTGATGTTGTCTTTGTGGAAGATGGTATTCAGTCATTATTTTCATGTACTAAGGAGACATGAGTTAGCTCCAAAGACATGTATGACACTTTGCTGCCTCTTTTTACAGATGGAAAGTCTAGTGCAAGTCCTAATGAGGTAACTTCTCAACCTTTACAGGTTTCATGTGATGATGCAGATCATTTCATTTTTCATGTAGATTTACATGATGCACTTGTTGATGAGAGAGCTGATATTGAGGAGGCAAAAACTATGCCAAAATGGTTGGTGTAGACTTTGCATGACAACAAATTAGATGCACCTTTGTCATATCATACTTCTTCTGCTCTCATAGTGCTTCTTTTGCATCATATTGCTATGCTATGGCTGCCTCTAGTCTCTATGATGAGAATAAGCTTGTTTCATTTGATGA
This sequence comes from Ceratopteris richardii, assembly GCA_020310875.1. Classification (NCBI taxonomy): domain Eukaryota; kingdom Viridiplantae; phylum Streptophyta; class Polypodiopsida; order Polypodiales; family Pteridaceae; genus Ceratopteris; species Ceratopteris richardii. Next base: position 150,325,755 of record CM035408.1, on the reverse strand, counting down.
AGCACAAAATTCAAAAAATTGGATGGTTGCTATGCAATCTGAATATGATGCGATAATGAAGAATGGTACATGTTCTTTATGTGACTTGCCTCCTAGCAAGAAGGCCATTGGCACTAAATGGGTATACAAGCTGAAGAGTAAGCCTGATGGAACAATTGACACGTATAAGGCTAGGCTTTGTTGCAAAGGGTTATGCTCAAGAAAGAGGCATTGATTTTAATGAAACCTTTGCTCCTACATGCCGAATGGCTATTGTTCATAGCATCTATGCACAGCAGCTCATCATGGTTGGAATGTACATCAGTTGGACATTAAAACTGCATTTCTGAATGATGACTTGCATGAATAAGTGTATGTTTTTTAGCCCCATGGCTTTGTGCAAAAAGGACATGAAAACTAAATGGTTTTGAGAACAATCCGGTTGAGAGCACCTTATATGTTAAGCATGCAAATGATGTGCTTCTGATCATTGTTGTGTATATTGATGACATGCTGCTTACTGGTCCTCATGAGAAGCATATTGCTTATTTTAAGGTTGATTTGCATGCCTCATTTGAGATGTCTTATATTGGGGCATTTGCATCATTATTTGTGCATTCAGTTTATGCAAGTTGATGGCGGAATAGCTTTATTATCATACGAAATATATTGGCACATTATTGTAGTGTTTTGGCCTTGAAGATTGCAAACCTATTGCCACTCCTATGGAGACATGTTTACGATTGAGTCTTCATGACACTAGAGATGCATTTGATGTTGTTCTCTATCAGCAGGCTATTGGATGCTTGATTTACTTATGCATTACTCGACCAGATATTCAGTTTGTTGTCTCATAGACGAGTAGGTCTATGCATTGCCTAGGTATCAAGCATTGTAAGGTAGTTAAGCACATCTTTTACTACTTGAGTGGCACTCGACTACTTGGATTGTTTTGCCTATTGCCCTAATGGATCACTTATCTTTGTACATTCCAGTGGTAATACATTGAGTATTGTGTGTTGTGCTCCAAGCTTCTTCTTCTTCCTCGTGATGTTTGTGTGCTTTCGCAGATCTCAAACTCCAACACTTTGTGGTGCACTTTGTTTTACCAAGCTCTCTAGTTTCTTGTCTATCACGATGGATAGAGTCTTTCACCCTGGGGTGCGTGGATAGAGGTGTCGTACCTACAATAGCTTTTGTTGCTATTGCTGATGCCTGTACTTGCTAGAAAGCTCAAGAAACACATAAAGACACAACACGCAAAATTGCACTATGTGTCTCTCTCTCTCTCTCTCTCCCTCTCACACAAGCAAAATGAAGTGAAAGCTATGGAGGTGTGGATATGACCAAAATGGTGAAGATTAAGATGCAAGGAGGCAAAAATGGAAGTGAAAAAAGCAAAGAGAATAGAGTGTTTATCTACTTACCTACAACTCCAACATGTTGGAGCATACGTAAATCTCATGCAAATTTGTTCATTTGTTTATCAAAGTATCATGATTTTCATATAAACCTTGCTAAGACATTCAAAGTACATGTTCATACAGATTGGATGAAATTCCATCTCATAGCTTCCTTACTGTACCAAACTAATGAAGAATTGATTCACCTTTTTTGGGATTTACTGCACTATCCGAGGAGACATGAGAGTGGCATGATGACCATGAGAAAGTGAATACACAAGTGCATGAGTGAGAAGCACATAAACATGCACACACATACACACACATGTAAACAAGGTAAGGCAAAGAGATGAACAATGGAATCTTTTAATTATGTGCTCTTCATACAAAGTTTCATCCAAAATCCAACCTCAAAAGTGAGCTTTCTAGCTCCTTTTATAAATTTTTCATAGTCTTGGCTCTGTTCAGATCTACTGTTTGGCATGTTAAAAATTAGGTTCCTAGGTTTATTTGAGGGATCAAATAAACTCTAAAAATTATGAGATTTGGTATGCAAGTACTTCTGCTACTCCTGAAGTTTGAAGACTCCTTGGTTTGGACAAAATGGAGTGTAATGATGCGAATCATTGTTTTGAAGGGAATTTTCTTCAAAAGTTTGATTATCCTAATTGCAAGATATCTTTCCTTCTTATTCCTCCTTATTCTTCTCTCTACCCTTGCTCCCCTTGGCTTCCTTTTCTCAAGATACTCTGGCGTGTAGGTCCACTGTGATTGCTAACACCCCTTACCATTAAGGTTCTATGGAGAAACTACATAGTGCCACAAGGCCTCTATTTTTGCCTTGAAAGACAACCCAATGGCCCAAAAGTTTATACCCTACCTAACCTCATGGCTATGCTCACAAAGATCATCTATTACCATCAATGATCACACATAAAATCTAACTTGAGAGTTAAGGTTCCACAAATATTCAGGCTCTCACAATGGCTTCTCCTCATAATGTGAGTCTTACAACTTAGAGCACCATGGATCATTTGAGGAAGTGTATATTGTATAGTGTATATGTGCGCTGAATGTGAAACTGGCTACTGTGGCCAATAAAATTATAAACATATGATTGCTCAAACTTAACTCGGTCATTTTCCGTGCGCTCGTCTTTTTGCGAGGAAAGTGCACTAGAGCTGCATCGCATGAATGAACGTCTGAAACGTTAGTCCAGCAGAAAGCTTTTTTCCAAGAGCACGACCTCCAGACTCCAGGGCTTACGACAGTTAAACCAGTTCGTCCTGGACAAGGTCGCTACTCATATACGAATATTGCGCGATGGAGAGCGCTGCAACGCGCTCTCACTTCGAGAAACTCGAGAGCAAGGTAGATGAAGGAGTGGGGAATGTTATTGAGTGGCTTGCACTCGTTCGCAGATTCAAGCTTCGCCGATCTGAGAAAGTCACCACCCATGGTTGCGCTCTTCTCAGAGACTCTTCACTCCGGAGGAAACTTGGCTCTGAAGGTTCGTTTATTAACGATCTACTCTTATGGCTTCTCATATTCCATATATGTCTTGATCCAATGGGTTCATCAAGTTGGTGAAAAAGTCAAATTTGGAGTTGCACAGCTAGATTGGACATTTATCCCGGTGCCAGGAGAGAATGAATTTAATAATTAGTATTTATCATGGGGTCAGTTTGTAGAAATCGCTTTGATTTCCACATAGTGTCTTACATGTTTTAGGCTATAATCTTCTGATCTAGCTGGTAAGCTCGTGCAAAGAACCCATTTGAATCAATTGAGCATTTTGTGTACGTTTATGCTATACGCTTCAGAGCCAAGAAGACAGAATGGAAAATTCTTGTTTTAGAACTGTAGGATGCTTTACCTTTTCTAGCTCTTTGTGAGTCAAATCACGTTCAGGGGGCTGATTTTATGGACGTATTCTGGGTCCTCAGCACCTTCTATGAATAAAATCATTGGTGATGTCTTCAACAGGCATTTGCTTCCATTCTACAACCACAGTTTGTAGACTCAAGAGAGAGCGAAGCACAAGGTTCTCAAATTGGCGATTCAGTATTAGTATCTTACAGTTAGGCCTATGATCAGATCTTAGATCTTGAGCAATCATACTATTTTATGGACCAATTGTGCAAGTGGAAGCTGAAAAATGTATACAAATAAAATCAACAAGTCTAAGTATAATATCTCAAAGTTGAACAAGTGGTGCCAAAGTCTTATGGAGACTTATCCTAGCTCCCTTGCGACATCAAGGAGTTGCTTTGACCACATATAGCTTGGATGGCTTGGGAACAATAGACCCCATCCCCCAATGGATGATGTCTCCTAGATGCACCCTTAGCGATTCATTGACAATGGACCAGATATGTGCATGTACACATACACAAATATATGCATGTATATAAGCACATCCATATACATAGATACATATGTAGATATGTTTGTATGCATGTATGTATATTTTTGCTTGCATAGATACATAAATGTACTTAGTTACATAGATATATGTATGTGGGCACCGGGCCAATAAGTTTGGTGCACAAATATACCGTGTATATATTGGCCAAACAATTAACTTGCATCGGTTCATCATTGAGGGAGTGCTTTAGGTCAAGGTAGTCAGGCTCTGTCCAGTACGGTTCACGTACGGTATGGGATCGTTCGATGTACGATATGTACGATACATTATATATATATGTGTGTATGTATATATATATATATATACACACACATATATATATATATATATATATATATATATATATATATATATATATATATATATATATATATATATATATATATAATACACAAATAATATATTATAATACACAAATAATCACATTATTATATATGTCACATAACACATTGCACAAATTCATAAATTTGAGTCTTTACAATTAAAATTTCAGCATTTTAATTCTCAACTTTGGCATTTGCATACATTCAACAATCACCATTGTATGAAAATTTCAATGATCACGATTCAATTTAATTCAAAACAAGATTCAAGAAGCACATTTCTCATTGACATAAATCATAACATCATACATGATACATGTGCCATGTAAAACAAGTAAACACTAACAAATGTAACATGTTCAAAATACATTGTCAATTTTGCAAACTCCAAGTTCCAAAATCCAATGTACAGTACAAAAATTTAATGTTATATTTCATGAATCATGATCAATCATCATAGTGATGAACACTACATGAATCTTCATCATCTCCAATAGAAGAAGCAATAGATGCATTCTCATAATCCCCGTCACTAAGAATGTTCCCATCATCATCATACGATGGCTCTCTAAGATCTGTGTCGATACCATATTCTCCTCTTCCATAACTAATGGAGTAGATCTACTACTCGATCCACTCCGTGAATATGCAAAAGTGAAGTTTCCATGCCTCTAATGGGACCATGGACCATAAACTATGACCATTGAGTGAGATTGTGTGCAACTCACTCTCCAATCAATCTTCTCAAGCTCTAGATAAAGTTCAAGGAAAATCCTTTCTTCTTCTTCATTTCTTTCTCTTTGGACATCTTTTAGTGTTAGGGAAAGCTTGAGACTATCTACATTCACTTATTCAAACAAAAAAGAAAAGTAAACATGTTAGTATGTTATATGATGACATGTGATGTGTTGAAAAAAAACATAAAAATTCAGCAATCAAGAATCTAAAGTTTAAATTGAATGCTTATATTTTCACCTGACGTGCCATGGGCATTTCGTGCATTGAACGAGGCATCCGTAGATTAGAGCAACAATAAGTAAGTCTCTCCAACTGCATGGTGCTCAGCTTGTTGCGTATCTTAGTATGTATGAGAGAATAGGCTGACCGATTTCTCTCACAAACTCCCGATGAGAAGTCCTAAAACAAAAAATAACATAACATCAATAATCATGAAATATGATTCATGAATCATATATGGAAAAGTTAAAAGCAAGATAAAAACCAAGAATGCATACCTTTGCAAGAATGCGCATAGCACATCTCTTGAGTCTTGGCATTTGATAGCCAAAACTCTCCCACCAAAAGATAGGTTTCACCAATGAATCTCTCTTCCAAACTAAGGATAAAGCCAATGCACCACCCCTTTGATCATTATAATTAATAAAATCTTGTAGAAATTTACCATGATCATTCGCTGAGAGAATCTTTCGAAGATATGTGTCTCTATCTTCCAAGAGTGAAGAGTCCATAAATAAGGATGGCTCTTCGAAAGCCGGATGTAAGAGAGCAGCAAAACCATGAATCAGGCGTTTCATCCACTTCCACCTCTTCTCAATCAAGTAGAAGGATCATCCCTTTAACGTGTGCTCTCCAAAATATCACTATAAAAAATAGGAAAAAAAACTACACGCATTGATGGACAGTAAGCATCAAATATTATAAATTTTAAAGACAGGATTCATAAAGTTTTTAAACTTTAAAGTAACAAGGTCATACTTACACTCACCACGATGGATCAACCGACTCATCAAGATAGTGCACTTTTGAATTTCATTTATTGCCTCCTTCATAAAGTGATAAAGTACACCAATTGTTGCTCCCTCCATATTGGTCATGCGTAGAACTTTATACAGTGGTAGTATAGCAATGACAAGACCATGGATACTTCTCCAAAAAGACTCTTTCAAACACAATCTTTGCATAGCCTTTGCCTCTTGTTGTTGGGCAATGGGCTCTCCATCCAACCATTCCTTGAACTCTTCTGAAACAATTGTCTTTTGAAGTTTATTTTGGACTTTAAAAAGATGGTCTAAAAGTATCCACATGGCTGCAAATCGTGTCTTTGATGGCTTTTTTAGCTCCAAATCTGAATATGAACGATATATAGCAAGCACTCTCATCTTAGCGTTTATGAAGTTCACAATGGAGATGGCCTTTGATGTAATGCTCTTCACCCACTCTAATTTACCACTGTCTTCCATAAGAAGATCAAGGCAGTGAGTGGTACGAGGACTCCACACTATAGATGGAAACTCTTGCTCTAGCTTCCTTCCCATAGAAGCACAATTTGATGCGTTATCTGTAATGACTTGAATAACATGTTGGTGACCAATCTATGACAAGTTATAAAGGGAAACAAAAACAACTAGCATGCTGAATATAAGTCATTCATATATCATGATTCATAATGTTACATGATGCATACATATTATATCATATATGGCACACATATTTATGATTTTACATATAATCTAGAATGCAAAATCTGAATTTTCATGAATGAATAAATAAAGCTTCCAATGACTTTTTTGCCTCTTACTCCTGCATCCACCACCTACCCGTGAGAAGGTGCCAAGAGGGCAAGAGACAAAGATATTGATAATCCCTCTTTTTTTACGATCACTCCATCCATCGGAGAGAATGGAGCATCCATATTTGGCCCAACCGGCTCGCACGGGTTCCAAAGATCTATCAATTCTTGCTTTTTCCTCATCCAATTTCTTTGTGCGCATATCATTGTAGGAAACACTATATCATCCCTCACAAGGTCCTACATTAGCTATGGCTCTTATCATGAGTCTCTATCGATTCAAACAAAGCACAATGAAGGGAAGATTATACTCAATGATGGTTCTTGCAATTTCAATTTCAGCCACTTTTTGCCTTTCTTTAAGAAAAGTCAATGTCCCCGATACTCCACCTGATACTTGTGCAAGGGTAGGTTGTCGAGAGGAACCACTACCACTTTCACATACTCCCTTATTTCTCTTTGGAAGACTTGTTCCTTCCTCACATTCATGTGAACTCATTGTGGGTGCAACTGAACCAATAGAAATGGATGGAGCATTACCTATTCCGATATTGTCATGATCCGGTGAGACCACTTCATGTTGGGGAAGAGAGCCTTTTCTCCTCTTCAATGGAAGATATTTCTTGCGACATTTTTCATAGATATCATCGGGAATACCATTGCATGGAGAGCATTCTCCACTCAATTTGCATAGATGGATGAGAACTCGAGTCACACTAGATGTTTGTATCCTTCCACAATACTTGCAATGCCACCTACAAACATTGGACTTATCTTTCACCCTTTCAAAAGCTACACAATGTTTGTGAAAGGCTTCATGAAGAGGAGGAGCCATGAGGGCAATGAAGATGAGAGGGTAGGCTGTTGAAAGCTAAAAAAGAGTAAATGAGAAGAAGGGGGAGTTGAGATTAGGCAAGAGATTGCTTTCTAACACTCAATGGATGCACTATGCTTGCTCTATAACCCTCTATGGCTGCTCAGTAACCCTAAGAGTCAAGAGTAAAGAGGTCCAAGGCTGAGGGCTCCAATATCAAGCTCGAACGAGGTTCGCGAAAGCATGGAAGGCTGAATAGTCCGAATCCCGATCGTGTATAAAACAAAAGATTCTTAACTAAATAAGTTCGAATGCCTTCGGCAGTTAAACCATACGAGTCGTACGAGATTTGACCATTTGGGACAAGTTGTACGGGATGAGTCGTTCGACGGACGAGTGCAACACTGCTTTAGGTTGGCATGAGTCTTGCATTGAATCAGCTAGGTTGGCCCCCACACTTCATCTATTATCATGCTCAATTTGTGGCCCATATTTATGGACCAATATTTATCTATTTTGGTTGATGCAACTTGCTATTCCATGTAGAGTCTTGCGTGAATCATTTCAATTATAATTAGAGCACATAGAGCATAAGAACATTTCCACAATTTCCCTTAAGGTCATTTGGTGCTAAGGTGCTCTAAGTTTGGTGCATTTAAGGTTACGAGAAGCAATCCTTACATGTGTGTGTATGTATGTATGTATCATGTATGTATCATTGTACAAAGGAAGAATTTAAATTGCATTTTTAAAACTCATTTTAAACATTGATTAAACATATAAAAATCATGATTTTATTTAATTTTAATTTTTTTTTTCTTTTCTTTGGATTTTTTATAGTGTTATATATGCTATACATATTTATGAATTTATGTGTCATAATATGTATAATTTGTATTATATATAATATGTATGGTATGATCTTATACATGTACATACTAGTTAGTACATACTTGGTACTAGTAAGTTGTAGCGACATAGCATTGATACTAGTACATGTATACTAGTAAGTTGGAACTATACAACATGCATATGAGTCATGCATATAAGACATGAACATTATGAATTTGATGTACTACATACATACTCATGAGTCATTACGCATACAATATACTACATAGACAATAGAAGTAAGATCAATCATCATAACTTTTAAGATAGTATACTCAAGAGTCGAGAGTGAAGAGTCAAAAACCAAAAACATGTATGATATATAAATCATGATATATCATATTGGTAACTGTATACGTGTGATCATCAGTGATGATATACCAATCCAATGTTCAAGTGGCAGGCTTATACATTTTTCAAACATAGAGGCTCTCTAGACTAGAGAATCGACTTTCTAGACTAGAGTATCGAATCTCTAGGACGATCCTCATCATCACGATTTTCATTCTCATCATAAAAAATGCTAGCACATGAGGATGTCTTGCAATAGGAGTTATGTCTAAACTTTGTTGAGATAGTGGTTGCAACATCTAAATCCTCCTATGTTTGGGAGTATGTGGATATCTCTTTATAATCCTTCGGCACAACATGTCGACTTGTACTAGCACTTTTGCGGCCATGTCCTCGTCGAGTTGCAGATTTGCGAGGGTGGTGAGAAGTGGATGCCTTCGTGATGTTCTCACCTTTTGCATTAAAACGAAAACATATTAGAAATTGATGTCCATTGTAAATTTGAATTTCTAAATCATGATTCATGAATCACGACTCACTATATATAATAGTAAATACTCACATGATTCCTTTGACCTAGAGGTTTTGCTTCGGATTTTTCTCGAACAAACCTTTGATGCTATCTAAAATGCATGTAATAGATATCCTTTTCCTCGTGTAATATCTTTGGAATATCCTTGATATATGATATGTTAATAGTATCCACATTTACCTATAAATAAAAATGAAAATAATACAATTAAAGGGATTTATGTATATAGTATATTTATTTTTACCAATATCATGTATGAATCATGAATCGTGATTCATGAGATACCTGAAGTGGATGTTTGTAATTGCCGTTCTTTTCTAGCAACACATTGTAATTTGACATTGAATATAAGTTAGTGTAGGTGAGTCTCATAGCTTATCGTTATACTTGAAATCCTATCTATTCTCTCTCTATCTCTCACTCATCTTCTTTTTGAGTATTAAGATGTGTATGTTAAGGTCAAAGATCTTGTAAACATGTGATATATTGTTATTGTGGCCCACTCCCACTTCCAACATATGGTATCAAGACCTTAGAATATCAACATTTGGTATGAGAGCATAGTTGACATATACTCTTAACAAGATGAGTGACTATAAACTTGAGAATAAAGACAATCTTGAGGGTATGTCTAATTATCGAATGTGGAGTTTTATGATGATGAATTTGTTAGTATCAAAAGCGACTTCATCTTCTAGAAGACTTGCTCTTCCTATTTCTGCTCAATAGGAGGTTAGTGAAGATGAAGGAACCACTTCATCATTAGGAGTCCATACTACTACCAGATTACTTCCTACAGAAGAGCAATCCAAATGGGATTCAAGGGATGCACCAGCACTTTCATATATTGCTATGTGAGTCAAGAGGCATATTATACCTCAAATCAGGTCATGCAGAACCTCTCGACAGACTTGGTTGGAGTTAGAGAAAATCTATTAGAGCAGAAACCTTGCCAGAAAAGCTCATCTAAGGAGACAACTAGCGAACACAAGGATGAAAGTTGGTGAATCAGTTCAGACGCATATTTTGAAGCTCAAAGATTTAAGAGATCAATTACTCAATGTTGGAGTAAACATTTTAGATCAAGAGATGGTAAACACACTTCTAAACTCACTTCCATCTATATATCGTGCTTTTGTTACCTCTTTATCTCTCTCTACAAGAGATAGAGAACTTTCATTTGAAGAGCTACAGTTCCTGTTACTTCAAGATGAAGATCAACAAAAGAGTATGGAAGAGCATGATGAAGCCATGTTATCATCGTCAAAAGGAAAGAAGAAGAAGGAGACAAAGAAGGAGAAGAAGAGTCAGCAATCCAAGAAGGAAAGTAAGTCTTCTAATCCTAAGTCTTTCTGTCCTTCTAATGCTTCCTCTACACCCAAAGACTTTCCTTCGACTACATCTGATTCAAAGAAAGGAGTATGCCATTACTGTAAGAAACCAGGTCATTACATAGGAGAATGCAAAGCAAAGATTTTTAATGAGAAGAAGGAAGCATCAGGTAATAGTGTTGAAGATGATCCAAAACCTAAATCTTCAAAGGTGGATTCAAGTGCATGTGTTACTATTGAAGAAGTAGCTTTTGATGAGGCAACATTAAATGCAATCTAAGTTAATCCTTGGATTTTTGTTTCTATATCTACTAAGTATATGACAGGTTGGATAAAGGTATTTTCTTCCCGTTCTAGCTCTTCAGGTAGAAGAGTGACCATTGCAGATGGTCATGATTTCGATTTGTAGGTGTTGGAGAAGTGAACTTAAGTCGAGAGTAGGTGGAAATTTCACCATTTCCAATGTTCTTTCTGTACCAGATATCATGAAGAATTTGCTCTCTATCTCTACTTTCTTGTTAGATGGTTATAAAGTTGTTTTCAAGAAAGATTCATGTCAGATCTTTTCACCTGATGAGGAGCATTATCTACTTCAAGGTGAAAACAGAAGCGGCACGTTTGTATTGTCCAAAATAAGTCATTCTAATGTTGCTAGGTCTACTATACCCATAGTGGTTAGGTGCGTTTGGTTCGGTGCCTTTAAGGTGCGGGGACCGAACCTTACATCTTTTGTAAGGTGTGTAAGGTGCGTCGCTACCATATTAGGTGCGTTTTAGGTGCAAGAACCGAATGTTATCTTTGAAGTAAGGTGCGTAAGGTACGTTCCACTAAAAAATAATATATATAATACCATGTATTATGCAATCACATATATCAATGATTCATATTGAAGTTGTGGATGAATCATCACTTACATATAGATATACAAGATGGGAAAATCATATGGGGAAAAAAACGTGTATCTATGTGTATGTGTGGATATATGCGAGCTGTGTGCTTTTATATGTGTTCCTAGAAGTGCATAGCTGTATTTGAACACCTAAGTACAGATTCATAGAGGGGAAAAGCACACATGACACAACTATGTGCGTTTACATGGACATATATGTCCCTATAAGTGCATATATGTATTTTATCACCTATATATAGATGTACACAAGGGAAAAGCATAAAGGGGAAAAAATTGTATGTATGTGTGTGTCTCTAGATACATGCATAAGTGCATGGATGTATTTGAACACTTGTATACATATTATAAATATACACAAGGCAAAAAGCATAACTATGAAAAAATTGTGTGTGTGGATAAATGCATAAGCAAAGGGTACATCTATCATTCTATGTGCATGCATTCATGTCCTTCATACATGTATTTGTGCGCATCTCTCCAGAAGTACAAAAGGGCCACAGGCTGACAGTAAGAAAACAGCAGACCAGTCTCTCTCTCTCTCTCTATGTGTGTGTGTGTCATTGCAGCAAGGCAGCAAGCTTCTCTCTCTCTCTCTCTCTCCCTCCCTCCCTCCCTCCCTCTCTCTCTCTCTCTCTATCTCTCTGCCTTTCAGGGCAGCAAGCCTCTCTCTCAACTCTGTGTGTGTGTGTGTGTGGCAGCAAGCATTGTGTACATTCATGCATATAGCTCTCATTTCCATGCAAGAAAAATTAAGTTTCACTTTACATAAGTAAACGAGCACCAATAGGAACCGAATGCATAAGAGCACCGCACCGAACCGGATGAACTGGATGATCGGTGCGTTTTTACCTTGAGAACAAGAACCGGATGGCACCGTACCTATAGAACCGTACAACACCGAATTCATGCCCTAAGGGTATAAATACGTGAACCGATGCAACCATGACTATACCTAAGGAGAATACGAAGTTATCATGCTATATTTGGTCATATCAGTTACACACCTCTTAAGCATATCAAAGATGAAGGTATGGTGGAAAGTTTGCCTACTTTTGCTTTACCAGCTGATGCAGAATCATGTGAACGATGTCTTGAAGGAAAGCTTCATAAACTATCTTTCAAGAAGCATGGATATATTAGGACCACAAGGAAGTTGCAAATCATACATTCAGATGTGAATGGTCCGATGAGATCAGATTCTATTCAAGGTCTCAGGTACTTTGTTATGTTCATTGATGATTTCTCAAGGTATTCGTGGATTTACGGGCTTAAAGTGAAGTTAGAGGTTTTTTCTACTTTCAAGAAGTTCTTAGCTATGATTGAAAATGAATGTCAGTCAAAGATCCAGATTTTGAGAAGTGATAGAGGAGGAGAGTACATGTCTAAAGACTTTAAATCTTTTTTTGAAGACAAAGGTATCTCTCATCGACTCACTATTGCGTATACGCCAAAATATAATGGTGTTGCAAAAAGAAAGAATAGGATACTTGTTGAGACGATGCGTAGTATGATGTCATCCAAAAGGCTTTCTCCCAAGTTTTGGTTTGATGCAGTACATAGAGCTAATCACATTCTTAATAGGTCTTCCGCAAAAGCTTTAAAGGTTATCACACCTTATGAAGCTTTATGGGAAGAAACCCAATGTGAGTTACTTCAAAGTTGTTGGGTCCCCAGCTTATGTTCACATTGAGAAGAAGGATCGTGGTAAGCTGGATGTAATAGCCATTAAATCCATCTTTATTGGTTATGCAATTGAAAGCAAAGGATACAGTTTCTATTTCGAGATACAAGTGATATCCTACTCTGACACAATGCATATATTGTAGAAAGTTAGATTTATGATAAGAAGGAAGAGATTCCAGATTTCGTAAACGAAGATGACTGTGCATTTTTCAGAAGGAATTTGGATTCTTACATTCAACCATACAATAGGGGTGACCTACTCAAACCCTAAGAGATGAGGGTGAAGAGAGAGTTTCATTACCTACATCAGTACCTAGTCCATCATCAATACCTCTTGAAGTTCAGACTTGCGAAGTTGGAGAAGGTTCTAGAGTTCGAGAAGAAAGAGATATTGAAGAACCAAAAAGGATACCACCACTTTTCAAGGATACATCAAAGTCGTTATATCAAACCTGGAAGGATAGTGGTATAAAGGGATACACAAGAAGAACTAGAAGTCAGTCCAAGAGACAACAAGGAGACCAAGTAAATTATGTAGAACATTTTGAGATTCATAATGTTTTAGCCCTTACTTAAGTTGAGAATGAACAGCTAGTGTTCAAGATGCACTACAAAGTAATATGATTATCACAAGTCTGAGGATTTATTGGAAAGGTTTGAGATGACAAATTCTAAGCCTATGAAGACAGCTATGGATGTCAATGTGTTATTTAGAACCATTCGATGCTACATTATATAGTGAAGCAATTGCTTGCTTGATATATGTATGTAAACACAACAGGACATTCAGTTTGTAGTTTCTCAAGTATCTAGGTTCATACACAGTCAACTCAAGATTCATTGGAAATCGATCAAGAGATATTTGGAGAGATAAGAAGTTTTGCAAGTTATTGAACCTTAACCATTGTAACATTGAAGGGGGGATTGTTGGAAACAATGTCCCAAAAGCTCAGTTTAGTGGCCATACGAAAAGTTTTTTGGTAAAGACTTTCGAGAAATTTGCATGGTAAATAAGCATGGGGAGACTTTGTCCACGTGAAGGGCTTCCATACCTGAGACCGAAGTCCGAATCCTGCCTGGATCATGCAACGCGGAATGATTTTTTGACAAAAGATTTTTTTCAAAAATATTACGGCCGATGGTGGGAGTTTTTGGAATGGTCGGAGGAGATCGTATTTGCTATGCTTTTCGATGAGCGGTTTAACAATTTTGTTTTTTTGTAGTGCTTTTGCAAAGTGCTTTTAGATGGAGACTCAAAGCTATATAAACAAGGCACTTGTCTCATTGTAATCATCCAAGCTACTCTCTGTGAGATGTCCTCAAGGAGATGGAGGTGATCAATCTTCTCAAGCTAGGAGGAGATCTTGGAGGCCATCTCGGAGGAGTTGTTCTCACACTCTTGGAGGAGTTGTAGTCTAGGACTTAGTGATCATCTGGAGGATATTCTGCCAGCTTACCATCAACATCCATTATTGATTTACTATGAGTAGAAAGTCTATTCCGTTCTTACTTGTTAGGTCACTCGTTTCTTATTTAGGTTGATCAAAATTTGGGTTTGCTGTAAAACAATTCTAAACTGTTCTTATTCTCCATATTCTCAGGCACACACTCTTCATACCTCTTAGGCACACAATCTCTTGTATCTAGTTCCTATTTCTGCCTAGATACGGATATTGTTAGTTTGTATCATATACACACATTGTAATTTGACATTGAATATAAGTTAGTGTAGGTGAGCCTCATAGCTTATTGTTACACTTGAAATTCTATCTATTCTCTCTCTATCTCTCAATCATCTTCTTTTTGAGTATTAAGGTGTGCATCTGTTAGAAGATCTTGTAAACATGTGATATATTGTTATTGTGGCCCACTCCCACTTCCAACATACGGTATCAAGACCTTAGAATATCAACAATTATCAACCTGAAAAGTGGGTATGCCATGAAGAAACATTGTGCACTTACGTGAGGACACTAAAATATTATACACACTTTTTTCGTTAATTTGGTCATAAATCACACAATATAGAGCAACCATATTCTTGCCACATCATCCATATATAGAGCAACCATATTTTTACCACATCATCCATATATAGAGCAACCATATACACAAACAACACATGTATATTACATACACACACACACATTCATATATATTATATATTATACACAGTGCGCGCGCGCGCACACACACACACACACACACACACACACACACACACACACACACACACACACAACACATATATTGTGCACACACACGCATTCATATTATATATATTATATATCATATAATATACACACACTATCACATAAAACATATATATTGTACATATTACACACACAAAAACACATAAGATATATATTAATAATTATAAGCACACACAACACATAATTTATACAGGTAACAATATTAATAATTATACACATACAATACACACATAGTCACACATAATCACACATAGTACACATTAACATTAAACATACTTTATTATATTCATATATTTTATATATTATAAATACACTCAACACATATAATATGTACTATTTACAGGTAATAGTATAGTGTATTATACATATTACACACACACATTCACACATATGACATCAGACACAATACATATGTATTATAATTTCATATTGTAGAATATATAATATATTATACATAGTACACACAATCACACATAGTACATAATAACATACAATATATTATATACATGTATTATAGTATATAATATATACAAACACAATACATAGTTAAATAATTATATATTATATAATATATATTATACACACATTGTAGTATGTACAAATGCACATCATTCATATACACAATACACATGTCACATGAAACATAGTAGTGAGTACAGTACACATATCAGCACATACATGTCACATAGTACGTACGATACAATACACATATCAGGACTCAACACACAGTAGTAAGTATAGGTAAGAGTACACATCAACAATGAACACACACATCACTTGACACATAGTACAGCATACATGGGAACACAATGCACACATGTCAAGACACACTTAAGATAATATTCTGATATGTTGTATATAATATATTAATTTTTTAATGTATCTATGTACATATTTACCAAAGGTACATATTGATTACGTACTTTAAGAGTCATTCAGTACAGATCTATGTTCCATACGCACTGTATTTAACATATTGGACAACCTTGGTTTAAATCGTAGAGGTTTATAAAATCTGAAATTAAAATCGAAGTTTTTATTCACTCAGAGAGATTTTTAATTTTTGGGGACATAAAACTATGTACAAACGCGTATTTAGCACTCTTTTATATATCTAACATAAATAACATATAAACTCACTTAATAGTTTTTCCATTGATGTTTTTTCAATGGGCTTCACATGCTTAGGAATGAGATCGTGAGCTCTACCCATTATGTTAAGTTTAAACCATAGTCTAGATTCTAGAATCTATAAATCAAGTGGTGAGGGACTACTAGTATCAATGAAGGTTGAAACAAGGGGCAAATAGTGAAGGTTAAAGCAAGGGGCAAATGGTGAAGGCTGAAGACAAGGGGTGTCTCTTAGAGCTCTATTGCAAGCACATTAAACAATGAGAGCACTCACTTGAAGTTCCTAAAACAAGCACTCAAGCCCGGGGCCAAAAAAAAGGGGAAAAACCTTCATAAAAATTGTAAAAAATCGTTTTTTATGATTTTTATTTAAAAAATCATCGATTTTTTTTAATACTATGTGTGCAAGGGACAAGAATCCTCTTCAAGTGGAATTGTGGGCCCATGGTCGGTTATTTATGGGCCTCAAAAATTGCTGACCTCAGAGGAGCTCCACCAGTCATAAGTAAACTTGGTGATATGCGACTTCATCTCGATCATATAGATTTCATTAAGTTGGGGTTTTTGATTTGCTTTTAAGTTACTAAGTTATTAAGCTCTATATTTGGAGAGTAGATATCACTTTCTATTCGAGCTTACTTAGTGCTTGGGTAGTTACAACAAGGAACCAAATTTTATGTAAGCATGTGATGTCCACTGCATTATTTCTACACCTTACAAGTTTGCAATCTTGTGCCACACAAGCGCAACCTTTTTTGTATTCTCTGTTTGCCTCTGAATTGCTATATAGATGATATTTTTGAGGGCTGTTTTTTTTTTTTTTTTTGGTTTTAATTTACGGTCTTGCTTGGATGTGGTTTTACTTAGTTCAATTATGAGGTGTTGGATGCTTTTTGTGTACTATATAGCTCAAATTTGAAACTTTAGATGCCTGTGTACTTGTTGCCTTTCAGTGTGGACTGTTTATGAGCAAGTAGCCATTGCTGCAATGGATTGCCAGTGCTTGGATGTCTCAAAGGTATGTGCTATTGACTCGTCTTTATTCCCTGATGAAATTGCATATTTTGGCTAATTCATTTCATGCTTTTTATTTCCAGATGTGTATTGAGGTCCTAATTGCCAAGTTCCCAAATAGTGCACGTGTAGGTGAGTAGATCCTGAGTAGTGCACGTGTAGGTGAGTAGGGCTTCAGTCATTGATAGGCTTAAAGAGGGTTGAAGAATTGTGGGTTTCTTGTATTCCTTGAATCAGAGTCACATAATTCATTCACATGATTCATGTTCATGTTTTCTATTTACTTTATGTAGGACGCCTAGAGGGCATGCTATATGAAGCAAAAGGACAGTGGCAGCAGGCTGAAACTAAGTATCAAACTCTTCTGGAATTGCAGCCTTCTGATGCTGTATGATTGTGAATACGTTTGCTTACAATATGATGATTATAGTGTACTGAGCAATAGGTGATGGACATTGTCTTGTGTGTAGTTTGCCTACAAAAGGAAGGTAGCAATCGCAAAGGCTCAAGGAAATTTAGGTGCTGCAATTGAAGCTCTTAAACAATACTTGGATACGTGAGTGGTGTTCCATATTGGGGTGTTTCTGGCAAGATTATGAGCTCACTTCAATGTTTATTACTGCTATAGATTTATGGCTGACCAGGAGGCATGGAGGGAGCTTGCTGAAATATACATTGCCCTTCAGAAGTTAGTATTCTTGAACTAATAGCTTCTATATTTCATATTCAGTTTCTTGTTTACATCGAATCATCAAGTTAGTATTTTTGAACTAATAGCTTGTATATTTCATATTGAGTTTCTTGTTTACATTGAATTGTGTAGCTTAATGCTGGATAAGGACTGCCACAGTTTATCTTTTGTCTCATGGAGTAATCACCATAAGTGTTACGTCCCTAAATCCAAACGACATCAATTATGGGTGCCTGTAGTTAATTTGTCTGCCCAAGTGTGGAGTGTCTGCCGAAGATGAACTCAGCCACATCCTTAAAAGAGACTATAAATAGGACCCACGAGCTCATTTGTTATTCATTCCTCTTAGGTGGATCTTCGACTTTTGGCCCATGGTGGAATCCCCTGCACACCTATAGGGTGTGCGTATGGTGGTGTGGGACACCATGCTCTTGAGGGCTGCCCACCTGCTTGGCTGCATGCTCCCAAGCTCAGGGGCTAATGTCCATCTTTCTATGTTTCTGAATATGGCTTGTGTCGTGTCTTGTTTGCAAGGCTGATCCTGGAGGGATCTAACAATAAGGATGTAGAGATGTGAACATCTTTTCTTTGTATCAAAAGCTGAAACTCACGAGCATGCAAATGGATATAGCATGTGCCATGCTCTAGACTGGTGGATGCTTCTCAGCTGGCTTCTGATGCTCAGCCGACCTCTAACATGTACGATAAAACGTTTCTAACGTTTCTTAACACCGCCTTTTTTTAATAACTAAAATGAATTATAATTTGAATCATTGAACTGGAATATTGACTGACATAAGCCAAGTTCATCCAGTGCCGTCAGAGTTGAAGACGACAGATAATATTATAAACTAAAGCTTCGAAAGAGTTCGATCTTGTTGATATATTTAGGTAGTGATGTGTGTGAACACTCTAGGACCGCCGAGGCACTTTTTTCCCTCTTTAGGAGGTTTTTTCCCCCGGCTTGTGTATATGCCTATTGCCCTAATGGGCTACTTCTCTTTGTACATTCTCTAGTAATACATTCAGTATTGTGTGTTCTGCTCCAAGTTTCTTCTCCTTGTGCTGTTCGCGTGCTTCCGTAGACGTCTATCTCAAACAATTGGTATCAGAGAAGGTCGTTGCTTCATCTAGGGCATCGTCGACACTCCTCCGATTGCAGTCTCAAAATCACACGAATTTTGGTGAGCATACTCAGTGTGTTTCCGAGATCAAAACAGCTTCGTTTTGTGTGCCGAAATCGCGATTTGAGCTCGTTTCGGCCTCCGAACGCACTATCGCAGTGCTTGTGCAGGCTATTTCGTCTTTTTGTGCCAAAGGTATATACCAGTTTCCGTTCGCCAGTGTAAGTGTCTCGAAGTCTGCTACAGGTCTAGTGGAATTCGTCTTGGCAGTTCTGTTCAACTTTTTGAGATACAATCAATTTTCTGCATCAAGGTATTTTAGTCATCGGCCATGGCTGAAAGCAATGATGTATTCCGTATGTTGGCTTTTGAGGATAAGTTGGATGGTACCATCTACCCGTTGTGGGCTTATATGATGCGACATGTATTGGCCACAAAAAGATTGTGGGACATTGTGCATGGTGTCGAAAAACGTCCTATCACACCTGCAACTGTTACAAGTGCAGGTACTGAAGCCGAAGCAGGTGTCGAAGATGATGATATTCTGCATATTCCTGTTCGTGCTTCGGTTTCTACTGCATCGACTACAGAGCAGATTCGTTGGGATGGCAGAGATGCTCAGGCACATGCATTGATAGCTTTGTCTATCAAACGTGCCATTATTCCTCACATTCGCTCTTGCAAAACAGCTAAGGATGCTTGGGATACACTTACCACATTGTACCAAGCTAGCAATGAGGCTCGTGTTAAGAGTCAGCAAGGAATGAAGGTGATTCTATGGACAGTTTCCTAACAAAGATCAAAGACTTGAAGGAACAATTGATTTCTGTTGATGAGGTTATACCAGATAGCTCACTTCTGCAGACCGTTCTGAATGGTCTTCCTGATTCATATCAGAGTTTTACTTCTACTCTTCGGTTGATGATGAAAGGCAATCCAAATGCCTTGTCATTTGAGGAGTTAGTCTTTGGCTTGTCGCAGGAAGATCAGTCTAGGCAGAATAGGTCCATTATGCGAGTTGCAGATCAAGCTTTCCTGGCTAGTCGGAAGGGCAAAGGAAAATGGAGCTCTTCAACTAGTAAACAGAAATCTGCTAATTCTGCACAATCGAAGAGGGAAGACAAAGAAGAAAAGAAATCAGAAAAGAAGAAATTGTTTGCAAGTATTGTAAAGGAAATGATCATATCATAAAGAACTGTCCTAAACTGGCTGCAAAAGAGGCAAAGAAAAAAGAGGCAGGAATGGTTGTTGCATAGGCCTCTACTCCAAAAACAGAGTCTGCTAATCTTGTGCAAGAAGAAGAATGGGAGTTTACTACTGTTTGCAGTTTTGACCCATCTTCTCATGAGCAATGCATGTCTGCAGTAGACTCAGATGTTTGGTATTTTGACAGTGGGGCGATCAAACATATTACCTCGCAATGCAGAATTTCTCTTCACTCGAGCCTTCCCCTACAGGGAATATTGTTACATGTGCCAACAACTCCTCTTATCCTGTTATGGGAGTTGGTAAGATCATTTTGACTACTGCTGATGGTAGTTCTTTCACTTTGTCAGATGCTTTCTTTGTGCCAGGGATCAAGAAAAATCTGTTATCAGTTTCTGCATTAGCCAAGATTGGCTTGGTTTTGAAATTTGTTGATGACAGGTGTACAGTTAATGATCTATCACATGGCGACGTGAGTATTGCTTTTGGCATTTTATGTCGTTGGCTCCATAAGCTCGTAGACTATGAAAGATCTGTAAATGATTCGGCATGTGTAGTACATGATGCTCAGGCTATATCAAATGTAAAGCTTTGGCATGCACGCTTTGGTCATCTGAATTTTGCTAGTTTGCTACGCCTACAAAAATCTGAAATGGTGTCCTCTTTGCCCAAACTTGAGGCACCTGGAAAACATGTTTGTGAAGGCTGTATTTTGGGCAAAATGCAGCGTTCGTTTTTTCCAAAAGATTGTTTAGTTCGGGCTACTCAAAAATTGTAGCTTGTACATAGTGACGTCTGTGGTCCTATGCAGACACCTTCTTTTGGAAATTATCTTTACTTCGTGACTTTCATCGATGATTTTTCCAGGCATGCATGGATATATCCATTGAAGGCAAAGTCCGAAGTGTTCATGTGCTTCAAACAGTTTTTGGTTTTGGCTAAAAATTTGTCAGTATGTAAAATGGGCACCCTCCGTTCTAATCAAGGGGGGAATATATGTCTTCTGATTTTAATGCATTTCTGGCTTAACGTGGGATAAAACACCAATATACAGTGCCGTATACACCCCAACAGAATGGAGTTGCTGAACGAAAGTATAGGTCACTCATGGAGATGGCGAGGTGTATGGTCAAGAGTCGGGCTTTACCACATAGTTTCTGGCTTGAGGCCGTCATATGTACTTAACAGGTGTCCCACTAAAGCACTGCAGTCTATCACTCTATATGAGGCTTGGCATGATCGCAAGCCATCTGTTGCTCATCTTCGTGTTTTTGGTTGTTTGGCATATGCATTAGTGCCTGAACAACATCGCAGAAAATTGGATGATAAAGCAGTAAAATGTATTTTTGTTGGGTACAGTTCTGAAAATAAAGGCTATCGTATGTATCATCCACCGACTAAACCCATTCTGGTTAGCTGTGATGTTGTCTTTGTGGAAGATGCTATTCAGCCATTGCTTTCATGTACTAAGGAGACATATGTTAGCTCCAAAGACATGTATGATACTTTGCTTCCTCTTTTTATAGGTGGACAATCTAGTGTTGGTCCTAATGAGGCAACTTCTCAACCTTTGCAGGTTTCAGGTGATGATGCAGATCATTCCATTTCTAATGCAGATTTACATGATGCACTTGTTGATGAGAGAGCTGATATTGAGCAGGCAAAAACTATGCCAAAATGGCTTGTGCAAACTTTGCGTGACAGTAAATTAGATGCATCTCTGTCATATCGTACTCGTTCAGGCTCTCATAGTGCCTCATTTGCATCATATTGCTATGCTATGACTGCATCTAGTCTCTGTGATGAGAATGAGCTTGTTTTGTTTGATGAAGCACAAAATTCAGAAAATTGGATGGCTGCTATGCAATTTGAATATGATGCTATAATGAAGAATGGTACTTGGTCTTTGTGTGACTTACCTCCTGGCAAGAAGGCCATTGTCACTAAGTGGGTTTACAAGTTGAAGCGTAAGCCTGATGGAACAATTGATAGATATAAGGCTAGGCTTGTTGCAAAGGGTTACGCGCAGGAAAGAGGCATTGATTTTGATGAGACCTTTGCACCTACATGTCGTATGACTACTATTCGGAGCATCTGTGCACTTGCAGCCCATCATGGTTGGAATGCACATCAGCTGGACATTAAAACAACATTTCTGAATGGTGACTTGCATGAAGAAGTGTATGTTTTTCAGCCCCATGGCTTTGTGCAGAAAGGGCATGAAAACCAGTTGTGAAGGTCAAAGAAGGCATTATATGGTTTAAAGCAAGCACCATGTGCTTGGTATGAGAAGATACATGCCTATCTGAAAGCACCTTATATGTTAAGCGTGCTAATGATGTGCTTCTGATCATTGTTGTCTATGTTGATGACATGCTGCTCACTGGTCCTATTGAGAAGCATATTGCTGATTTGCATGCCTCATTTGAGATGTCTGATTCGGGACATTTGCATCATTATTTGGGCATCCAGTTTATGCACGTTGGTGGAATGGCTTTGTGTCAAACAAAATATTTTGACACATTATTGCAACGTTTTGGCCTTGAAGACTGTAAACCTATTGCTACTCCTATGGAAACAGGCTTACGACTGAGTCTTCATGATGCTGGAGATGCATTTGATGCTGTTTCCTATCAGCAGGCTGTTGGATGCTTGATTTGCTTATGCATTACTCGGCCAGATATTCAGTTTGCTATCGCACAAATGAATAGGTTTGTGCATTGCCCAAGAGTCAAGCATTGGCATGCGGTTAAGGGCATCTTTCGCTACTTGAGTGGTACCTGGCTACTTTGTTTGTTTTATCCCAAGGGGGGATCACTACCGCAAGATTTGCATGCTTTTTTGACTCTGATTGGACTAATTGCTATGACACTCGTGTGTCCACTAGTGGCTTTTGCTTCATGCTTGGTAGCTCATGTATATCTTGGTTGAGCAAGAAAAAGTCTACTGTGGCCACTTCCAGTTGTGAGGTTGAGTATAGGGAAGCTTTCACAGCGACTGTTGAGTGTGTGTGAATCAAATGCCTTATGGCTGATTTGGGTGTTGGTCAGTCTTCTGCCACCACCGTCTTCACTGACAGTCAGAGTGCATTGGCGGTTGCGAGGAACCCTGTGTTCCATGCTCGCACTAAGCACACTGAGGTGCATTATCATTATGTCAGGGAGAGGTTCTCTGTTGGGGAGATCAGCTTGGTTATATGCCCATGCAGGAGAACATTGCAGACCTTTTCACGAAAGCTCTGCCTAAGGAGAAGTTTGAAGCTTTCCGCACAGCTTTGGGCTTACTTCCGTTTGTGGAGTGATCTCCACATAGCTTGGCACTTCCTTATACATGAGTGCCAGCTACTTGTTTACCGCATCACTCCCAGGTGGGATTTGTTGATATATTTAGGTAGTGATGTGTGTGAACACTCTAGGACCGCCGGGGCACTTTTTTCCCTCTTTAGGAGGTTTTTCCCCCCCGGCTTGTATATACGCCTATTACCCTAATGGTCTACTTATCTTTGTACATTCTCTAGTAATACATTCAGTATTGTGTGTCTTGCTCCAAGCTTCTTCTCCTTCCTTGTGTTGTTCGCGTGCTTTCGCAGACATCTATCTCCAACAGATCTTTCTCTTCAGTATACGATAATCATCCCCCATATTCTTGAAGAATCACATCAAAATTTGTCTAGGTTCGAATTCTACTATCAGGGAGGAGTCTTCACTTTCCAAGGAGTTGTCTTCATCTAGAAAATGTTACATAATGTTATAGAGCTCAGTGAGAGGTATCCAAGCCCTAGTGCCTTGGCGCGACAGAAATGGTGTGGATAGGTCAAAAACAGAATTTCGAAGTTTCCAAAAATTTGGAAATGATAAAAAACAACAAATTTTTTAAACACTTTAGAAGTTTATAAAAAACATTTATACCTTTAACAATTCAGATAATAAATACTCTCCATGTAGTATTAGTAATTACATACCAAAGTCCAAATTCTAAGTTTGACCGAGGAGTTAAAAGGGAGGAGGGTTGAGCCTTGCGGCTTGAAGTTAGTGGGCACCAACATGAAGCTAATGGATAGCTCTCTCTCCCACTAGATATTGAAGGCAATGAACTCGAGGAGCCCTCTCTCTCTCTCTCTCTCTCTCTCGCAATCGCTCCTCGAAAATGCAAGCAAAATGAGCCCGAATGAGGGAGACTCCAAAGTAAGAAGCATTTGGAAAATATCAGCCCAGTATGGTGTTTTCGAGCCAAACCATTTCCCAAAAACGGGTGAGCCGTTTTGGGGGTCTAGAAACGCCATTTTTGGGCACTATGATCCAAGCATATATAATACTTGGGTGTTTGACAAATACGTGTAGATCAAAAGCCAAACCCTAATTTTCGGATAAAAAAATCGAAAAGCATATTTATAAACTTGAAAAGCACTGAAACTTAGAAGGATATTGCGAATTAGAGTTAATATGATCCAATGGCTATGATCTATGCCACATGGAACCTCAAAAGCTCAAAAAAATACCAGAGAAAAAACTTTATCATGCATTTTGCGCCGCAGAACATGGAGATTGCTTTCTTGGCTTATTATATAATTCATAACTTTGGAGAGTCCTCTTTAGGTGCTAGCTTGTGGAGCATGGCCTATATATCATCAATGAACATGGAGAAAGGGGACTTCCTTCTAGGTGAAACATACATTGATGTACTTGAAAAAGAATAGCTTATGATAACATAAAAAAATAATACCTGTATCTTTCCTCAATCTCACCCTCAATATAGTATGTCTTTTAATAAAATAAATTCTGTCTAGACTCTACCTCTAATTATCCTCCAAGGGACCCACACCATGTCACGAGAAAGGAGATAAGGAAGAGAGCTCACAGACACACCATCACGATCAAAGAGAAGCACACACTCAGATTGAGGCAAGGAAGAATGATCTTCCTCTTCTTCTTCTATCACATAAAAAGGAATGTACAAGAATGACTTAAAAACAAGAATACAACTATTGCAATATATAAAGACTAGTACATAAAGAAAAACCTAATGTCCTCGAATGAGTGAGCTTGCAAGAAACAAATGTGCCATCACTTTCAATAGATAAATTTAATAAAGCTCAATGAAGTGTCCCTAACATATACCGGTGTGACCATTATACATGTCAGAGAAATGAAAAAGTGATACGTGTCATCCTGGATCATCACATGTTGAGCTTGATATCTCAACACTCCCCCTCAAGCTCAATGCCATGTCCTCTAATCCAAGCATCTTGTGAAACTTCTTCAGCTTCTCTGCACAAGTCCTTTAGTGAAAATATCAGCAACCTGCTCATCTGTTCTCAAATAAACAAGATCAACATCACCTATTAATACCTTCTCTCTGATGAAGTGATAATGTACCTCGATATGCTTTGTTCTGGCATGAAAAACAGGGTTCTGTGGTAGCTGTATGCTTCTAAGATTATCACAATAGATGGTGATAGGCTTTTGCATTTCCACACCTAAATCTGCAAGTAGCATCTCCAGCCATGATGCCTCACATGCTGCCACTCTATACTCAACCTCTGTACTCGACAAGCAACAGTGGGTTGCTTCTTGCTTCTCCATGTAATAGCTGCACCTCGAAGTGAGAATAGAAAGCGACTAGTAGATCTTCTATCTAGAATACTACCAGCCCAATCTGCATCGGTGTATCCGTATCCATGAACCTGCAAATCTACACCAGCTTCATAAAACAATGCATAATCCAAAGTAGCACTCACATAACGTAGAGTGCGTCTCAGAGCATCCAAATGTGGCTTCTTGGGAACCTGCATAAACTGACTTTCAAGTCAAACAGTATAGCTTAGATCAGGCCTTTTAATTGTGAGATATATAAGACTTCCCACAATTTTCCTGTACATAGTAGCATTTTCCAATGCTTCACATGAAGTAGTATCCAACTTCAAATTCTGATCTAATGGCATAGAAATTGGCTTACAATCACAACCATACTTTTGCAGCATATTCAAGGCATATTGCCTTTGCAACATCCATATACATGTTTTTGTATGTAGAAAGTCAATGCCCAAGAAGTAGCGCAACGCACCAAGATCTTTCATGTCAAATTCCTGCATAAGAAGTTGCTTTACCTCTTGTGATGCCATCATCACCCTTCCTTGCATATAGTGAATGATCTGCATCACACATAGAAAACCCAATGGTGGTCAAGTAATCAGGAATCCTTGCATGCCATGCACGAGGAGCTTGCTTCAGCCCATACAAAGCCTTTTGCAACCTGCAAACATATTCTGGATGCTTTGAATCTTCATATCCTTGTGGCTGGTTCATGTATACTTCTTCCTGTAACTCACCATGTAGAAAAGCATTCTTCACATCCATCTGATGCAAAGTCCATCCTTTTGCTGTAGCTAATGCAACAAGTGTTCTGACAGTAGACATTTTAGCTACAGGGCTGAATGCTTCCTCATAATCAATGCCATAAGTTTGTGCATATCCTTTTGCTACCAAACGTTCTTTATACCTGCTTATGCTACCATCAACATTGTGCTTTACCTTGTAAACCCACTTGCAGCCTATGGGGTTCTTTCCTTGTGGCAATGGAACAAGCTTCCAATTATCATTTCTATAAAGTGAAGCCACCTCCTCATCCATAGCTTTTTCCCAATCTGCATTTCCAATTGCATCTTCAAAACAAGAAGGTTCAACATCTTGTATTACCTTTGTCATGTAGGCACAATGACGAGCCATGTAACTATCATATGTCAATCGTTGCACTGAATTCCGAATCCTCCCAGATCTTCTTGGTCTTGGGTCACTTCTCCTTGTATCATCTGCATTTGCCTTTCTTAATCCTGGATTCTTCACAGAGGGCAATCCAAGTT
Organism: Ceratopteris richardii; assembly: GCA_020310875.1. Taxonomy (NCBI): domain Eukaryota; kingdom Viridiplantae; phylum Streptophyta; class Polypodiopsida; order Polypodiales; family Pteridaceae; genus Ceratopteris; species Ceratopteris richardii. The sequence goes on along the minus strand of CM035408.1, from coordinate 150,298,402 downwards.
CGTCATCAAGACTCTTTTCTGAACTGTTTGAATCTCCATCAACATCTTCAAAACCTGCACATGTTGTATGACCATCAAAAACTTTTATTTACCTTTCTTGGATGTATTTGATGAATTTGCTGGACTGAAATTTCCACGCAATCTTCCACTCCATGGATTTGAGTTGGAACTATTACTTGGTGATGCATCCGGTCCACTCAAAACTTAAGATTCTGCACTTGATTTTTCAGCATTTTCTTTGTCATTTGGTTCAAGATTCAGTCCTTCTTTGACATCTGCATAGAAGCTTGACATTTCATCAAATATCACATCTCTGCTCACCTTCACCTGAAGACACATTTTTCTGCTTTTGGATCAAGCTTCATCCTCAACTCATCTAGAACATGTACATATGCAATACGGCCAAAAACTTTCAGATGTGATAAGTTTGGCTTTTTACTTGTAAACTTCTCTTCAGGTGTAACTTGATGTACAACAGCAGTCGGAGTTCTGTTCATGATGTATATAGCAGTATGAATAGCTTCTGCCCAATAACAATGAGGCATATTCTTCTCCACCATCAAGGCTCTTGCTATTTCTGCAATATGTCTATTATTGCGTTCAACAACGACATTCTGTTGTGGTGTGTACTTGCATGAAAACTGATGCCGAATTCCATGATTTTTTAGAAAATTGTTGAACTCATTTGACATGTATTCACCTCCTCCATCAGATCTCAATGTCTGAATATACTTCCCTGTCTTCTTTTCCACCATAGCTTTAAAAATCTGGAAGTGAGTGAACACCTTAGTCTTTTCTTTCATGAAATATACCCACACTTTTCGTGTATGGTCATCAATGAAAGTAACATAAATCCTGCAACCGCCCATAGATGTGGTCTTTGCAGGACCTCAAACATCTGTATGTACTATTTCTAGTATGTTCTCACTAACATGCTTGTCATGTGGAAATGATGCTCTTGATTGTTTTCCAAATTGACGTGCTTCACATATCTTTTGCATCTTTGCAATCTTGAAATTTGGTAGTCCATGGACAATCTCCTTTGACTGCATCAATTTCAGCCTTTGCAAGTTTGCATGTCCAATCCGTTTGTGCTAGATCTCTATATCAGCAATGCCTCTTGCACCTTTTGCAAACATGGCTGCAGTCATTTCAAGAATTTTCATATCTAATGTGAAATCCTACCCACTTTGTTTCCTTTGACAATCAATCTTCCATCCCGTTTGCAATCACGTTCAAAGTGTCCAGGTTTACCACAGTTCCACCATCCTTTACCGTCATTACTTGAATCATTTCTTTGGAAATTTCTTCGACCTCTTTGGCTCCCCCTGCCTCGAAACTATCCTTTTCCTCCTGCATGATTCTGTTATTGACCTTGGCCTTGCTTATTGTTTCCTCTTCCACTTCCGAAACCTCTACCTCTGCCTCTTCCTCTACCAGAGTAGAATACGTGCTCTGAACTAGGTTTTTCTTTGGAGTTTGAGTCCTCACCAAGATTCTTTTCTTCAATAATCAGCATAGATACCAGATAAGCAAAATTTGGAATATTTTCCCTAGTCTGTATAGAAGTTCTTAACTGCATATATGTAGCTCCTAAACCACGAAGGCACACTTCCACCTTATCATCATCTACGTTCATGCCAATAGATGCAAGTGACTCACATTTGCTTTTGATTTTTAGGGTGTAGTCACTTACCGACATGCCCTTCTTCTCCAATGTATGAAGCTCGTTCTTAAGTTGCAATTTCCGTGCCTTTGTATTGGTCTCATGCAATGTGACCAATCTGTTCCAAGCCTCTTTCGGAGCCTTGGCATCTTGTATGTGTCCAATCATGCTATCCTGTATGCTAACAGATAGCCAATACATTACCTTTCGTGCTCCTTGATTCCATTCTTCATACGCTCTTAACTGGACTACAGTCTGATTCCTCTCTGGTAACTATGGAGCGTTTTCGTTTTCTCTTTCGATGTACTTCCAGTAGCCTTTTCCTATCAAGAAATTCGTCATTCTAAATCTCCAAGCATAGAAGTTGTTGTTGTGTAGCTTATCGCTCATAAGTTGACTCATTCCATCTGCGTTTGCCATTTCTGCAGCTATTCACAACACTGCAAAACACTACATGTAGCACTTCTGCTTTAACAATGTTGCACTATGACGTGACGGTTCGATCTCAGAAAAACACAGTTTTCGTGTATCAACAGTACACCGAATCTCTTGAAATTATGGGCTTGGAATATACGAGTGTTGCCGAACATGATGGAAGTTACAATTTCCGAAACTGACCTTGTTTTTCTGTGGGCTCCACCTTGCGGGTCTTCTACCTTGACTCCAATTTTCGTAGCAGTTTGAGGTCGTTCGTGAATCACGCTTTCTCCACGCCTTCTCGCGTACTCTTCACCGTCGGCCTTCTCCACGAGCTCTCTATAGCCACATCGGCTCTGATACCATGTCATGAGGAAGGAGATAAGGAAGAATGGTCACACACACTCTCAAAATCAAAGAGACCACACACTCAGATTGAGGCAAGGAAGAATGATCTTCTTCTTCTTCTTCTATTACATAAAAAGGAATGTACAAGAATGACATAAAAACAAGAATACAACTACTGCAATATATAAAGACCAATACATAAGGAAAAACCTAATGTCCGTGAATGAGTGAGCTGGCAAGAAACAAATGTTCCATCACTCTGGGTAGATAAATCTAATAAAGCTCAATGAAGTGGTCCTATAGATCTTGCCCCTTCATGCATGGGGACATTATGTAATCACTGCTTCTCTCTCATTTCAATGACTATCCTAATTTCAGGCATAACTTCTTTTGTATGAGACAACTATGAGAGAGGAAGTTCATCCCCAAAGAAGATGGCCATTTTCTTAGGGTGGGCTGCTGCTTAAAAAAAATTAATTTTTTTATCTCATTAGAGGGGAAATGAAATATGGAGGGAGGGAGATGAGGGAGGGAAGAGGGGGGGAGGGAGGGAGGGAGGAGGGGAGGGGAGGAGAAGAGGGGGGGGGGAGAGGGCGAGAGAGGGAGGGAGGGAGGGGGGCGGGGAAGAGGAGGGAAGAAGGGGGGGAGGGGGGGGGGGGAGGAAGTGAGGGAAGAGTGAGGGAGGGAGATTGATTTCTGAAGCATGTTACAGGTATAGTCAAGCTGCATTCTGCTATGAAGAGCTAATCTTGATGGAAACCGCGAATGCCACCTGGCATTTGATGTATGCTGAGGCAAGTATGAGTGGTGTGCAAATAAAATATAGGAGTCTGGTAACTAGTCTGAGGGTTCTTTATGTTTCTAGGTGCAATATACACTAGGAGGATTGGAGAACTTGAGAATAGCAAGGAAATATTATGCATCAGCCATAAAGCTTAGCGCAGGAAAAAATTTGCGTTCCTTGTATGGACTGTGCATGGTAAGTTTTGTGCTTAGTGGAGTTTCAGATTTTTACCAGGCAATATTTCATACTCCTTTTTCTTATGGCAGTGTTCTGCAGTGTTAAGTCAGACCAAAGGTAGAGCTAAGGATGAGGAGGGTACTGAGTTACAATCACTGGCATCATCTGTAATAATGAAGAAATACAAGGAGAAATGCCCAAACAAGGCCCGATTAGTCACATCTTTTCTAGAAAAGCAGAAGCTTTGAGGTGGATATGTAATGAATTTTTTTCTGAATTTGCTATAAATTTGCATTTGGTCTCATTGAATCAGTGTCGGATGTATATATGATGAGCTGAGTATTCATTTTGAATTTCATTGGAGGTCAATTGACCTTTTGTTGATGCAGTTTTAGTTTCCTCTTCTGATAGATAGCAGAAGAATTTAAAGAACTCCTGTTTTGATGCGATTTCTTGCAACCCAGCCACAAAATTTTAACTTACATCTAGTTTATGTGCCTTCATATTTGAAGAAAGGTCGTCCAAGGTTACAACTGTACTCCTCATTTTGTAGGTAGTGCCAATACAAAATGTATGTAGGTAGGTAGGTACATATGTAGGTATGCAGATATGCAGAAATGTATGTAGTCAGGTAGGTAGACAGGCAGGCAAGTAGGTGGGTAGAAAGGTAGGTACTAGGTAGGTAGGTAGCCAGATAGGGAGGTAGGTAGATAGGTAGGTAAGCTAGAGTCTAGACTTATAGGTAGGCAGGTTGGTAGGTTGGTAGGCAAGCATGCAGGTAGGCCATGTGCTTATGCATGGTTGGTATCTGACGTGCACTATTCCTTTTCTGTTTTTGTTCCATACTTCTTGTATGAAACATGTATGATACTGTACCCTTTTTGTGTAGTGTTGTATGATTTGACATTTTGAAAGCTAACATGTCACATGATGTGTGAATGATTTAAATGATCTTGGATAATGTTTATGATTTGACACTTCGGCAACAAATTACAATGAATAACCTGTTTATCTGATTATTTCAGTGTAAGTTAAGACATTTTTGTTGGTAAATTTATTTATTGATGACACATGTCATGTACTTTTTTGTTTCCATAGTCATGCTTTTTTATTTATGATGCAATCAATAATGTATGTGACGTTTGAAGTAATCATGATCAAAATCTGATTTTGATTTTGTAGTCATTTGAGTGTTTAAAATTAGTTTATTTTTTTCATGATGTTTAAGAATCTAATTTATTGCGTATGTTCTGTATTTTTGTTTCTTTTGTTTGCTAAAAATCTTGGCCCTGTATGGAACAACATAGGGTTGGGAAGTATACTTGTTCTGTACTTCCATGCCCATATGGCATGCATGTTTAGTTCCCATATGTATGCATGTATGTACATATGTATGCTTGTTTTCTGACCCGTTAGTTATGTATAGCTGACACTAGGAAGGATGTAGCTTAATATTTTCTGACAGGTAGTTGATATGTTCATTGCAGTTTTCATACTATTTTTTTAATATGTTTTCATGTTTCATATAAATAAATAGTCCAGCTTTACATCTCATCCCCCATTCACACACACACACCCACCCACACACACCCCCCCCCCCCCCCCCCCCCCCAAAAAAAAAAAAACCCAAAAAAAAAAGAAAAAAAAAACCCAACACGCATGCGTGCATGTGCGCGCGCGCGCACACACACATAGAGGGAGGGAGGGAAGGAAAAAAATATTAACGTCTTCTGAAGGCCAAATTCGGCCTATGAGACACAACCATGTACAACTGTAGTAACCCTTGTGTAGAAATAAAATAGAAGTACTCGCTACACTAAACTGTGTAGGCTGAACATGGAAACAACCAGAGGATAGTGTATCGGGTGATGGAGAGGTAGTGGGGATAATGTAGTGGTGCATGGGGAGAGGTGGTTCTGACTCTGCAAATAATGGCCACCTAATACATGGGGGCCCGATGACGGGAGTGAATATGTATATCCTAACTACAGGTAATGGGTGGAGGTGGGTGGAGTATGTGGTACATCGGCGGCAGTCTGAGTGCCTCCTGAAGGAAGGCTACCCAGGTGGTGGTGGTGCGCCTGTGCTCCATCATATGGTCATGGGCTATCTTGATGCGTGAGATATCCTCCTGGTATAGTCGTGGTTGTCTGTGTCCAGCTCTATGTGGTTGATGTCGCACTCTCTGTGCCACTGCCTGCTGGAGGGTTAGCCCGATGCCTATGGAAGGTGGGCTCGTATGATGTAGCGCATCTCGCTGAAAGAACTGAGTAATGGTCTACTGTGTACTCATCCATGTCTGATGCGTGGACTGTAGCAGCTGCTCTCGTCTCTCATACACTGCTGTGAGGAATCGTCCCAACCTTTGCTGGTCTCCAATGGTCATGCACAACTGTAGTGACTCCTCTATATGGAACTCTGCTCGTAGATCTGAGTATGCTCGGCATCTGGTAACAAAGTGCTCCTCACTCTCTATCTCTGTATCTGTAGACAATGCTTGCGGTAGTGGAGCATTTTCGGTGTACTGCAGTGGTGGTAGTCTGTCTATGTCAAATCCATGATGGGTCAGTCAGTCTCGTATCTGTGCCTACCATGAGGTGTATCCTGCTAGTGCCATGTCGCGTGATGCTTGGAACGCTCGATAAGTGATGCGCTGTGTCCATTCTCTGGATCCTGTGTAATAGGCATACTGTTTGGAACAGTGCCTCTACTAGCATCGGTGGTGCAACGAGCTCTTCTCTGATAATATCATGTGGTATTGAAGGCTTGCTGCGGATGAGTTTGGCAATCATGAGAATCTTTGGCCTCTCCAATGCTGTCCATGCTGATGTAGCTAATCCTGGCCGCCATATGACTGCACCATACATGAGCGCTGGCGTAACCAGAGTGTCGAAGGGCCACCCCTTTGTGCGGGGCTGTTGAAAATGTGCTTGGTGGCACTGTCTCTCCATCAAGGCTAGTGCTGCGTATCCCCGTGTGATGCGATCCTGAGCCGCCTGAGACATAGAGAAAACCCCAGAGGCTCGTGTGAATGTCACTCCGAGATAGACATATGATCCGACTACGTCAATTGGTCCGCCTGCTGCTGTGAAAGAACTATGTCTCCTCACATGTGATGATGTATGAAAAATCATAACCTTCGTTTTATCAAGGTTCACAGATAGCCCTCTATGTATGCAGAAGTCGTCCAGGCCACGTAGGTGGTGCTGTAGACCTTTTGCAGATTCTGAAACTAGCACAATATCATCAGCATATAAAAGAATATGAATAGTAGTCCCCCGTACCTTAATGCCCTCCCCTCCCTGCTGTCATATGAAGTCCACTCTCTCATCAACGTATGATGTCTCCTCACCTGTGTTGATGTATGAAAAATCATAACCTTGGTTTTACCAAGGTTCACAGATAGCCCTCTATGTATGCAGAAGTCGTCCAGGCTGCGTAGGTGGTGCTGTAGACCTTTTGCAGATTCTGAAACTAGCACAATATCATCAGCATATAAAAGAATATGAATAGTAGTCCCTCGTACCTCAATGCCCTCCCCTCCCTGCTGTGTCGTATGAAGTCCACTATCTCATCAATGTATAGACCAAAGAGGGTCGATGAAAGAGGGCACCCTTGCTTCAATCTGATAGTGCTAGCAATTGAGTCGGATAAGCCACTTGGACATCTGACTCTACCAGATACTCTCTCATATGCACTTGGACATCTGACTCTACCATATACTCTCTCATATAAGGCATAGATCCCCCATATCATCTCATATGGAACTCCGATATTGAGTAGGCGTTTGAAGAGCTGTTCCCTCGGAATTGTGTCGAAGGCTTTGCGGAAGTCCACAAAGCAGCAGTATAATCTCCTCTTCCTCACTCTTGCCTGGTCGATCACACATCTCAGAGTGAAGATGTGGTCAATGGTAGAGTAATCTCGTCTAAAACTTGCCTGTCTTGGAGCCTTGGTACCCTTCGCTGCGAGAGTGCTTAACTTTGTCTCTAGCACTGTCCCATATAATTTGGCCAGTATGGGTCCAATCATGATAATCCGATATGTAGCTGGATCCATACTATCTCTTGACTTATGAATTGGCTCTATGGTGTGCTCACTCCATGAGTCAAGGAACCCTTCAACCAGTGCACAGTTGAAGAGGTGGGCAATGAGTGGCGCTAGAGTCGTGCATCCGTATATGAGGTGCTCTGCCTGTAAACTGAACTGGTCATGGGCTCTGCCATGCTACAAGTGTGAAATAGCGCAGCCCACCATGGTGGGTGTGAAGAAGTAAGAGGTAGTGGGGCGTGAGCTCTGCGGCTTGGGAATGGGGGGTTGGTCCGGGATCTTGTATAGGCTCTGTGTGTAGCTATGCCAAATGCTCGGGTCTTGAATGGGTGTTTGCTGTCTCCTCTCCCTCAGATGTCACCATGCCACTGCACTATCCCGACTTGTGAGCAAATGGTAGATATCCGAGTATTGTCTCTCCTCCCACCGTTGCCGCTTGCAGTAAGGCTTTGCATGCGACGTTGTGCTTGTCTGTGTGTAATATCCCCACTGCTCTAAAATCCATATATGTTTCCCGAGTTCCCTACAATCTGCATCATACCAACGGTTATGGGGCATGGATCCTTTGCGTGGAGGATGTGTGTGTGTGTGTGTGATGTGGAAAGATGTGGATAGCTGAGTCATGAAGAATGATGGTGATGTGTGACATGAGTGTGTCCAAAGGTGAGAATGGATCAAGGGAGGGTAGGCTAGTGTGTAAGTGGTGTGCGTACACGTGTGAGAGCTCGTGTGTGAAGTGTATCGTGGTGTGTGGCTCAATGAGTGAGGGAGGGTCTAATGGGATAGGAGATGAAAGTGTGAATGTGATAAACATATGATCAACACCAAGTGGGCGTCGTCCAATACTGAGTGAGGGGATAAGTGAAGCTCCAGAGATGGTACCCAAAATGTAGTCGACTGTCCTCTCACCCCCTTCGTGAGGGAAGCAAGCGAGTCGGCTCGAGCCTGGCCAACGGTCTGCCATACCCGGTGGTGTCTTGACCCACATTTGCTGATACTCCACTGGTGCTCGTCTCGTCTCGTCTGTGTCTCTACCCCTCATGAGATGTAGATGATCCATGTCGTATGTCTCGCACTGATGTGACTTGGTTCGGCTGTTGAAGTCCCCCATAAGGAAGACGTCACCTAGGGTGCTATAGTGCAGTATCTGATATGAAAGTGCTGTGAATGGTGAGTCTTTGTCTCGAATCGGTCCCCCAAGGTCTTGTCCTACGTATCGGGATCTGACTGGTGGGAAGTAGCATATGGCAATGTAAATCAAGCTCCCTGTGTGCTATCTCCAGGGGGACCCATATGTATCGTGCTTCCTCATCTCTTCCTATGATATGGATTCGGCTCTGTATCTTTTGTCTAAATATAATGGCAACACCTCTCGACCCTCGTGCTGTACTCTGTCTCATCGTGGTCATGAATGCAAATTGCCAATGAAAACGTGCAACGCGAGGTAGCCCTCTCTCTGGGCTCTCGTGGGTCTTTGTGATGCAAGAAAAGTCATGTGACTCCAAGATCTCCTCGAGTCTATCTTGTCGCATCCAGAGTGGCCCATTGCAGTTCCATACCACTCCTTTGAGTGGTGCCTCTTGGTGTAGGGATGTCTTATAGGCCACATGGCCCTATTTGATAGGGTGTCCGTCTATGAAGACCTTACCATCATGGTAAAAGGCCTTCCTCCCCTCTCGGTGCGCTTGGTGTATCTGTGGCATGCAAGCGCGTCGATGTGCTACTTGCATCCTCGTGGGGTCCTCGACCATGTAAAGAGCGCCGCCAGGTAGTGCACGTAGTAGTGATCGACGTGTAAAAAAGGCGGTTCATGTCTCCTTGGAGCTCGTCTCAAGGATGAGTGCTCGCAAACGGGAGATATCCCTCCCATCCCTCCATGTGCCTGTGAAGGGCATGCTCTCGTATCCAAGTCGACGGCAAATGTCGGTGGCGTCGGCCTCTAGTGATGCTCCCTCTGATCATAGCTTCACCGGTTCACACACATAATCCTTCGGTGCTGTTTTCCGATACTTTCATTTTGGTGCGAACCTTATCATGCGGTTCTTTAAAAAAATGCCAAATCTTTTCTTTGGCCAAAAACCCTAAAATTCTTCCGAAATGTATGAGATGAATGCATTTTATTGTGGACATGCCTCTAGATATCTATTCTTGTTTGTTGGGGCCTCATTTTTATAGAAAATAGTGTTTATGATGGGGATGTAGAAGGAAGAAGTGCACAAAAATGTGTGCTTTTCTAAGTTGTATGTACTGTGATTCATTTATAATTCTACAATCTCTTTTGGTGAGTGTATATTGCAGGTGAATATTCACTAAGCATCTATGCATTTTTACATACAAGTACACATACACATTGTATCATATTGACAGGTTGTAACTTTTGGTCTCATATCGTTTTTACCATTTATAGACATTAATCTATGATTTCATTTCATTTCATCTCTCTCTCTCTCTCTCTCTCTCTCTATATATATATATATATATATATATATATATATATATATATATATATATATATATATATATATATATATATATATATATATATATATGTGTGTGTATGTGTGTGTGTGAGACACACCTTCCTTCCCCATACCATTCGGTTCACGCATCTTACGTGCACCGAATTGAATGCACCTAACGCACCTGATTGCAATGCCTCTGATAGGCTCGTAATCCGAATGTGTCGAAGTCTCTCTTCCTCAAGAGTATTTTGAACCCGTGTGAGCTCTTCCTTCTTCACGTTTTCCTTGACTTCCTTCCTCACTTCTTCTTTGACCTCCGTTTTATTATTTTTACTCACTACTACTACCCAATTGTTTTGTGTTGCTTCCATCTATGATCTGATGTGTTCTTGCATATCCATCTTCCAATCATTCTTGATTTCTCCTTTTAAGTCATCTAACTTTGTGATCTCCCCTTCTTCATTGGAAATCTTCAACTGAATGATTTCTTCTTGAAGCTTATGCATCTCAGCTTTCCATTCATCTCGGTCTTCTTCGAGAATTTTGACATGCTCTTGTAGGGTTCTTATTCTATCTAAGGCCTTTCTCATTTCTTGATTGAGTACTTTGTCTGCCTCCTCCTTTGCCTCTCTAATTGCTTTAATAATCATGTCCTCCACTTCTTTTTTTTTTCAAACTGTGCCATGTTGTTGTCTACTTATGTATCTAACAGGGGAGAGAGAGAGAGAGAGAGAGAGAGAGAGAGAGAGAGAGAGAGAGAGAGAGAGAGAGAGAGAGAGAGAGAGAGAGAGAGAGAGAGAGAGAGAGAGAGAGAGAGAGAGAGAGAGAGAGAGAGAGAGAGAGAGAGAGAGAGAGAGAGAGAGAGAGAGAGAGAGAGAGAGAGAGAGAGAGAGAGAGAGAGAGAGAGAGAGAGAGAGAGTCATATTAACGTCTTCTGGAGGCCAAACTTGGCCTATGAGACAAAAACCATATACAAGTGTAGTAACCTTGTGTAGAAGATGAAATGAAATAAAAAGTATATCGCCACACAAAGCTATATAGGGCTGGAAGAGGTTGGGAGACGTGGCTCTGACTCTGCAGATAGTGGCCACCTAATACATGGGGGATCCATAATATGAGTGAAAACACCCTAGCTATTGGTGTTGGGTGGAGGTGGGTGTAGTATGTGGTACATCGGTGGTCGTCTGAGTGCCTCCTGAGTCCTGAAGGAAGACAACCCAGGGGGTGGTGGTACGTCGATGCTCCATCATGTGGTCGTAGGCTGTCCTGATGCGTGAGATATCCTCCTGATATAGTCGTGGTCGACGATATCCGCCATGGGTGGTCGGCGCCGTGCTCTCTGTGCTTCTACCTGGTGGAGCGTGAGCCCTATAGATGGCTGTAAATCAGCTCGCTGAAAGAATTGGGTAATGGTCTGCTGGGTACTCACCCGTGGCTGATGTGTGGGCTGTAATGACCGCTCTCGCCTCTCGTATGCTGCTGTGAGAAACTGTCCCAAGCGTCGTTGGTCTCCCATAGTCATGCACAACTGGAGTGACTTCTCTATTTGGAAGTGTGCTCGTACGTCGAAGTATGCTGAGCATCTGATAACAAAATGCTCCTCACTCTCTACCTCTGTCTCGCATACTGGGCACCACCTCTCCTCACGGGGGGACCCCCCTGGACCGACCCCTCAATCTCGAGCTGATGTGATGAAACTCGGAGTTGCCCAATGACGACTTGAAGGTGGTGGGATAGGTATGTCTGCATGTATCTCGGAATCTCGATGAAGCCCTCGTCCGATATATGTAGAAAATGCTCACGGTAATAGAGCATTTCTGGTGGCAATGTATCCCTAGGGCTCATCCATGTCCTCTGTATGTATGTATGCCATATCTCCTTACGAATGACCCTATTCCTCTCTTGATGAGAGAGTGAGTAGGTGGGTGCATGTGAGTCGTACTGTAGTGGTGGTAGCCTGTCTATGTCAAAGCCATGGTGGGCCAGCCAATCTCGTGTCTGTGCATACCATGAGGAGGTGTCACCAGCTAATGCCATATCACGTGGATGCATGGAAAGCACGATAGGCCTCTGTATCCATGCTCCGGAGTCTGTGTAATAGGTATACTGTCTGGAATAGTGCCTCAACTAGCATCGGTGGTGCAACGAGCTCTGCTCTAATGATATCATGTGGTACGGAAGGCTTGCTACGGATAAGTCTAGCAATCATGAGGATCTGTGGCCTCTCTAATGTGTCCATACTGATGTAGCTAAGCCTGGTCCCCATGCGGCTGCCCCATACATGAGTGCTGGTGTAACCAAAGTGTCGAAGAGCCACCCCTTTGTGCAGGGTTCCTGAAAATATGCCTGGTGGCACTGTCTCTCCATCAAAGCTAGTGCTTCATACCCACGTGTGATGCGGTCACTAGCTGCCTGAGACATAGAGAAGACCTCTGATGCTGCTGTAAATGTCACCCCCAAGTAAACATATGATCTGACCACCTCAATCGGTCTACCTGCTGTTGTGAACAAACTATGTCTGCGTACTTGTGCTGATGTATGAAAGATCATGACCTTGGTTTTACCAAGGTTCACAGATAACCCTTTGTGTCTGCAAAAGTCATCTAGGCCATGTAGATGATGCTGTAGACCTTTTGTAGACTCTGAAACGAGTACAATATCATCAGTGTATAAAAGAATATGGACCTTGGACCCACGTACTTCAATGCCATCACCCCCTGCAGCTGTATGTAGTCCACTATCTCATCAATGCAGATACCAAAGAGGGTGGGTGAAAGAGGGCATCCTTGCTTCACCCCGATAGTGCTAGCAAGTGGATGAGATAAGCCCCCCAGACATCTGACTCTACTAGACACTCACGTATAAGGCGTAGATCTTCCATATCATCTCCTCCGGAGCTTCGATATCAGTAGTCGTCTGAAGAGTCGTTCCCTGGGAACAATGTCAAATGCTTTGTGGAAGTCCACAAAGCAACAATATAATCTCCTCTTCCTCACCCTTGCCTGGTCGATCAGGCATAATTTTTTTAATTCTTTAAAAGAGGAAGCTCGGCCATCTGTTTTCTATTCTGTCTCCTTCTACGTGAGAGAGAGAGAGAGAGAGAGAGAGAGAGAGAGAGAGAGAGAGAGAGAGAGAGAGAGAGAGAGAGAGAGAGAGAGAGAGAGAGAGAGAGAGAGAGAGAGAGAGAGAGAGAGAGAGAGAGAGAGAGAGAGAGAGAGAGAGAGAGAGAGAGAGAGAGAGAGAGAGAGAGAGCTGTCGCTGGTCTCTAGAGTCCATGATCTCTCGGAGGGTGGGCTGCCCTGCAAACAGAGTCTCGTATCTGCCTCTGATGCCATCATATGCGCTACATCTGCATACAAAGTGCTCCTCATCCTCCATCTCTACTCTGCATACTCTGCATATCCGCTCCTCTCTGGGAATGTCTGCGGCTCTGCCCGTCTCAATCTCGAGTCGGTGTGATGAGACTCTCAGCTGGCCAATCGCTACCCTCAAGCTATGAGGCATGTGAGTATCCATGTAGCGTGGTCGCTGGATGAAACCGTCAGCTAGTATGTCTATGAACTGGTCTCGATAGTGCGATAGTCTCGATCCCATGTGTGGTGTGTGCCATGTCTGACTAATGTAGAGCTGCCAGAGATCTTGTCTGAGCACAACATTCCTCTCACGACGAGAGAGGTGAATGTGAGGTGAGTCTGGGTCATACTGAAAAGGCGGCAATCTGTCCATATCAAGTCCATGACTATCAAACCAGACTCTAACCTGAGTGTACCAAGCTCTCTCATATCCTAACTCTGATATCTGTATAGATGCCTCAAGAGCTCTGTGTGTGAGTCTATCTGTAGGGAGGTCCCTAATCCTCTGAATAAAGCAGATAGTCTGGAATAGTGCCTCTACTGCCATGGGTGGTGCAGCTAGCTCTGCCCTGATGATGTCATGTGGCACCGACTGTTTCCCACGAAATAATCGCGAGATCATACGTACCTGTGGCCTCTCGATCGCACTCCACTGGGTGACTGTGAGACCTGGGGCCCAAACCGTCGCAGCATACATCATAGCTGGTCTGACCAGTGTGTCAAATAGCCAGCCCTTCGTGCGGGGCTCCTGGAAGTGTGCTTGGTGACATCTCCGCTCTAACATGGCTAAAGCTGCATATCCGCGTGTGAGTCTATCGGTGGCTGCCTGTCTCATGCTGAAGGGGCCAGGCAAGCTCGTGAATGTGACTCCGAGATAGACATAGGAAGTGACCACCTCAATCCGTCCACCACCAGCTCTGAATCCTGCTCCATTCCTCACCATGGGGGAGGTGTGGAAGATCATGACCTTGGTCTTGCCAAGGTTTACTGTCAAGCCCCTCTGTGTACAAAACTCATCCAGGGCCTCAAGGTGGCGCTGTAATCCCTCGGGTGACTCTGAAATCAAGACAATGTCATCGGCATATAATAAAATGTGGACATGTGTACCTGCGAGGTCTGCACCCTCTCCTCCAGCTCGGAGAATGTAGTCCTCAATCTCGTCAATGTAGAGACCAAATAGAGTGGGAGAGAGTGGGCAGCCTTGCTTAACACCGATGGTGCTAGCAATGGCCTCAGACATACCTCCTGGACACCGTACCCTCCCAGTCACCTGTTCATAGAGTGCATAGATGGCCCAAATCATCCGTGATGGTACTCCCAAGCTCTGGAGGCGTTGGAAGAGCCTCTCTCGCGGCACTGTATCAAAAGCTTTGCGGAAGTCCACAAAGCAGCAATATAGCCTCTTCTTCCGCACCCTTGCCCCATCAATGAGGCAGCGCAGAATGAAGATGTGATCAATAGTAGAGAAAGCTCGTCGAAAGCCTGCTTGGCCTCGTGCTCGTAGCCCCTCAGTCTCTGCATATGAACTGAGCTCTGCCTCAAGTATGGCACCGTATAGTTTGGCCATGGTGTGGCCAATCATGATGGTCCTGTAGTTCCCTGGATCCAGGGTGTCGCCAGATTTGTGGATAGGCACAATGGTGTGCCTAGTCCACTCCTCTGGGAAGCCCTCTCCTATAGCCCGGTTGAAGACATGTGCAATCAACGGGGCTATAGTGGAGGCTGCATATATGAGATGCTCGCTCTGCAATCCTGCGTGGTCTGTCGAACGTCCATGTCGAAGTCGTCGTATGGCCCTCTCAACCATCTTTGCTGTGAAGAGAGAAGAACTAGTAGGGCGAGGCTCAAGTGGCTGGGGAATGGGAGGCTGCCTAGGTACCTCATATAACCTCTGAGCATAATCATGCCATGTGTGTGGGTCTCCAATAGGTGTGGTCGGGCGTGGCTCTCGTAGGCTGCGCCATGCTGCAGCACTGTCCATACTCATAAAGAGATGGTATAGCTCAAGCTCCTGTGCCTCCTCAAAGGCTCGCCTCTTTCGACGTGTGAGAGTCTTCATCTGTCCCTTGGCCTCTCTCTCTGTGATCTCTCCCAATGCTCGCTGAGCTCGTAGTCGGCGGTAAAGATCTCTGCAATCCTCATCATACCAACGATGTTGTGGCATAGTCCCGGGAGGAGGTGTGTGACGAGAATGGATGGTGTGTGGGAAGGAGCTGATGGCTGATGTCTGAAGAACTGATGCTATCTGAGAGGTGAGTAGGGATAGTGGAGTGTCAGGATGAAGTAAGAGAAGACCCTGCTCGACTCGAGCCGCATATATGTGAGCTAGCTCGTGTGTGAAGTGGATGGTGGTGTGTGGGATGCGTGCTGCGGGTATGCGTGTAGGGGTGTCTCCCTTCAGGGAGAGTGCGAGGTATGTGTGATCGGCCCCAATGGGTATGGGTGGGATGGTGAATGAGGTAAGTAGGTGGATGGCCTCTCTGGACCCCATGACGTAATCTACTGTACTTCCCCCGCCATCTGTGACTGAGTGTGGTATGCATGTCAATCCTCCTGAGGTAGGCCACTGAGTCATCCCGTTATAGATAACGAGATTATGTCGAGAGCCTAGTCTGAGTAGGTGAGTGCCATAGTGAGTGTGTGTAGCGTCAGCTGAAGCTCGAGCTGTAGACTCATCCTCTATGGTATGTAGTATCTCCGGGTCTTCTGGGTCAAATATCTCACACTGATCATTGCCTGTCCTGGCATTGAAGTCTCCCATAAGGAGGACTTCCCCTAATGCAGAGTACTCTGTAATCTCTTTTGACAAGCAAGTGTATGGTGAGTCCTCCTCTCGATCTATGATAGCGAAACGCGAGCTAGAAGGAGCAAAGTAGCATAATGCTATGAAGATGGTCCGCTCCTGCGAGAGCTGGAGTCGAATCCAAAGATATCTGGCCTGTGAATCACGTGCGACTATCTGTATCCTGCTCTGAAGTCCATCTCTAAAGAGTATGGCTACTGCTCCTGATCCTCGGGTGGTGTGCTGACGTGTACACTCTCTGTATGTGGACTCCCACTGAAAACCGTGGACACGAGGTAGGCCCCGGTCCGGGCTCTCATGTGTCTCTGTGAGCATAATGATGTCTTTGCCTTTGCGCACCTCTTCCAATCTCTCTGGGTGTGTCCATAGATCTCCATTGCAGTTCCAAACTGCAAGGTGCATCTCCTCGAGTGTCTCACAGGCCGCGAATCCCTATGGGATGGCCTTGCCATCAATGATGACACGACCATCTCTGTATGAAGCCTTCTTTCCTTCTTTGCGAGCTTGATGTACTCTCGGCATGCATGCACGACGGTGTGCTACCTGCATGGGTGTGAGATCGTCGTCAAGGTAGATGGGGGGGCCATCAAGTGCTCTCAAAATCACCCTCTTGCGTAGGAAAGTAGATCTTATATCTTCGGAAGGGAAGTGTAGAATGAGAGCTCTCTTCTTCGTGGGGTCTCGTCCCGTTCTCCAAGACTTGATGAATGGGGGGGACTCCTCTTTGTAGCCGAGTATCTTGCATAGTGTCTTCCCATCGGACTCGGGGGTAGAGCCTTCTTTTTCTTCAATGCCCGTGATGCGTACATTGAGACGGCGGGCATGTCTCATCTTTTCTTCCTCAATAGTGGTGTGCACGATGAGGGCTTCTTCCTTTTGTGCTTTCTCTTTGGCTTCTTTTTTGATGTTCTTCTTCACTATGTCGATCCACCCTTCTTTGGTAGCTTCTAATTTGTTTTCCATGCTCTCGGTCAAGGATTTGGTGAGTTCTTCTTTGAGAGCTTCTGTCTTGTTCATATTAATCTCTCCTTCTTCGGGTGTAAGAGAGACCATTGAAGCTTTGAGGAGCTCCAATTCCTCTTTCATGTTTGCCCTCTCCTTAGCCCATTCTTCTTTCTCTTTCTGCCATGCTTCCCTCTCCTTATGATATGTTTCTACTTCCTTCTCGAGCTTTGAGAGGCGGCTGATGATGGCCGTGATAGTGGAGTCCACCATCTTCTTGTTTTCTTTGATAGCTATGGTCAGTTTGTCCTCCATTTTTGTCAAATCGTCCTTCTTAGCCGTAGCGCTCATTGCATTCGAAGATGAAAAAATGCTCAGAGTACTGAGCCTAAAGACTTGCGATGAAGACGGGAGCGTGCCCGATGCGCGATGGAGCAAGGGTGGGAGTGGCTAATAACTGTAGGAAATAGTTATTAGTCCGGGGAGATGGAGAAGACCGGTGCGCGGGGGGGTGGGGGGCGCTGCTTGCTGCTGTAGGGTGCTGACGGGCTGCCTCGACGGGATGCAACAGGGAGCGCCGACCTGCTGAGCGACGGCTGATAGACGGAACGTCAAAGATCGCGTCAGCGTGTCAGCTTCGTCAGTGTACCAGAGAGAGAGAGAGAGAGAGAGAGAGAGAGAGAGAGAGAGAGAGAGAGAGAGAGAGAGAGAGAGAGAGAGAGAGAGAGAGAGAGAGAGAGAGAGAGAGAGAGAGAGAGAGAGAGAGAGAGAGAGAGAGAGAGAGAGAGAGAGAGAGAGAGAGAGAGAGAGAGAGAGAGAGAGAGAGAGAGAGAGAGAGAGAGAGAGAGAGAGAGAGAGAGGGGGAGGGAGGGAGGGAGGGAGGGGGAGGGAGGGAGGGAGGGAGAGGGAGGGAGGGAGGGGAGAGAGAGGGAGGGAGGGAGAGAGAGAGAGGGAGGGAGAGAGAGAGAGGGAGGGAGAGAGGGGAGAGAGGGAGTGAGGGAGAGAGGGAGTGAGGGAGAGAGAGAGAGGGAGGGAGAGAGAGGGGAGAGAGAGAGAGAGAGAGAGAGAGAGAGAGAGAGAGAGAGAGAGAGAGAGAGAGAGAGAGAGAGAGAGAGAGAGAGAGAGAGAGAGAGAGAGAGAGAGAGAGAGAGAGAGAGAGAGAGAGAGAGAGAGAGAGGGAGAGAGAGAGGGAGAGGGAGAGGGAGAGGGAGAGAGAGAGGGAGAGGGAGAGGGAGAGGGAGAGGGAGAGAGAGAGGGAGAGGGAGAGAGGGAGAGAGAGAGAGAGAGAGAGGGGGAGAGAGAGAGAGAGAGAGAGAGAGGGGGAGAGAGAGAGAGAGAGAGAGAGAGAGAGAGAGAGAGAGAGAGAGAGAGAGAGAGAGAGAGAGAGAGAGAGAGAGAGAGAGAGAGAGAGAGAGAGAGAGAGAGAGAGAGAGAGAAAGAAAGAAAGTCATATTAACGTCTTCTGGAGGCCAAACTTGGCCTATGAGACAAAAAACCATGTACAAGTGTAGTAACCCTGTGTAGAGGATAAAATGAAATAAAAGGTATATCGCGACACAAAGATATATAAGGCTGGAAAAGGATGGGAAGACGTGGCTCTGACTCCGCAGATAGTGGCCACCTAATACATGGGGGACATGTGAGTAAAAGTGTGAGTAAAACACCCTAGCTACTGGTGAATGGGTGGGGGTGGGTGTAGTATGTGGTACATCGGGGGTGGTCTGAGTGCCTCCTGAAGGAAGACAACCCATGGGGTGGTGGTGCGCCTATGCTCCATCATGTGGTCGTAGGCTGTCCTGATGCGTGAGATATCCTCCTGATATAGTCGTGGTCGATGATATCTGCCCATGCGTGGTCGGCGCCGTGCTCTCTGTGCTGTTGCCTGGTGGAGCGTGAGCCCTATAGGTGGACCTGTCTGATGTAGCTTAGCTCGCTGAAAAAACTGGGTAATGGTCTGCTGTGTACTCACTCGTGGCTGATGTGTGGGCTGGAGTGATCGATCTCGCCTCTCGTATGCTGCTGCGAGGAAGCGTCCCAAGCGTCGCTGGTCTCCCGTGGTCATGCATAACGGGAGTGACTCCTCTATCTGGAACTGTGCTCGTAGGTCTAAGTATGCTGGGCATCTGATAACAAAATGCTCCTCACTCTCTACCTCTGTCTCGCATACTGGGCACCACCTCTCCTCACGGGGGACTCCCTTGGATCGACCCCTCTCAATCTCAAGCTGGTGCGATGAGACCCGGAGCTGCCCAATGATGACTCGAAGGTGGTGGGGTAGATATGTCTGCATGTATCTCGGAATCTCGATGAAGCCCTCGTCCGATATATGTAGAAAATGCTCACGGTAATAGAGCATTTTCGGTGGCAATGTACCCCTAGGGCTCACCCATGTCCTCTGTATGTATGTATGCCATATCTCCTGACGAATGATCCTATTCCTCTCCTGATGAGAGAGCGAGTAGGTGGGTGCATGTGAGTCGTACTGTAGTGGTGGTAGCCTGTCTATGTCAAAGCCATGGTGGGCCAGCCAGTCTCGTGTCTGTGCATACCATGAGGAGGTGTCGCCCGTTAATGCCATGTCCCGTGATGCCTGGAAAGCCCGATAAGCAATGCGCTCTGTATCCATGCTTCGGAGTCTGTGTAATAGGCATACTGCCTGGAATAGTGCCTCAACTAGCATCGGTGGTGTAGCGAGCTCTGCTCTAATGATATCATGTGGTATTGAAGGCTTGCTGCGGATAAGTCTAGAAATCATGAGGATCTGTGGCCTCTCTAATGCTGTCCATACTGATGTGGCTAATCCTGGTCCCCATATGGCTTCCCCATACATGAGCGCTGGTGTAACCAAAGTGTCGAAGAGCCACCCCTTTGTGCGGGGCTCCTGAAAATATGCCTGGTGGCACTCTCTCTCCATCAAGGCAAGTGCTGCATACCCACGTGTGATGCGGTCACGTGCAGCCTGAGACATAGAGAAGACCCCTGATGCTGCTGTAAATGTCACTCCGAAGTAAACATATGATCCGACCACCTCAATCGGTCCACCCTCTGCTGTGAACAAACTATGTCTGCGTACCTGTGCTGATGTATGAAAGATCATGACCTTTGTTTTACCAAGGTTCACAGATAACCCTCTGTGTGTGCAAAAGTCATCTAGGCCATGTAGATGATGCTGTAGGCCTTCTGCCGACTCTGAAACCAGTACAATATCATCAGCGTATAAAAGAATATGGACAGTGGACCCGCGTACCTCAATGCCATCACCCCCCTGCTGCTGTATGTAGTCCACTATCGCATCAATGTAGAGACCAAAGAGGGTGGGTGAAAGAGGGCATCCTTGCTTCACCCCGATAGTGCTAGCAAGTGGATGAGATAAGCCCCCCGGACATCTGACTCTGCCAGATACTCTCTCGTATAAGGCATAGATCCCCCATATCATCTCCTCTGGAGCTCCGATATCAAGTAGTCGTCTGAAGAGTCGTCCCCTGGGAACGGTGTCAAATGCTTTGCGGAAGTCCACAAAGCAGCAATATAATCTCCTCTTCCTCACCCTTGCCCGGTCGATCAGGCATCTCAGAGTGAAGATGTGGTCAATGGTAGAGTAATCTCGTCTGAAGCCGGCCTGTCCTGGAGCCCTGATACCCTGCCTCTCAGCGAGAGTACTCAACTCTGTCTCGAGTACCGCCCCATATAACTTGGCCAATATAGGGCCAATCATGATCGTCCGGTATGTAGCTGGATCCATAGTATCTCCTGACTTATGAATGGGCACTATGGTGTGCTCAGTCCATGAGTCAGGGAACCCTTCAACCAGTGCACGGTTGAAGAGGTGGGCAATGAGCGGTGCAAGGGTGGTGCCTCCGTAGATGAGGTGCTCAGCCTGTAAACCGAAAAGGTCATGGGCCCTGCCATGCTGTAGACGGGCAATAGCGCGTCCCACCATAGTGGGTGTAAAGAAGTCAGATGTAGTAGGAAGTGAGCTCTGTGGTTTGGGAATGGGGGGCTGGTCTGGGATCTCGTATAGGCTCTGTGCATAGCTATGCCAAGTGCTCGGGTCTCGGATGGGTGTCTGCTGTCTCCTCTCTCTCAAATGTCGCCATGCCACTGCACTGTCTCGACTCATGAGTAAATGATAAATATCCCAGTACTGTCTCTCCTCCCAATCTCGCCGTTTGCGGCGAGTAAGGCTCTGCATGGGACGCTGTGTCTGTGTGTGTGTAATATCCCCTCTATGCTCTAAGATGCGTAGGTGCTTCCGTAGCTCGCGGCAATCTGCATCATACCAGCTGTTCTGAGGCATGGAACCTGTGCGTGCAGGGTGTGTATGTGTGCGGTGTGGGAAATTGCAAAGAGCGGAGTCGTGTAGGATGGTGGTGAACTGTGATGTAAGTGTATCCAAGGGTGAGAGTGGATCGAGAGAGAGTAGGCGGGTGTGTAAATGGTGTGCATAAACGTGTGAGAGCTCGTGTGTGAAGTGTATTGTCGTGTGTGTCTTAGTGGGTGAGGGAGGGTCTAATGGAATAGGAGATGATAGTGTGAATGTAATAAATGTATGGTCAGCACCAAGTGGGCGTCGTCCAATACTAAGTGAGGGGATGAGTGAAGCTCCAGAGGTGGTACCCAAAATGTAGTCGACTGTGCTCTCACCTCCGCCGTGAGGAAAGCAAGTAAGTCCGGCCGAACCTGGCCAACGATTCATGCCGTTATATATAACGAGCTGATGTCGGCTGCCTAGCTCAAGTAGATGTCTTCCATACCTTGTGGTGTCTTGACCCATATCAGCCGATACTCTACTGCTCATCTCATCGGGGTCTCTGGCCCTCATGAGATGTGGGTGATCCATGTCGTATGCCTCACACTGATATGACTGAGTGCGGCCATTGAAGTCTTCCATAAGGAAGACTTCCCCTAGTGTGCTGTAATGTAGTATCTCATCTGAAAGTGCTGTGTATGGTGAGTCTCTGTCTCGGATCGGTCCCCCAAGATCCTGTCCTGCATATCGGGATCCGCCTGGAGGAAAATAGCATATAGCAATGTAAATCCAGCTCCCTTGTGCTATCTCCATGCGAACCCACATGTATCGTGCCTCCTCATCTCTTCCTATAATATGGATCCGACTCTGTATCTCCTTTCTAAATACGATGGCCACACCTCCCCACCCTCTCGCTGTACTCTGTCTCGTCGTGGTCCTGAATGCAGATTCCCAATGAAAACCTGCAATGCGTGGTAGACCTCTCTCTGGGCTCTCGTGTGTCTCTGTGATGCAAGCAAAGTCATGTGATGCAAGGATCTCCTCGAGTCTGTCTCGTCGCGTCCATACTGCCCCATTGCAGTTCCACACTGCTCCTCTGAGTGGTGTCTCCTGGTGTAGTGATGTCTCATAGGCCGCGTGGCCCTATTTGATAGGGCGTCCATCTATGAAGACCTTACCATCACGGTAGAAGGAAGGAGAGAGAGAGAGAGAGAGAGAGAGAGAGAGAGAGAGAGAGAGAGAGAGAGAGAGAGAGAGAGAGAGAGAGAGAGAGAGAGAGAGAGAGAGAGAGAGAGAGAGAGAGAGAGAGAGAGAGAGAGAGAGAGAGAGAGAGAGAGAGAGAGAGAGAGAGAGAGAGAGAGAGAGAGAGAGAGAAGAAAGAAAGTCATATTAACGTCTTCTGGAGGCCAAACTTGGCCTATGAGACAAAAACCATGTACAAGTGTAGTAACCCTGTGTAGAAGATAAAATGAAATAAAAAAGTATATCGCTACACAAAGCTATATAGGGCTGGAAAAGGTTGGGGAGACGTGGCTCTGACTCTGTAGATAGTGGCCACCTAATACATGGGGGATCCCAAAATGTGAGTAAAACGCCCTAGCTACTGGTGATGGGTGGAGGTGGGTGTAGTATGTGGTACATCGGTGGTGGTCGGTCTGAGTGCCTCCTGAAGGAAGAAAACCCAGGGGGTGGTGGTACGCCTATGCTCCATCATGTGGTCGTAGGCAATCCTGATGCGTGAGATATCCTCCTGATATAGTCGTGGTCGACGATATCCGCCCATGCGTGGTCGGCACCGTGCTCTCTGTGCTGCTGCCTGGTGGAGCGTGAGCCCTATAGATTGACCTCTCTGATGTAGCTCAACTCGCTGAAAGACCTGGGTAATGGTCTGCTGGGTACTCACCCGTGGCTGATGTATGGGCTGTAGTGACCTTTGCCTCTCGTATGCTGCTGTGAGAAAGCGTCCCAAGCGTCTCTGGTCTCCCATAGTCATGCACAGCTGGAATGACTCCTCGATCTGGAACTGTGCTCGTAGGAAGTATGCTGGACTTCTGATAACAAAATGCTCCTCACTCTCTACCTTTGTCTGGCATACTGGGCACCACCTCTCCTCACGGGGGACTCCCCTGGACCGACCCCTCTCAATCTCGAGCTGATGTGATGAAACCCGGAGCTGCCGAATGACGACTCGTAGGTGGTGGGGAAGGTAGATCTGCATGTATCTCGGAATCTCGATGAAGCCCGTGCCCGATATATGTTGAAAATGCTCGCGGTAGTAGAGCATTTTCGGTGGCAATGTACCCCTAGGGCTCACCCATGTCCTCTGTATGTATGTATGCCATATCTCCTGACGAATGATCCTATTCCTCTCTTGATGAGAGAGCGAGTAGGTGGGTGCATGAGAGTCGTACTGTAGTGGTGGTAGCTTGTCTATGTCAAAGCCATGGTGGGCAAGCCAGTCTCGTGTCTGTGCATACCATGAGGAGGTGTCGCCTGCTAATGCCATATCACGTGATGCCTCGAAAGCACGATAAGCAATGCGCTCTGTATCCATGCTCCGAAGTCTGTGTAATAGGCATACTGTCTGGAATAGTGCCTCAACTAGCATCGGTGGTGCAGCAAGCTCTTCTCTAATGATATCATGTGGTACTGAAGGTTTGCATCGGATAAGTCTGGCAATCATGAGGATCTGTGGCCTCCCTAATGCTGTCCATACTGATGTAGCTAATCCTGGTCCCCATATGGCTGCCCCATACATGAGCGCTGGCGTAACCAAAGTGTCAAAGAGCCACCCCTTTGTGTGTGTGTGAGAGAGAGAGAGAGAGAGAGAGAGAGAGAGAGAGAGAGAGAGAGAGAGAGAGAGAGAGAGAGAGAGAGAGAGAGAGAGAGAGAGAGAGAGAGAGAGAGAGAGAGAGAGAGAGAGAGAGAGAGAGAGAGAGAGAGAGAGAGAGAGAGAGAGAGAGAGAGAGAGAGAGAGAGAGAGAGATGGAGAGAGAGAGATGGAGAGAGAGAGATGGAGAGAGAGAGAGAGAGAGAGAGAGAGAGAGAGAGAGAGAGAGAGAGAGAGAGAGAGAGAGAGAGAGAGAGAGAGAGAGAGAGAGAGAGAGAGAGAGAGAGAGAGAGAGAGAGAGAGAGAGAGAGAGAGAGAGAGAGAGAGAGAGAGAGAGAGAGATGGAGAGAGAGAGAGAGAGAGAGATGGAGAGAGAGAGAGAGAGAGAGAGAGAGAGAGAGAGAGAGAGAGAGAGAGAGAGAGAGAGAGAGAGAGAGAGAGAGAGAGAGAGAGAGAGAGAGAGAGAGAGAGAGAGAGAGAGAGAGAGAGAGAGAGAGGATATATTTACGTCTTCCAAAGGTCAAAATGATCTATGAGTTCAAAACCTTACAGAGCTGGTGAATCTGATACAAAATCTGTGTATGCTAAACAACTACTCTAAAACTTTAGTCTTGTAGTGAAAAAGATAGATAGAGTAGCAAGGGAGGGAATATAGTCTAGTGAAAAAGATGATACAGTGATGGTTGGAGGCTTGAGTGATACAATGAAGGGGTACAATCTCATGAGGTATAAGGATAAATCAACATCAGCCAAGGAAAGATCAAGATGTAGGCAGTCCTCCATCTCAAAGGAAATCTCGCATCGGTCTGTGTCGGATCTCCTCAATGTCCTCCATAGTCAAGACTCTAATTGGGTATCGCACTTGGTGTGCCAAAATAAGTCTAATCCTCTTTTGTAATTGTCGTCTCTGTTGGACATCCTCCTATGCAATTGTGGATGCCTTTATCTCCCTAGGCCCCTTGTAGGGTCCACCAATGTGCCTCTGAAGGAAGTGAGATCTGGGCTTTGTTGCACTGTCTGTCTATCTCGTTGTATAGTGGTAGCGACTCGCCTAAAGTAATCTGTAACTTGTCGCTGAGTCTGCCTCTCTGAAAGCTTCAATAGGCTATCTCTATGTCTCCTCAACTCAAGCAAAAGCAAACCCAAGCATCTATGGTCCTCATATCCCATAAGTCTCGAGAATGGTCCAAAGCCCTCTCTAAATATTTAAAGCAATGGAAGTGCCCCCTATCTCATAGTATGCAGAGCAATGACATATGTAATGTAGGTTTGTCTCTGGCTCCCTATGGCATATACGACGTATCCTATCCTAAGCTAGACCCCTCTATATCTACCCGTCTCAATCTCGAGCTAATTTGAGGATTTACGTAGTTGACCAATAGCACATCGCACCGCATATGATAGATGTGTCTCCATGTAACTTGGCCTGACTACAAAACTATCGGTGGAGAAAATGATCTCTATCAAAAACCATCTTTGTGCCCAACTCCTGAGTAGGATGTATCCATGTTCTCCTAATATCCAACTGAATCAAGTCTTGATGGATGAGGCTAGTAATCTTTGTCCGTGTCAAAGTGACAGATGGAGCCTCCAAAGAGTATTGGGAGGTAGTCTGTCCATGTTAAATCCATGCATCTCGAACCATGATGTCATCTGTGCATATCAGCAAGCCGTGTCTCCTTGTAGGGCCAACTATTGAGACGACTTAAGAGCAAGTCGGGCATATCTACCTCTTGGGAGATCCCACAAGCTATGCACGAAAGACATTGATCTAGTAAGTGCTTCAATCACTGCAGGAGGCAGCTATCTCTACCCTAAGAAT
Organism: Ceratopteris richardii; assembly: GCA_020310875.1. Lineage (NCBI taxonomy): Eukaryota > Viridiplantae > Streptophyta > Polypodiopsida > Polypodiales > Pteridaceae > Ceratopteris > Ceratopteris richardii. The sequence continues at coordinate 150,272,499 of CM035408.1, read as the reverse complement.
CTCATGAGGTACTAAAGCCTTGGTGCTAATCATATGGGAGATCATAGATACCAAAGGCCTCTCCATCCCTCTCCATCCATCCGTGCAGCGTGCTCTACCATGACAACCAACAAAAGGTCCCCAAATCTGCACTCCATAAAGCATGGATGATGTCACAAGAGTATAAAAAAGCCAAAGTTTGGTGCGAGGATCCTGAAACTGAACCTGCGAACACATCTTCTCTAATCTGCCCAAGGTTGCATAGGCTCTGGTCAATCTAGATTCGGTTGCTCTCCTCATCCAAAATATAGGCCCACTGAAGACTACCCCAAGATATGTATATGCATCTGTATACTCCACTCTCTTGCCCATAAGTAAATGTGGGAGTTGATCTCCTTACCCACTGTGGTGTAGTGTTGAACACCATAACCTTGGTTTTACCAAGGTTGACAGACAACCCACTATCTTATGCAAATACATGTAGCACATCCAACTGCCGTTGCATTCCTTCTGTGTGTGTGTGTGTGAGAGAGAGAGAGAGAGAGAGAGAGAGAGAGAGAGAGAGAGAGAGAGAGAGAGAGAGAGAGAGAGAGAGAGAGAGAGAGAGAGAGAGAGAGAGAGAGAGAGAGAGAGAGAGAGAGAGAGAGAGAGAGAGAGAGAGAGAGAGAGAGAGAGAGAGAGAGAGAGAGAGAGAGAGAAAGAGAAAGAAAGAAAGAAAGAAAGAAAGAAAGAAAGTCATACTAACGTCTTCTGGAGGCCAAACTTGGCCTATGAGACAAAAACCATGTACAAGTGTAGTAACCCTGTGTAGAAGATAAAATGAAATAAAAGTATATCGCTACACAAAGCTATATAGGGCTAGAAAAGGCTTGGGAGACGTGGCTCTGACTCTGCAGATAGTGGCCACCTAATACATGGGGGGATCCAAAATGTCAATAAAACGCCCTAGCTACTGGTGATGGGTGGAGGTGGGTGTAGTATGTGGTACATCGGTGGTGGTCTGATTGCCTCCTGAAGGAAGACAACCCAGGGAGTGGTGGTACGCCTATGCTCCATCATGTGGTCGTAGGCAATCCTGATGCGTGAGATATCCTCCTGATATAGTCGTGGTCGACGATATCCGCCCATGCGTGGTCGGTGCCGTGCTCTTTGTGCTGCTGCCTGGTGGAGCGTGAGCCCTATAGATGGACCTCTCTGATGTAGCTCAACTCGCTGAAAGACCTGGGTAATGGTCTGCTGGGTACTCACCCGTGGCTGACGTATGGGCTGTAGTGACTGCTCTCGCCTCTCGTATGCTGCTGTGAGAAAGCGTCCCAAACGTCTCTGGTCTCCCATAGTCATGCACAGCTGGAATGAGTCCTCGATCTGGAACTGTGCTCATAGGTCTAAGTATGCTGGACATCTGATAACAAAATGCTCCTCACTCTCTACCTCTGTCTGGCATACTGGGCACCACCTCTTCTCACGGGGGACTCCCCTGGACCGTCCCCTCTCAATCTCGAGCTGATGTGATGAAACCCGGAGCTGCCCAATGACGACTCATAGGTGGTGGGGAAGGTAGGTCTGCATGTATCTCGGAATCTCGATGAAGCCCGTGCCCGATATATGTAGAAAATGCTCGCGGTAGTAGAGCATTTTCGGTGGCAATGTACCCCTAGGGCTCACCCATGTCCTCTGTATGTATGTATGCCATATCTCCTGACGAATGATCCTATTCCTCTCTTGATGAGAGAGCGAGTAGGTGGGTGCATGAGAGTCGTACTCTAGTGGTGGTAGCCTGTCTATGTCAAAGCCATGGTGGGCAAGCCAGTCTCGTGTCTTTGCATACCATGAGGAGGTGTCACCTGCTAATGCCATATCACGTGATGCCTCGAAAGCACGATAAGCAATGCGCTTTGTATCCATGCTCCGAAGTCTGTGTAATAGGCATACTGTCTGGAATAGTGCCTCAACTAGCATCGGTGGTGCAGCGAGCTCTGCTATAATGGTATCATGTGGTACTGAAGGCTTGCTGCGGATAAGTCTGGTAATCATGAGGATCTGTGGCCTCTCTAATGCTGTCCATACTGATGTAGCTAATCCTCGTCCCCATATGGCTGCCCCACACATGAGCGCCGGCGTAACCAAAGTGTCAAAGAGCCACCCCTTTGTGCGGGGCTCCTGAAAATATGCGTGGTGGCACTGTCTCTCCATCAAAGCTAGTGCCGCGTACCCACGTGTGATGCTGTCACGGGCTGCCTGAGCCATAGAGAAGACCCCTAATGCTGCTGTAAATGTCACCCCCAAGTAAACATATGATCCGACCACGATCGGTCCACCTGTTGCTGTGAATAAACTATGTCTGCGTACCTGTGCTGATGTATGAAAGATCAAGACCTTGGTTTTACCAAGGTTCACAGATAACCCATTGTGTCTGCAAAAGTCATCTAGGCCGTGTAGATGATGCTGTAGACCTTCTGCAGACTCTGAAACCAATACAATATCATCAGCGTATAAAAGAATATGGACAGTGGACCCGTGTACCTCAATGCCATCTCCCCCCTACTGCTGTATGAAGTCCACTATCTCATCAATGTAGAGACCAAAGAGGGTGGGTGAGAGAGGGCATCCTTGCTTCACCCCGATAGTGCTAGCAAGTGGATCAGATAAGCCTCCTGGACATCTGACTCTACCAGATACTCTCTCGTATAAGGTGTAGATCCCCCATATCATCTCCTCCGGAGCTTCGATGTCAAGTAGTCGTTTGAAGAGTCGATCCCTGGGAACAGTGTCAAATGCTGTGCGAAAGTCCACAAAGCAACATTATAATCTCCTCTTCCTCACCCTGGCCTGGTCGATCAGGCATCTCAGAGTGAAGATGTGGTCAATGGTAGAGTAATCTAGTCTGAAACCTGCCTGTCCTGGAGCCTTGATGCCCTTCCTCTCAGCGAGAGTACTCAACTCTGTCTCTAGTACCGCCCCATATAACTTGGCCAATATAGGGCCAATCATGATCGTCCGGTATGTAGCTGGATCCATAGTATCACCTGACTTATGAATGGGCACTATGGTGTGCTCAGTCCATGAGTCTGGGAATCCTTCAACCAATGCACGGTTGAAGAGATGGGCAATGAGCGGTGCGAGAGTCGTGCCTCCATAGATGAGGTGCTCTGCCTGTAAACCGAAATGATCATGGGCCCTTCCATGCTGCAGCCGGGCAATAGCGCGTCCCACCATAGTGGGTGTGAAGAAGTCAGAGGTAGTAGGACGTGAGCTCTGCGGTCTGGGAATGGGAGGTTGGTCAGGGATCTCGTATAGGCTCCGTGCATAGCTATGCCAAGTGCTCGGGTCTCGGATAGGTGTCTGCTGTCTCCTCTCTCTCAAATGTCGCCATGCCACTACACTGTCTCGACTCGTGAGCAAATGTTAAATATCCCAATACTGTCTCTCCTCCCAATCTCTCCGTTTGCGGCGAGTAAGGCTCTGCATGTGACGCTGTGCCTGTGTGTGTGTAATATCTCCTCTATGCTCTAAAATCTGTAGGTGCTTCCAAAGCTCACGACAATGTGCATCATACCAACGGTTCTGGGGCATGGATCTTGTGTGTGGAGGGTGCATATGTGTGCCGTGTGGGAAGCTGCGGAGAGCTGAGTCTTGTAGGATGGAGGTGATATGTGATGTAAGTGTGTCCAAAGGTGAGAATGGATCGAGGGAGAGTTGGCGGGTGTGTAAATGGTGTGCATAAACGTGTGAGAGCTCGTGTGTGAAGTGTATCGTGGTATGTATCTCAGTGGGTGAGGGAGGGTCTAATGGAATCGGAGATGAGAGTGTGAATGTGATAAATGTGTGGTCAGCACCGAGTGGGCGTCATCCAATACTAAGTGAAGAGATGAGTGAAGCTCCAGAGGTAGTACCCAAAATGTAGTCGACTGTGCTCTCACCTCCCCCGTGAGGGAAGCAAGTAAATCCGCCTGAACCTGGCCAACGATTCATCCCGTTATATATAACGAGATGATGTCGGCCGCCTAGCTCGAGTAGATGTCTGCCATAGCCGGTGGTGTCCTGACCCGTATCTGCCGATACTCTGTTGGTGCTAATCTCAACCGGGTCTCTAGCCCTCATGAGATGTGGGTGATCCATGTTGTATGCCTCACACTGATGGGACTGAGCGCGGCCATTGAAGTCCCCCATAAGGAAGACTTCACCTAGTGTGCTGTAATGTAGTATCTCATCTGAAAGCACTGTGTATGGTGAGTCTCTATCTCGGATCGGTCCCCCAAGATCCAGTCCTGCGTATCGAGATCCGCCTGGTGGGAAGTAGCATATAGCAATGTAAATCGAGCTCCCCTGTGCTATCTCCATGCGAACCCACATGTATCGTGCCTCCTCATCTCTACCTATAATATGGATCTGGCTCTGTATCTCCTGTTGAAATACGATGGCCACTCCTCCCGATCCTCGCGCTGTACTTTGTCTCGTCGTCGTCCTGAATGCAGATTCCCAATGAAAACCTGCAATGTGTGGTAGACCTCTCTCTGGGCTCTCGTGTGTCTCTGTGATGCACGCAAAGTCATGTGATGACAGGATCTCCTCGACTCTGTCTGGTCGTGTCCAGAGTGCCCCGTTGCAGTTCCACACTGCTCCTCTGAGTGGTGTCTCCTGGTGTAGTGATGTCTCATAGGCCGCATAGCCCTATTTGATAGGGCGTCCATCTATGAAGACCTTACCGTCACGGTAAAAGGCCTTCCTCCCCTCTCGACGTGCCTTGAGTATCTGTGGCATGCAAGCGCGTCGGTGTGCCACGTGCATACGCGTGAGGTCCTCGTCCATGTAGAGGGTGCCGCCGGGTAGTCCACGTAGTACTGATCGACGTCTAAAAAAGGCGGTCCGTGCCTCTTCGGAACTCATCTTGAGGATGAGTGCTCGCAAACGCGATGTATGCCTCCCAACCCTCCATGCGTCTGTGTAGGGCATGCTCTCGTATCCAAGTCGACGGCAAATGTCAGTGGCGTATGCCTCCGGTGATACCCCTTCGCGTAGGCCTGTAATCCGAATGTGAAGTCTTCGAGTGTGTCGAAGCCTCTCCTCAAGTGTATCCTGGACTCGTGTGAGCTCTTCTTTCTGCACGTCTTCCCTAACTTCCTTCTTAACCCTTTTGTGTACTACTTCCACCCATGACTCTCGAGTAGATTCTACCTCCGTTTTGATTTCCTTCTTTATTTCTTCCTTCAGTATCTCCACATTGGAGATCTCCCCCTCTTCCTTCATGTGCTCATAAGCTGTCCTCCAATGGTCTCTTTCTTCTGTGAGAGTCTTCACTTGTTCTTCCAGTCCTTTGACTTTATTCATTACTTGTTCTTCGAGTCCTTTGAACTTTTCCATCATCTTTCGTATCTACATATTGAGGTTGCGGTCTGCTTCCTTTTTGGCCTCTTTGAGAGCTTTAGCGATAAGGTCGTCCACTTCCTTCCGGTCCATGGGAGCCATTTCAAGGTTTAGGATTAGGGCTCGGGTAGAGAGAGAGAGAGAGAGAGAGAGAGAGAGAGAGAGAGAGAGAGAGAGAGAGAGAGAGAGAGAGAGAGAGAGAGAGAGAGAGAGAGAGAGAGAGAGAGAGAGAGAGAGAGAGAGAGAGATGAGAGAGAGAGAGAGAGAGAGAGAGAGGGCTGAGGTTAGTTGGGGGTTTAGGATTAGGGTTAGGTGATGGGTTAAGGTTAAGGTTAGGGTTAGGTTACGGTTAGGGTTAGGGTTAGGGTTAGATTAGGGTTAGGGTTAGGATTAGGTTAAGGGTTAGGGTAAGGGTACGGTTAGGTTTAAGGTTAGGTTTAGGGTTGGGTACAACGGTTTCGGATTAGGCATGGGGTTAGGGTTAGTGGACTAAGTTTACGAAGTCCTTTTCTGAGAGCCGCCATCGATCTAGGGTTTTGTGGATTAGGGTTTCGCTGTCAGCAAGAGTCGAAGGGGCAAACAAAGATTAAGGTTTCAAAATCGCTGCTTGCCTGCCATGCTTAGGGTTTCTGGACAAAGCTTCGATTAGCGTCAAGGATGGACAGAGCTTCGATAAGGGTTTTTGGACAGAGTCGCCATTAGGGTTAGGGTTCGTTGGACAGAGTTGCGTTGAGCTTTTTGGACAGAGCTGGTGAATCTGATACAAAATCTGTGTGTGTTTGTGTGTGTGTGTGTGTGTGTGAGAGAGAGAGAGAGAGAGAGAGAGAGAGAGAGAGAGAGAGAGAGAGAGAGAGAGAGAGAGAGAGAGAGAGAGAGAGAGAGAGAGAGAGAGAGAGAGAGAGAGAGAGAGAGAGAGAGAGAGAGAGAGAGAGAGAGAGAGAGAGAGAGAGAGAGAGAGAGAGAGAGAGAGAGAGGAGAGAGAGAGAGAGAGAGAGAGAGAGAGAGAGAGAGAGAGAGAGAGAGAGAGAGAGAGAGAGATTAGTGACCATGCCCAAACCAAAGCAAAACTATTGGAAATATGTGTAGCCAAGGAAAGTTTGGGTCTGGTGTGAGTGAGAGATGGGCATGTAACCTAATGTGGTTATAGAGGGCGTGGTGGGGCAGATCGTATCAAAGGCCACCTTGCCAAATTTAGTGGCTTGGGCATTGCAACATGGAAGCAGCCTATGCTTGTTGACCTCAAGGATGAGCTCCTTGAGTGGGTAGCTCAAAGGGAAGCCAAAAAGAATCCACAAAACTCTTGGCCCACCTCCACCTCTATTAGCTCTTGTGATCCTCATCCACATGATGCTCTACCACATCATAGCCATAGGGGATCCTCTAGTGGAGGGAATGATGAGCATGGACATGATACCATCCATCTTGAGGATGACGCTCAACCCATGAGGAATGCAACTTGAGGATCACTTTCTTTGGCATCCGTACGTATGAGTTTTTAGAGGCAGCAGGAGCTTGAGGCCAAACAAGGTATAATGAAGCTTTTCATACAGCGTGGAAGGAAGCTTTTCATACAGCGTGGCCTCTCTTTTAATGTTGCACGCACACCTGCATGGAAGGAAGCCATGGAGTTAGTGATCACATTGGGATATCGATGGAGCAGTCCTTCATATAAGGGGTTGATGACTAGAGAGCTATGCAAAACAAAGAATATAGTGGAGAAGAACTTAGAGCCCATGATGGGCACATGGGAGAAGTATGGATGCACTATTATGTGTGATGGATAGACATACACAAAAAAAAAGAATGCATATAACATACTAGTGCATTATTGTGAAGGCGCTATGTTCGTTTGCGCCATTGATGCATCACAAGTTGGACATACAGTGACGGGTATGTATATTCTATAGTTGAAATTTGAAGTTTTAATTTTAAGATATGCATTTGAATTTTGCATATGCTATATATGTGTATTATCATTTATGTATGTACTATGTAGTATGTACATTCCATATAGCACATGCACATTGCATGTATAATTGTATTATATATACTATAGTATGCAATGTGCATTATGCATATGCATTGTGCCATCATCCATGGAGCATCATGCATGATACATGGCACCATGCATGATGCATGTGCCATGCATCTGCGAATCTATTGTAATGTGTGTAATGTGTACAGTGTAAAGTGACAAGTCTTTTCATCTATGCGTATGGCTGATTTAGTGTAATTTTTCTCACATGTGAGTTTATATATTGTCATATCCGCCAGGATATTTTGGATGTTAGCCAAAAGAATGTTGTGCAATTCATTACTGATAATGGAAGTAACTGTGTGGCCATGGGTAGATTGTTAGAGGTAGAGTTTCCCTCCATTGTGTGGACCCCATATGCCGCACATAGGATTGATCTTTTGATAGATGATCTTGGAAAGATCTGTTGGATTCATTCTATTTTTTCCACGTGCCATAAGGTGGTCTCTTTGTAAACAAAGAGACCAAAACTATTAGCTATTTTTAGATCATACAGTGAGTCGGATATGCTAAATCCTGTAAAGACCAGATTCACTTACATATGCATAAGGATGGAGAGACTTCTTTGGGTGCGATAGGATTTGATGCAGATAGTTGTATCCACAAAGAAGACTACTTGGGATGGACACACCACCCCTAGAGAAAATTTTGTACAGTTTACATGCTTATCAGATTCATTTTGGAGGGATGTAGAGGTACTTGTGCATGTCATACATCCATTATATTCTGTTCTTTGCATAGTTGATATGGAGGGGAGTACATTAGGGCTCGTCTATGAGTTCATGGATCGAGTTGGCGAGTCCCTTTCACATTGCCCACATTTGACATTGGACAGGTATTTATTAAGTTACTAGTTACTTTGAAACTTTGTCACTTAAAGCTCATATTATCTTAAAAATTAATCTCTCAAATTTTATAATTTATTTGTCTATAGGATTGAGCAGCTTAAAGCTGTTTGGAGGGATTGATGGATTGGTTTCATCGCCCGATCCATGGGATTGCACAATTATTGCATCCCTTATGGAGATCTTAGAAGTCCATTGTGGATGAGGAGCTCTTGAGTGCATGGAACACACACACATACACACACACACACACATACATACATACATACATACATACATACATACATACATACATACATACATACATACATATATATAGGCTTTCTCTAGCTGATGTAGAGTTGCGACTTCAGTTGGAGAGACAACTCTTGGTATTCCAAAATGGTGGTGGCCATTTTGGAAAGGATACAACTTGTTTGAGATGTGGTCAGTTATGTCCAGTATCGTGGTGGGAGATGTATGGTGCCAATGCTCCTCAGTTGGTAAGTATCAAGTTAAAAGTATTTAGTATGACATCTATGATGTGCTAAATATGTATTATAATTTATGTACTAATTATTTTTTGAATTATGTTATGTGTAATGGAGAGAGTTAGCTATTTGTATCCATTGCCGCTGCAACTTGCGTGTCTTGGAGAGCGATGACCATACAAATGTGAGGGAGGTCAACGTGGATACAGTAGATATAAAGGAAGTGAGAGATATTCCATATATTCCTCCAGAGGATCTGGACTTGTATACTATGTTGTACCATGAGTTGACCTTACCTCAGCATGATACCAGACCATCTAGGAGATGTAGAGGACCTAGCAGTAGTGGTGATGCATCCACTAGTAGCAGACCACATACCACTACTCCGGAGGAGGAGGAGGATGATGATGATGAGGGTGATGATTTGTCATCTGACACCATGTTAGAGTGACATAGTTTGATTATTGACATTTGAGTCTGACATTTCACATTTGACATTTGATATTTCATGATATGTATTTACTATTGTGATGACAGTGGATACTTATCATGACCCATTTGTGACTTTTTATTTATCATTTACCACTTATGATTTATGCCATGAGTCATGAATCATATGATTTATCGTTTGTCATAGTGATTCTCTATGTTTTTATTTTGATGTATCAACGATGATATGATCATGACACATATGACATGTATGGTGTATCATGATTCATCATTCATACATGATCATTGATGTTACATTATTAAGTGTTATGTTATGAATCATGATGTTTATTTTTAAAAGTTAGAAACTTAGAAAGTAAGGTGTTAAAACTCAACTGTTATGATCGTTATGTTGTTAGAATCTAGGTGATGATGTTATGATTATTGATGTTAAATTTTATACTTTATGATATATCATGATTCATGTGACATGTTAGATGTTATATAATCAGACCATTCAATGATAATTGATGGATGTATCATGTAACATGTTAAAACTTTAATATTATGAATCATGTGACATGAATGATGATGTTAATTTTTAAATGTTATGATTTTAAATTTTGTGAATTATGAATCATGATGTATCATGATTCATGATAGAAGTTATAAACTAGAATTCAAAAGTTAGAACTTAGAACTTTCAACTTCCCAAATGGTAATATATTATCTAACCCACTATGAGTAAGGCTTATGCCATGTAATGAGTGACCAATAATCAGTCATGACTCATGAATCACGATCAATTTATACTGATAATCTATGTGTGTGTGTGTGTTTGTTTTATGGTATGTATAGTCTTATCCCAACTTGTTATATATCATAGGTCCCAAAATACCTAAAAAATACACACATAAATTTTGAAAAATAAATAACTTTATCGCAACGCCCACGTTCAAAGGTTGCCCTCGTTGCTAACCCATTGCTAACCCGTTTCCATTGCTATTGCTAAAACATTGCTTTCCACTATGAGAGCTACATGGATATTTGGCATATGTAGCTTGCTCAAAACCCAAACCCTAATTTCAGATTTGAGTAAAGAAACTACGAATGTGAAAAGCATATTATACACATGGCATAATTATATTAGATCAATCTGATGGTTAGAGTTATGCCAAGTGGCATCGAATAAAGTAGGTGGCAGTTCAATAATAACATATCTAAAAATAACGAAAGCATTGATAGTTTTTGCACCAAAAGATAACAATAGTAGCTTTTTGAGTTCTCACAAAAGTTTTCCGCTTGGTTTTATGAGGCATTACAAAATCTATATGAAGACATTTGTGGATTGTCTTAAGTAATCACTCACTCCGAGCTTTGGAGAGGTGCTCCCTTCAACTTGGAGGAGGTCGAGTTGTCTCTTGATCACTTTCAAGGTGTGTCATAGCTTGCAGCTTATCTTTATTTGGAGGAGATGTTATTACAGCTTTGGAGATTGTGGGTCTATTGACAGCTTGTACTTCATGCATTTCTTCTAAGCTATCTTGTAACTTCAATTATGGAATGTATGGATTATATTTGCAGCTCTGCTTCTTACATCTCTCTCATGTGTTCTCTATTCTTCGTCTTATCTGTATTTTTTGTTCGTCTCTATATTGATTGTGGGCCTAAAAGCCAACATACCCGTCTTTCTCCTTGGACTTGCCAAAGAGGCAAGGGACTTTGCTTGCTCTGTTGGCATTGCCAGAGGGGAGGAGGGGATGGCTACCAACTTTCATAGCAGTTATGGTTGTTGCTTGAAGCTTATTTGGATCATGTTGTTTTTTTCTCTTTCCATCTTTCTAGCACATTTTGAGAAATTTTGAGCTTGCAACAGTTCTAGAATTTGTTGATTGAAGCATTCTTTTGTTTTTTTCATTATGCTTGTTTCCATGTTGCACACTTTATAGGACCAAGACAAGGATTGCTTTCATTGAAGAATTGGTCCTACTTCCTATATTTCCCTTCATAACTACTTGTATTTTCATTTCCTATTCTCATTTCTATATGAGTGCATCTCCATTTTGTAGCACCATTTTAGTTGTAGTTGGGAGCCTTGTTACATAGCCACTTTGTGTACTTTCTTTCTTTTAAAGCACATGTATCTCATATATGATGTATTTTGTGAAGCCTATTTCAAATCTATAAAAGGGGATTGTTACTTGAATTTGGATTATATCTTTGTATAGGCACTTAGTAGATTGTGAGGTCTTCATGCTTTTGGCAAGCTCACTTTGATACACATGTGAATTTCCCCATTCCATGCTTTTCTCTTTTTTTTTTTTGAGTTACAATCTCTATGTGTGCATACCTCATTTCTCTTCCACGTGCATTCTCTACATTGTATTGGAGCATGCTAATGGTGTTGGTGTTCTTAGGTAGTGGTGCACATGGCAACATTCTTTCAGTGATGGTGCTTTCTCATCTTTAAAGAGCAGTTTTTAGAACTTTGGAAGAGGAAAATTTAACTCTTAGTATCATTTGTTTTTTGATCTACTTACTTTTTTGCATAGTCAATAAAAGATCATCAATCTCAGGTTTCCAAGGAAAATATTAATGTTAAGGGGTTGTGAAAGTGAAGAAGGACGAAAGCATGAAGGAAAAAGAGAGAGAATCTTATTGAAATGCTTCATAAAAGCTTGTAGGAAAGTTGTAGACAAGGAGGAAGATCAAGAGACCACAAATATCTCTTTTTTCTTCAAGTCTAGACACGCCGTTTGATTAAAGTCCACATCAAAGTTAGAATCTAATTCTTCCTACTATAGAAAAGTGGATTTTTGTGGTGCTAATGTTCATTACAACGAGGTGGATGCCCTTTGCTCTTACAGCCATCACACTCTATATTGTCATCACTCACATCTCCAACACATTCATTCACTCTCACTTGACTCATAGTGGTTCTTATCTTCAACCTCTTTCATCTTTGTAGCAAAAACCACTCCTAGAGTCTATATTCCACCTCTTTGATTTCTACACACTCTTGCTCAGATTGACCATTGCATCAAACTTTCATACTTACTTGAGGAGCTCCCATAGCTGCCAATCGACTCAATCATTCCTATCTTTTGCTCTACACAACTCAAAGATTCCTTCAACATTACTCTCATTCTCCATACTAAATTCATAATCATCAAAATCATCTTCTCTTTCCTTATCTTCTTCTTCTTCTTCTTATTCTATTCTCTACTCCTCACCCCGAGTGAGGTTGAGTAGAATCCCCTTGACTTATTCTTCATCAAGGAGTAGATATTTTCCAAACTCCCTTCTATCTCTTCAATAGGCAAGACACTAAATAAATGTGGGCATCATTGTGAATCATCCCAACCCCTTCTATTTCTTCCTTAGATGTTAAGCTCTCTCTCAAACTGTTACATGAGTTTGCGGAACTTCTGTAATCTCATGTCATGCCAATTTCAACTACTTGCATCCCAAGCTCCAAGTTCTCTATATCTTTTCCTTCCATTTCTCCTCTATTCTCCTTGCTATATCTATCAATCTCTCACTCTTTCTCTTTAATTATCCTGACCCGTGTACTTTCATCCATAATGGATACTTCCTTGCCAAAATGGTTGGAATGAAAGTCTCTAATTCAAAATCTTCTTTGGCTCCACATCAAGTTTCTATTCTTGTCTTATGTTCTATCTAGACCATCTCACATGACAAAAGTAAAAATAGGCGTCAAGCAATGGATCTTTGCCCACAAATTGTCGACGTAAGAGACGGGTCAGAGGTATGAAGACCTTCACCACACTATGGGTCTCACACACACACACACACACACAAACAAACACGAGTCTCACACATGCACATGCACATATACACATACAAGTAAGCCTCACTCATGAACAAGACTCAAGAGTCCCCAAGAAACTCATGCTTGATTATATGAGAGAATGAATAAGAATTAGCACAAAAAAAAATTAATGTTTAGTTCAACTATATAGGCTAGTTTTTAAAAAAGTAAGCCTAGTTAAAATACATCCTAAACCCTCTTTTAAGGTTTGGTTTGAGAGCATAAAAATCCTTTAAAATCTTGGATGATTAGGGAATCATTGCTTTAGCTCGAGGACTCCTCAATTTGTACAAATGTGGGGGAAAATTTCTTAATGACTTTCAGACATATTTTTGAAGGTTTATTTTTACATAAAAGTGGTTAATTTGAGGGACAATTTTGGAATTTTGAGGCTTCCATTGGACTGTTACACTACTTGAGTGTGTCCACCATGCTTTTTGTTTCAGTTGTTCACGACTCTGACCATCTTCTCTCCCTTGAGATTTCCAAACCCACTTTCGTGAGTCTTCATCTCCCACACTCCCCCTCCTAAAGTGTCATCCCCGATACAAAATCGAAAAGTCTGTTGGGCTCCGTGAAGTGTGGGCATTGATTCTCATTAGGATTGTCGAGTTCATGCAAAACAAGATTTTATAGACAATAGTTCTTTGACAATGGTGCTAAATTATTCGATGTGGACCTACTCACATGACAGAGGTACCAACATGCATCAATTAATGGATCCTCACCCACAAACTATCAATATGAGAGACGAGTCAGGGGTATGAGGACCTTCACCACATTAGGATACACACATATGCAAGGACTCTCACATACACTCAGACGTGTACGTGCACACATGCAAGTAAGGCTTCCCCATGAACAAGAGATAGAAGTTCCCACGAATCTCACACATGATTAGAAGAGAGAATGAACAAGAACCAGATCAAGAGCAAATGAGGTTGTAGTTCACTTCTATAGATGAGTTTCTAAAAAGTGACCCTCTTCACACTCTAGTGTTTGTCCTAGTTAAAATGGGTTCTAAACCCTCGCTTGAGTCCAATTTGGATGAAAAAAAATCTTGTAAAATTATGGAGGGTTAAGGAATCATTCCTTTAGCTTCATGACTCCTTTACTTGTACATATGTGGAGTAAATTTCAAGAAATGTCTTTGGTACATACTTTTGAGGGTGGATTTTTACATAAAAATGATCAATTTGAGGGATAATTTTGAAACTTTGAGGATCCCATTGGCACGTTACATTGCTTGAGTGCATCCACTATATGGATGACAAATGAAGGAATAGATTCTAGAAATTTTAGGCATAAAACCCACGTTTTTCCTTTTTCTTTCAACAAATATCGTTGATTGTACATTTGTTCCCTAGGTATGTGGTTCAAAGCTTTCCATTTTGCCCCAAAATACATCAAAATAGCATCAATGTCATCGCCTTCTTCAAAGTGACATCATATCCAATGCACAACATAAGGCATCAGGCTCATCTATAACTCCTAAACCCTAATGTCTTCTTGAAGAGTGTCCTAAAGATGCCTTCTTGGGATCACTAAGGATCTTATTAAATCAATGCAATTCTTCTTCTAAAGCATATAGTTGGGTGGTATGAAGTTTAAAACGTTCATCATCATATTGCTTGCTGGATAGAGCATGATTCTTGTGGAGAATGATTTCTCATATGCACAACAAGTGTGTAGAGAGCCCTTGTAGGTTTAATACTTTGACAAATACCTACACCTTCGATTGCATTTTGCCCTCAAATAAAAAATCAAATGGACTTGTGGATTTAATCACTTAAACTAGACAAAGAGATACTTCTAATAAGCCATGAATCACTTAATTTGGATAAATTTCAGGGAATTCAACTAATGGAAATAGACTACCTATCAACACATGTATGTGGGAAACTAATTTTCACCCTGGGATTGATAACTCACAAAATACAAAAACTTTGAAGGAGATATTTGAGGAAAAAAAAGCATCCATGATAATCTCTCTAATGAATTTTTAGATGCGCAAAATGGTTACATCTACAATGAGAGATTAAGTTCACAATGTGACTGTGTACAAAGTGACAGACAATTCGAAATCGCCCGTGAGAAGACAAAATGACTTGCAAACACAAATCCTACCTATTGGAGGGATTTTTTTCTTCTTTGTCTATCTCCTTGTTAAAAACATGCTCCCACTTGATTTTTATAGGAAATTGGGCATGTAAAGAAGTTTTTGCCTTCTTAACTCACTACCTTCTTTTGATTAACCACTACATGCCATTCACTACAAGGGAAATATTGTTTTTTTTATTATCATGAATTTTTAATAGATTCCTTCATCCATAGACTTATATTTACCTTGACATTTGATAAATTTATCCAAACATAGCTCATGTGATAATGAGTTTGTGCTGTATATCTCCAGTGCTCCTCCTCGAGCTCATTTGGGAGTTATCTTCATCCATGTCCTACAAATTTATCACACCCTAAAAACGTTTTCATTGAGAAGCATCCAAGAACATTCAAAACATGTTCTTTGGTTATAATGAATTTTTTCTCCACACCTTTGCTCAATACCTTCTCCCTTTCATAATGGTAGTGGACCTCTATGTGCTTACTCCTCACATGAAACATGGGATTGGTTTCTAAGTAAATACTTGGCATGTTATCACCATATATAGAAATGGTTCAACATGCACTCCAAGATCAGCCAAAATCTTCTTAATCCACTTTGTTTCACATGTGTCCGTTGCTAATCCTCTATATTCAGCCTCCATGGATGAGAGTGCAACATTATGTTGTTTCTTCAAGCTCCATGTGATATCTCTGCTTCGTATCATGAACACATACCTTGAGGTTGATCTCGTATCTTGCTTCAAACTTGCCTAGTCAGCATGACTAAAGCCTTTGACGTACAACTCTTCACCAAAATTGTAAAATAAGGCATGAGTAACTATGTGCTCTCTGTATCTCAACACTCTCTTGATTGAATTTATGTTCATTTGTTAGAGCTTTCAAAAACTAAGAAAGTACACCAACAACATAAGATAGATAAGGTCTTGTAATGTTTCCATAGATTATCGATCTTACAATGCTTTTGTATGTTGTTACATCTTCCAATTTTTTCTCCATCATTTGAGTAAATATTTGTATTTTTGTCCATGGGTTAAGTGACTGATTTGCATTCATAATTCCAAATCTAAAAGGAACATCAATAGGTACTTCTTTTACATCGAGTAGATACCATCTTTACCATAGACAACTTCAATTCCTAAAAAATATTTTAATTCTTTTACTCCTTACCAAGCTTTCTTGTGATCTCGTTAATCTCTCCAACATCATTTTGTGTTATGATGAAATCATCAACATATATGTAGATATATACCTCTCTATTTCTCCCTTCTTCATGTACAATGAAGGATCTACACTACTTGGAGTATATCCACACTTAATTAGATACTCTATCAATCTTTGAATCCATGCTCATGGTGCTTGTCTTACGCCATAAAATTTGTATGGTTTTCATCTCCAAATCCAATCAGTTGACTCATGTATATCTCTTCTTGTAGTTCTACATTGAGAATATATCATTTTTTATGTCAACTTGCTATAATGGCATTGGAGTTTGAGATGTACGCAAGCATGAAAACAACACAAGGAAGAAGAAGAAGCTTGGAGCATAACACAACACACAATGAATAACCAAAATGAATATACAAAGACAAGTGACCCGTTAGGGTTGTAAGACTATATACAAGTGGAGGGAAAAAAATTCTCCTAAATAGGGAAAAAAGTGCTTGATCGTAAGTGTGTTCACACACATCACTACCGAAATATTTCAACAAATCCTCCGTGGGAGTGATGCGGTGAACAAGGTGCCAACACTCATGTATAAGGAAGTGCCAAGCTATGTGAAAAGAGATGAATCCACAAAAGGAAGTAAGCCTAAAGCTTTGTAAAAAGCTTCAAACTTCTCCCTAAATAGAGCCTTTGTGAAAAGGTCTGCAGTGTTCTCTTGTGTGGGCACATATGCCAAATTGATATCTTCAGCATAGAATCTATCCCTAACATAATGATATTGCACCTCAATGCACTTTGTGCTAGCATGGAACATAGGGTTCCTTGCAATTACCAATGCACTCTCATTGTCAGTGAAGATGGTGGTGGAAGAAGATTGACCAATACCCAAATTAGCCAAAAGGCATATGAGCTACACCCACTCACTAGTTGCTCGAAAGCTATCCTATCCTGCACACTTTGTTTTTATGCCCTTTCTGCACAAAACCATGGGGTTGAAATCAATACATTTCTTCATGTAAGTCACCGTTCAAAAATGTAGTTTTAATGTCCAACTCATGTATCCCATGCTTAGCTAGAAATGTGTTAAAATCAGAAGACATGTATCCCCCCTCAATCAGAACAGAGGGTGCTCAATTTACATGCTAATAGATTTTCAGCCATAACTAGAAATTGTTTGAAGCACATAAACACGTCAGACTTTGCTTTCAATGGATACACCTATGCATGCTTGGAGAAATCATCAATGAAAGTCATGAAGTAAAGGTTATTACCAAAAGAAGTGTTTGCATAAGACCATATACATCATTATGAACAAGTTGCAATTTATGGGTAGCTCAAACCGAACTACCTTTAGGGAAGGAAGACTAATGCATTTTGCCCAAAATACAACCTTCAGAGACATCTTTACAAGGTGCCTCAAGTTTGGGTAGAGAGGCAATGGTTTCAGGTCTTTGTAGATGTAGCAAACTAGCATTATTTAGATGAACACAACATGCATGCCAAAGCTTTGCATATGAGATAGCTTGAGGATCTTGAATCACATGTTGATTGATTTATAACTTTTTCATAGTCTATGAGCTTATATGGTCCATGAAATAAAATGCCAAAATCAATAATAACATCACCATTTGATAGATCATGAACTATACATCTGTCATCAACAAATTTGACAATGAAGCCAATCTTGGCTAATGTTGAAACTGACAAAAAAAATTTCTTCATCCTTGGCACATACAAAACATCTGACAATATGAAATAACTACCATCATTAGTAGTGAGAATGATATTACCAGCTCCCATTACATGATAAGAGGAGTTCTTAGTGCATGTGAGAGTATTCCTTGTAGGGGAAGACTCAAGCGAACTGAAGAAACTATGCTGTGAGATAATATGTTTGGTTGCCCCACTATCAAAGTACCAAATATTTAAGTCTACTATAGACATACACTGCTCATGAGAAGATGGGTCATAGCTTCATACAGTGGTAAATTCCCATTCTTTAGTCTGAACAAGATCAATAGACTATGTTTTAGGTGTAGAGACCTTTGCAACAACCATCCTAGCCTCTTTCTTGTTTGCCTCTTTTGCAGCTAGTTTTGGAAAACTCTTTATAACATGATCATTACTCTTATAGAATTTGCAAAACTGTTTCTACTTTTTGTTTTCTTCTCATCTTCGTCGTCCTTCTTTGACTATGTAGCATTAGTAGATTTCTACATACTAAGAGATGAGCTCCATTTACCTTTGCCCTTCTGATTACCTAGGAAAGCTTGATCTGCAACATGCATAATGAACTTGTTCTACTTGGACTAATTTTTTTGCAACAAAACAGAGACTAACTTCTCAAATGTTAAGGCATTTGGATTGCCTTGCATCATTAATCAAAGAATAGAAGAAAAACTTTGATATGGATATGAAAGACCATTAAGAAGAGACTGATCAAGTGAACTGTCCAGCAAGATTTTGTCAGTAGAAATCAACTTCTCCTTCAAATCTTTGATCTTTGTGAAGAAACTGTCCATAGAATCTCCGTTCATGTGATCACTTTCCAACTATTTTTGGAGGTAATCAACAAACCTTATTTCTTGCCTAGTATAAAGTGGTAAGTGTATCCCAAGCATCCTTTGCTGTTTTGCAAGAGTGAATGTGAGGGATAATGGCACATTTGGCAGACAAATCTATCAATGCATATGCTTGAGCATCTCTGTGATCCTAAAAAAGTTTCTCTATAGTAGATGCATAAGGAACTAGAGCACGAATATGAGTTTGAAGATCATCATCTTCAATGCTATCTACATTACGTTCAATAACTGTATTTGCAAGTGTAGTAAGACATATTTCAACACCCTGCACAATATTCCACAATCCTTTTGCTAGCAATACATGATGCACCATATATGCACATAATGGGTAATTAGTACCATCCAACCTATCCTCAACAAATCAACATACAAAATACATCATTGCTTTCAACCATGGCCATTGACTAAATACCTTTATGCCGAAAATGACTGTATCTCAAAAAGTTGAATAGAACCATTATGTCGAGCTCTTCTAAACTTGTGGCAGAATTTAAGGTGCTTATATTGGATAACCCCGAAACCTATATATATGTTTGGCACAAAAGGACAAAATTTCTTGCACAAGCATTGCAATAGTGCATTTAGAGGCCAAAACGAGCTCATATCAAAAAGTTGAAAAGAACAACTTTGTCGAGCTCTCGATGCTAGACAATGAATATATTTTGAAATTCTGATTGCCCTGAGTATGCTCACCAATTTTTGCATGTGTGATTATTTTTGAGAGCTTCGTTCTCCTCTTTCATAGTTTGGTTCCATTCTTTTTGTGTGCAAGATTCTTCATATGTCTCAAGCCCTTTGTCTTTGGTGACTAGCATAATGTATGCAAATGATTCTACATTAAACTATCATAACTCAACCTTTGAATTGGAGATCTTGTCATCAAAGACCCTTGGTGTAGCTAAGTTCCTAGCTAAACCTAGGAACTTAGCTACACTAAGGGTTCAAAATAGTGGAAGAGAAGAGCTAGGTCTTCCCCCCAAGGTAATGTATGCTCCTAACTCCACAAATGGTAGAATATATTCTTCTGTAAATCAGTACTTCCAAGAGTTTTTGTGAGAGATTCAAGAGGATAAATGAGCCAAGGAGAGTGAGAATACCCCACCTATTGAGATTATGGAGGATCGTCATGATCAATTCTATCAAGATATTCCATCTATCTATGGAGAGCAAGAGGACCGGAAGCAAAGTGAGCGTTTGAATCCAATTCCCTACACAAACTACCCCATTTCAGGCCCATGGGAGTCTAATTCTACTCACATGAGAGGCCCCAAAGTCATGGTAAGAAATGAAGAATCCATTATACCTAGGAATAGACATAGTAAAGAACACAAAAGTGTAGTGTCACCTCACTTTATAGGGGTTAGTCAAGATTAAACCTAAACTGTGGAAGCACATAGTTAACCAAGTGCTAGAATTGGCTAAACCACACTCTCAGGTAGGATCACACAAGATCATGCCAAAAATACCCTTGGATAATGTAGAATACATGAGCAAAGGAGAAGAAGGAAATACCTATCTTTCCATCACTTATCTAGGTTACACAACCAAAGAGATTTTAGACTCAAGTGCAAGTGTTGCAATTGCTAGCACTCCTTATGGAAGCATTGGGGCAAGCCGGTGCTCAGGACAACCAGAATGAAATTGCAAATGGCATATGGACATATCGAAAAACCCTAGGGTTACTAGAAGGGATAACTCTTAACACTCGTGGCATAGAGTTTGAACATAATTTTTCCATATGTAACTTTGGAAAGAACCACGTCTATGAGATGATTTTAGGAAGGCCTTTCATGAGACAGTTGTAGACAGTACAAGATGGGAAACAATTCCTTGTACTTACAACAATTAGGTGTCACAACCAAAGTCAATATCAAGGATTACTCCCATAGAGATGTACCGCCCTTGTGATGGAACCCAGCCCATAGAACATTACATGAAATGGAGTCAGTGCATTCCATAGGATCAGAGTCCTCATGGATTCATGAAGACACCCACTCATGGATGTGTAAAGTTGTAGTGAAAGAAGAGAAAATATTATAAGCAAGAGATGTAGGTGCTAATGAAAACCCTAGATCAGTTCAAGACCTAGCCTATGCTCCTATGGTGTTCTTATATGAAGAATTTGAACCTGATGGTTGGGCAAAAATTCTAGCCACAATCGGCATATCTGTCAACAAGGAGCAATGGACCCGACATTGTGATGAGGATGGCTATAAAATCTCAGTTTTCACAATATAACCACATATGGGTGATTTAATTATAGAGGATTGTGAGCTCAACACATCTGCTCTTGTAGAAGTCAACAATGAGGGATGATGAATCCATCCTCATGGAACCTTTCTATGCCTCTGAGGAAGAATACCTTTACCTGATAGAAGCTAGGACTCAAGAACATGAACAATATGAATTGTGGATGCCCCATTATTTGCTAGAAAGCTCAAGAAACACACAAAATTGAAGCACACACAATTGATCTCTCTCTCTCTCACTCTCTAGGGAAATGAATGGAATACAATGGAAGTGAGGATATGACCAAGAAGGTGGATTTTTTGCAAAGGTGGAACTGGATGTAGGAGGTGAGAGATATGATGATGGAGTAGAAAAGTAAAGAAGGAATGAAGAAACTACCTTATTACCTACAATCCCATAATCAAATCTCTATGTCTTACCATCACATGATCATCTTCAAAGCTCGATCCTCAGCAATGGTGCCAAATTTGGTGTCACTCTAGCACAATGATGAGTATCAATGTGAGGAGATCCACCTCATAATTGTCAACTGGAGGGGACATGAGGGTGGTATGATGACCATGAACAAGTGAATACACAAGTGCATGGATGAGAAGCACACTAGCATGGAGACACATACACACACGCATAAACAATGTAAGACAAAGAGATAACAATGGAAGCTTTTAATTATGTCCCCTTCATACAAAGTTTCATAAAAGATCCAACCTTAAAAATGAGCTCTCTAGCTCCTTTTATAGTTTTTGCCTAGTTTTGGCCACGTTTAGATCTAGTGTCTGGCCTAATTAAAAATTAGGTTCCTAAGCTGATTTGAGGTCTCAAATGAACTCTACAAATGATGAAATTTGGTATGTATGTACTTCTACTACTCCTCAACTCAAGTTTGGGCACTCCTTGGTTTGTACAAAATGGAGACTGACCTATCAAAAACAGGATCTACAATGGGATGTAGTGATAAGAATCACTATTTTAAAGGGACTTGTCTTCAAAAATTTGATTTTCCTAATTGCTTGATCGACATTGGCTTCCTTGTCAGCTCGATCCTCCTTGGCCTTCTCTCTGCCCTTGCTCCCTTTGGCTTGTTTGTCTCATGCTACCTTGTTGTGAAAGTCCACTTAGGTTGCTTCCTTGGCTGCCAATAATACCTAAACAGTTCTAGATCAAGGTAGAGTCCTCTCTGAAACCCTTAAGTGTAATCAAAAGAAATATATCTAATCCCATAAGGGAAGTTTGGAGAGTCAAAACCTACAATAAACCCCTTGAACTTGTGATGTAAATTTCCTTGCATGAGGATATATACATTATGAGTACAATGCACATCCCAAGTATGCGATTAGAAACATCAATTAACCTTCTAATTTCCACACACATTCGCATTGCACTCCTTTACTAACCTAATAACCATCATGGATATCATGTTGGTATTGCAAGGGGAACAAGGTCTCAATATTTTTTGATGCAATACTAGCATAATTTTCTTTTTCTAGTAGATCCAAAAGCATCAATTACGGCTACCATTATGGTTGAAGTAGTGGGTGCTAGCTCTTAGCTAGGACCTAGTCAATAGACAATAGACATCAAGAGCTTAGCTATTATAAACATACCTATGGAGCGACCAGAGGCTCTCAGAGATCTGCAAGTGATCCCCATACAAGATCTACCAACAGGTCACACGACAAGAGTGAACAAGAATTCCCATTAGTTTAGTGAAATGGCCGAAACTTTGGGAGAAGCTACTTACCTTTGGCAGGCTGAGATTCAGTATAAAAATGTATGGGGGAAATATCACTTTTCACAAGGGATTTCAAGTGCTTGCAAGATGCAGAGGAACTCCAACCAGTTTGGTGTAAAGCAAGCTTGGTAGAATAATTCAGTGCAAGGATTTTGAAGCCTGATTTGATGCATTGTTACTACCTTATTAGGACACTATAGCCTCCAATGCCTTTGTTCTACCATCTTTACTATGCATCAATGACCAACAACTTAGTCAGAGAAGCTTTGGATATGTATTGTATCCACATTCCCACAAAAAGAATGGATTGGTCCTTGATAACATGAAGAATAGGAATTCAACCAAGCTTAAGGACATGGTAGCAATGACCCCTAATATTATTTCCACCTTATTTGCATGTAATACTTTGCTTTCCCTAGGTAGGATAGGTTCATTATGCCCCATAAAAAAATCATGTTTGAGTTTATACTTGGAGAATAACCAGAATATGACCATCAAGCTTCCCCATTGGATCATAGAACAAATTCACACAACTCACAAGAGATGGCCATGCAAGACCATCTTGCATGGATGTTGCACTCTCATACAAATTATCTATAGGTGCCTCACATATGATATACCTATCCAAAAAGCCCTATCCTGGAATCGAGTTCAAGAATTCAAAAGTAGGAAGGCCTCTGCACAATCATTCAAGAGAATGAGAGGATCAAACCGGTGTGGTCAACCCAAAGGAGCCACCCTAATGTATGGCATCCCTTCCGCTCGAGAACGCATTCTACACCCTTTTATATTCAGACTATCATGGTGAAGTATTAACGGTCCACAATTGATTTTCCACCCATACCTTCAGATTAAGAGTCTCTTGGTGGGATTGGATTAGAGGAATCGAGAAATGTTGACTTCAAGCAAATCCTCAAAGATGTGAACCTTGAATCGGAAGAAGAAGGAGGAGGTGATCATCAACAACATGAAGAGCAACATGCTGAACACAATGAGCAACAATAGGATGAAGAACATGAAGAGGACAAGGATGAAGGAGAACAAGATGAAGAAGAACCCTAAGGAGCCCCAACCTATACAACATAACTTCAACAATTGTATGACACCATCTAGAGTGTCCAAGAGTGAGGCCGACTTTCATTCCACACTAGTTGCATACTCATTGATCAAATACTAGGACAAGAAGGAATAGATCCCCATTTCATAGAATCCCGCCAACTTCTGATAGAAACTTATGGAGTGGTGGAAGCCCTGTTGGAGTTCGAGGTCAGCAGAAGCATGCGAACAACACAAGGAAGAAGAAGAAGCTTGGAGCACAACATACAATACTGAATGTATTACCACTAGAATGTACAAAGATAAGTAAGTTGTTAGGGCTATAGGCGTATATACAAGCAAGGGGAAAAACACCTCCTAAAGAGGGAAAAGAGTGCCCCAGTGGTCCTAATGTGTTCACACACATCACTACCTAAATATATCAACAAATCCCCCTTGGGAATGATGTGGTGAACAAGGACCTGGCACTCATGTATAAGGAATGTTAAGCTATGTGGAATCAATCCACAAAAGGAAGTAAGCCCAAAGCTTTGCGGAAAGCTTCAAACTTCTCCCTAGGTAGAGCCTTCGTGAAAAGGTTTGCAATGTTCTTTTGTGTGGGCACATATGCCAAGCTGATCTCTCCAGCAGAGAACCTCTCCCTGACATAATGATAATGCACCTCAATGTGCTTAGTGCAAGCATGGAGCACATGGTTCCTCACAACTGCCAATGCGCTCTCATTGTCAAAGAAGGTGGTCGTGGCAAAAGACTGACCAACACACAAATCAGCCATAAGGCATCTGAGCCACACACACTCCACAGTCGCTGTGAAAGCTTCACTATACTCAGCCTCACAACTAGAAGTGGCCACAGTAGGCTACTTCTTGCTCAACCAAGATATGCATGAGCTACCAAGCATGAAGCAAAAACCACTAGTGGACACACAATTGTCATAGCAACTAGCCTAGTGAGAGTTAGAAAAATCATGCAAATTTGGCGATACTGATCCCCCCTTGGGATAAAACACCCCAAGTATTTGGGTACCACACAAGTAGCGAAAGGTGCGCTTAATTGTATGCCAATGCTTGACACCTGGGCAATGCATAAACCTGCTCATCTGTGAGACAAAAAACTGAATATCTGGCCGAGTAATGCATAAGTAAATCAAGCCTCCAATGGCCTACTGATAGAGAATGACATTAAATGCATCTCTAGCATCATGAAGAATCAATCGTAAACCTATCTCCATAGGAGTGGAATTAGGCTTACAGTCTTCAAGGCCAAAACACTGCAATAATGTGTCAATATATTTTGCTTGAGACAAAGCCATTCCACCATCAACTTGCATAAATTGAATGCCCAAACAATGATGTAAATGCCCCAAATCAGACATCTCAAATGAGGTATGCAAATCATCCTTAAAATCAACAATATGCATCTCAATAGGACTAATGAGCAACATGTCATCAATGTACACAACAATGATTAGAAGCACATCATTAGCACGCTTAACATATAAGGGGCTTTCAGTTGGACTGTTCTCAAAACCATGTGAAATCAGATAGGCATGTATCTTTTCATACCAAGCACGTGGTGCTTGCTTTAAACCATATAATGCCTTCTTTAACATGCACACCTGGTTTTCATCCCCTTTCTACACAAAGCCATAGGGCTAAAAAACATACACTTCTTCATGCAAGTCACCATTCAGAAATGCAATTTTAATGTCTAACTGATGTACATTCCAACCATGATGAGTTACAAGTGCACATATGCTACGAACATTAGTCATTCGGCAAGTAGCAGCAAATGTCTCATCAAAATCAATGCCTCTTTCTTGAGCATAACCCTTTGCAACAAGCCTAGCCTTATACTTGTCAACTATTCCACTAGGTTTATGCTTCAGCTTGTATACCCACTTAGTGCCAATGGCCTTCTTGCCAGGAGGCAAGTCACATAAAGGCCAGGTACCATTTTTCATGATAGCATCATATTCAGATTGCATTACAACCATCCAATGTTTAGAATTTTGTGCTTCATCGAAGGAAACAAGCTCAATCTCATCACAGAGACTAGATGCAGCCATAGCATAGGAATATGATGAAAAAGAGGCACTATGAGAGCCTAAACGAGTATGATATGATAGAGGTGCATCTAATTTGTTGTCATGCAAAGTCTACACTAGCCATTTTGGCATAGTTTTTGCCTCAATATCATTTGCCTCATTAGGACCAGCACTAGACTGTCCACGTGCAAAAAAGAGGAAGCAAAGTATCATACATGTCTTTGGAGCTAACAGATGTCTCCTTTGTACATGAAAGTAAAAGTTGAATAGCATCTTCCACAAAAACAACATCACGACTAACCAAAATGTGTTTAGTCTGTGGGTGATACATATGATAACCTTTGCTTTTAGAACTGTAACCAACAAAAACACATTTTACTGCTTTATCATCCAATTTCTTGCAATGTTGTTCAGACACTAATGCATATGCCAGACAACCAAAAACACACAGATCAGCAACTGATGGCTTGCAAACATGCCAAGCCTCATATGGAGTGATAGACTGCAGTGCTTTGTGCGACACGGATTAAGTACATATGCTACACACATGACAGCCTCAAGCCAGAAACTATGTGGTAAAGCCGGTCTCTTGACCATACACCTTGTCATCTCCATGAGTGACCTGTTCTTTCGTTCAGCAACTCCATTTTGTTGATGTGTATACAACATTGTACACTGATGTTATATCCCAAGTTTAGCCAGAAACACATTGAAGTAAGAAGACATACATTCCTCCCCTCGATCAGGACAGAGGGTGCCCATTTTACATGCTAATAGATTTTCAGCCAAAACCAGAAACCGTTTGAAGCACATAAACACTTCGGACTTTGCCTTCAATGGATATACCCATGCATGCCTGGAAAAATCATCAATGAAAGTCACGAAGTAAAGATAATTCCCAAAAGAAGATGTCCGCATAGGACCACAAACATCACTATGAACAACCTACAATTTCTGAGTAGCCCGAACTAAACCATCTTTTGGGAAGGAGGAATGCTGCATTTTGCCCAAAATACAGCCTTCACATACATGTTTAGCGGGTGCCTCAAGTTTGGGCAAAAAGGAAACGATTTCAGATTTTTGTAAGCGTAGCAAACTAGCAAAATTCAGATGACCAAAGCGTGCATGCCAAAGCTTTGCATCTGACATAGCCTGAGAATCATGTACTCCACATGTTGAATCATTCATAGATCTTTTATAGTCTATGAGAAGAAATAATCACATCACCATTTGACAGATCATGAACTGTACACCTGTCATCAACAAATTTCACAACCAAGCCAATCTTGGCTAAAGCCAAAATTGATAACAGATTCTTCTTGATCCCTAGCATAAATAAAGCATCTGACAAAGTGAAAGAACTACCATCAGCAGTAGTTAGAATGATCTTACCAACTCCCATGATAGGATAAGAGGAGTTTTTGGCACATGTGATAGTATTCCCTGTAGAGGCAGGCTCAAGTGAAGTGAAGAAACTATACTGTGAGGTAATATGTTTGGTTGCCCCACTATCAAGATACTAAACAACTAAGTCTACTATCAACATAAAATACTCATGAGAAGATGGGTCAAAACTGCAAATAGTAGTAAATGCCCATTCTTCATTATGCACAAGATTAGCGGACTCTGTTTTCGGTTTAGAGGCCTCTACAACAAGCATTCTAGCCTCATTTTTCTTTGCCTCTTTAGCAGCCAGTTTTGGATAGCTCTTAATGACATGATCATTCGCTTTATAGTATTTGAAAAACAATTTTTGCTTTTCTGATTTCTTCTCATCTTTTTCTTCCTTCTTTGAATGTGCAACATTTGCAAATTTTTGCTTACTAGTAGATGAACTCTATTTACCTTTGCCCTTCTAACTAGCCACGAAAGCTTGATCTGCAACACACATAATAGACCTGTTGTGCCTAGACTGATCTTCCTGCAACAGAACAGAAACCAACTCATCAAATGAAAAGGCATTTGGATTTCCTTTCATAATCAAACTAAGAGTAGAAGCAAAACTCTGATATGATTCAGGAAGACCATTCAGACGGTCTGTCAAGTGAGCTATCTGGTATAACTTCATCAATAGAAATCAACTATTCCTTCAATTCTTTGATCTTTGTTAGAAATTGTCCATAGAATCACCTTCATTCATATGCTCACTCTGCAACTGTATTTAGGGGTGAGCAACATGAGCCTCATTCCTAGCCTGGTACAATGTGATAAGTGTATCCCAAGCATCCTTAGCTATTCTGCAAGAGCAAATGTGAGGAATAATGGCGTGTTTGATGGACAAGACTATCAATGCATGTGCTTAAGCATCTCTGCCATCCCAATGAATTTGCTCTATAGTAGGTGCAGCAAAAACCATAGTACAAATAGGAATCTGAAGAATATCAACATCTTCAATGCCATGTGCATCAGCTTCAATACCTATATTTGCAGGTGTAATAGGACATTTTTCAACACCCTACACAATGTTCCACAGTCCTTTTGCAACCAATACATGTTGCAAGCCCACAATGGGTAATTCGTATCATCCAACTTATCCTCAACAACCAACATATGAAATACATCACTGCTTTTAGCCATGGCCACTAACTAAAATACCTTGATGTAGAAAAATGATTGTATCTGAAAAAGTTGAATAGAAGTACTCTGACGAGTTCTACTAAACTTATAGCAGACTTTGAGACGCTTATATTGGCAAACCAAAACTAGTATATAACTTTGGCACAAAAAGACAAAATAGCCTACATAAGCATTGTGATAGTGCATTCCGAGGCCGAAACAAGCTCAGATCGCGATTTCTGCACCATAGAGCAAAGCCATTTTGATCTCCTAGTCACCTTGAGTATGCGTACCAAATTTCATGCGATTTTGAGATTGTGAATGGAGGAGTGTTGATGACGCCCTAGATGAAGTGGTGACCTACTTTGATACCAATTGTTGGAGTTCGAGGTTTGTGGAAGCATGCAAAGAGCACAAGGAAGAAGAAGAAGCTTGGAGCACAACACACAATACTGAATGTATTACCATTAGAATGTACAAAGATATGTAACTCGTTAGGGCTATAGGCGTATATACAAATCAAGGGAAAAAACCTCCTAAAGAGGGAAAAAAGTGGCCGAGTGGTCCTAATGTGTTCACACACATCACTACCTAAATATATCAACAAGCCCTACATACCATGCTACAAAGACCACGACCACAATAAGACTAGTGATGCATCAACACCAAGCCATGACCTGGAAAGAATATTCAAATACGTGGCTTGGTGTCGATCTCATGAACCTGGAAAGAACAAAGCCATAGTTGATCTCATTGCAAAAACCTTTGTTCAAACCTCACCCATCTTGCCTACACCTCCTCCTTCTTCACCTAGAGCTCGTTGCCCAACAAGCCCAAACTGCCATCACGACCATAGAATTCACCCACCCAATAGAGCCCATTTTTCACACCCCACGTAATTCACCATCCCAAACTAAAACAACCATAACTACTATTGAAACCAACACCTCCACACTTGCCTTTAGTTTTCATGCTCTTGTTTCCCACACCAAACTATTCTCTTCCATCACAAATCTGTTGTACACGACCTCTACAGATCCATTGGAAATTGTCATAGACCACTCCTTCAAACATGAGGTTGTAGGAAACCCACCTCCAACTGAAGGAATTCTCAAATTTCTTACATTTCCTATCACCCAGGTACCGCGTACCATGGATCCATATGCTTCCACATCATCTTCCATATTTTCATCCTCGCATCAATCCCAAGCACTCACAACCACCCTACCACCATTTTGGGCATCCTTTATAGAAACCATGCTCCAAGTTCCATAACTATCAAGGGGCCCTTATCCCATCACAACATCACCACTTTTCACAAACACCACAAGCACAAGACCTACCATCCCTATCTATATGGTAGAACCAACACACACAACACTATCCGACAACACCTATCACCACCCATGGCGCCACCCCCTCCCCCTACACTTCCATAATCTCCCATTCCCCCTCCAACAACCTCACCAACACCTATCACACCACCGTGCATTGCATTCACACCACCCATTCCCACTTCCCTTCTCCTTGCATTTCCACCTATGTATATTGCATCCATGTCTGTAGATAATACAATTGATACAATGATTCCGTGTGCAACCCAACTACGATAGGAATACCAATAGTTGGAAGAATGCAATACCATCCTTGTGGAGGAAAACAACTATAAGTCAGAGTAACCACACTCGAAGAGGAAAACAACACATTATAAGAGTAGTATGACACATTACAACAAGCCCACCATGAGCTTGATTCTAGAATGAAAAATGTGGATCAAGAAGCCATTAAGAATATGGAGAGCATGTTGCACCATTAGATGGAAAAAAATGCAAATTTGCAAAGAAACATGGGTCTTCTCCAAAGACATATGGTCACAGCCTTGGAACAAAACAAGCATCTCCAATAATAGAACCAAGATAATCTTGAAGCTTCTATGGAAGGCACACCAGATGCTACCATCAGTCCCACACGATTTCAAGCGATGCCCTCAAAGAACATCCACATTTTATTAGAAGAGCATGCAAATTTCCTCGAATCTTATGACACATTAGAAGACGAGCTCAATGAGATTGTGTAGCCATAACCATCACCCAGGTGCCCGAAGCAATTCCACTTCCTATTAACATAGAAGAGATAGAGGCACTTCAAAAACAAATTGAGGACCTACAAGTGGAATTGTCACAATATGAGCAACCCTCATCCCCACCTATGGAGCCTGAATGAGAGGAATTGATCGAGATTCCAATTGAAGAGAACTTTGAAGATGCTTATGAACCACAACTAGTTTGTGGGGGCATATTCACTAAGGAAGGATAAGAAACATATCAAGCACCAATACCTCAGTGGCTAAAGCAAGTCAAAGAAATTGGATGCACACACAGCGATCGAGTAACTATACAAATTTAGTCATTGTTCAATTTGGAAGACACAGTACTCAAATCAGAATACTTTTAGAACTTGTCCCATAGATGATTGATCACCACCTCAATGATCCAATATATGTTGCACTTTGTACTTCTAGGTGACTACAATGCAGAGGCTAAAAGAGTCATCGGAGAGGCACCAACGTTCACAACACAATTCCAACCAAATGACCTCCCATAGCGAGCTAAAGAGGGACTATATTTCAGCCGAATTGGAGAGCAAGATTACTTGAAACATACCCTGAAATGATGCCGGCATGGTCGAATTCTCCATTATTCATCAAGTACAATCCATGTTATGTTCATGTACCCCGGAGGTGACCATGGCCTCAATTTGCTATCAAAGTCCAAAATGGCAAGGGATGTCCAGATTGGATGAACTACCCCTACTTCACTCTGCTAAGAGGGCCCCCTACATTTGCATCCATGGTATCAACCATAATACATTGGTCACAAAGGCTCAAGAATTTACCTCACGTGGTTGCAAAAATGTGTATGAGGATATTTGAACTTATGACAATGATTTTCAAAATGTTCAAAATTGTTAAAGCACCATAGATATTAGCATCGGGATTTAATGAAGGCAACCTCGACCTTGCATACGACATGAGCAAGAATCCATCCATCAATACTATATATGCATGGCATGCTTGAAGAAAGTACATGCCCGCTTGCTACAAGCAAACATTTGAGGAAATGTTTTTGATAGGATTATGGGAATACCATTTAAAAATATTCATCCCTCAATCCACACTTCTCTTGCACCTCTTTGCGATGGAACAAGCTCTACACTCATATCAGTTACATATGCTCCATCCAAAGGTTCCAACACCTATCGATTGGGATAGACTCCAATCTCTCACATACAAATCAAGTGGCTAGGAGAAGCTTCAAATAAAGCCTAAGGTACTCAACCTTAGAGAATTAGCCCTAAGGTTCAAGATCCATCTAAAAGAGGTAAATAAATCATAATCCCAAGGGTTTCACACCTAGAAACCCAAGGGTTCTACCCCTTAGACCCATGTAATTATACAACATTTGGAAAGTGTATCTCTTCCAATGTGTTTTTCCTCGTTAGTTATTTTACTTGTGTGTGGAGTCTATGGAGCTCTCAGACAATAGTGGCATCAGAGCTTGAGGTTAACTATTTATTGTTGAATTTTTTCTTCGGTATATCTTCTTCAATCTGGAGCTTAGTGTAGAGGCACGCTCATGATGACAACTTATGCCTCTGTCAACTACCAGATGGGTGGTCAGGCAGAGTGCCATTGAAGTTTGAAATGGAGATGAGAAGCATTGTCATGTGGTCCTCTCCAGGA
Organism: Ceratopteris richardii; assembly: GCA_020310875.1. Classification (NCBI taxonomy): domain Eukaryota; kingdom Viridiplantae; phylum Streptophyta; class Polypodiopsida; order Polypodiales; family Pteridaceae; genus Ceratopteris; species Ceratopteris richardii. The sequence goes on along the minus strand of CM035408.1, from coordinate 150,240,292 downwards.
GAGAATGGACCCGATGCACCTTTTGAACGTTCTTGAGGCATCTTATAATTGAATGTGGGATATTGCATCCCTTCATACAACATGTTTCACCACAACCAATCGCTATTCCTCTCCTCCCCATGTTTTTTTATCCAAACGCTAACATGGTCACTAGAGAGGGCAGTGCAGTTGCACCCACCCTTTTCTCTTGTCATTGTATGTATCAAAAATGATTGCTTCCCTGATTATAGCAGTGCAATATATTCATCATGTATATGGGATATATCTTGTAAATCTCAACCTTCACATGAATTCATCCTCCACCCTTCACGTACAAATTTGATTGCTACTTTTGAGTAATAAGTCTGACATCAAGACCTCTTTATGAGCACTTCTTTAAGATTCTATGAAAAATTATTTAAGGAAAGTCACTCGAGTTCTTGATGAGAAAGAGAGAATGGGAATGATAACTCTCCAAGAGAGAAAAGAGAGCACTCTCTCTTTAGCAAAATTTCGAGTGGGAAGGACAATGCAAAGCATGAAGGAAGATGTAATGGAGGTGGGTCAAGCTTCGTTTCGTTAATTCAAACGAGGGAAGTATTTAATTTGTTATTTCTTTTATTCTTTGTAAACTTTATTTCTCCATTGCATGAATGAATGCTTATAGTGTTATGATAAGTGTCCTTTGAAGAATTTTAGCAGTCTTGAGGAAGCCACAAGAGAATTAGGGCCTCCATTTGAGAAAATTATGAAGTTTCATGCAAAAAGGCTCTTCTCTAGGAGCACACAAAGAACAAGGTTTAAGTAGTCTACATATATATTTTCTTCAATTTACATGGCATGCCATGCATGATCCGTGGGATGGCATATGAGGCTAAGAATTATGTACATAAATCTCATATGTACTAAGAATGCCTTTACATTCTAGTACATGCACTCATAAGAGCATGTTTCATTTTTTAAAACTCCCTTTCCAAAAGTAATTGATGTGTATGCATGACGTCTATTAACTATGCATATAAATTGTATGCAAGCATAGTTGCATGATTTCAAAGGTAAATGCACTTATTGGGAACTCAAGTAAGTATAAAAACGCCTAAGAAGGACTTCAACAATGGATGAGATGGGATGGCCCAAGCCTACACCATTACCTCGGACGTACTCAAGTGGATCAAGGGATGGACAAAACATAACTTCGAGATAAGTATCAATGTTTTTTCTCTTTTCCTTGCAAACCATAGAACATGCAATGCATGTCATTATATACATGAATTTAGAATTGGATGCATAAGTACATGTGGCCTACTTTGTTTTGTCACATAGAAAACAATTCATGGAATCGATTCATAGTATTCATCAAATTTATAAATATGGTTTTGGAAAAGAAAGATTAGTTATGTTTGACCATAGTTATGGTTAGAAGGAATACACCTAGGGTTAAGATGGAGATTCAATTTAATTAAATTTAAGGTTAGTTACAATTTCCATAATAGGAATAATGGTAGTGGAGCCAATTGGCCATATTAAAACTACCATTCACTTCCTATATAATTTGACAAATATAAGCATAGAAAAAGACCTTAAACGTAAAATCCCTCTTGTGCAATTATTCCATAAAACCAATGGCATGCCTCATCACCAAGGCCATGGACTTAAGTGAAAGGTCAAAATTTTCTTTTCTTCAACCATAAGATAATAGTGGTAACTTAAAGTGCTTACTCCAATCTCTAAGGAAGAGAACATATGGCATTAAACAATTTATGTAGTGTTGGAAGATGAAAGTATAAATTCTTCCTATCAATTAAGTTCTCTATTTGAGAGAACTAAAGAACTATTCAGAGCTTTATATTATTCTTCCAAGCCAATAGATGGCCGGAAGAGAAGATAAAACTCAATGGTTGTAACAAACCCTAAATATCATTTTCTAATGTCCTAAAAGTAAAGGACTATTCAAAATGGTAAATGGCGTTACCATCTACTTCAGTTTAAATATTTTATTCTTTGTTTAGATTACTTATTATGTCAAAAGTAATATTTAGTTGAGACATAAGCTAGCTCTATTATTATAAGAATATTTATTCAAGACACAATTGAATAAAAGAATAATTGAAAAGTTAATCTTTAAAATTAAGTCTTTTCAAGTTGTAGTTACAATTGAGACTTGCTAAGTTAAAATTTCATTGTGACATGAGCGCCAGACATGCCCTACAATGGAAAACACTTATAATTCTAAGCAGTAATAGACCTCGTTTGATTAGATTAAATCAAGGTTTGATCCCAAGGTTAGAGCTAATTTTACCCTCACTACAATGGAAGTGTAAGAGAGATACTATGGGATGTCTAGGTTGGCACTATCATTGAAGTGGATTGAGTGGTATGGGACACCTAATTTATGGGTAATCCAAACTTGAACTTTGGGACATTTTTTCAACAAGCTTGGATGAGGGAAAGTAAAAACCTTTGAATAGTTCTTCTAATAGATGGAAACAATAAAACACTAAAAAAAACTCTTTCAATTCTAAAAGAGCAATAGAAAGAGCACAATTTTCAATAAACCCTCAAGCAGTTTTCGAGGATGAAAACTCTTAAGGAGGGGATAAGGTCCCCAAGAACTTGTACTTTATGCTTCAAAAAGATCAAATAAGGTATTGCAAGATAAAAGATATGCAAGGAATAGAAAAATTTGAAGTAGTTCCCCGTATTCAAGTGCTTCACACTTTTTTCATTACATCTTCCAACCTAGATGAAGTTCTCAAAGGACTACGATTTCTCTAAGAACCCTGACATAAGAGAAGACTATTCATTAACCATAAGGATTGCAGAAATCCTAAGTGGGTTAGGAAAAGAGCTTGGAAGAACTACATAATATATCCTAAAGTATCTTGATGCTTCATGGGATATCACAACATAAGTTGTGGATTCCAATAGTGTAGAAATAAGAGAAATGGTTTTTTTTTATGAAGCATAAAAGTCAAATACCCAAATACAACCCATGGGTAAAACATTGAACTTGAAAAAAGAAAAAAGGATCTAATGGAGAAAGACCTAGACTTATCTCTTATTTGGATAGAGAAGAGAAGAAATCCAAAGGGCCCAAGTAGGGCAAATATCAAGTCAAACTTTAAGTTTTATTATATTAATTACACCACTTTAAATGGTTAACCAATATTTTAAAAATTAAGTAAGATTACTTGTGGTGTATCTAAAAGCTTTAGCCCTTGCTCTCATAATTTGTTACCATAGTTTGCAATAGATAGAGAGCATCAAAACGTACAGAGAAGGTGAGAAAGTATAGAGACATAGTTATGTGTATTGGATGAAGAACCCACTGATATGGGATGGTGGTTATTTTTGCGTGTGTAGAAGTTTGATATACACACAAGAGGCACACACAAAGAACACAAACGTAGCAAGACACACGAAGAAGATGGATGGTTGGATTTTCTCTCTCTATTGATGATGTTCACAACTGAAGTAAGAGTTGAATAATATCCCTAAGTACAAAGTACCACCACATATGAGTGTATCAAGTATGTGGTAACATGGGAAAAAAACCTATAGCTAGCACTGGAGTAAAAGGTGCCCATGTGTACGGAAAATGTTCACATCAAAGCTACTCGAGGAACACATAAGTGTAACAAACCCCCCCCCCCCCCCCGAACAAATGATGTGAACACATATAGGGAGTGAAAAATCAGCCCCCACAAGGTAATAATCCTAAAGCTTTGTGAAAAGCTTCAAACTTTTCCCATGGAAGAGCTTTGGTGAATATGTCTGCCACATTATCTTGCGTAGGCATGTATACCAAATCAATATCTCTGGCATGAAGGCGCTCTCTCACATAGTGATAATGCACCTCAATATGTTTGGTCAATGCATGAAACATTGGGTTTTTTGCAATAGCCAATGCACTTTGACTATCAATGAGAATATGCATAGTAACATCAATCTCCATGCAAAGATCTATCAATAGGCATCTCAACCATATACACTCCACTGTAGCTATGAAAATTGCCTTGTACTCAGCTTCACAACTTGATGTCACCATTCTAGGTTGCTTCTTACTCAACCAAGATATGCATGAGTCTCCAAGGAAAAAAACAATTACCACTATTAGACACGTGAGTATCATAACAACCAACCCAATCACTATATGTAAAAGCTTCAAGCATCGCTAAATATCTCTTCTATAAAAGAGACCTAAACTCAAAGTGCCTTTGAGATATCCAAACGTATCACCACTTCCGAATGCTTACTGCCAAGGCTATGCATGAATCAACTCAAGTGAGAAACTGCATACTTTATATCCGGCCTTGTGTTGCATGCATATATAATACATCCCACAACTTGTTGATAAAGAGAAGTGTTAAATACAACATTCGAATCCTCAACTGAGAACCTAACTCTTGTCTCGACTGATGTGGAAATTGGCTTTCAATCCTCAAAGTCAAAACATTGAAGTAGTTTTTCAACATACTTTGCTTGATGCATAACAATCCCCCCTCAACAGATACAAACTAGATGCCAAGATAGTAGCTCAAAAGAACAAGTGACATCAAAAGTATGCTACAAATCAACCATAAGAATGTCAAATTTTTTGCATCACATGACCCATTCAAGAGTATGTCATCGACATAAAGAACAAGCACTATAAGATCAGCCCCATCTTTGTGTACATAGAGTGTGCTTTCAATTGGACTACATGTGAAGCCAAGAGCAATCAAGTGCTTATGGATTTTGTCATATCATGCACATGGAGGTTTCTTGAGACCATACAAGGATTTATGCAAGTGAAAAACCATATGCTCTTGCCCTTTCATGGAAAATTCAAGAGGTTGCTTCACATAAACCTCTTCTTGCAAATCACCGTTCAAGAAAGCTATTTTTATGTCCAGCTGATGTACTTTCCAACCTCGATGGGAAACCAATGCAACCATGGTACAAATGGTAGTCATGTGTGAAGTAGGTGCAAAAGTTTCCTCATAGTCAATGCCATATTGTTACACATATCCTTCGACAACCAATCTAGCATTGTAGCAATCAATGCTACCATCTCACTTTCTCTTAATCTATAAACCCACTTTGTATCGATGGCATTTTTCCTTTTGGCAATTCACAAAACTCCCAAGTACCATTCCTATGTATGGAACCCATTTTTTATTACATAGCACTCATCCAATGTGGATCATCACATGCATCTTCAAAAGTAAGTGGCTCTTCATTACATGCTATTGCAATAGGAGAATAATCCATAAAATTACTTGATGCATTGCGAGAGCTTGATCTTGTTCTACCAAGTAAAGGTGCACTCGATTTGCTATCCTGCAAAGTCTATTTCAGCCACTTTGGCATACTTTGTGCACTTGTGATAGACATGTTTCCCTTATGTAATACATCTTCAACATGTATATCATGCATGGGCTGAATTTCATGCTCATTTTCAACCATATTTTGATGCAAATGTTCAACAATATGTGGCTAGAAATTTCCAGGAGTTCTGATATTTTTTGGTTGAAAATTTTCAATCATGTTTGGCTAGAAATTCTCTGCATTTTCAGCTCTATTTTGCAGAAAATTTTCAGCCCTTTGAGCATCAGTTGGCTAATCTACATGGTCATAGTCAAGCGCATCACTTTGGAACAAAAGCATGAGTGTATCGAGCACATCTTGTGAGCTAACTATTGGTTGTTTTTTTGCATTCAAGTAGAGGGAAAACTGAATTTTTAGCAAATACCACATCTCAACTCATAATAATTGTGTTCGTCAATGGATGGTACAAATGATATCCCTTACTTTCAACACTATAATCAACAAATATACCAAACAACCAAACACATGCATATGACTAACCATAGGTTTACGTCCATTCCAAACCTCATAAGGAGTGATGACTCTCAATGCTTTTCTAGCGTAGCAATTCAACACGTAGTTTGCACACATGAACGCTTCCATCCAAAACTTAATCTGTAAGGTGCTTTCCTTTAACCATACATCATCCCATTTCAAGGAATGTTTTATTTTTATGCTCGATAACACCAATTTTTTTTAAGGTGTATATGACACCATAGATTGGTGTGAAATACCTCTTTCACGAAGAAAAGCATTAAACTCATGTGACCATGTATTCACCACCATGATCGGTGTGTAGAGTCAAAAGCTTGTTTGAAGGAAATTTTTTGGCCATAGCTAAAAATGCTTTAAAGCAAGAAAATACATCATTATTTTCTTTCATAGGATACACCCATGTATGGCAAGTAGCATCAACAATTAAGGTAACAAGATTTACATGCTTCCCAAAAGATGGAGTCTTGATGGGACCACATACACCACTATGAACAAGCTTCAATTTTCTTGTAGTGTGTGTATGAATATCTTTTAGAAAAGAAGCATGATGCATTTTTCCAAGAATGCAACCTTCACATGCATGCTTTTCAATGGACTCAAGCGTTGGTAAACTAATAACCATGTCCTTCTTTTGCAAGTAAAGCAAACTATTGAAGTTCAAGTGACCAAAACAAGCATGCCAAAGCTCCATTTCATCTGTAAAAGAAGTATGAGCGAGCAAGGCATTTGAAGCAGCCCTCTTGTATGTATCCAAGCAATACAAACCATTACATAATGTACCAGACATCACGATAATATCACCATTGCTAAAATCATGAACCGTAAACTTATCATCAACAAAGTGTACATGAAGTCCAACTTTGGCAACCAACGGAACTGAAATTAAGTTCTTCTTGATACAAGGTACATACAATGCATTTTCCAAAAGAATCACACCTCCATTTGGAGCCATAAGCTCAATTTCTCCTACTCCAATGATAGGATGAGAGGCATTGTTTGCACACACCATATGTCCTCCCTTGGGTGTATCTTTTAAAGATGCAAAAAACCTTTTGCATGAAGTTATGTGCTTTGAAGCATCACTATCAAAGAACAAATACAAATCAGCCTCACTCACAACCATACATTTAGAATGCAAAGAAGAATCATAATGAGATGTAACAACACATGCCCAAAAATCTTGAGCCATGTTAGTTTCATCATTCTTTGCATTTGCTGAGTTTTTAGCAATAGACATACAAGTTTCTTTCTTCTTTTAATTGCACTTAGCAAGCTTTCTACACTCATCACTACGATCACCAACCTTTTGATAATATTTGCATCTCTTTTTCTTTTGCAAATCAACAACATTAGAGGAATGAGTGGAAGAGGAAGGTTGAGGCTTTTGTTTTGATGAATCTGAAGCTGAATCATACTTGCTTTTACCCTTTTGTGAGATGGAAAGTGCTTGTGTTCCCTCAATCAAACCACTCTTATTCACTCTAGATTGCTCTTCTTGCCAAAGAAGACACATAACCTCATCAAATACATACATATTGGGGTTCACTTTTGCAACCAAATGGAGTGTAGTGGCAAAGCTTTGAAAGATTATGGTAATCCTTAAACAAAGTAGAGATGAGTGATGCATCTAGAACAAACTCATCTATGTTTGACAATTGCTCTTTCAAATCCTTGATGCATGTCACATACACATCCATAGAATTATTTTCATCCATACATACATCCTCAAGTTGCTTCCTCAAGTATGCAACTTGTGCTTCATTACACATGACATACAAAGAAGCAAGAGTGTCCCATGCATGTCTTGATGTAGACCATGACCGAATGCATGGAACTATATGAGACTTCACAAAAAGTGCAATCAATCCATCAGCTTGAGCATCTTTTCCACAAGAAACTGTGATTCTTCAATCTACATCTGCCACTATGTTCCAAAGTCTTTTTGTAACAAGAACATGCTTCATCATGTAAAACCACATTGGATAGTTGGTCCCATCAAGCTTATCTTCAGCTTGAAGCATGCCAAACAAGTCATTGTTGACCACCATTTCACTAAAGAAGAAGAATGTGATAGAATCTTTACTTCAACAAAAGGTGAAATGAATGTTGAAATTTCAGCTCACAAACCATCACTGTGATGGGAATTTCGACTGCACAAATGGATTTAAAATGGGGTTAAAACTCTAGTGCAACTGGTGGAAGTGTTTCTTGGCTACTAAAATTCATTGTTCTATTCTCTGAACTCGATTTGCATTGTTAAAAGTGCACAAGTACTATGACTTGAAAAATCAAAACTTGAGAAGGAGTTGAAAATGATATGATACCACTGTTGGGTGTGTAGAAGTGTGAGCAATAAAAAATAAGCACACAAGGAGCACAAACGCATCAAGACACACGGAGAAGATGGATGGCTGGAACAACTCTCTCTGTTGATGATGTTCAGAACTAAAGTAAGAGCTGAATAATATCCCTAAGTACAAAGTACCACCACATATGAGTGTATCAAGTATGTGGTAACATGCGAAAAAAACCGCTAGCTAGCACTATATTAGAAAGTGCCCATGTATAGTGAAAAGGTTCACATCAAAGCTACTTGAGGAACACATAAGTATAACAATTACTAAATCCCGTTGAGGACTTTTTCTTGATGGAAAAAAGAAAAAAGGACTCATGATCCAATGGAATACCTCATCATGCATGTGTTTTTACATGGAACATGCTTATTTTTGTTCAATGATGGAACATGTGACTAGCCATCCATGTTTATTATATTTTATCAACTGAGGTGAATTGCTTTTTCAACTGAGGGGCATGTTAAATTATGCAATGTGTTGAACAAGGAATTGTTGGAGTGTTAATTTATTAATTTACTAATGTGTTTTGGTGTTTTTGATATAGCAACTAAAGGTTCATGAGGGCGTGAAAGGACATGGACATTTTGAAGATGTCTAGAGATCAATAATTGGATTTATTTATATTTTATATAATTTATAAATAAACCCACATAGAGGGTTCTATTTTTAGAAATATTTAGTAAAAGTAGTGGTTAGGATTAGGATCATTGTAGACTGTGATTTATGTTAATAAAAGCAAAGGCTCGCCACAACAGATAGCAACTTTTACTTTATGCATGCTTTTCCAAGCCGGCTCATTGTAACCGATATTTTTGACATAATGAAAAATCCTATAAACACATGCACTCTTCCCGTATATGCCCACATGTGGTTTCACCCTTACATTCTGATCACAAAGGATCTTCCACCCTACCCATCAACACCACCATTGTTATTTCCTCTCCCTCCCCATCCTATCATTCATCACTCGCTTCTACTACACCTTCTCTGCTTGTATCTGCATCCCTTATTACTGACCCTCTCATTGCTCCATCTTCTCTAGGTTCTATTGACCTTGTTATTCCTCCATTTTCTTTGATCCTTGTTGAACATGTCAACCGTCCATCTTCCCCGATGCTAGAATCGCAACCCACTATTGCACAGACTCACCCTTCCCCAACTCTTTCTGCTCCTCCCACCTTTGCTCAATTGTCATGCATCCAATCTACTCCCCAATACCTGATCAACCTTCTTCTTCTTGCCAACCATCTCCGATGCATTCCTCCACTTTGACCCAACCTTCATCCTTGTGTGCTCATTATTATCTGGATTTTTTTCTCCCATCCTTGACCTGACAAATGCTTTTGGCAATTTGGTCTCAACACTTTCTTTTCTTGGATTCACTTCTCCTCCACAAACCCTTCCTCTAGCACGCCTATGATCAAGTCATATGTGAGATGACTTGGTGGGTCAATTATGCCAAAACCCTCACCTCTATAATCGTTCTTCTCTCGGTCAAGAATGCACTGCAGGAATGACAACTCCATTCCTCCACCACCACTCTCCAAGATGTCCTGTTGAGAGTTCCATGCTCCACCCTTTTGTCCCAATTCACTTTTATTCTCATGCAAGCTCATTTATCCCACATGCAAGGGCATTCTCCCAAACTCCATATAAGCAAGACCTCCCTTCATTCCACACGCTCATTCACTCAACCTCTTGGCAAGAGTGCCCAATCTCTCTTCATGGAGTCTCCATGCTCATAGAGCATTCTTTTTAAGTTCATTTCTATTTATTTGTTTCATCATGCTTTCTTATCTTTTGTTCCTTCCTCCATAGTTTGTTAGATGTGTGTATGAGAAGTAGAGTAGGAAAATTACTTTTTCATTTCAACATGATATCAGAGTATAGGTATTGTTTTGATAGCATTTTGTTTTGATTTTTGTTTTCATTATCTGCATTAGCATGTATTTCTTTGTTAATCCCTCCCTCCCTCCCCTATTTCTTTAATAAGAGTGCTTCTAAGCACTATTCCATCATTTCTCTTATTTAATAAATCATTCTAAGGGGTTTCTGGATTTGTATTGTTGTTTTGAGCTTATGAACAACCATTTAAGCAGTTAGCATCCTTGCATTCTTTTCTCCCCTTTTGGTGCTATTTACATTTTTGCCTCGGTCCACATGCAATGCTGATGAAAACTTCATCTGATCCAAGCACATCCCACACCTTGTTGCCAATGTGCTTTGTGCTTTTGCACAACTGTTGGGCAACAAGTAGAACTAATTCAACTCAGAGAGAGCATCAGAGTGAGGCTCTTGAATTTTTCTCTTGTTATGCATAAAAAATGAAGAGGTTAGGCTTGAGGTGGGCTGCTTCATATGCATGCACAAGCTATTGAATGTAGACCAAAGGGATTTCCCACATGCTATAGACAAAAGGCATGCACTATTGGGATCTTTGAGGCATTTTCATAGTGATAGGGACAACAATAAGTGGGTTGAGTATAACATCTACTCTCTGTATATTCATTATGCAGAGTAAGAACACAAACTATTGAAGATTTATGCAAGAGTGCAACTCTCTTTTTCTTGTCTGAGCCCATGAAGAGAGCTTGAAGAAGCATAAAGCCCCTATGATCATTGTTACATGTGCATCACAAAAATGATCATGGACATCATTGGAGATGAATTTGTGAGACAGCTTTTATTGTGCACCTCCAGAAAGAAGATGGAGTCTATCTTCAACCATGCACGAAAAATTCACGAGAGCTCATGATGTGGTTCATTTCTATGGAGATGTTGGTGTACACATAGTGGTTGCATATCCTGAAAGAAGCATTTTCCATCAGCTATGAGAGAGAGAAACCTTATTTATAGAAGAAAGTAGGGCATTACATAATCTCACAAGTATGAGAGAAAGTTATTCTACACAGGCAAAGAGATAGGGGGACGCTCTATTCCAGCTCAGCCCGTAGGGAAGAATATCCTGGAGCTCGAAAAATTCTCATAAATGATCTTATTGTGGGAATGACATCAGCGTTGGTGACAATCTGCTATGTCAGAGAGGAGTCCAAATCATTGCTCTCATTCAACCAATTATAGGATAGAAGGCGGATGTGTTGAAAAAGTGAAGCAGATATAATTCCATTTGCACCAAATCTATAGCAACCAACAGTATCGAATATTTCTTCAACACCTTAAGCTAAGCTTGCTAGATGTCATATCCAAAAAGAGTCAACGGCTCGAAGAATTGAATGGTTATGCAAATGGGCAGGTAACTAAACATCAAGTGAGCAAGGCTGGAAGCATTGCATGTACCTCAATTTGTATGTGCTATGAATTTAGAAGCGGAGATGTATGTATGCTTCTTTCAAATCTATGCACCTATATCTAAGTCTGACATAGTTTGTAATTTTGGGGGTGCAACTCGTAGAGTTCTCCAATTCATTTCATTACATCACAAACAAAGGCTTCATGTAAAGGGGATTAGACACTACTCTGATGGAGAGTAAGACCTCCCCTATAGTTTTCATAAACAAGTGAAGTGCATATGGCCCCTTGTAATGGATTAGACAACACCATGCATAGACAAGGTAGGACCTTCTCGATTCCATCTTAAAGATGAGTTACCCATACTAAATCCAGACAATACAAGGCATCTACAACATGAAGCATACAAGGTCAAGACTACATCAAAAAAATGAAGACGAAGAGGAGCTTGAAGGATCCCAATAATGGATCACAAGGAAAACTACATCAACAACAAGGCAAAAAGAGTCTGCAAGAAGAATATGCAAATGGATTCAAAAGACACTACCTACCCCATGATGTAAACCCTTTATATGTCTAGGGATCCCATATATCCTTAGATCTCCACAAAATCACTTGGATCCTAAATGTCCAAGTCTATGTCTTGGGATCTTATATGTCCCAAGATCCCTAGGATGCCATATGTCCCACACACCATGGATCCCATATGTCCATGGAACTAAAAACCAAGGGATGCCATATGTCACACACATGGATGCCACATGTCCATGAAAACCAAGGGATTCAATATGTCCCAAACTTGGATCCCATATGTCCAAGTTATGGCTAAGGATCCCATATGTCCTTAGATTTAAAAATCCAATGGACTAAGTGATCCCATATTTCACTAGTCCCCCACATTAAAAACAATAGGGTCATCACATGGAGAGGGGGTGTTGAGAGTTCCATGCTCCACCATTTTGTCCCAATTCACTTTTATTCTCATGCAAGCTCATTTATCCCACATGGAAGGGCATTCTTCCAAACTCCATATAAGCAAGGCCTCCCTTCACTCCACACAAGCTCATTCACTCAAACTCTTGGCAAGAGTGCCTACTTTCTCCTCATGGAGTCTCCATGCTCATTCTTTGTAAGTTCATTTCTATTTATTTAGTTCATCATGTTTTCTTATCTTTTGTTCCTTCCTCCATAGTTTTTTAGATGTGTGTATCTGAGTAGAGTAGGAGTAATGCTTTTTCATTTCAACATGTCCATGTTGTTGCTAAACATCATAATGTTGTACCACACATTTCAAAGAATTTTTTGAGCAAGCTATGTGAGAACAAGATGTTGTAGCTTCCCAATCCCGCAACCTAGTGGAAGCCAACAATAAATATAAATCTACCATCAAAGAACTTATTAAAAAGAATGAATGCCTTGAATGTTATCCAGAAGAAACTCGCTATGATCTACAACAAGCACAAGACCAGATCGAGCAATTACTGTCTAGCAAAGATGAGCTAATCATAGAAGTTAAGAAGCTTAAAGATGAACTACAATAGGCTCGCACTAAGCACCATGTAGTTGAGTCGGCATTGATTGAAGCTCACCACTAAGCCTAGCAAGCCAAGTGTATTACTCATGTAGTATTAAAACAAAACTTTTATTTATACGAAGACCTCCAAAAGGGTTGTTCTTTTTGTTACCACCACAGCTGGTAAGTCCTTTGAAGTGAATCTAAGAATGGATTTCAAACTACCATCCAATCTGAATTATCTAATTCTAGAGAACAAGACAATACGAATATAGTTCCAACTATTGATCAATGGTACAATATTTTTGGGTTCAGGTCCTCCATTTTTGGCACTCAAGTTCAAGCATAAGGCATGGAAATGCATCATAGAAGTGGACACACAAGAAGAGGGAGCATGTAGGGAGCTCCAAGAAGTATCTGTCAAATTTTTAGAAGAAACCTTATAAAAATAGTGATTTTGATCACTAAAAACCATTGTAAATATCGTTTCACATTCTTTCAACTCCATTTTCTTCAAGCCAAGGAGTCCTCAAGCTTGAGGATATTAGAAGTATCTATGTACCAATTTTCATGATTTTTATACTCCGTTTGAGTCCTCAAATAAGCCTTGGAACCTAATTTTTAACTAGGCCAGACACTAGGTCTAGACAGGGCCAAACCTAGTGAAAAACTATAAAAAGAGATAAAAAGCTCATTTTTGAGGTTAACAAGTTAGAGAAAGAGCTTCTTGAAGATTGTAATCAAGTTATTAAGGATCAAAGCTTCCATTGTTCCTATCTTTGCTATCTTGCCTTGTGTGTGTGTGTGGATGCATGTATGTGCTTCTCACTCACATTTGCTCACCACAATTGCTCATGATCTTCATATCCTCCTCACATCTTCATGGATCGACAAGTAAAGGAGGTGCTGCTCATGCTTGGGCTACACCAAATTTTGGCACCGTTGTTGGGAACATTGCTCGAGGACGAGAGTTGTGATGGTAAGATCATAGATTTGCGATGTTGGAAGGTAAAAAAGAGCCACTTTTATTAATTTTATGATTTTAATTTCTCTACCTTCATCATCATCTTTTCCCATCTTCATCTTCACAGAAAGTTTTTGGTTTTTTATTGTATATTCTCTATTTTCATCTCATTTCTCATTCATGGTTATGCGAGAGAGAGTAGGTGACAAAGTGTTCGAGTGTGCAAGTTTCTATGATTTCTGTGACCTCCACACAACACACAGACATCGGAAAGCTCAATTTCAAAGTTCCTGCCAAAACTCTCAAAAAATCATGATTTTTTGAAAAAATCACAACTTTGTGAAAAAATCATTTTTATTAGCATCGCAATCGCCTTAGTATTGGAAGTCCCCGCCTAAAATCAGTCACACAATTGTGATTTTCTGGTTTTCTTAGCATTGCAATTGTCTCACAGCATCGCGCTTGTCAGGCTCTCACAAAATCATGATTCTTTGGTTCTCTTAGCATCATGATTGCCTCACAACATCGCAATTGTCGGGCTCTCACAAAATTGCAATTCTCTGGTTGTCTCAACATCGCAGTTGTCTCAACATCGCAGTTGTCTCACATCATCACAATTGTCGGGCTCTCACAAAATCATAATTCTTTGGTTGTTCAGCATCACGATTGTCTGACTTTCACAAAATCATGATTCTTTGATTGTTCAACATCGCAATTGTCTGGCTTTAACAAAATCATGATTCTCTGGTTCGTCAATATCACGATTGTTCCACAACATCACAATTGTTTGGCTTTCACAAAATCATGATTCGCTAGTTATTCATCATCTTGATTGTCTCACAACATCCCGATTATCTAGCTTTCACAAAATTGCAATTATCTGGTTGTTCAACATCATTATTGTCTCACAACATAGTGATTGTCTGGCTTTCACAAAATCGTGATTCTTTGTTTGTCTCAAGATCGCAATTTTCTCTTAGACAATTGTGATATTTTCACACAATAACTTTCGCATTCAAAATTGGGAAGCCAAGGAAGCTCTAGAGGATTTTTTTTAGCAATACAAGGGGGGAAATGGGTCTTTAAAAAATGACTAAATGAAAACTATCTGTCAAATAAATTAAAGTTAAATCTTGATCTAAACTTGGGACTTTTATAGGTCCAGTGAGAGCCATTCAACGGTGTCTAGAACAAGGTAAAGTGCAGAAGAAAGCAAGTTTTGGGGAGCATGCTTACTGGACATGAGAGCGCTTTTCAAAGCACTAGACTCGAGGTTGGAAGAACTCTCAACCCCCTTAGTCAATTTCTAGTACAAATTATTTGTTTCCAATACACACAAGGTTATAAAGTTTTGCCATTGATCTAATATCTTTTTTAATTTCTGTCCCTTTGAGTTTTGTTGAGAGCTTGAGGCCGCTTGAAGCACCCCGTGTGCGCCATATTATGGGGGTTGACCTGATCCACCAATCGTTCCCTTTTGCACCTACAACACCCATTCTCAAAGTGGGGTATAGACTTTGTAGGTCCTATTAACCCCCCAACTAGAAACTCCCATGCAGAGTACATTATTGTAGCCATACATTACCTTACAAAGTGGGTAGAAGTCAAAGCCACAACATAGAATGATGCTCAAACAATGGCTAAGTTCTTATTCGAAAACATGTTCACTAGATACAGGTTACCAATAGAGTTAGTAAAAGATAGAGGTACACACTTCTTGAATGAAGTCATTGAAAACATTCTCCAAGAATTCTTGGTGATACATAAGAAGTTTGCCCCCTATCATCGACAGGCTAACAGACAAGCCAAGAGCACAAATAAGATCCTATGTAATGTATTGACAAAGTTGGTGAATAATAAATGCTCTTATTGGGATAAAAAACTTCATCATGTTGTTTGGGCTTACCGAGTTCCCTACAAAATGGTACTCAATTCCACCCCGTTTCAGATGGTCTTCAGACATAATGTTGTGTTACCATTAGACTTCCAGATCTTGAATTTAAAAGTAGTACAAAAGCATGAGTGGAATGGACACGAGTTGTCCGCCAGGATATTTGATCTAGAACTCTTAGGTGAGACTAGGCTACCAGCACCATTAGGCATCTATGCTACAAATAAAAGACAAAAGGCATACTTTGATGCACACATCAAGGATAAAGGATTGAACGAGAGAGACCTAGTGTTGGTTTATACACTAAAATAGCATGCCCGCAAATTGGCAAAATAAGGATATGGACACATGGTCATTAATAGAATTTCCACTAGTGGTGCGGTTCAATTAGCCACTCTAGAAGGTGACATCTTGCCAAGCTATATTAGTGGATATCGCGTCAAGTTATATGAAGAACCTCTTATAGAGGATATGCGAATGAAACGCAACACTACTAAGAAGCAAAAAGAAGAAGAGTTAAGGATTAGAGAAGAAGCACAAGTAGAGGGTAGAGAGCACATTAGGCAAAATAAGTTAAAGAGACAAGGCCTAGATGTCAATCCCAATGCCCCAAGATATCACATGGCTATGTGCACAAAAAAGAGTACACATCCTAAAAGAGTACACATGACGACCATTCATCAGGGTTGAGCTAGGGCACGATGCTACAAATAAGACGATCAAAGCTCTGATCGATTGGGGAGCTACCACTAGTGCAATTAGGTACTCATGTTGTAAAGGATTGGGCATGGAAATTAAGCCATTAGAAGCTTATTTAGTGGGCTTAGGAGGCATGGAAACCGCTTGTATCGATGAGTTGGACATTCCTATCCTCTTAAAAGATGCCTTGTTGACAGTAAAGTTGCTATTTTGCCATGATGAGGACATCACAGAACATATGATATTACAGGATTGGTCGTACGATCTCGCAATTGACTTAAACATGTGGTAGGGATCGGTTCAGTTTTGGGTAAACAAGCAATGCCTAATAGTTGAATTGGAAGGCAGGCACTATAGAGTTGAGTATGCATCATTCCTCACCTGTTGATGGGTAGGTCATGCAAGTGTTGGAAACCCCTTCTCTTCCAAAAGTATCAACATCACAGTTGGAACAATCAATTTTACAGAGTAGAGGAGGAAAACCACAACCAGATGGCAAGAAGGAGACCACCTTGGTGACAAAAGCTACTACACCACCACACTCCTCATGTAGAAGGACAAAATCTGAGCCAAGTTTCAAGTCTAAACAAATATGGGTGATGAAAGGCAAGCAGCCACCACCTTTGCCCCAACAATTCCCATTCAGGAAAGCCAACCATGCCAAAAGAAGAACGAAGCCACTAGGACAAGCTCAACCATAAGGTATCTGACAAATTTGGGTGCCTAGGGAATTAGCTCCAGCTCAACAAGGGCGATTACATATGTGGACACTCAAGGAACTCTTACATACACAAAACCCTATGCTCTCCCTCACGAGAAAATTCTCAACAAAGAAGCCAAGGATAGCCAAGGGTCAGAACCAAGCATAGAGATCAAAAGAAGATCAACTCACCTATTCGGCAATACTAAGAAGACAA
The DNA here is from genome assembly GCA_020310875.1 of Ceratopteris richardii. Classification (NCBI taxonomy): domain Eukaryota; kingdom Viridiplantae; phylum Streptophyta; class Polypodiopsida; order Polypodiales; family Pteridaceae; genus Ceratopteris; species Ceratopteris richardii. The sequence goes on along the minus strand of CM035408.1, from coordinate 150,222,882 downwards.
TCAACAAGGGTATCAGCTTGGAAGCCAAAAGCACCAATATCCCCCACACAACCAAAGAGCCAAACACAAGGGATACAAAATTTAAGAAACCATCCAAAGATAAAGAAGCCAAAAGTGATTTGTATGCAACTGAACATTGTTCTAAAATGGATCCCTATAAGGAGGAATGATCAATTGTGATTCAACCATTGATTAATTGCATCATTTTGAGATCCAATGGATACCTCCAAACAGAGATTGCATCAACATCTACATGTAACATTGGAAGCCTTGACGTGCGAGAAAGCCTCGACATGCGAGAAGCATGTGCCCTTGGCATGACCCCCATCTTTTGCACCATTCAGGTCATGCATTTCCATAGTATGCATTAATATAGGGCCACATTACAAGGCTTCTCATAGACACAATAGAGAATTCCATGCACATGAGACACATTTGATAGACGTAATCTATTTTATTGATACTAACCTCTTTCTTCTTGTTTCATGACACTATTCCTTAAAAAAATGGAAGAAGAAAAAGAAAAGGGACAGGACCATATGCTTGAAGAATCTCATGAGTGAACCATCAACAAGGACATTCATCAACAATAGAAGACAAACCAATCATGTCAATCACCATGATGGGAGCACAACATGAAGAGATGAACATCGATCGACCTTTCAACATGGTAAGAATCCCTTACTTTGGCAACACTATAACAATGATATATTAGGAAACCTCTTCATCAGCATACCCTTGAGCACTTAGCTCAAGATCCAATTTTTTGCACCATGCTTCTTACAATGCATTCCCCAAGTAATTATGCATAGGGCCACATTACAAGGCCATGCACAAGGCACATATTTTTTTCAACCCATGCACTAACACACTTACCCATCATTCATTATGGGTTACAAGTACTTGGCATGAAGATTGTGAAACCCATGTTTGAAAGATCCAGAGGACATCAAGGTTACAACATCAGCACCTATGAAGCAATGCATAGTCGACAACAGCTCAAAATCAACATTGATTACCTCTTTTGAGCAACTAGCAATTTTTGAAAGCTCTTAAATACACCATCATACTAGAAGCCAAGGAAGAAGTACATACAAAGGGACTAAAGCTGGTAAAGGCTAGTAGTCACAAAATGAAGAATAGGACAACCCACCCTGCTACATTTGAAAGACAAACTGCTCTTGTTGATACATGATGGACACTACCTCTCAAAGTAGTACATGGAGCACGCACTACAACAAGGGTCTATCAAGGACGATAGACTCGAGGGGGGGTGTTGGCACTCAAGGTCTAGCACAAGGCATGGGAATGTGTCAAAGAAGTGGACACACAAGAAGAGGGAGCATTTAGAGAGCTCCAAGAAGTATATGTCAAATTTTCAGAAGGAACCCCTATAAAAATTGTGATTTTGATCACTAAAAACCATTGTAAATATCATTTCACATTTTTGTAACTCCATTTTATTCAAGCAAAGGGGTTGTTGAGATTAGAACTAACTATGTACCAATTTTAATGACTTTTAGCCTTTGTTTGAGTCCTAAAATAAACCCTAGAACCTAATTTTTAACTAGGCCAAACACTAGGTCTAGACAGGGCCAAAGCTACTGAAAAACTATAAATAGAGCTAGAATGCTCATTTTTGTGGTTAGCAAGTTAGAGAAAGAGCTTGTTGAAGAGTGTAACCGAGTTATTGAGAATCAAAGCTTCCATTGTTCCTATCTTTGTTATCTTGCCTTGTGTGTGTACGTGCATGTATGTGATTGTCACTCACATTTTCCTATCACAATTGCTCATGATCTTCATATAGTCCTCATGTCTATGGATTGACAAGTAAAGGAGGTGTTGCTCACTCTTGGCTACATCCATGCATCCCAATGTTACGCCATCGGGATGTAAATATTACTTAAATTGTATTATCAAAAATATATAAAGCGATGCTACCCTTTCAAAGCAACCTTTCTAGATAATAGAATGAATCAACTCGATGACAAAACACACACAAAGCGTGAATTCACCCATGGTGTTTCAGACACAGAGTCCTTTTCTGCGCAATTATGTCTATAAATTATCCATTGTCTAAACCGGTAAGAGGTTAACATATGCACACCTATGGAGTGCATCTATACATGCATGATGGTACATGGATAGAAAATTAGTGGGGGGGGGGGGGGGGATCCAACACTTTGACCTTATTATGCAAAGGGGAAATTTTACTCCTTTCGTCTCTTAAGGGTTGTGCTTTTGAAAAGTTTGTTTTTTAACTATCACAATGATTCAATAAAAAATTTGCACAATTACCATCACCACGTGCAACAAAAAATAAGAGTAAGAGGCAAATCATGAATACACAACAACGAAATTGAACATAGTAATGATACTAACACAATGATAATATATAATTAACGGAATTACAAGTCCCTTTAGCTATAAGTCATTCATGTACAAAAGAATATACGTACAAATTATATTTTTCAAGCTACATCTATTAAGATAAGACGACATCTATTCATCTTACATTATACTAATGCTATAATCAAAATTACAAAATAGCGTGTTTTGTGGCCTAACATATTCATATTTGATATGAGATGCAAATATAATAAACCTAAACTTGTATGATTGCTCACGTCTTTTGCTAGAGAACTTTCAAATATCCTCTTCAAGATATTCTTTTCTTCAATTGTTCCTTTCTTAAAAAGAATCAATGGCATGCGCATTTTCCATCCCAAGCAAAATATACTAGTGAAAGCCGAATTAACTCATGAGAGGAAATCAACAATGACATGAGTAGAGCTTGGTCAGTGGACAACAACATAGTCAAATTCTTGGATTAGCAAGACCGAGCAAGCTAAACCGCCAATTAAATTCTATTGGTGAGCTAAATATGTAAGAGCAAAATTATCAACATGGAAGATAATTTCTGGCCTCATAATGTTGAAACTTCTTAATAGAGTAAATAAGTGCCAAGCACTCTCTTTCCATGATCAAATAGTTCTTCTAAGTAAGAGTAAGTCACTGACTAGCATCGTACACTAGCCGATACCATTTATTGGAGATTTGCATCAAGATGTTGCCAATGGCAACATCTACAGCATCCAAAAACACATGCATGTTTTGGTCCCAGTCTGACGCCTATAATAGTTGTGAAATCTATGGGCAAAGCATTGTCGATCAGAATTTTCCTAAGTTGTGTTTTGAAAATGGTTGCATATTCTTGCACTGATTTCTAAGGTTTTTGTTTGTTGTTCTTTAAAAAGTCAAAGATTTGGGTTGGCCTCTTTTTCTTACATCTTTAACTACTATGTATGTGTAGAAATGACTTATTTCAAATTATGTCAACCAACTAGCTACTTCACTCACCAAGGTACATTGGAATACTTGGGCCTTATATTGCCATCTTGGGAAAAGTGAACTGGTCTAGGGGGTCCATAATATCTGTAGAATCTAGATGATAATAGCTCTGCATGTGTTTCTAAAGTGTGTGTAGCAAAAGCTATCAATGGTTCAGAATACCACGTGTTGATTTCTTCTACGTCAGTTTGTGAATTCAAGCATCCAAATTTCTAGAAACAATGAAAAGGAAAACCATGGGTTATGTGGTGTTTGATAGTTGCTATCCATGTCAAAGTTTTTGCCAATAATTTCTGATGGATCACTATCTACCATAATCTGTTCTGATGGTGGTGTTGATGAAGTCATAGTGTCACCAATTAGCACTAAAAATGATTCTAGTGTAGTTACGGGCTGGTGGTTTCCTTCAAAGATGGGAATATGTGATGTTTTTGGTTATACCTTCTTTGTCTATGTCAATTTTGGGGCTCCTAACTGAATTTATATCATACATGATTGTGTAATCCGACTTATATCTTGGGTAAGTTTCTTTAGAATGCAACACGGCATGCGTCTTTAACCAATACTTCACCAAATTTGGTAACTAGTATCTCTACCAGTAGAGAATCTATGCTTTCATAATGGTAGTCCCCAACGAGATCACCAATGTTAACCTCTTACCGGTTTTTGCACTCTATACTCTTCAAGTTCAATAGTCTTTACACTACTCTTTTGCGTTGTACACTGGAGGTCAACTAGGGTTCGCTAGAGGGATTCCTAGTTATAAGACCCTTAACTTTTCCTATCTATGCGTAACTTAGGTTGTATCAGAAGTTAGCATACTTAGACAATCACCAAAAACAATATTCTTTAACAGTGATTCCAATAGACTTCCATCAACACCATAATCATAGAGTATTAACAAGTACATAGTTCAAGGATTATACTATTCATTAGACTATCCAATTTTTTAATTGCACATAGATAAAAAAAATGGACAATTTATAGATAGAATTATGCAAAACACGACTTCGTGCCCAAAGCACCATTGGTGAATTCACCTTTGGATGTGTTTCGTCACCGAGTCAATTCATTCTATTATGTGAAAAGATTGTTTTCAAGGGGTAGCATCCCATTACATTTTTTGGTAATACAACTTAAGTAATATTTACATCCTAGCATCCTAGCACATGTTACACATCTCTCCGCAGATTTCCCTAAAAACCTTAGGGTGCAAGTTGGAGTTAGACGTCTGCGGAAGCACTCGAACAGCACAAGGAAGAAGAAGAAGCTTGGAGCACAACACACACAATACTGAATGTATTACTAGAGAATGTACAAAGATAAGTAGCCCATTAGGGCAATAGGCGTATATACAAGCCGGGGGAAAAAAACCTCCTAAAGAGGGAAAAAAGTGCCCCGGCGATCCTAGTGTGTTCACACACATCACTACCTAAATATATCAACAAATCCCCCCTGGGAGTGATGCGGTGAACAAGGAGCTGGCACTCATGTATAAGGAAGTGCCAAACTATGTGAAAATCACTCCACAAAAGGAAGTAAGCCCAAAGCTTTGCGGAAAGCTTCAAACTTCTCCCTAGGCAGAGCCTTCGTGAAAAGGCCTGCTATGTTCTCCTGTGTGGGCACATATGCCAAGCTGATCTCCCCAGCAGAGAACCTCTCCTTGACATAGTGATAATGCACCTCAATGTGCTTAGTGCGATCATGGAACATAGGGTTCCTCGCAACTGTCAATGCGATGTGACTGTCAGTGAAGATGGTGGTGGCAGAAGACTGTCCAACACCCAAAGCAGCCATAAGGCATCTGAGCCACACACACTCAACAGTCGCTATGAAAGTTGCCCTATACTCAGCCTCACAACTGGAAGTGGCCACAGTAGGCTGCTTCTTGCTCAACCCAGATATACATGAGCTACCAAGCATGAAGCAAAAATCACTGGTGGACACACGAGTGTCATAGCAACGAGCCCAATCTGAGTCAGAAAAAGCATGCAAATCTGGCGGTAGTGATCCCCCCTTGGGATAAAACAACCCAAGTAGCCGAGTACCACTCAAGTAGCGAAAGATGCGCTTAACCACCTTCCAATGTGTGACTCTTGGGCAATGCATAAACCTCCTCATCTGTGAGACAACAAATTGAATATCTGGCCGAGTAATGCATAAGTAAATCAAGCATCCAACAGCCTGCTGATAGAGAATAGCATCAAATGCATCTCCAGCATCATGAAGACTCAATCGTAAACATGTCTCCATAGGAGTGGCAATAGGCTTATAGACTTCAAGGCCAAAACGCTGCAATAATGTGTCAATATATTTCGTTTGACACAAAGCCATTCCACCATCAACTTGCATAAACTGAATGCCCAAATAGTGATGCAAATGCCCCAAATCAGACATCTCAAATGAGGCATGCAAATCAGCCTTGAAATCAGCAATATGCTTCTCAATAGAACTAGTGAGCAGCATGTCATCAACATAGACAACAATTATCAGAAGCACATCATTAGCACGCTTAACATATAAGATGCTTTCAGTTGGACTATTCTCAAAACCGTGTGCAACCAAATAGGCATGTATCTTCTCATACCAAGCACGTGGTGCTTGCTTTAAACCATATAATGCCTTCTTTAACCTGCGCACCTGGTTTTCATGCCCTTTCTACACAAAGCCACGGGGTTGACATACACTTCTTCATGCAAGTCACCATTCATAAGTCCAACTGATGTACATTCCAACCCTGATGGGCTGGAAGTGCACAAATGCTGCGAACAGTAGTCATACGGCATGTAGGTGCAAAGGTCTTATCAAAATCAATGCCTCTTTCCAGCGCATAACCCTTTGCAACAAGCCTAGCCTTATACCTATCAACTATACCATCAGGTTTATGCTTCAGCTTGTATACCCACTTAGTGCCAATGGCCTTCTTGCCAGGAGGCAAGTCACATAAAGACCATGTACCATTTTTCATTATAGCATCATATTGAGATTGCATAGCAGCCATCCAATTTTCTGAATTATGTGCTTCATCAAAAGAAACAGGCTCATTCTCATCAGAGAGACTAGACGCAGCCATAGCATAGTAATATGATGCAAAGGAGGCACTATGAGAGCCTGAACGAGTACAATATGACAAAGGTGCATCTAATTTGCTATCACGCAAAGTCTACACCATCCATTTTGGCATAGTTTTTGCCTGCTCAATATCAGCTCTCTCATCAACAAGTGCATCATGTAAATCTGCATCAGAAATGGAATGATCTACATCATCATATGAAACCTGCAAAGGCTGAGAAGTTGCCTCATTAGGACCAGCACTAGATTATCCACCTGTAAAAAGAGGCATCAAAGTATCATACATGTCTTTGGAGCTAATAGATGTCTCCTTAGTACATGAAAGCAATGGCTAAATAGCATCTTCCACAAAGACAACATCACGGCTGACCAGAATGCGTTTAGTCTGTGGATGATATAGACGATAGCCTTTACTTTCAAAACTGTACCCAGCAAAAATTCATTTTACTGCCTTATCATCCAATTTTCTGCGATGTTGTTCAGGCACTAGTGCATATGCCAAACAACCAAAAACACGCAGATGAGCAACAGATGGCTTTCGGTCATGCCAAGCCTCATATAGAGTTATACACTATAGCGCTTTAGTGGGACACCTATTCAGTACATATGCTGCACACATGACAGCCTCAAGCTAGAAACTATGTGGTAAAGTCTGACTTTTGACCATGCACCTCGCCATCTCCATGAGTGACCTGTTCTTTCGTTCAGCAACTCCATTCTATTGAGGTGTATAAGGCACTGTACACTGGTGTTTTATCCCACATTCAGCCAGAAATGCATTAAAATCAGAAGACATATATTCCCCCCTCGATCAGAACGGAGGGTGCCCATTTTACATGCTGACAGATTTTCAGCCAAAACCAAAAACTGTTTAAAGCACATGAACACTTCGGACTTTGCTTTGAGTGGATATACCCAAGCATGCCTGGAAAAATCATCAATGAAAGTCACGAAGTAAAGGTAATTTCCAAAAGAGGGTGTCTGCATAGGACCACAGACATCACTATGTACAAGCTGCAATTTCTGTGTAGCCCGAACTAAACCATCATTTGGAAAGGAGGAACGCTGCATTTTGCCCAAAATACAGCCTTCACAAACATGTTTTTGAGGTGCCTCAAAAACAGAGGAGTGTCGACGGCGCCCTAGATGAAGCGATGACTTGCTCTGATACCAATTGTTGGAGTTATATGTCTGCGGAAGCACGCGAACAGCACAAGGAAGAAGAAGAAGTTTGGAGCACAATACACAATACTGAATGTATTACTAGAGAATGTACAAAGATAAGTAGCCCATTAGGGCAATAGGCGTATATACAAGCCGGGGAAAAAAACCTCCAAAAGAGGGAAAAAAGTGCCCCGGCGGTCCTAGTGTGTTCACACACATCACTACCTAAATATATCAACATTGATGTGTGTGTTCACACTTAGGATTGTCAAACACTTTCTTCCCTTTCTCTTTCTCTATTCGTATATACCCAAAAGGACTACTTATTCCACACTCAATAAATCCACTTTATGTATTCCTCACTTATCTTTATGTATTCCACACTCAGTAATCCACTTTGTGTTTTTCTCCTAAATTCTTATTTATCATGTTGTTCGTGTGCATTCCTGGTTTCTAGAGTCGAAAAATTGGTATCATAGCATGTCTTGATTTCTGAGGTGCATCAGCAGTACACCCATGCTCACTTTCTCATATTACTAAAAGATTTGGTGAGCATACTCATGATGGTGTATTATACAAAACATTTATAAGATTTGAGCTTGTTTTGGCCTCTGACATACTATTGTAATGAATATGTGGGAATTTTGTTCACCAATACAAATGCCAATACAATTTGGTTGGGATTTTTCCAAGCTCCATTGGGTAATTTTCTTTCACTTAAATCAATTTTTTGCATCAATGTATAGTCATGGATCACGGCTAAAAACAATGATGTATTTTGCATGTTGTCTATTGAGGATAATCTGGATGATTCTTACTACCCATGTTTGAAGAAAAGCTAGCAAGCTTATAAAGGGTTGGAAGATTAATTTAGAAGGATCAAGATGATCCTAAAAAGATTGTCTTTCCTTATGTAATTTTTCTATTGGGATTAATATCCACTTTTTGGCATCATTGCCAGGGAGTAGACACCTAAGTTGGCATGCCATTATCATGGGTTCAAACCTTGGTAAGTGCATGATTTTGGGTCAAGATCATTTGCTCCCTCAATTACTAACATACACATGATCATTTATTTTACTTGATTGTCTGCTCTAGATCTAAGGATAGAGATTGATCGTTGATCCAGTTAGTAGGGTTGTATTGCTTTTGGAGAACTCTTGTAGGTTGGACTAAAGTGGAGGGGTCTAGAACAACTCTAAGAACACTAGCACTAGACCCTTTTAGGTTGGACTAAGGTGGAGGGGTCTAGAACAACTCTAAAACACTAGCACTAGACCCTGATCCACCAGATGTGTCTGAGACCTCTGATGCCATGATGGTAGAGAATTGAATCAAATGATCATGGAGCTAGAAGAGTCCAAACAGTAAGGATTATGTGAGAATAAATGTGCTCACACCAATAAGTGTGTCAAGGAGTAAATCAACTAGTGTATAGTTGACAAAACCAAAAATCTGGAAAATTTTTCTGAGATTATCCTCTATAAAGAGCATATGACCAATGTCAAAATCTCATAAAACTACAAGTACGGACATGTTTACCTGCATAGTGAATCACGGACTCCACTGCATATAATCAGTTACCCAAAAGAAGCTAGTTAAGCTTATTGAGCACATATGACCAACTACCATACATCTCCTATGGCAAGGTTGGGTAAGTATTCCACATGCATCACCAAAGAGACCTCGACATTTGGGTGTCTCCCAGTTAAGAAAACCTCACCACGACCCTCTTTATCAAATGTAAAAGGCACGTAATCGCTATATCAATGACCACATGGACGTACATAAGCTAAGCGGTATCCACAGAAGCATACATAGTGTGTGTATGTGTCAATATATGCAATAAAATAACATTGAAGGGTTGAATTCATTGCCCAAACACTGGCCAACAACACCTACAAGTGTTTGTCAAGTATATTCTTTAGGCTCAAAAACCTGCATAGATTTGTGGTGGCTGCTCCCACCACAACTAAAACCTTTCAAGAAATGTGTAGATTTACTAGTGTGGCTGAAAACACAACCCCAAAAGGTGAACATTCATTGTGGAAGAAGTACAAAGAACACTCTTCGTGATGTTCTTGTAGCTCTGTAAAGAGAAGTATGCATGAAACAACTCCAAAATGGCTCCAAAAAACACCCCAAAATGCTTCAAAAATAGTCTTTGAAAGCAAAGAATGAAGCTTTGAAGGCCCAAAACTTGTTGAAGATAATGTGAACCTTAGTCTTTCCCCTTCTTCAAGCACCACAAGAGTGTAGCTTAGTGGCAAGAGATTGTCACGGTTAAGCGAGCTCTAGGGTAACAGTATTGGGATGGGTGACCTCCCGAGAAGTACTAGGAACCTCCATCTTCCTTGATCATTGAGGTCCTTCCTCATGCGCAGCCAATGGTACCAATGGTGACTTTGGTGACTCGGATGACAAGGTATGCCAAGGTTTCCACCTTAGTCGTAAGCCTTGGAGAAAGACTTGGATGGGTGGGTGGGTGCTTGTTTCGCTTGCACAAAAGGAACAAATCTTTTGCATCGAAATGCTTTGATACCAGTGAAGTATTTCATTGGTGATGCACCACAATGCGCTGTCCTTGAGAGCTCCATGGTTATATCCTCTGAGTAGAAAACCAAGGTCCTAGCACCACGCATAGCACTCCGCACAAAGGCTTCAAAATACACAAAAAATACAGTACACAAGGAGCACAAACACAGACTTCTTAGGTGTTACAAATGTGGTTGAACTTACAATATGTGGTTGACCAAACCACTATATGTTTTATTAAAGAAAATATACAAAAGTGTCTGATGGCCATTTGGCCTTTCACATGGACACTAATGATAACATGACCAAGATCAACATCTAGACACACCATCTCAACATAGACCTACAGTAGGAGAAGAAGACAATGTGTGCACAATGATGGACCTAATTTTAGACAACCTAATTTTGGACCTATGGTCAATGTAAGGAGGAGAAGACAATGTGTGCACAATGATGGACCTAATTTTAGATTGTGTACACAATGATGGACCTAATTTTAGACAACCTAGGCATGAACAAGTGAGAAGACTATGATCACTTTACATTGCAAAGTGCATGAAAACTTATTACAATACTTCATAAAATACGTACAATCATGTAGCTGAATTCCAACAAGTATTGAGGGCTAAAAAAAATCAAGATTACCCACTCAGCATGAGGCTTTTGGTCTCACATAGATTAGATCTACCTTAACATGGTTTGAGACTCTAAAAAGAGGGTGATTTTGAGGATTGGACAAATGACTGGATGAATTTTTAGCTGAATATCATGAAGGAGGAATAAAGCATTGAACCTCATCATTATTACACAATTCTAAGCAAGGAAAAAATGAGCCATATGCTTTTTCAATAGTACGTAGATCGATGTCCAAAGAAGGAAAGACCTTTGATAACCATGCAAAAGTATTTGTTGCAATTGAAAAAAGCTTTTCGCTCTTTGTAAGTGCAAAATATACGCTAGAGATCCAAACATTGCTAGAGGGTATGAGAAGAACAAATGCATGCACAACTAAAAGGAAGGGAGATGCTCAAACCCATTTTGCCACTTTATAGAAAAAAAGAGGTTCTTGTAGAAATCTATGGGTTAAACCGGATTCAGTTATGCTCTTGTGTGAAGATTTGAAGAAAGGGGCAATGCCGGATTTTTTCCAATTCATTTTCCAACATTTTTTCTTTAATGTAAAACACACAGTTGTTCATCTTCAACATGAATGATTAAAAGGTGCAAATGTACTTGTACAAATATCCTCTATAAAATTCTATGTGTGTCAATTTGTTTGGTTGGGCCTTTTGCGTCTTGAGGTGGGGGTAAGGGTTCAACCCCTTCCTAAGCAAGAGAGTTGTAGGGCCCTAGGCCAGTGTATTGCCTTCCGGTAGAGTTGAATTAGTTGCCTTCAAGCAGTCCTTTTCAAGTGTCACCTTCCGGCAGTCTAACCCTTGCTTTGTGGGATACAAGGCATCTCATGGGTACTATGCCCTTTCACTTGTACAATTGTTTTCTCATTCTAATTCAAGCTATAAGAGAGATTGAGCTTTTCCTGAACTTTCTCTTTGGAAAAAAAAAATCATGTGTAGAAGAATTGATGGTTGGTGCACTTTGTAAGGAGACATTACTTTTATAATGTTGTTTCAATGCTTTCTACACTTCAGAAATTGTGGACCAGTTAAGAGCATATGAAGAATGGAATCAAGGAGCACAAAAGCTAATGTACTGGCTATCTGTTAGCATAGAGGATAGCATGATTGGGAACATATAGCATGCCAAGACTTTGAAAGAGGCTTGAAATAGTTTGGACTTATTGTATGAGACCAACACAAAGGCAAGAAATTGCAACTCAAGAACGAGTTGGATACACGGAGAAAAAGGGCATGTCACTACACACTGAAAATCAAAAGCATATATGAGTCACTTGCAGATTCAAATCACATGGACAAACATGTGGAATGGTTTAGTAGTTTGCAAAAATTGCTAGTTCCTGAATATGTTGAAACGGGTGATGACACATCACATCCTATCGAGCGTACAAGAAACATAGCATTGTCTATGGAGGATGGGAAGGCAAAACATCTTGCTGATGTGTTGCATGTTCCAAATATAACACAGAATCTGGTTTTTGTTGGACAAATGGTTCATCAGGGGTAACAAGTGAGGTTCAATACTGATGGGTTATATGTAGAAGAGTACAAATAGGATGCAAGATTGATTGCCAAAGGAAACAAAGTGGGTAGGATGTTCACCTTAAATGTGAAAATTCATGAAATGAATGCAGCATGCTTGCAGAGGGTGTAGAAGTTATTGCTGATATAGAGATCTGGCACAAGCAAATTGGATATGCAAATTTACAGAGGCTAAAAATGATGTAGTCAACGGAGATTGTCAATGGACTACCAAGTTTCAAGGTTGCAGAGATGCAAAAGGTATGTGCAGCATGTGAATTTGGTAAACAATCAAGAGCATCATTTCCGCATGACAAGCATGTTAGTGAGAATGTGCTACAAATAGTACGTACAGATGTTTGGGGTCCTGCAAAGACCACATCTATGGGTGGTTCCAGATTTTATGTTACTTTCATTGATGATCATACACAGAAAGTATGGGTATAATTCATGAAAGAGAAAAGTGAGGTGTTCACTCACTTCCAAAATTTTAAGTCTATGGTGGGAAAGAAGATAGGGAAGTATATTCAGACATTAAGATCTGATGGAGGAGGTGAAGACATGTCAAATGAGTTTAGTAGCTATAAAAAGTCATGGACTTTGATGACAATTTTCATGCAGGTACACACCACAACAAAATGGCGTTGTTGAACATAAAAATAGACATATTGTAGAAATAGCAAGAGCCTTGATGGTTGAGAAGAAAATGCCTCATTGTTATTGGGCAGAAGTTGTGCATACTGCTATATACATTATGAATAGAACTCCGATTGATGCGATACATCATGTTACACGTGAAGAGACGTTTATTCAGACATTAAGATCTGATGGAGGAGGTGAAGACATGTCAAATGAGTTTAGTAGCTATAAAAAGTCATGGACTTTGATGACAATTTTCATGCAGGTACACACCACAAAAAAATGGCATTGTTGAACATAAAAATAGACATATTGCAGAAATAGCAAGAGCCTTGATGGTTGAGAAGAAAATGCCTCATTGTTATTGGGCAGAAGTTGTGCATACTGCTATATACATTATGAATAGAACTCCGATTGATGCGATACATCATGTTACACGTGAAGAGACGTTTACAGGTAAAAAGCCAAACTTATCACATATGAAAGCATTTGGTTGTATTGCATATGTACATGTTGCAGATGAGTTGAGGACAAAGCTTGATTCAAAAGCAAAAAAGTGTGTCTTCATTGGGTACTCCCTTGAGCAAAAGGGATATAAAGGTTATAACCCATTCACACGATAGGTGAAGGTAAGCAGAGATGTGGTGTTTAATGAAATGTCAAGCTTCTATGTAGATGCCAAAGAAGGACTTAATCTTGGCTCAAATGACAAACGAAATACTAAAAAATCAAGTGCAAAATCTCAAGTTTTGAGTGGACCTGATGCATCACCAAGCAATAGTTCCAACTCAAACCCATGGAATGGAAGATTGCATAGAAATTTCAGTCCATCAAATTCATCAACTTCATCGAAGAAAGGTAAAGAAAAGCTTTCAGCTGGTAGTAAAACACTGACAAGTTTTGAAGACATCGATGGAGATTCAAGCGGATCAGAGAAGCACCTTGATGAGGAACTTGGATTGCCCTTTGTGAAAGCAGTTCATGGATACACCGATGCAGATTGGGCTTGTAGTATTCCAAATAGAAGATCTACTAGTGGCTTTCTATTGTCACTTGAGAGTGCAACTATTACGTGCAGCAGTAAGAAGCAACCCATTATTGCTTTGTCAAGTACAAAGGCTGAGTATAGAGGTGCTACAATGGTAGCATGTGAAGCATCATGGCTAATGATGCTACTTGTAGATTTAGGTGGAAGTGCCAAAGCCTATCACCATCTATTGTGATAATTTTTGCAGCATACAGTTAGCAAGGAACCCTATTTCTCATGCTAGAACAAAGCATATGGAGGTGCATTATCATTTTATCAGGGACAAGGTATAGCAACTAATATTGAACTCGTTTATGTGAGGACAGATGAGCAGGTTGCTTATATTTTTGCTAAAGCACTTGGAGTAGACAAACTAAAGAAGTTTCGGAAGATTCTTGGATTAGAGGACATGATGTTGAGCTTGAGGGGGAGTGTTGAGATATCAAGCTCAACATGTGATGATCAAGGATGACACATATCACTTTTTCATTTTTTTGTCATAGTGGTCATGTCGATATATGTTAGGGATACTTTAGTGAGCTTTACTAGATTCGTCTATCGAGAGTGATGTTACACATGTTTCTTTCCATCTCACTCATTTGCAGATATTAGGTTTTTTAAGTATTGTTCTTTATATTTTTCACTAGTTGTATTGTTGTATTAGGTCATTCTTGTATATTCTTTTTATGTAATAGAAGAAGAAGATCATTCTTTCTTCCCTCAATCTATGTGTGTGCTTCTCTTTGAGTGTGGAATTTTGCAAGGAACCTTGTGTTCCATGTTTGCACAAAGCACATTGAGGTGCATTATCATTATGTGAGGGAGTGGTTCTGTTATAAACTAAATTCTATGCTCTATGTGTCCAACCAATTTAGATAGATCTGAATTCAGACACCATTTGGTCTCTTGTACAATTGGCCAATTATATATATATAACTCTAAGACAAGGAATCCACGTAGCTTAGTGGTTAAGTTTAAGGGGGACAAGGAGGAGGTATTGTGTTCAAGTCCTGCAAAGGGAAAGGTTTTCTTGGAGAGCTCTATGAGCCTGAACATTGTGGACCATTCTTTCTAACTCGCACCTTTTTAGATAAATGGTGGTGGAGAATCAATCCACCTAAGGATGATATAGATTGATTATGAAAAGAGTGGCAACTAAAGACACTTTTCTACATAAGGCTGGGAGGAGGGTCATCTCTAAAGCACATGTGGTCCTTATGATCCTAGTTCATTACAATGGTATTGGAGCTAGAGCTAGACCTTTGACCTCACCTTCTTCCTCATGCTCTCATGGTGATCTTGGTGGTTTCATTGTCATCTTTAAGAATAGCATCCTCATCATTTTTTATTGTTAGCATAGTGTTCTTCCCTTTTTTCCTCAAGCTCTCATCCTTGATTGTGGCAGAAGCAAACTTTCCATCTTGAACTCTGTATTTTGTAGAGATTACTAGGATTATGCGAATGTTATCATCTTCTTCTTGAAGATTAAGCACATGCCTATCTTCCTCCTGAAGTGATTTTTTGTGAAAAACAGTTATAATTCTCCCTAAAGCTAGGCAAAGACTTGAATCCATGACCTCATAGGGAAATGGTGCTTAGCCTATCCATCTTTCCATTCGAACTACTATGTAGATTGAAATTTACAAGGTAGATCTCCTCACATTGGTGCTTACCATTGTGTTAGAATGACACCAAATTTGGCACCATTGTCGAGGAGCAAGCTTTGAGGACGAGCGTGTGATGGTAAGACATAGAAATTTGACATTGGAATCGTAGGTAAATCTCTTTTTTCTCACTTTTTACCTTCTTTGTCATCATCCCTACCATCCCTATGCACCCGCTACCTCCATATCCATCTTCATGAAATTTCACATTCTTGGTCATATTCTCACCTTCATTGCATTCCCCTCATTTCATTAATGAGAGAGAGAGAGAGCAAGCAAGCATAGCATGTGTTTTGTGTTTTCTTGGGCTTTCTGGCAGGTACTAGCATTAGCAACAATGTCAATAAGTATGATATCCTTGTCATGCACCTCGGGATGAAGACCTCTGTCTCTCATGATAGATAGAAAGATTGGGTATTTTGTGATTACAACTTAGACATGATAAACCACAATATGAGCACATCACAAATCACGAAGAAAATCTAAAAAATAGGCATTTTTTTCCTATCCATCATGATAGGCTAGGTCTATCGCAATCGAATAAGTCTGTCGTGATAGACAGATTTCATGATAGATTGAGTCTATTGTTTGTTAGTGATAGATGATAGACAAACCTCCATGATAACCTATGATCCTCCACAGAGATAACCCTGTCTATCATGATAGACTGACTGATCGTCATGCCAAACACACCTGCTAAGTGATTTGATTGTTACGACAAACACAAAAGCACGATAGATTATGTCCATCGTGATAGACAGACCGGTCTATCATGATAGAAATGTTTGTCATGATAGAATTTTCCATCGTGATAGATGGACCCCATGACAAACTCTATCCATCATGACAGACGTCCATCGTGACAGACAAAAAAAAATGAGAAGTCTTAGAGTTGCAAATTTCTATCAAATTTTGGCCTAATTTTTTGAGTTTTTTACGTGGCATGCTTGGGACCTCACATCCTGGGCGATCGAGCATAAGCAAGGGCATCAAGCACGAGGTTGGAATAAGTCTCAACCCCTTAGTTGATTCCCTAGCTTAGGCTAAGAGCGATTAGAAAAATTAATGAAGTTAGGACCATGATAGGCATGATCAAGTTCAAGACACTTTAACTTCTCAAGTTCAAGGATAGATTTAGCTACATCACGAAAAACCATAGCTGGAAATAATCTACTCTAATTGAGAAAAGCATCAAGTATGGTAAAAATTAAGTGTTCCTAATGATTCCTATATTAAGACAAGAAACAAAATACACCCTAAAAAAAAAAGAACAAGTGGCTATTACAAAAGAACTTAGCAATGTGGTTGTACATGGATAAATGGGTTAATCATCAAAGCATATGAACCTTAGGTTAGATAGACACCTAGGATGGGATAGACAAAGCATCAGGTTGTCTGAAGCTATTGTCAATCATGCTGCTAGGTTGTGGGATCAGTAGCTCAATGACTACCCTTACGTATTGAGCTTAGAGATGAGTGATTCAGAAATGTTGTTTAGCATGAAAAGACCTACATGTAGTTCAAGGCTAGCCAATTTACAGACCCCTGAAGGTCCCGACAAGACTCTGTTAGAATACATACAAATCAATTGATTACATGCTCACATCTATGAGGATGGTTTGAGAAGATCAGTGGTCCAATTCAAAAACCTTGATCAACCCTTTGAAATTGAACATCCGGTAGTCGAATTCAAAGAGGGATCTTATATTGATAACCAAGGAACCATGTATGTGGTTACGAGCTCACTTGATAGGATGTATGAGTTTGGAATAATAATCCTCGAGTTAGAAATAGGGCTTGGAGGAGGAAAACCTTGGAAAAGAGCCTAGGACAGCTCATGGTAAGTCAATTCTGTCAAGATTAATTGCACGAGAATAGATTCCCTAGGATAATAAGAGCATAGATTCTAGAGATTCAAGCCTCACAAATTGAGCGAGATAGATGGAGTGACTATTTATGAGTTCAAAGATCCTGACACCCCTAGGAAGGTAATCCATTTAGATAACTCTTCCGAGTGGATGTTAGTGGCCATGGAGCATGGCAGACATACCTATACTGAATTATTTTGATGGTAATGCACCACAATGTGCTCTCCTTCTTGAGAGCTCCACGACAATATCCTCAAAGTAGAAAACCGAGCTCCAAGCGCTGCACACAATACTCTCCACAAAGGATGCAAAATACCCAAAACAACAAAGTACACAGAGGGCATGAACATAGACTTCTTAGGTGTTACAAATGCAGTTCAGTGTGCTTCGTCTTTGCATGATAGACTGGATTCTTAGCCAAAGCAATGGCACTGTGACTGTCACTAAGCAAACGAGGTACATGCTAAGGAAAACCCATATCACAAGCAAGATGAGAAAGCCACAATGCTTCCTTACATGCCTCACTTGTTGCATTATACTCTACTTCTGTGGTGGAAACAGTTGTACATTCTTGAAGACGAGATCTCCAAGAGATAGCACCTCTAGAAGAATGAAAAATGTACTCTGATGTAGACTTATGATTGTCTACACAACCAACATCGTCTAAATCTGTGTAACCAATAATGGATGCTTTCCCTCTACCTAAACATAGACACTTGTCCTTAGTGCCACTTAGATATCCCAAAATCATCTTGATTGCTTCCCAATGTTTCTTGCTAGGATTAGACATATATCTGCTTGCAGGTCCCACTACAAATGCAATGTCTGGTCTCGTAGCTACCATAGCATACATGAGACTACCAAGAGTAGACTGATAGGGAATATTGGTCATGAAATCCTTTTCCTCATCTGACTTGGGGCAATCATCCTTGCTCAATTTCATATATGTGGGTAAAGGTGTACTCAATGACTTTCCACCTTGCATATTGAACCTGTGAAGTACTTCGGGAATGCACTCACTTTGGGACAAGTATATGCATCTTTTACTCCTATCACAAGTAATCTGCATGCCAATAATATGTTTGCCATCCCCCAAATCCTTCATATCAAATGTCTGACTCAACTTCTTTTTTGAGAATCGACAAGTCATCAGAGGACTTCCCAGCAAGCAACATATCATCGACACAAAGTATCAAGCATATCAAGTTTCCATCTGAGCATCTCTTTGTATAGAGACAATGATCCTCATTGCTTCAAGAATGGCCATGAGACTTCATGAAAACATCAAAATTTTGGAACCATTGTCTAAGGGACTGTTTAAGTCCATACAAGCTCTCCTTAAGCTTACAAACTAGAGTTTCCTTGCCTTCAGAATATACATGTTACTACTTTATCATCCAATTTCTTGTGATGTTGTTCACGCATTAATTCATATGCTAGACAACCAAAAACATGCAGATGTGCAACAAATGGCTTGCAACAATGCCAAGCCTCATATGGAGTGATAGACTACAGTGCTTTAGTGGGACACCTGTTAAGTACATATGTTGCACACATGACAGCCTCAATGGTAAAGCCTGACTCTTCACCATACACCTCGCCATCTCCATGAGTGACATGTTCTTTCGTTCAACAAATCCATTCTGTTGAGGTGTAATGGCATTGTGCACTGATGTTTTATCCCACGTTCAGGCATAAATGCATTAAAGTCACAAGACATATATTCCCCCCCTTGATCAGAATGGAGGGTGCCCATTTTACATGCTGATAGATTTTTCGCCAAAACCAAAAAAAATCTGAATCACATGAACACTTCAGACTTTGCTTTGAGTGGATATACCCACGCATGCCTGGAAAAATCATAAATGAAAGTCACGAAGTAAAGATAGTTTCCAAAAGAAGGTGTCTGCATAGAACCACAGACATCACTATGTGCAAGCTGCAATTTCTGAGTAGCCTGAACTGAACCATCTTTTGGAATGGAGAAATGCTGCATTTTGCCCAAAATACAGCCTTCACAAACATGTTTTCTGCGTGCCTCAAGTTTGGGCAAAGAGGACACCATTTCAGATTTCTATAGGTGTAGCAAACTAGCAAATTTCAGATGACCAAAGCGTGCATGCCAAAACTTTGCATCTGACATAGCCTGAGAATCATGTACTGCACATGCTAAATCATTCACAAATTTTTCATAATCTATGAGCTTATACAGCCCACGAGATAATATGCCAAAAGCAATAATTATGTCACCATTTGACAGATCATGAACTCTACATCTATCATCAACGAATTTCACAACCAAAACAATCTTGGCTAAGGTCGAAACTGATAACATATTCTTCTTGATCCCTAGCACAAATAAAGCATCTGGCAATGTAAGAACTACCATCAGTAGTAGTCAGAATGATCTTACCAACACCCATAACAAGATAAGAGGAGTTGTGGGCGCATGTAATAGTATTCCCTGTAGGGGCAAGCTCGAGTGAAGAGATGTAATTGCGCTGCGAGGTAATATGTTTGGTCACCCCATTATCAAAGTACCAAACATCCGAGTCTACTGCAGACATGCACTACTCATGAGAAGATGGGTCAAAACTGCAAACAGTAGTAAACTCCCATTCTTCATCCTGCACAAGATTAGCAGACTCTGTTTTCAGTGTAGAGGCCTCTACAACAACCATTTCGGCCTCTTTCTTCTTTGCCTCTTTAGCATCCAGTTTTGGACAGCCCTTAATGACATGATCATTTGCTTTACAGTATTTGCAAAACAATTTCTGTTTTTTTTTTATTTCTTCTCATCTTTGTCTTCCTTCTTTGATTGTGCAGATTAGTAAATTTTTGCTTACTAGCAGAAGAGCTCCATTTTCATTTGCCCTTCTGACTAGCCAAGAAAGTTTGATCTGCAACACGCATAATAGATCTATTCTTTCTGGATTGATCTTCCTACAACATAATATGGGTAGAGTCAAAACTGTTAGAATTAGGATCACTGTCAGTGATCAGGGGTGAAGAAGGCACTAAAGCCCTATTGAGGTTCTCTTCTGCAATAGCGTACTTGACTGAGATTACATTAGCTGGGGGTGGTGGTTGTTGAGCTAAAACAGGTTGTGGTCTCTGTTGAGCCTGATAAGGATAGTTTTGAGGGGGGCAATAGTACTGAGGTTGAGCATTGTATTGACCTTGACACCTACCTAGTTGGGGGTATGCTTGAGGATAGTTATGTCATACTTGTTTGTTGTATGGGTAGTCTTGTGCTATGTGATTCGTGTATTGTCTTTCAATTGTACAGTATTGGCCACTAGGGTTGGTTTGAGGCTGTGTTACATTGGGACACACATTTGCCATATGATCACCACCACAGGTGTAACAACATTTGTTTGTTGTTAACCTAGGCATCTGTTTGCTAGAAACTCCTAGTTTCTAGGACACTTTTTCTGTTAGGTCTTCAATCGAGCTAGAGAGTTTTGAGGATGATTGAGATGAGCTATCTGAGTCTTTATAGACCTTTGAAAGTTCCAATTCATCTCCTAGGTTATCCTCAATGTCTATATAAATTCATACACATTGCTCTAGTGTTCTAGGTTCCTTCATATATACATAGGAGCATAGTTTAGAACTCAAGAGGCCATCCAAAAATAAAGACACTTGCTTGGCCTATGAGAGTAGTACCTACATTGGGCATCTCTCGACATGTTGTTTAAACCTATGTCCTGCAAGTCTGACTATTTCCTGAGGGGTCTGTTTGAAGCTGTGAATCAACGAAGAAGTATCATGTCTGATTCCACTTTTAGAGAATTCTGTGATGAATGACTCTAAAAAGTGATGAATATCCCTAAATTGCCTTTGTTGCAATGGTTGGAACCAAGTTAAATATGTGTTCTTTAGCATGATTCCAAATGCGTTGTATGCGTAAACATATCTTCTACTTGCTCTACGTGCAATACCTGCTTAAATTCGGCCACACGATCATAGGGATCTCCTATCCCATCAAAGTAATTTTTCATCGATTTTAATAATTGAGTGGGTCTTAGTATCCTTGGATGTTTGTGTGGTCTTAGTAGAGGAAAATCCTCTCTACCTCCTGGTATTCTTGGTTCCCTTTGTTGTTCCAGTCTATCGGTGTCCATGGTTGGTATGTCCCTCCCTGTGGGATGCGTGAAACTTACTTCCGGTCTTTCTTTGTTCTTCTCTCTTTGAGTGCCATGGGCTGAGGATGTCCCAGCACCCTGATGGGTAGCATTTATATTTGTTCGTGATGGGGGGAATACTAACTCGCCTCTCCATGTGTAGGCATTTCATGGTCGGGTACAACGAATATTCTTTCTGAGGTATTGTCCAAGTATACCACCTTTCCAAGTGTATTTGGTTCCATGAACTCGTAAATCGTAATGGAGCCTCTCTCACTAGGTTGTTCCATTTTGTATCTCTAAAATGCTTCATCAGTTTCCTTCTTCAGGAACAATTTAATGCTTCTATTATCCTGAGGGAACCATTCTAGGTTTAGTACTCTTGTCAGTACAGATTTCCCTCGAGGTCTCCTAGGTTCGTCTCCTAATGGTTCTTTTCCTTGGGTTCTTGCTTTTGTATTGGGATTAACTACACCGAACTCATTGGTATGATTAGGTTGAGTACTTATGATGTACATTGTTCCTTCTTTGTCTATGTATGCATCTCTCTTGAATTTCACCACTGGACGTTCCAATCCAATGGGTTGGTCAAGGTTATGCAACGACAATACTGATCTTCACAAACCATCCTCATAGATGCAAGCACCTAGGTGGTTGGTTCGAACGTATTCTAATTGGGTTTTTTAGGGTCCTTAGGGTCTTTCCAAATATGATACGCTTAACCCTCCTTCTGGTCTTTTCGTGCTAAAAGCCACTTCATCATCGATTTAAGAATTGGTCTGAACATCTGGGAGGACACGTGGCAGTGGGTCGTCGTGATGGCTTGCGCCAATCACAATGGCATGGGCCCGGCGAGATCGTCGCGATGGTCAGTGACCATTGCGATGGTTCAAGTAACCCGTCACGATGATGTGAGACAGTCGCGATGGTCTAGCTGAGCCATCGCGATGGCGTGAGCTAATTGTGATGGTGCGACACAATTGCAATGACTTGAGCCCGTCGCGATGGTCCACCAAAATAAATTTCAAGAATCCATCTGTGGATTCGTGTGTGCACAAGGATCATCTACACCATGGTGTACACTGAGCACATTATTCTTGAGAAGGTTCACACTCGAGATAATGCTACAGATGCTTTGACTAAAGCTCTACCATAGGATAGCTTTTGACATTGTTGTCACTTGATGGGGGCTACTTGATTCATGATCTTACATAGTCACTTATATATTGTGTAATATGCCCATGAGGTGGGAGTTATAGTTTGTATACTTACACTCAGGTATTCTTTATCATTCTTTATTTTTCTCCCATAGTTACTTTGGTCATATTGGCCTTTAGTGGGAGATTTTTACCATTAGTGTCCATGTGAAAGGCCAAACGGCCACCAGACACTTCTTTGTATATGTTCTTTAATAAAACATATAGTGACCTGGTCAGTCATAGACTGTAAGTTTGACCACATTTGTTACACCTAAGAAGTCTGTGTTTGTGCTCCCTGTGTACTGTGTTTTTTTGTGTATTCAGTAGCCCCTATGTGGAGTACTATGTGCGGCCAGCCCTAGAAGCTCAATTTTCTACTCTGAGGATATCGTCGTGGAGCTCTCGAGAAGGAGAGTGCACTGTGGTGCATCACCAATGAAATACTTCAACACATACACATCACACACACAAATGCATACATACACACATGCATATATTCCAAACACATGCACATACATACATACACATCACGCACACATGCAAATACATACATACACATCACACACACAAATGCATACACACACATGAATACATGCATGCATACACACATGCATATCACACATGTACATGCATACATACACATCACATACACATGCATATACACACATCCATACATACACATGCATGCATACTCACATGCATACATACACACACATGCATATGTTACACACATACAGGTACATACTGTTGGAGAATTCCTCTCCTAATCGCAACGGAAAGTGTAGAAGACCTTCTCAGGATCAAGACTCTTGCCAACAGCAGAACCTTCAAATGAAAACTGGTACCAATTGAAATATCCAATGAACTTGAAACTTTGGTCACTCAAACTAGACACCTAGATCTTTCAAATGAGATATCAAACACTCAATTTGGAGTAGATTTGGGTTGGAAACTATTTGATTCAAAATAGACTACCTGTCCACTCAGTTATGCTGAAAACTGGACTTCACTAAACCTGAATAACTCACAAAGCATAAAAAATTTCATAAAACTGTTTTAGAAAGAGGAAGTATTCAAGATAAGCTTTCCAACGAATATTTAAACACTAAAATTGGATACATATATTGAGAGATATGACTCTCACAAGTAGACTACCCAAAAATGGGTGTGCGGCTGGACATACTCTATGAGAGTAAACTGAACGAAATGACTCAAAACAAATGAAGTAGCTACAAGGGGGCTTCCACACCTTCTTCCTGTATACTTGAGTGTCCTCCCTTGCCTATTTTATAGCCAAGTGACCAAAAACTCTCATGATGAGTTTGAGAGCTCTTCTCCATCATTTCTCCACTACTTTGGACAGCCACTCCTCTTACAGTTCAGTTTTTGGATTTGATTCTCTTTTGAATGATTCTTTTTTGGTCTCCACTACTTGCTGAAGTAAATGCTTCTATTTTTCATTTTTGTATTTTTCTTCTACTTGAAGAAAATCCTTTTTGCAAAAATATATATGAGCTTACTTCTTTATTTTTAACACATACATACATACACATCACACACATGCATACATACATACATGCATACATGCATGCATACATATATACATACATACACACATGCATGTATACACACATGCATACACACATACATGCACACACATACACACACATCACACACATGCATACATACACACATGCATACACACATGTATATATGCATACACTCACACATGTATATGCATCACACATGCATATATCACACACACATACACATACATACACATACATACACATACATACACATACATACATATACCTCACAGACACACACACACACATAGAAACACATGCACACACACATATGCACAAATATATATACACACACATGCATACATACATGCATACATCCACAAATGCATATATCCCATATACATGCACATACATACATACATATACATCACACACACAAATTCATACATACACATGCATGCATACACACACATGCATATCACACACACACATACATGCATACACATCACACACACATTCATACATACTCACATGCATGCATGCATGCATGCATACACACACATGCATATGTCACACACATGCACATACATACATACATACATACATACATACACATCAGACATGCATACATACAAACATGCATACACATACATACATGCATACATACACACGTGCATATACACATGCATACATGCATGCATACATAGATACATGCACATACATACACACACATGCATACATACATACATGCATACATACATACATACATACATACATACATACATACATACATATATACATACATGCATACACACACATTGTCACTTTAACACAATGATAAGCATGAACATGAGGAGATCCACCTCATAATTGTCAATTCAAGAAGACGTAAGGGTGGTATGATGACCATGAGCAAGTGAGAGTACAAAAAATGCCCCCCAAAAATGAGCTCTCTAGCTCTTTTTATAGTTGTTCACTAGCTTTGGTCCTATCCATACCTAGTGTTTAGCCTAATTAAAAAATGGGTTCCTATGCCTACTTGGAGGCCCGAACGAGCTCAAAAAAGTACAACATCTGATACATAGGTATGTCTAATAGTCCTCAAGCGTGAGCACTCCTTGGCTTGAACAAAATGGAGTTGGAATTATCAAAAATAGAATTTACAATGATGTCTAATGACTAAAAATGTTGTTTTACAAGAAGTAGAGATTTTGGAAGTTTAATAGGCCTAGTTGTTGGATCTTTTTGACTTCCTTGCCTGCTTGGTTTTGTTTGGCCTTTGCTCTATCTTGAATCTCTGTGATTGATATGTCTCATGCTCCCTTGTCTCGTCGTACTGCCTGGACCTCCTTGGCTACTGCTAACACCCCCCCTCGCTCGCATATGTCGTCCCTGATAGAACTTTGTTGTGTGGGGTGTGCAATGTAATATTCGACGATGTCGATAGCCAAGTGATGTTCCTTGAGTCAAAGGCCTCTTGTGAGATCTATCTTTAAAGTGTCCCGATCGAATGGACCTGGTACGTCTGGATGTGGAATATGTAGTTGTTCTGCATGCAAGGCTTAATAAATGTGTGGATCTTGGAATGAATATTTCTTAGTGGTATTCCCAGAACCCTGTAGAGAACTCCTCAAAACTTTGTGTATAACAAGTAGGCAAGTATTTCATGTGGGAGTGCCAAGCAAAGATTGTGTTGATAGAGGGGGTTTTTGTTCATGTCATATACCAAGTCAAAGTTACCTTCATTGAAACCGGGAGCAGAGATGTATGGAGCTTTAATGTTCCTGAAGGTTTTGAATACCACCATCATCAACTCAAAAATATTCATACAAATTTTGGCCACAATGTCAGGCACATTTTTTAGGTGAGAAGAGCAGTGGTGAATGGCTGAGACCATGTATGCCACTATGGGCGGTCCTCTGGGTGGAGCAAAATAAGAATACTTGATCCAATCGGAGAAGCCCTTAGTTGTGCTCACCTTGACTCCAAATTCTAACCATGGCCTTTGGTGTGGTACAAGGCAATAGCATGGATTATATTTAATATATAAGCGTGCATTGAACCAAGTGCGCATCATTTCTAGATAGGCCAAGAGTAACCACGTATGCGAATTAGCTTGAAATATGGTACCTTTTCTTGTTGACTCGGGAAGGTCTTTGGGCTCAAATTGAGTCGCAAAAGTTCATTCATTGCCTGTTAGTCTTTTTATTGTTGCATTCTAGTGGGCAAAAAGTACAAAATAAGGTATATATTGCAATTTTGATGTGGTGATGAGCCTTTGATGAGAGAGGTTTTAAATAGAAAGACTTGAGTACTGTCTCTTCAAGATTTGCTAGTAATCAAATCTACATAGCTACTTTGTCATCATGTGTTCTACCTATATGCTCTACCCTTTTTAGCCATTTGGGTACTTCAATTTCAAATGTATCTTGACCCTCCTCTATAGTGTGTTCTCTTGGTATTGGTACTAGCTCATATTGGTCCTCAAAGGCTTCTTCCACAAGGATTTTGACAACCTCTTTGGGTTCGGGTTCCACTATTGGTGAAGGTGGTGTTTCATATTGTAGTAGTCATGTGTAAAGTTCATCTACTTGTTTCTGGAGATTTTAAATTCCTGTGTATTTTGTGGAAGAGGAATGGCATCTAGTACTTATATGCTAGGCCTTGCAATTCGCCTCTTGAGATCTTCACAATCATCTTGTAACTTGGCATATGACTCCAAAAAGTTAGCATGTTCTTCGAGTAGTATGTGGAAGCTATCTGAAGGGACAACTTGAAACTAGGTTGGACTGATTGTGCCTCTAGGATTTCCTTCCATAGCAGCCTCTAGGTTGTCTTGATTTTGCTACTGAAGTCTCTTGTTCTCTTCTAGTGTTGTTGACATGTGTCATCGTAGAAGGTCTAACTTCCTTTCTATTTTGGCATTCCTTGCATTTTGGTCGTGCAATATCTCTTCCAAATTCTTGTTTGCTTCTGTATCCACTCATTGTACTTTGGTATTTAGCTCATTGTGCACTTGTTGGAGGGTAAGATACTCTGCTTGTAGCCGATGATTATCTTCTTCTACTATTGTCACTCTGATATGTATTGTTGAGACTCACTTAGATTGCATTTCGTTCTTCTAACTGTTGATAGTCATGTTGAAGTTGTGATACACATTGAATCATAGTATTGAATGTATTATTTATAGAAGTAGATGCAACTTTAATAGGGTTGAATGTAGGGGGAATGGGAGGGGGTATCGGAGTTGTGAATGATATGCCTGGTAGTGGTGATGTTGGTGGAGGGAGGGATAGAGGATTGTGGAAGTGTAGGGGGAGGGGTTGATGATGTGGGTGATGATATGTCCATAGGATCATATAGTGTTGCATGTGTCAATGCTACCATCAAAGTAGGGATCGTAGGTGCGATGTGCATGGTGTCTATGAAGAGTGATGTTACAAAGGGTTCGGACCCATGGAGAATGATGTAGATGGTCAAGCGAGGACTTCCATGAAGGGAAATAGATTGGGTGTATGGTAGGGGATCCAAGGGTTGAGTAATACAGATCGACAATGAAGGGGACTTATGTGCGAGGGGTTGTAGGGTATCCAATGATGCCTTTGGTGGGTTGAGGGTTAGCTACTACACTGGTCATAGCTGGATGGCCAATGACATGTTCTAGAAGGTCATTCATGGTGGTATAGAGAGGGTTAGTAATGGAGGAAATTGGCTGGCTTGGGATATTGGTTCGCAGATGCTAAAACATGATGTGGAGGCGATGGGTTGAGTATGTGGTGGGGAATGGGGAGGGGTCTGCTAAATGTGTTCTCTAGCTTGCATGGTGGTAGTGGTTCCAATGGTGGTATGTACATTAGTCATGGTGGGATGGGATGGCAGTTGTTTAGGTGAGATCAAAGATGTTTGAATGAATGTTTCTGCTATCATATCAATGGTCACAGTCAAGGTAGCCTCCTACACTATGGTTGCTTCATGTTTGGATACAAGAATTCGAATGTTTTTTCCCATTTGTTCTCTAGTCTCCACACACCTTTGATCATAGAAAGGTGTGGGCTTTTGTAGCATGGTGTAAACTCTTTCAATGACTCCCAATGATTTAGTTAGGAGTTGGTGTTTTTGGATGAAGTGTGGGTCCACTCATTCCTTACTAACAATATGCTCAATTAATGCTTTGCCCGTACTAAAGAATAGTCATTGTCTTTCTTTCACACTCATAATAGTGTTGTAAAGCCTTTGTAATTGTGCAAATGTAAGCAGGGGCTCATGTAGCCTCTCCTTGTTGTTCATCATGCTTCTCGTCTTCATCCTCTTCTTCTTCTTCTTCCCTAGTTGGCTCTTGTTTGTTGGGTGTGTGTAGAAGTGCGAGAGACACACAAGAAGCACACACAAGGAGCACAAACGCAGCAAGACACACGGAGAAGACGATGGCTGGAATAGCTCTCTCTATTGATCGATGAACTGAACTGAAGTAAGAGCTGAATAATATCCCTAAGTACAAAGTACCACCACATATGAGAGTATCAAGTATGTGGTAACATGGGGAAAAAACCTCTAGCCAGCACTAGAGTAAAAAGTGCCCATGTATAGGGAAAAGGTTCACATCAAAGCTACTTGAGGAACACATAAGTGTAACAAACCCCCCTGGAGCGAATGATGTGAACACATACAGGGAGTGACAGATCAGCCCCCACAAGGTAACAAGCCTAAAGCTTTGCGAAAAGCTTCAAACTTTTCCCGTGGAAGAACTTTGGTGAATATGTCTGCCACATTATCTTGTGTAGGCACATATACCAAATCAATATCTCCTGCATGAAGGCGCTCTCTCACATAGTGATAATGCACCTCAATATGTTTGGTCCGTGCATGAAACACTAGGTTTCGTGCAACAGCCAAAGCACTCTGACTATCTGTGAGAATATGCGTAGCAGCATCAATCTCCATGCAAAGATCCATCAATAGGCGTCTCAGCCATATACACTCCACTGTAGCTGTGAAAACTGCCCTGTACTCAGCTTCACAACTCGATGTCGCCACTGTAGGTTGCTTCTTACTCAACCAAGATATGCATGAGTCTCCAAGGAAAAAGCAATTACCACTAGTGGACACGCGAGTATCATAACAACCAGCCCAATCACTATCTGTAAAAGCATGCAAGCATGGCTGAACATCTCTGCCATAAAAGAGACCTAAGCTCAAAGTGCCTTGAAGATATCTAAACACACGTTTCACCGCTTGCCAATGCTTAGTGTCAGGGCTATGCATGAATCGACTCAACTGGGAAACTGCATACTGTATATCCGGCCTTGTGTTGCATGCATATATAAGACATCCCACAGCTTGCTGATAAAGAGAAGTATCAAATGCATCACTCGAATCCTCAACTGAGAACCTGAATCCTGTCTCAACTGGTGTGGAAACTGGCTTACAATCCTCAAAGTCAAAACGCTGAAGTAGTTTCTCAACATACTTTGCTTGATGCATAACAATTCCCCCCTCAACGGATACAAACTGGATGCCAAGATAGTAGCTCAAAAGACCAAGATAAGTGACATCAAAAGTATGCTGCAAATCAGCCATAAGAATGTCAAGTTTTGCATCACATGACCCAGTCAAGAGTATGTCATCGACATAAAGAACAAGCACCATAAGATCAGCCCCATTTTTGCGTACATAGAGTGTGCTTTCAATCGGACTACATGTGAAGCCAAGAGCAATCAACTTGATCTTGTTCTACCAAGTAAAGGTGCACTCAATTTGCTGTCCTGCAAAGTTTGTTTCAGCCACTTTGGCATAGATTGTGCACTCTTGATAGACATGCATTCATTATGTAATACATCTTCAATATGTAGATCATGCGTGGGCTGAATTTCATGCTCAGTTTCAGCCATATTTTGACGCAAATGTTCAGCCATATGTGGCTGGAAATTTCCAATAGTTTTGATAATTTTTGGCTGAATTTTTTCAGCCATGTTTGGCTGGAAACTCTCTGCATTTTCAGCCCTATTTGGCTGGAATTTTTCAGCCCTTTGAGCCTCAGTTGGCTGGTCTACATGGCCATAGTCAAGCGCACCATTTTGGAACAAAGGCATGAGTGTATCGAACACATCTTGTGAGCTAACTGTTGGCAGTTTTTTGCATTCAAGAAGAGGGAAAACTGAATTTTCAGCAAATACCACATCTCGACTCACAATAATTGTGCTCGTCAATGGATGGTACAACCGATATCCCTTACTTTCAGCACTATAACCAACAAATATACATTTCTTTGCCTTGTCATCAAGTTTGTGACGTTGTTGTGATGGCACAAGAGCATATGCCAAACAACCAAACACACGCATATGACTAACCATAGGCTTATGACCATTCCAAGCCTCATAAGGAGTGATGACTCTCAATGCTTTTGTAGGGCAGCGATTCAACACATAGTTTGCACTCATGACCGCTTCCATCCAAAACTTATGAGGAAGATGCTTTCCTTTAACCATACATCGTGCCATTTCAAGTAAAGTTCTATTTTTACGCTCGGCAACACCATTTTGTTGAGGTGTATATGGCACCGTACATTGATGTGAAATACCTCTTTCACGAAGAAAAGCATTAAACTCATGTGACATGTACTCACCACCACGATCCGTGCGTAGAGTCAAAAGCTTTTGTGAAGAAACATTTTCAGCCATAGCTAAAAATGCTTTGAAGCAAGAAAATACCTCATTCTTTGCTTTCATAGGATACACCCATGTATGGCGAGTAGCATCATCAATGAAGGTAACAAAATATACATGCTTCCCAAAAGATGGAGTCTTGACTGGACCACATACATCACTATGAACAAGCTGCAATTTTCTTGTAGTGTGTGTATGACTATCTTTTGGAAAAGAAGCACGATGCATTTTTCCAAGAATGCAACCTTCACATGCATGCTTTTCAATGGACTCAAGTGTAGGCAAGCCAATAACCATGTCCTTCTTTTGCAAGTAGAGCAAACTATTGAAGTTTAAATGACCAAAACGAGCATGCCAAAGCTCCATTTCAGCCATGGAAGAAGTATGAGCAACTAAGGCATTCAAGGCAGCCCTCTTGTATGTATCCATCCGATACAAACCATTACATAATGTACCTGACATCACGATAACATCACCATTGCTGAAATCATGAACCATACACTTATCATCAACAAAGTGTACATGAAGTCCAGCTTTGGCAATCAACGGAACTAAAATTAAGTTCTTCTTGATACCGGGCACATACAATGCATTTTTCAAGAGAATCACACCTCCATTTGCAGCCGTAAGCTCAATTTCTCCTACTCCAATGATAGGATAAGAGGCATTGTTTGCACACACCACATGTCCTCCTTTAGGTGCATCTTTCAAAGAGGCAAAAAATCTTTTGCATGATGTTATGTGCTTTGAAGCACCACTATCAAAGAACCAATCCGAATCAGCCTCACTCACAACCATACATTTAGAATGTAAAGAAGCATCATAATGACATGTAACAACACATGCCCAAAAATCTTGAGCCATGTTAGCTTCATCATTCTTTGCATTTGCTGAATTTTCAGCAATAGACATGCCCGATTCCTTCTTCTTTTCATTGCGTTTAGCAAGCTTTCTACACTCATCAATAGTATGACCAGCCTTCCGGCAATATTTGCATCTCTTCTTCTTTTGCAAATCACTATCATTAGAGGAATGAGTGGAAGAGGAAGCTTGAGGCTTTGGTTTTGATGAACTCAAAGCTGAACCATACTTGCTTTTCCCCTTTTGTGAGATAGCAAGTGCTTGCGTTCCCTCAATCAAACCACTCCTATTCACTCTAGATTGCTCTTCTTGCAAAAGAAGAGACACAACCTCATCAAATGCATACATATTAGGATTTCCTTTTGCAACCAAACGGAGTGTAGCAGCAAAGCTTTGAAAAGATTCTGGTAATCCTTTCAACAATGTAGAAATGAGTGATGCATCTGGAATGATCTCATCTATGTTTGTCAATTGCTCTTTCAAGTCCTTGATGCGTGTCACATACACATCCACTGACTCATTTTCAGCCATACATACATCCTCAAGTTGCTTCCTCAAGTATGCAACACGTGCTTCATTACGCATGGCATACAAAGAAGCAAGAGTATCCCATGCCTGTCTCGATGTAGAACATGACCGAATGTGTGGAACTATATGACGCTTCACTGAAAGCGCAATCAAAGCATGAGCTTGAGCATCTTTTCCATCCCATCTAAGCTGCTCCTGTGTAGGTGGAGAAGGAGAAACCACTGTACTCGAAGAAGAAGCTCCATCTGTGACAGTAGACTGTGAAGTAGAAGCACCTGCCGGTCTTCGATCTACATCTGCCACTATGTTCCAAAGTTGTTTTGCAACAAGAACATGCTTCATCATGTAAGACCACATCGGATAGTTTGTCCCATCAAGCTTATCTTCAGCTTGAAGCATGCCAAACAAGTCATTGCTGCCTGCCATTTCACTAAGGAACAAGAATGTGACAAAATCTTCACTTCGACGAAAACTGAAATGAGTGCTGAAATTTCAGCTCACAAACCGTCACTCTGATGGCGATTCTGACTGCACGAATGGCTTCGACATGGGGGTAAAACCCTAGCGCACTCGGTGGAAATGTTTTCGGGCTGCTGAAATTCACAGTTCTATGCTCCGAAGTCGATTTGCACTGTTAAAGTGTGCGCGCGCCGCGACGCGAAAAACCAAAACTTGAGAAGGAGCTGAACGTGCTCTGATACCACTGTTGGGTGTGTGTAGAAGTGCGAGAGACACACAAGAAGCACACACAAGGAGCACAAACGCAAGACACACGGGGAAGACGATGGCTGGAATAGCTCTCTCTATTGATCGATGAACTGAACTGAAGTAAGAGCTGAATAATATCCCTAAGTACAAAGTACCACCACATATGAGAGTATCAAGTATGTGGTCACATGGGGAAAAAACCTCTAGCCAGCACTAGAGTAAAAAGTGCCCATGTATAGGGAAAAGGTTCACATCAAAGCTACTTGAGGAACACATAAGTGTAATTGTTGTCCTTCCTCTTGTTGGTGCTACTGCTCACCTTCTTGTTCTTCTCGTGATTCCAGATTGACCTCCTAAAGGATTCTTTCGAAATCTACATGACTCAGCTCTTGCAAGAGAACTCCTCTAGGGAATTCTAGATTTGATGGCACTAGTGGGAAAATCAAACTAGAGCCATCTATGATTTGCCTTGGTATTCAGAGTGTAAAGGGTCTGACTACTCATTGTGGCACTGCATATATGTTCGGTGTAAAGGTGGCACCTCTAGGTTGTGCACAAGGTATTGATCCCCTCATCCTCTTAGATGGTGGGGTGGAGGCTTTTTTGCTTTTAAACTATTGTACTATATTCCAGGATAGAGCTCTTTGAATCGGAATGTCATAAGCAAGGCACCGATAGATAATTTTGGTCAAGGTGCAACATCCATGTAATACGGGCTTAGGCAACCATCTCTTGCATGCCTGATGAATTCGCTCAATAATCCAATGTGGAAGATTGATTTTCATATTTTGTGTGTCGGTGAGATGCAAGTTAAACAAAACCTTTTTATGGGGCATCGTGATTCTATCTTGCCTTGGGAACGTGAAATGTTGCATGCACATCCTAAGGTGCACTGCAATATTTGGTGTCATCGCCACCATGTCTTTGAGCTTTGTCAAGTTCCTATTCTTCATGTATTCTTATAGGACGAATCCTTCTTTCTTGATGAATATGTATCCCTTTCATGTCTAGGGCTTCTTGCTTTAAGTTATTGAGCAAACAAAATTTCTTCAACTCATTTCCACATGTTAATGATTGCACTATGAAGGTGCTTGAAGCTTTGGGTCTTGGGTAGGAGTGAGAGAGTTGATGAGGTAAAAGAACCGCATGAAATCTGGTTCTGATAGTCGGGTAGCAAAATATTTTGCCAGTCCTGCTTTTTGCCACACCAGCCTTAAGTCTACTGCATTATATAACTTCTCAAATTCTCTCATAAAAAAGTGGTACTTTCCCCAAGTTTTGTTATACTCAATCTCTGCTTCCCACATCTATGCACCTTCTCCTAATAGTCTGGCCATCTCACTAAACCAGTGTGAGTTCTTACTAACTTACATAGTGTGACCCATGAGTGGATCTTGTATTGGGATAATCTACACTGTCTACATCTACTCTAGCCGCTCTTTAGGTTCATCTAATATGGGCAAGCTCTCTATGTCAACATTTTGATAAGTAGCTTGCGAACTTGTTCCTATTGTACCTCCCATCGTGCTAGTGATTATGGTTGCACTTGAATCTACTAGAAGTAAGAAGATCATATTAGCATTGCATCAAAAACTAGATGATGCCTTGTCCCCTTTACAATACCAACATGATATTCATGTTGTTAGTGGGTTAGTAATGGTGAGGTGTGGTGTGAATGTGAGTGGTAGTTAAGGGTTGGGCATTTCCCTATATGCATACTTAGGATTTAGCAACAAGCCTCACCTTATACCTGTCAATTGTTCCATCAGGCTTACATTTTTGTTTGTATACCCATTTAGTATCAACTACCTTTTTACATGGGGGCAAATCACATAAAGGACACATACCATTCTTGATAATACATCATCATCAAAAGAAACATGCTCATTCTCTCACAAAGACTAGACAAGCATTCCATGATAATCTGATGCAAAGGAAGCACTATGAGAGCATGAATGAGTATGATATGTCAATAATGCATCTCTTTGCTAACTTGAAGGATGTGAGGGATAATGGCATATTTGATAGACAAAGCTAGCAGTGCATGATCTTGAGCATTTGTGCCATCCCAACAAATTTGTTATGCAATAGGTGCAACAAGAACCGCAATACGACTATTAAATATCATCATCATCTTCAGCACCATTTGTATCACCTTCAATAACTATATTTGCAAGTGTAGTAGGACATTTTTCAACCCCATTCACAATATTCCACAATCCTTTTGCTAACAATACATGACACATCATATATGCCCACAATGGGTAGTTAGTACAATCCAACTTATCCCCAACAACCAACATATAGAATACATTATTGCTTTCACCCATGGCCAATGATTAAATACCCTAACACATAAAATTGACTGTATCTCAAAAGGTTGAAAAAAAACATCCTATCGAGGTAAACTTGTAGCAGACTTTGAGGTGCTTGTATTGATGAACCAAAACCTATATATATGTTTGGCACAAAAGGAAGAGATTGCCTTGCATAATCACTGTGATTGTGCATTTATAGGCAGAAACGAGCTCAAATCAAAATTTCAACACCACAGACCAAAGCCATTTTGAACTCCTAATTGCCTTGATTATGGTCACTAATTTTCATGCAATTTTGAGATTGTGACCAGAGGGGTGTTGATTGTGCCCTAGATGAAGCGGTGACCTACTTTGATACCAATTGTTGGAGTTCAATGTCTATGGAAGCACACAAACAACAAAAGGAAGAACAAGAAGAAGCTTTGAGCACACACAATACAGAATGTATTGCCAAGTGAATGTACAAAGATAAGTCACCTTTTAGGGTTATAGGCATATATATAAGTTAGGGAAAAAGAACATCCTCAAGATGGAAGAAGATCACCCTAGTGGTCCTAAGTGTGTTCACACACATTGTTGGTGCATTTTACCCAAGCCTACATGCTTGATATGCTTGATATGCTTGATATTATCCTCATTTGTAAGTCACATGTGTAGTCATGTGAACACCTCTTGTAAAAGAGTTCATTTTATCTCTTGTAAATGGAAAAAGAAAAAAGGAAAAGGATGGCTTACCTCATCCATGATGTAAAAGCAAACTCGTGGCTCTAACTACCTAAAACCACGAATTTTTGAGCTGAGGGAATATCTCCTAACTTTGGGGATCACTTTTAGGTGGAGCCATTCAAATTCTAATTCAAAACTCCCTCCAAAAATAGCTATAAAAGGAGCAAGAAGGAAGAGGCGAATAGCAAGCCTTTGTACGTGACCACTTCATGTCATTTTGTAGAGATTGAAGAGCTTACTCCATAGCTCTATCATTCTACTACCATTGTGCAAATATTCATTGCCAATGTGGTTGTAATCATATATGAATCTATACACTTATCATCATTTACTTCTCTGTTTTGTTCTCTGTTATACTCACTCAGAGCAGTACCTTCAGAAGGTCATATCTCGAGTTCTACTAAACCTTTTTCAGTGATTTAATGTGTGTTGGATAGCTCATACTGTCTACTTTCTACTTATAAATTCTCATGGTCATTGGATTAAAAGTTTTGAAGATATCTGTAATTTACTGCTCACTGGTCTATCTCTGCAGAGCCCCGAGAATTGTGGGCATGTTCCAAAAATTGATAAATATTGTTCTCAGTGCTCAGCCCATCATTTGAAGTGTTTTAACTTGGATTGGGAAGCTTGCTAAGTCTATTTGCTATGCCCAAAAGGAATTTTTCTAATTCCTACCAGGTTGAGAGCACTGTTCATTTTTTCTAGCAGGTGTATGTCCAAAAATAACAAGTTTTGGGAGCTAGTCATTTCGCAACTAGTCTGTCTTCACTTAAACTTTTGGGATACATGTTCCAAAGTACTTAGCTGATATTTTGGTGGATTTAGGAAGCTCAAGGGTCTACTAATCAACTTTGAAGTCTCAGTTGGCTGGTGTGAAGCTGGTTGTAGCAGCACCTACTCATCTTTGGATTGCATCCACCATCTCTCTTCACAGTGGTATCAGAGCATAGTCAAGCAAAATGGGAGATGGACTTCCATCAACAATTGACAAATTGGATCGAAAAAACTACCCGGCATGGTCTCTAAGGATGGAGGCTTACCTTCAAGGGAGGAATCTATATGGATTCATATCAGGAGATGAAGCAATGCCAACCATGAGGAACAAAGGGCAACCATCACATGAAGAAGTGGAAGGACTTTCGAATTGGTGTTCGAAGGATGCACTTGCAAGGTCCTATATTCTAAACTCAATCTCTGATTTTTTTTTACCTCATGTCAAGGGATGCAAGACATCAAGAGAGACCTGGAATGCACTTGCTTCTTTCTTCTCTTCCAACACTCGAGCAAGGAAGAACCAATTGTGGATGGAGTTCACAACAATGAAGAAAAGCCAGAAGCAAAATGTGACTGATTATGTCACAAAGATGAAGGAGATTTCCGACCAACTTGGAAGCATTGGAGAGGTAGGAGCAAATCATTAGACAATGTTGGTGCATGCCAATCATCAATTGAAGGTTTATGAAGAAATGAAGACAAGAAATTAAGAAGAGAACAAATTCAAAAGTTTGAAGGAAGGACATACTCAGAAATTCAAAGCTATGTACACATATGTACATTAGTTCAGATATAGGTTACTCACACTTTTGATTAGTCATAAGTTTGTACATATTTGCCTATAAATTTTTTGGAAAAAGTCGGGGCATGTAGAATAGAGAATAGGAGGAGAGAAATCAGATGTAGAAAGTGTCATTGGACACATGAAAAGTTAGTTGAGTTACTTCTTCAAACAGTTGTAACTTTTCTGAGTAATCGAAGAAAATCTTGCGCCCGATGTTTCGATGTCTTCTACTTCTGTAGCTAATCTTTTGAGAAATCCTTCTGAACATATCTAAGTCCATAGTTGATCAATCTATGGCTAGAATTTGGGAGTGTAATTGTAACCAGGCTAAGAGAATTTTGCATAGGAACATTCATATGTGAAATGTTCTAAGTGTCTTCTGAAACAGGCGCAGATTTCGTGATCAAAGAAATGATCAGTTCTCAGCACAGTGTAAAGTTTTACACAAGTGATAGCTTAAAATTTAAGTTGAGAGATAAGCCATTTATGGCTAAAAGTATTTCATCAAACGGGATATAGTTTGGGAGAACCATTGCTAAGAAGTTGCAGGTGTTAAAGTCGCTATTGCAGAGAGGCAATTTCAGACACAGGTAAGTTGTTTGAGTTAATTCTCAGATTATACTCAATCATTTTGAGAAATTTAAGTTGGAGGAGTTGCGCAAACTCCACGCAATATATCATACAAAGTTTTATCAGAAACTTTACATGAATGATTAGTCAATGAGTGATTAATCTGCAGCAGACTTTTCAGAGAAGTGATTTCTTCACAGTTAATCAATTTCTTGGTAATGTGATAGTGGATTTCCAAAATTCTGTGGAGTCTAAAGTTATTCTTGGTCTAGAGGTAGTCTAAGACCAAGGATAGCTTGTTCTTTTGGAGATTAACACTCTCCATCAGTGGTATCAGAGCAGGTTGTGTCAAAATTAAGGAAAGGAAGACTCCGACTGCTGCAGATATACAAATTCTACATCTCGAAGGTTCAGAAGGATAAAGTGTGAAGAAAGATTGAAGGGAGACACGCAAAGATTATCAAAAGAATCAGAAGAAGCAACATTCAAAGTTAAGGTACATTTATTTCTTGTAAAGGCTAAAACTTTGAGACTACAGGTGAAGCAAGGATGGGAGATAGTCTCCAAATTGAAAAGTTGGATAGAGAGAACTATCCAGCTTGAGCTATGAGAATGGAAGCTCATCTGATGAGCAAAGATTTGATAGCATACATTACAGGTGAAGAAGAGAAGCCTCAGTTCAGAGATCCTAGTGTTCCAACTAGGGAAGAATTGTCAGATTTAAAGAATTGGATGAAGAAGGATGCTCAAGCAAGGAGCATAATCTACATGGCAGTCAATGACTATTTGCTTCCTCACATTAGAGGACTTGAAAGTGCATGTGACATTTGGAATGCTTTGGAAGAGCATTTCCAAAACACAACCAAATCAAGGAAGGCTTCACTATGGGCAGAATTTACTACTTTCAAGAAGAAGGCTTCACAATCAATTTCTGATTATGTGACAAAGATGAAGGACATTGCAGATTCTTTAGGTGCAGTGGATGAAGATATTGAAGAAGATAAATTGGTAAGACAAATTCTCACAGGGCTAAGAGGAGATGAGAAGTGGAGGCCTTTTATTTTGTCTACAGAACTTTCATTAGATCACTTCACTCCTGATTTGAATCAATTGTTAGGTCATATGCTAACTTTTGAGAATGATATCAAAGGAGATGTTGATAAGAGTGCAGGTCATGCAATGTACTCTAAAGACAAGAAGAAAGCTAACAAAGGAAAGCAACAATCAGGTGAAGAAGAAGGTACTTCAAACCAAGCAAATTTCATAAGAGGAAAAGGAAATGGCAGAAGTAGAGGAAGAGGCAGAAACAACAAAGATAATGCAAGAGCTTGTTGGATATGTGGTAAGACCAATCATCTATCTCATGATTGTTGGCACAATAATCAGAACAATGGTAATTATCAGAACTTTAATCAAAGAGCAAGAGGTGGTAGATTTCAGAGAGGAAACTTCAGAGGTAGAGGTGGTAGGAATCCTTTTGGAAGAGGTGGAGGAAGAAGCTTCCAAAATCAATCCTATAATAACACCTACTACAACTATGCATCAGATCAGAAGGAGGATTCGACTCTCATTATGAATGCAACATGTGAAACCTCACATGAGGACATGAGAGTGTTCTATATTGATTCAGGATGTAGTAATCATTTAAGTGGAAATATTGCTTTGATGACTGATCTAGATCATAATGCAATTAACCATACAGTTCAGACAGGTGATAATACAAAGCATAAGGTAAAGTCAATTGGTTCAGTCAAAGCTAAAGATGGGAGCACTCTTCTGAGTAAGGTTCTTTATGTTCCCACAATTCCAAAGAATTTGATCAGTGTAGGTCAAATTGTGGAAAAAGGATATGAGGTAAGGTTTACCAATGATGGAGTCTATGTTGAAGACCCTAGTCAAGGGTATAAACAGGTTGTTACAGGAAAGAAGGAAGGGAGGCTTTTCACATTGAAGGTACAAGGAAATGTTGGACATGCTATGTTCACATATGGAGAGCAAAAGGTGTTCAGAATTGGATCTTTGGCACAAAAGACTTGGACACTTCTATGAAAGAGGTATCAAAGACATGATTAATAATGGTTCAGTGCTTGGATTGCCTAATGTTGCAGGTCAACACATGACATATAGATGTGAGGCATGTCAATTAGGTAAGGCCCATAAGCAATCTTATTCCAAGCATGGGTTTATGTATTCAGAAAGACTTGAGTTGGTGCATACAGATGTGTGGGGTCCTTCAAAGGACTTTAGTATAAATGGTCAAGATATTATGTCATATATGTTGATGATGCTACCAGATGGATCACAATTTATGTGATTAAAGAAAATTCAGAAGTGTTTAATACATTTAAACACTACCATGCATATGCAGAAAGAATTACAGGTCAAAAATTGAAGAGACTAAGGTCAGATGGAGGGGGAGAGTATTTTTTAAATGAGTTCAATGATTACTTGTGGAATGCAGGTATAAAAAGAGAGGTTACTTGCAGGTACTCTTGATGGAGAGTGTTAATCTCCAAAAGAACAAATTAACCTTGAAGTTAGATCACCTCTATATCAAGGTTAACCTTAGACTCCACCAAACTTAGAGATCATTCACCAAATTATCAGAAATATTGAAAGTTCTGAAAAATTCAACTTCTCTGAAAAATCTGTTGTAGATTAGTCACTCATTGACTAATCAATCCTGTAAAGTTTTTGATAAAACTTTGCACAACACCTCGCCTTAAGGTTGCGCAACTTTGCCAAGTTAAATCTCTCAAAAAGATTAAGTACACTCTGAGAAATGTGTGAAACACTTTACCTATGTCTGAAAGTGCTTCTCTGCAATGGCGACTTTGACACCTGCAACTTCTTAGCATTGGTTCTCCCAACTCTGAACCCGTTTGATCAAGATCTTCTAGCCATAGATGGCTTACCTTCCAACTTAAATTTTAAGCTCTCATTTGTGTAAAACTTTACACTGTGGACTGAGCACTGACCATTTCTTTGAGGATGAAATGTGCGCCAGATTTCTCGACTCTTATAACATTTTCACATATGAATGTTCCTAAGCAACATTCTCACAACCTGATTGAAATTAAACTCTCAAATTCTAGCCATAGATAGATTAGCTATGGACTTAGATACGTGCAGAAAGATTCTTCAAAAGATTAAGCACAGAAGGAGAATGAGAGAGAAGATCGACGCGCAGAATTCTACTCAATTTTCTTCTTCATTACTTTTCACACATATGGTTGATGATACATACAATGTTCATCACTTCTTCACCTATTCTTCTCTATCTGATCTATATCACTCTCTCTATTTATGAATACGTATCTGTAGATATATATACGAGTCTAACTCGTCATCCTTTTTCAAAATACATTGAACTATTTACAAGAGTAATATACAAAAGAAACATTTCTGATTCCATTTTCTTCCTCTGAAAGTAATCTTCATTCTTCCATATGTCTTCTCACTTTGATCTTCATAGAATCACTATTGATGATTGTTCTGCTCCAACAGCTCCCCCTCAATCTTCAATTGTGATTACCTGTATCTTCTTTATTCCTGCCATATCTTTAAACCTCTGCAATTTAGGTCCATCCAAACTTTTAGTCATCATATCTGCAAGTTGATCTTTTGTAGGAGTGTGTATGACTTCAATTTCCTTCTCAATGACCTTCTCTCTCAGAAAATGATACTGTATTTCAATATGCTTAGTTCTAGCATGAAATACAGGATTAGCTGCCAAGTATAATGAACTCATATTGTCTCCACAAATAATAGGAGTACTCTGAATCACATCAAAAACTTTCAAAAGTGTCTTTAGCCATATTACCTCTTTTGCAGCTTCCACCATACCTTTATATTCTGCCTCTGTGGATGACAAAGCAACTGTATGTTGCTTCTTAGAACACCATGAAATCAATTTGTCTCCTACATAGCACAAGTATCCATGTGTTGATCTTCTATCATCAACATTACCTGCCCAATCTGCATCACTATATATCTTAATTCTTGTATCTGAAGTAAACCCATAGTACACCCCTTCTTTGAGTGTACCCTTGATGTACCTAAGTACTCTTTGTCCTGCAATCCAATGTTTCTTTCTAGGACAATGCATGAATTGTGAAAGCACACCAACTGCATATGATAAGTCAGGCCTTGTCAATGTAGCATAAATCAAGCTACCAACCAAACTTTGATAGAGTTTCATATCTCTGAACTCTTCTCCTCCAAACCTAGACAATTTATGGTTCACTTCCAAAGGTGTAGGTGCAACCCTGCAATCTTCCATTTTAAACTTGGTTAGCAAATTTTTAAGATACCTTTCTTGGGTCACATATACTCCATGTTGAGTATAAGAGATCTCCATTCCCAAGAAGAATGATAGGTTCCCCAAATCACTGATTTTGAACTCTTTCTCCATCTGCTTTTTGATCATTTGTATCCCCTTATCATCTGTTCCTGTAAGTATTATGTCATCAACATAAATACACACATAAATGAACCCATCTTCACTTGCTTTGACTAGCAAGCTACTATCTGCCTTTGATGCTTGAAAACCAAGATCATTCAAGAATTTTACAAGCCTATAATTCCAAGCCCTTGGGGCTTGCTTCAACCCATACAAAGCTCTCTTGAGCTTACATACATAATTTGGACTCACTTGATCTTTGAACCCATCTGATTGCTCCATGTAGACTTCATCTGAAATGTAACCATTCAAGAAAGCATTTTTAACATCTAATTGAGACAACTTCCAACCTTTACAAGCAGCAATTGCAATGAGTGTCCTGATGGTTGTCATCTTTGCCACAGGACTATAGGTCTCATCATAGTCCACTCCATATGTCTGTGCATACCCTTTCACAACAAGTCTAGCTTTGTACCTAGACACACTTCCATCTGCAAATCTCTTTGTTTTGTAAACCCACTTACATCCAATAATCTTTTGACTATTAGGTTTAGGAACCAAATCCCATGTTTGATTCTCTATCAATGCATCATACTTCTCTTGCATAGCATCTTCCCAATTCTTCTTCCCTTTGGCTTCTTCATATGTAGAAGGGTCTTCATCTGCTTTTACCAAATAAGCATAATCTTTAGTAGTCAAGAATGAAGTGTCATAGCTATACCTTGTAGGTTGCCATTTGTGCCTAGATGATCTCCTAACTTCTGCACTTCTTGAGGTCTCTGGTTCATCACATTCTGGATCAAACCTTGGCCTCTCTTCAACTTCAATCTGCACTTCATTACTCTCACTTTCATCAAGTAATTGAATCTTTGCTTTACCTTTCCTTTGTTCCACTACTTCTTCATCATCTGCATGTACATTATATTTACCTGCATACCAAGTACCTTGCTCATCAAATGTAACATCCTTGGATACAATAAATTGCTTTGTGGATGGACTCCACAACCTGTATCCCATTTGCTTATCATCATAACCAATGAATACATACTTCTCTGCCTTAGGCTCCAACTTATGCCTCAATTGAGATGGCACATATGCATATGCCAAGCATCCAAATATTTTGCAATGATCCAAGGTAGGTTTCTTACCCCACCAAGCTTCATATGGTGTCATGCCCTGCAAAGCTTTACAAGGCAATCTATTGACCAAATATGTAGCTGTATTAACAGCCTCAGCCCACAAATAA
The DNA here is from genome assembly GCA_020310875.1 of Ceratopteris richardii. Taxonomy (NCBI): domain Eukaryota; kingdom Viridiplantae; phylum Streptophyta; class Polypodiopsida; order Polypodiales; family Pteridaceae; genus Ceratopteris; species Ceratopteris richardii. Next base: position 150,178,969 of record CM035408.1, on the reverse strand, counting down.
TTTGGGCAATTCTTCTCTTTCATCATGGACCTTGCAAATTCAACAAGAGTCCTATTTCTTCTTTCTGCTACCCCATTTTGTTGAGGAGAGTACCTACAAGTAACTTCTCTCTTTATACCTGCATTCCACAAATAATCATTGAACTCATTTGAAAAATACTCTCCCCCTCCATCTGACCTTAGTCTCTTCAATTTTTGTCCTGTAATCCTTTCTGCATATGCATGATAGTGTTTAAATGTATTAAACACTTCTGATTTTTCCTTAATCACATAAATTGTGATCCACCTGGTAGCATCATCAACATATATGACATAATATCTTGAACCATTTATACTAAAGTCCTTTGAAGGACCCCACACATCTGTATGCACCAATTCAAGTCTTTCTGAATACATAAATCCATGCTTAGAATAGGACTGCTTATGAGCCTTACCTAATTGACATGCCTCACATCTGTATGTCATGTGTTGACCTGCAATGTTAGGCATTCCAAGCACTGAATCATTGTTAATCATTTCTTTGATACCTCTTTCATTAAAGTGTCCAAGTCTTTTGTGCCAAAGATCCAATTCTGACACCTTCTGCTCTCCATATGTGAACATAGCATGTCCAACATTTCCTTGTACCTTCAATGTGAAAAGCCTTCCTTCTTTCTTTCCTGCAATAACTTGTTTATACCCTTGACTAGGGTCTTCCACATAAACTCCATCATTGGTAAACCTTACCTCATAACCTTTTTCCACAATTTGACCTACACTAATCAAATTCTTTGGAATTGTGGGAACATAAAGTACCTTACTCAGAAGAGTGCTCCCATCCTTAGCTTTGACTGAACCAATTGACTTTACCTTATGCTTTGTATTATCACCTGTCTGCACTGTATGATTAATTGCATTGTGATCTAGGTCAGTCATCAAAGCAATATTTCCACTCAAATGATTACTACATCCTGAATCAATATAAAACACTCTCATGTCCTCATGTGAGGTTTCACATGTATTCATAATGAGAGTTGAATCCTCCTTCTGATCTGATGCATAGTTGTAGTAGGTGTTATTATAGGATTGACTTTGGAAGCTTCTTCCACCACCTCTTCCAAAAGAATTCCTACCACCTCTACCTCTGAAATTTCCTCTCTGAAATCTACCACCTCTTGCTCTTTGATTAAAGTTCTGATAATTACCATTGTTTTGATTATTGTGCCAACAATCATGAGATAGATGATTGGTCTTACCACATATCCAACAAGCTCTTGCATTATCTTTGTTGTTTCTGCCTCTTCCTCTACTTCTGCCATTTCCTCTTCTTCTTATGAAGTTTGCTTGGTTTGATGTACCTTCTTCTTCACCTGATTGTTGCTTTCCTTTGTTGACTTTCTTCTTGTCTTTAGAATACATTGCATGACCTGCACTCTTATCAACATCTCCTTTGATATCATTCTCAAAAGTTAGCATATGACCTAACAATTGATTCAAATCAGGAGTAAAGTGATCTAATGAAAGTTCTGTAGATAAAATGAAAGGCTTCCATTTCTCATCTCCTCTTAGTCCTGTGAGTATTTGTCTTACCAATTTGTCTTCTTCAATATCTTCATCAACTGCACCTAAAGAATCTGCAATGTCCTTCATCTTTGTCACATAATCAGAAATTGATTGTGAGGCCTTCTTCTTGAAGGTAGTAAACTCTGCCCATAGTGAAGCCTTCCTTGATTTGGTTGTATTTTGGAAATGCTCTTCCAAAGCATTCCAAATGTCACAAGCACTTTCAAGTCCTCTAATGTGAGGAAGCAAATAGTCATTGACTGCCATGTAGATGATGCTTCTTGCTTGAGCATCCTTTTTCATCCAATTCTTCAAATCTGCAAGCTCCTCCCTAGTTGGAACACTAGGATCTCTGAATTCTGGCTTTTCTTCATCTCCTGTGATATATCCTATCAAATCTTTGCTCATAAGGTGAGCTTCCATCCTCATAGACCAAGCAGGATAGTTCTCTCTATCCAGCTTCTCAATTTGGAGACTATCTCCCATCTTTACTTCACCTGTAGCTTCAAATCTTTAACCTTTACAGATAATGAATGTACCTTTACTTCGAATGTTGCTCCTTCTGATCCTTTTGATACTCTTTGTATGTCTTCCTTTAATCTTTCTTCACACTTTGACCTTTTGCACCTTCGAAATGTAAAGTTTTGTATTTCTGCAATAGTCGGAGTCTCCTTCACTTTAATTTTGACACAACCTGCTCTGATACCACTGATGGAGAGTGTTAATCTCCAAAAGAACAAATTAACCTTGAAGTTAGATCACCTCTATATCAAGGTTAACCTTAGACTCCACCAAACTTAGAGATCATTCACCAAATTATCAGAAATATTGAAAGTTCTGAAAAATTCAACTTCTCTGAAAAATCTGCTGTAGATTAGTCACTCATTGACTAATCAATCCTGTAAAGTTTTTGATAAAACTTTGCACAACACCTCGCCTTAAGGTTGCGCAACTTTGCCAAGTTAAATCTCTCAAAAAGATTAAGTACACTCTGAGAAATGTGTGAAACACTTTACCTATGTCTGAAAGTGCTTCTCTGCAATGGCGACTTTGACACCTGCAACTTCTTAGCATTGGTTCTCCCAACTCTGAACCCGTTTGATCAAGATCTTCTAGCCATAGATGGCTTACCTTCCAACTTAAATTTTAAGCTCTCATTTGTGTAAAACTTTACACTGTGGACTGAGCATTGACCATTTCTTTGAGGATGAAATGTGCGCCAGATTTCTCGACTCTTATAACATTTTCACATATGAATGTTCCTAAGCAACATTCTCACAACCTGATTGAAATTAAACTCTCAAATTCTAGCCATAGATAGATTAGCTATGGACTTAGATACGTGCAGAAAGATTCTTCAAAAGATTAAGCACAGAAGGAGAATGAGAGAGAAGATCGACGCGCAGAATTCTACTCAATTTTCTTCTTCATTACTTTTCACACATATGGTTGATGATACATACAATGTTCATCACTTCTTCACCTATTCTTCTCTATCTGATCTATATCACTCTCTCTATTTATGAATACGTATCTGTAGATATATATACGAGTCTAACTCGTCATCCTTTTTCAAAATACATTGAACTATTTACAAGAGTAATATACAAAAGAAACATTTCTGATTCCATTTTCTTCCTCTGAAAGTAATCTTCATTCTTCCATATGTCTTCTCACTTTGATCTTCATAGAATCACTATTGATGATTGTTCTGCTCCAACAACTCTCCTCAATAAAATGGTGTAGCAGAAAGAAGAAACAGGACACTTGTTGAATTTGCAAGGTCCATGATGAAAGAGAAGAATTGCCCAAATTATTTGTGGGCTGAGGCTGTAAATACAGCTACATATTTGGTTAATAGATTGCCTTGTAAAGCTTTGCAAGGTATGACACCATATGAAGCTTGGTGGGGTAAGAGACCTACCTTGGATCATTGCAGAATATTTGGATGCTTGGCATATGCATATGTGCCATCTCAATTGAGGCATAAGTTGGAGCCTAAGGCAGAAAAGTATGTATTCATTGGTTATGATGATAAGCAAATGGGATACAGGTTGTGGAGTCCATCCACAAAGCAATTCCTTGTATCCAAGGATGTTACATTGGATGAGCAAGGTACTTGGTATGCAGGTAAATATAATATACATGCAGATGTTGAAGAAGTAGTGGATCAAAGGAAAGGTAAAGCAAAGATTCAATTACTTGATGAAAATGAGAATAATGAAGTACAGGTTGAAGTTGAAGAGAGGCCAAGGTTTGATCCAGAATGTGATGAACCAGAGACTTCAAAAAGTGCAGAGGTTAGGAGGTCATCTAGGCACAAATGGCAACCCACAAGGTATAGCTATGACACCTCATTCTTGACTACTAAAGATTATGCTTATTTGGTAAAAGCAGATGAAGATCCATCTACATATGATGAAGCCAAAGGCAAGAGAAATTGGGAAGAAGCCATGCAAGAGGAGTATGATGCATTGATAGAGAATCAGACTTGGGATCTGGTTCCTAAACCTAATAGCCAGAAAATTATTGGATGTAAGTGGGTTTACAAAACAAAAAGATTTGCAGATGGAAGTGTGTCTAGGTACAAAGCCAGACTTGTTGTGAAAGGGTATGCACAGACATACGGAGTGGACTATGATGAGACCTATAGTCCTGTGGCAAAAATGACAACCATCAGAACTCTCATAGCAATTGCTGCTTGCAAAGGTTGGAAGTTATCTCAATTAGATGTTAAAAATGCTTTTTTGAATGGTTACATTTCAGATGAAGTTTACATGGAGCAACCAGATGGGTTCAAAGATCAAGTGAGTCCAAATTATGTGTGTAAGCTCAAGAGAGCTTTGTATGGATTAAAGCAGGCCCCAAGGGCATGGAATTATAGGCTTGTAAAGTTCTTGAATGAACTTGGATTTCAAGCATCAAAGGCAGATAGTAGCTTGCTAGTCAAAGCAAGTGAAGATGGATTCATTTATGTTTGTATTTATGTTGATGACATAATACTTACAGGAACAGATGATAAAGGAATACAAATGATCAAGAAGCAGATGGAGAAAGAGTTCAAAATCAGTGATTTGGGGAACTTGTCATTCTTCTTGGGAATGGAGATTTTATATACTCAACATGGACTATATGTGACCCAAGAAAGGTATCTTAAAAATTTGCTAATCAAATTTAAAATGGAAGATTGCAGGGTTGCACCTACACCATTGGAAGTGAACCATAAATTGTCTAGATTTGGAGGAGAAGAATTCAGAGACATGAAGCTCTATCAAAGTTTGGTTGGTAGCTTGATTTATGCTACATTAACAAGGCCTGATTTGTCATATGCAGTTGGTGTGCTTTCACAATTCATGCATTGTCCCAGAAAGGAACATTGGATTGCAGGACAAAGAGTACTTAGGTACATCAAGGGTACACTCAAAGAAGGACTGTACTATGGATTTACTTCTGATACAAGAGTGAAGATATATAGTGATCCAGATTGGGCAGGTAATGTGGATGATAGAAGATCAACACATGGATATTTGTGCTATGTAGGAGACAAATTGATTTCATGGTGTTCTAAGAAGCAACATACAGTTGCTTTGTCATCTACAGAAGCAGAATATAAAGGTATGGTGGAAGCTGCAAAGGAGGTAATATGGCTAAAGACACTTATGAAGGTTTTTGATGTGATTCAAAGTACTCCTATTATTTGTGGAGACAATATGAGTTCTCTATACTTGGCAGCTAATCCTGTGTTTCATGCTAGAACTAAACATATTGAAATACAGTATCATTTTCTGAGAGAGAAGGTCATTGATAAGGAAATTGAAGTTATGCATACCCCTACAAAAGATCAACTTGCAGATATGATGACAAAAAGTCTAGATGGACCAAAGCTACAGAGATTCAAGGATATGGCAGGTATTAAGAAGATAGAGAAAAACCTCAATTAATGATTGAGGGGGAGCTGTTGGTGCATGCCAATCATCAATTGAAGGTTTATGAAGAAATGAAGACAAGAAATTAAGAAGAGAACAAATTCAAAAGTTTGAAGGAAGGACATACTCAGAAATTCAAAGCTATGTACACATATTTACATTAGTTCAGATATAGGTTACTCACACTTTTGATTAGTCATAAGTTTGTACATATTTGCCTATAAATTTTTTGGAAAAAGTCGGGGCATGTAGAATAGAGAATAGGAGGAGAGAAATCAGATGTAGAAAGTGTCATTGGACACATGAAAAGTTAGTTGAGTTACTTCTTCAAACAGTTGTAACTTTTCTGAGTAATCGAAGAAAATCTTGTGCCCGATGTTTCGATGTCTTCTACTTCTGTAGTTAATCTTTTGAGAAATCCTTCTGAACATATCTAAGTCCATAGTTGATCAATCTATGGCTAGAATTTGAGAGTGTAATTGTAACCAGACTAAGAGAATTTTGCATAGGAACATTCATATGTGAAATGTTCTAAGTGTCTTCTGAAACAGGTGCAGATTTCGTGATCAAAGAAATGATCAGTTCTCAGCACATAGTGTAAAGTTTTACACAAGTGATAGCTTAAAATTTAAGTTGAGAGATAAGCCATTTATGGCTAAAAGTATTTCATCAAACGGGATATAGTTTGGGAGAACCATTGCTAAGAAGTTGCAGGTGTTAAAGTCGCTATTGCAGAGAGGCAGTTTCAGACACAGGTAAGTTGTTTGAGTTAATTATCAGATTATACTCAATCATTTTGAGAAATTTAAGTTGGAGGAGTTGCGCAAACTCCACGCAATATATCATACAAAGTTTTATCAAAAACTTTACATGAATGATTAGTCAATGAGTGATTAATCTGCAGCAGACTTTTCAGAGAAGTGATTTCTTCACAGTTAATCAATTTCTTGGTAATGTGATAGTGGATTTCCAAAATTCTGTGGAGTCTAAAGTTATTCTTGGTCTAGAGGTACTCTAATACCAAGGATAACTTGTTCTTTTGGAGATTAACACTCTCCATCAGACAAATCATGAATGGAATCAAAGCAGATGACAAGTGGGAGTCATTCACAACAGCCATGGATTTATACATGGATATGCATGTACCCGACCTCAACACACTCATGGGCCAACTCTTCACTCATGAAGCAAAGATTAGCAAAGGTGGTGAGTCCTCAAGAGGTAATCAAACTTCTGCCTTATATTCTGATAAAGCTAAGGTCAAGGACAAGTCAAAGAATAGGAAGAATGAAGATGAAGGTAGCTCTTTCCAAGCAAACTTTGCAGGTAGAGGAAGAGCTAGAGGAAGAGGCAGAGGTGGAAAGCAAGGCAAGGGGAGATTCCAATCATCTCAACCTTGCAATATATGTGGCCTATCTAACCATACTACTGAAGAATGTTTCAAGAATCCAAGGAACTCAAGAGGAAGAGGATTCAATAGAGGTGGCTATGGATCAAATAGAGGCAGGTACAATGGAGGCTACAACAACAACTCCTACAACAACAATTACAACAACAACTATCAAAGTGGCCATAGAGGAAGAAGAGATTACAATAACTATGCAGAGTACCAAAGTCAAGAAGATTCATTATTGTTTATGAATCTATCAGTGAAGAAGGGTAAGGATGATGATCACATATTTTACATTGATTCGGGATGCTCAAACCATGTAGCAGGAAATGTGGCTTTACTTTCTGATTTGGAAGATCCTCATAACAAGCATGAAGTGCAGACAGGAGATGATACAAAGCACTCAGTGGAGAAGATAGGTAATGTGAAGACATCAGATGGGAATATGAACCTCTTAAGCAAAGTCTTGTATGTCCCTACAATTACCAAAAATTTAATAAGTGTTGGACAGATTGTTGAAAAAGGATTGCAGGTTAGATTCAACCGATTTGGAGCATATGTTGAAGACCCAAGGCAAGGTTTTAGAAGGATTGCGAAAGGAGAAAAGACAGGAAGGCTTTTCACTTTTGAAGTGGAAGATACAAAGAACATAGCTTTGTTTAGCTATGGATCTCAAACTCTAACAGAGTTGGAGATATGGCACAAAAGGCTTGCTCACATTGGTGAGAGGACACTCAAACAAATTTGCAGGGACCAAAGTGTACTTGGTTTGCCTAATATCACAAGGCAACACATGATTTATAAGTGTGAAGCTTGTCAACTCGGCAAAGCTCATAGACAACCTTTCAATAAGAAAGGATATATGTATTAAAATCCTTTGGATCTAGTGCACACGGATGTGTGGGGTCCAAGTAAGGAGCCATCTATATCAGGCTCAAGATATTATGTGTCTTTCATAGATGATTGTAGCAGGTGGACCATTCTGTTTTTCATGAAGCACAAGGATGAAGTGTTTAATTGCTTTAAGAAATATATTTCTCTTGTTGAAAACCAAACAAGTAGGACTTTGAAACGACTCAGATCAGATGGTGGAGGAGAATACTTCTCTTCTGAATTTGATGCCTTCTTGAATGAAAGAGGCATTAAAAGGGAAGTCACTACAAGGTATACACCCGAACTCAATGGTGTAGCAGAGAGGAAGAACAGAGCTATTGTCGAAGCTGCAAGGTCCATGCTCAACGAAAAGGGATTGCCAAACTACCTATGGGCAGAGGTTGTGTCTACAGCCACATATCTCATAAATAGACTTCCATCTAAGTCACTAGATGGAACCACTCCATATGAAGTGTGGAATGGAAGAAGACCTAGTCTAGAGCATTGTAAAATCTTTGGATGCTTAGCCTATGCTCACATTCCTTCTCAAGTAAGAGGGAAATTGGATCCCAAGGCAGAGAAGTGTGTATTCATTGGTTATGATCAAAACCAAAAAGGATATAGATTGTACAATCCAACCAATAAAGGATTTTCTGTGAGTAGAGATGTAATTTTTTATGAAAACAAATCATGGTTTGATGATGAGAGGAAAGTGAAGCTGTCTTATGACTTGGATGAAGATTTTCCATCACTTCAGCCAAAGGAGTTGAAGCAGATTGAAGGAAGTGATTCGGAGATTGACTTAGAAGACTTGGAAAGACTAAAGCTATGGAAGAACAAAGGTAAAGCAAAGATGCAGGATGCTACATATGGACCCGAGAGCTCATATCAACCACTTAGAAGGTCTTCAAGGGAGAAGAAGAAACCAAAGAGGTTTGGTTATGATACTTCTTTGGTCACCAAGCACTCAATCTACATTGCAAAGGATTCAACCAATGAAGAACCTACCACAGTTGAAGAAGCACAAAGCAAGAAAGCTTGGAGAGATGCAATGGATGAAGAAATGGAAACCTTGAAGGAGAATGACACTTGGGAGCTTGTACCTAACAAGCCATCTATGAAGGTAATTGGATCTCGATGGATATACAAAATCAAGAGGAATCCAGATAGAAGTATAAATAGACACAAAGCAAGTTTAGTTGCTAAAGGGTTTGCTCAAACCCATGGTATTGATTATGAGGAGACTTTCTCTCCTGTTGCAAAAATGCCTACAATTAGGGTTCTCATAAGTCTTGCTGCATCTAGAAATTGGAATCTCTATCAACTTGATGTAAAGAATGCTGTCTTGAATGGATGGATTTCTGAGGAAGTGTATATGGCACAACCTCCTGGATATGAGGATGCACATCATTCTAACTATGTATGCAAACTAAAGAAAGCTTTGTATGGATTGAAGCAAGCTCCAAGAGCTTGGAATTTCAGATTGGTGACTTATTTGCAGGACCAAGGATTCAAAGCTAGCAAGGCGGATACCTCTTTGTTCATAAAGAGGAATGGATCTGAAGTGATCTATTTATGTGTGTATGTTGATGATATTATTATCACAGGCAATGATCTTGAAGGAATCAAACAGGTAAAGAGTCAAATGAAGGAGGAGTTCAAAATAAGTGACCTCGGACCACTCACTTATTTTCTTGGATTGGAGTTGATCTACATAAATTCAGGTATATACATCACACAAAGGAAGTATGTCCATGACATGCTCGTCAAGTTCAAGATGGAAAATACCAAGTGTGCAGGTACACCTATGGAGCAAAATCATAAGCTTAGTGCTTATGAAGGAGAGCCAATTGAAGACATCACAAGCTATCAAAGCTTGGTTGGAAGTTTGAACTATGCAACACTCACAAGGGTGGATATATGTTATAGTGTTAGCATATTGAGTCAGTTTATGCATAAGCCGAGAAGACCACATATGGAAGCGGCCAAGAGAGTCCTCAAGTACCTAAAGGGGACCATGAATGAAGGTTTGTTTTATTCATTTACTTCAGATATTGAGCTAAAGGTCTACTCAGATGCAGATTGGGCCGGATCTAGAGATGATAGAAGAAGCACATCCGGGTATATATCATTTGCAGGTTCAAAAATCATTTCTTGGTCATCGAAGAAGCAACCAACCGTGGCATTATCTTCTACTGAAGCGGAATATAGAGGTTTGGCTAATGCAACTCAAGAAATCATGTGGTTAAAGTCTTTGTACACAAATCTTGGACTTCATTCTTCAACACCTCATGTTTTTGGTGACAACACAAGCTCACTACATCTAGCAGCTAATCCGGTATACCATGCTAGAACCAAGCATTTTGAAGTCCACTACCATTATGTAAGTGAGAAGCTAATGAGCAAGGATATTCAACTATCCTATGTCTCTAAAGATATGCAATGTGCCGACATGTTAACTAAAGCTCTTGATGGTACAAAGTTAAGTAGATTCAAGTTGATGATTGGCTTGCAGGAAATCAAGGACAATTGAAGACTTATTTGGAGGCCAAGCATGTTAGGCTTGAGGGGGAGCTGTTGGTGCATTTTACCCAAGCCTACATGCTTGATATGCTTGATATGCTTGATATTATCCTCATTTGTAAGTCACATGTGTAGTCATGTGAACACCTCTTGTAAAGAGTTCATTTTATCTCTTGTAAATGGAAAAAGAAAAAAGGAAAAGGATGGCTTACCTCATCCATGATGTAAAAGCAAACTCGTGGCTCTAACTACCTAAAACCACAAATTTTTGAGCTGAGGGAATATCTCCTAACTTTGGGGATCACTTTTAGGTGGAGCCATTCGAATTCGAATTCAAAACTCCCTCCAAGAATAGCTATAAAAGGAGCAAGAAGGAAGAGGCGAATAGCAAGCCTTTGTACGTGACCACTTCATGTCATTTTGTAGAGATTGAAGAGCTTACTCCATAGCTCTATCATTCTACTCCCATTGTGCAAATATTCATTGCCAATGTGGTTGTAATTATATATGAATCTATACATTTATCATCATTTACTTCTCTGTTTTGTTCTCTATTATACTCACTCAGAGCAGTACCTTCCGAAGGTCATATCTCAAGTTCTACTGAACCTTTTTCAGTGATTTAACGTGTGTTGGATAGCTCATATTGTCTAATTTCTATTATAAATTTTCATCGTCATTAAATTAATACTTTTGAAGTTATCTGCAATTTACTGCTCACTGGTCTATCTCTGCAGAGCCCCGAGAATTGTGGGCATGTTCCAGAAATTGATAAATCTTGTTCTCAGTGCTCAGTCCATCATTTGAAGTGTTTTAACTTGGATTGGGAAGCTTGCTAAGTCTATTTGCTATGACCAAAAGGAATTTTTCTAATTCCTACCAGGTTGAGAGCACTGTTCATTTTTTCCAGCAGGTGTATGTCCAAAAATAGCAAGTTTTGGGAGCTAGTCATTTCGCAACTAGTCTGTCTTCACTTAAACTTTTGGGATACATGTTCCAAAGTACTTGGCTGATATTTTGGTGGATTTAGGAAGCTCAAAGGGTCTACTAATCAACTCTGAAGTCTCATTTGGCTGGTGTGAAGTTGGTTGTAGCAGCACCTACTCATCTTTGGATTGCATCCACCATCTCTCTTCACACACATTACTACCAAAATATAGAAACAAAATTCTCCACAACATTCTGGTGGCCTAGAATAGATAGAGATGTGCATAATTGTGTTATACAGTGTTTCAAGTGTTAGCTAAAAAAGGTAGAGAGGATTCATCCTCCAAATATATTACAACCATTGGAGATACCATAGTACTATTGGGATATTATTTCCATGGATTTTATTCTAGGTTTATCTACGAAACCTCATCAAAACAATGTTATTATTATAGTGTTTGATCAATTGAGTGAAATGGAACCCTTTCTCAAAGAATAGAAATAGTGGAATCTCTACGAGTTGTAGAATTGTTCATCCATAATATTTTTAGATTGCAAGATTTGCCTAAGTCCATAGTTTTGAACAATGACTCTAGGTTTATAGGAAATTTTTGGAAACATATGTTGAATAAATTACAAGTTCAACTCAATATGAGTAGTGGAGAGCATCCACAAACTTATAGTTGCACCAAAAGAGTAAATCAAATATTAGAATATATGCTTTGAGCATATGCTTTAAAGAAAAAAAAACAATTCTTCCTTTGGTAGAGTTTGCCCACAATAGGTGGAAGATAAATCTACTGTTTACCTCGACATGAACCTGCAACCATTACATTTGGTGGTGGCAAAGGATTTTTTTTGGCTCCTCCTTGTCCCCAATATGCTTGTGTGGGAATCCCTCATGAGTGGCACTCCTGTGCTTCATGGCCAAGCTTCTTGCATAACTAGCAAGTTAAAATTAATAGATGGTACTCACTTACCACATGTCCTTGTTTGTTACACATTGTGCACCGTGTTCCACTCTTGACTCCACTTCCTGCACGAGGTTCCTGTCACTCCTAAGGGAGTTGTGCCATCTCTTCTGCCTGGACCTACTCTTCTTTTTGTAATTTTGAAGCTTTGATTTCATGTCATAGTTGTGCTACTGCACTCTCTTCCTCCTTTTGGGGCTTATTCCCTTTTAAGTTCTTGAGCTCCTTCCTCAATTCAGCTACCTAGTCCTCAGGTTCCATGGAGCATGGGAGGCTAGAAGGTTGTGCGTCAGACTCACAAGGTCCTATGCACTTGTGACAAGTGAGACTAGCTAGCCCTCACACGTCCAACAAGTGCACATAGTGGTGATTTGATACACACACATTAAATTATCAAACCAAGAGTATGACCCATTCAAGTGCATGAAAACATGTGCTCTAGTGATGGTTGATAAGGGAAAGGTTCAATTAATGCATGCACAAGTGGGTATCCACCTCACATAACACCTCGTACACACAGATGTGTGTAGTTATACTTGGTGTAGTAGCAGACACAAAATAAGTGATATCTCCTAGCTTCGATACCTAAATATGCGTAGTAGCGTGTTCCTTTCAAAGCTCTTGATGTGTCTCATCTAATCGTCATATCTTCAGCTCGATTGGACTACTTTTCTCCAAGTTATGCCTAAAAAAATAAGTATTGGGAATCACATACATACATCTAATGACTCCCTATGCTTCACACACACATGATATCAGTGGAAAAGTCTGGAAAGGGGTAGATAACACCTCTAAACATATCTCACACCTCAAACACACATACAAGCTCACAAAGAAGAAGATACACAAACAAGAACAAGGGAACATGAATTTTACAAGTTATTCTATATATTATGGAAAAAATGATTTACAAATGTGTCACTAAGTGACTTATATACAAGTTCCCTAAGTTTGGTCTTTCCACACATGAGACTAGCACTTTCTTTAGAAATCCCTAAAATCCTACCATTTTACATGGATATTGTTACAATCTTCAAGGAGTATGCATCTAGAGGGGTCATCTAGTGCATTTACAAGGCTTTTTCGTATTTCATGATGGGACATATGAAAAGAAAAATCGCTATTTCTTTGAAAACTTTGTGGGTTTGGTGTTCTTCTCTCTACTTCTTTCTTTCTCTCATCTTTGCATCTCCACAACTCTCACTCTCTTCTTCTCTCTTTGTTAGCTATATAATTCGTTGATTTTTACGTGCACTGATAGGCTTCCATTTTGCATATTAGATGTTTGATTATAGGTATTTTGCATAGAAAGAGGTTGCAGAGGGAAGTAAACTACAAAAAAATGATGCTTAAAACAACTAGGAACATAGCAGTATGGACCGTACTGATCGTTGGGGTTGCAACTGCATTGTTGTAAGCTTATATCAATAACTGGTGGCCCAATCATTCAGGGAGGCACAGTGCAGGCTGAAGGGCGAGGTCATTTTCATACGAATGCTCTATTGAGATAGTTATTACCTAAATTCCCTAAAATTTCAAGGAAGTTGCAGAAAGCGAGAAAATGAAGGAGCATGAAGGTGCATTTGAAGCAAATTTCACTAGATTCGCTAGAAGATTGGCATCTCCACGAAAGAAAACAAGGGACAAAATGATAGCATTACTTCTGACATGGTTGATCTCTCAAAAGCAGCTAAAGGATTATGAACTCAATAAGATATGGAAAGGACTCTTTTATTGTGTATGGCACTCTAGCAGGGCTCCTATGCATGCAGATTGAAAGGGTAGCATCTTTACTTGAGAAGCTTGATGTTGCACTTGTGTTGCAGTTCTTTGAAGTGTTTATGGTAACAATGAGGCGGGAGTGGGTTGGCATAGATAGACTTCGTTTGGACAAGTTCTATCTTTTGCCGAGAAAATGCATAGATCACATGCTGTATGCATCACAAATATCAGGATGTTGTGCTATTTCAACAAAGGAGTTCATGCACATCCTTATGGAGAATGCCTTTTTGGCAAAGGATCCCATTTCTAGATATCTGTTCTCAAACGTCAGAAAAGAGCCCTCTTCAACAAATAAAGGTGTGTGTATTTGATCATATTTGCAATATTGTGGATATCCTATGGATTCTGCATCAAAAATGCTCGGGTCTTTGTTTCTATCTATGCCTTTGGGATAGGTGGCTTTTGAGCTCGCTTCATCATCTTCGACTTCACAAGCTAGCAGAAAAGTTTTGTATGAGATACATAGGGCATATGAAAAGGCTGAAAATTTATTAAATGCTTCTGGCGTTGATGTTTCATTATTAGCCAATATGCCTAGAAGGCAAATGAAAACGATCAAATCTTTAGGTCCAATACATCCCCTTGAAAAGCCCAAAAAGAAGAAATCAAACTTGGCTAAACATTCAGACAATACTAAGGGTCTTGATGGAGGTAAGACAGAGGATACTTTGGCGCTAGATCATATGGATGGAGATTTCAAAGTTAAAATAAAGGAAGAGAGGTATAACGATGGACAACGAGTTAAGAGCACAGTAATCAAATCAGAACGAGTTGATTTTGCAGCTGAAAATAAGTATCTTATTAAGATTATTGGGAAGATATCAAGAGGAGAGCCTATTGATAGTCCTCGAAGTGCCCCAGTAGGTATGAATTCTATGCACAATGTTTATGGCAATTCAATGCCTGAGGAGTTGCATTCATGGGGCCATCTGGAACAGCCTATGGGGTAGCATCCCTGGGTCTGGGAATGCCACTCCTGTGGAATGTTTTTCTTCGAATGATTATGGAAGGGGGATATCTTATTACAAATGTAATGGATTAGTTTGTGCATAGGCTACTGTAGAGAAGCAAGATGATGTGGTATGAGCTCTCAAAACCTCGAAAGCCAAACAACCCAACATCGACACTGTAGTTTCAGCCCTACAAGCTTTGAAGCTTGAACTTCAAAATGCCTCGAAGGACTACACTGCTCCTTCTAGTAGTGCCAATGGAAACTTCAGCACCGAGACATTCTACAAGGAGGTCAATAATCCGCTGGAGCACATGTTCTCCACCATATAGTCTTTCCAAATATATGGTTGTATTACAATATTTTACGATTATGGAGCATCCTGTTGTGGAAGCGATTCGTGATGACTGGTGGATCAATTCAACTGTCTCGCTAACGGTGCACGCCGGGTGCTTGGAGCAAACTCAGGCGGTTCAGTATTTGGGAAAGCAATTCGTCTAGAATCTCAAGTGAATACTCGACGGTTAAGACAATTGATTAGTTCAATTGCAAAGACATCAAAACTTGTGACATCATTAAACAAAAACTAGCTTTTGACTAACAATCATACTTTAGAATCTTTATTGAATCATGAGATATTATCTCCAAATGATACAACTCCTTTGATAATGTCACGAACCTTTATCTTGTCATGAGAGAAAACATCCAATTTCAATGCGTGAGAAATTAATGTGATCATGTGGAAATGAAGAACAATACAATCAACTATGAGATCCTTAACTTTTACTTTTTGAATCTAATTCGTATTCTTACTAGAAGTTGAATCGATTAAGCACAAATTATTCCTCACAAAAGGAACAAAAGCAAGAACCAATTGGCATATATATCTTGCGTAGCTTTGATCTAGAGGCAATGGCTTATTTGCTGCCATTCTACCTTCGCGCAAGCAGGATGAAACAATATGCTCGGCCTAAATAAGCAAAACTTGATATATAATTCATTATTTTAAAATAGAGGATAAGCATATGAACCGCGTTTTAGATTTAGAAAATATGACAAGACAAGAATCGCTTTGTAAATTAATAGACGAAGACAATTTTGGTTTCCACGATTGTTCCTTTGCTACTTACTCAGAAGCTATTGACCATCAAACTTATGCAGGAAGAAGGCGAAAGTCTTCATGTATGGTAAACATGCCCTGTAGTCAATGGTTCAGAATAAAGCAAGTCAGTCAATGTTGATTTTCACTCATAACAATAGATTGCCGCGAAATGAATTGAACTCTTCGTTCAGCAAGACCAAGACTGATCACTAATGTCAATAGGTATGGCAAATATAATCATATAAACTTAATTCCTTTCAACCCAAATAGCATAACAATTTCGGTGCATTTTTCAGTTCGCTTTAAGAGTGTTTGAGACTCTCCCATAAGTGTGAACGTCGACATCACACTCGTGCAAAATTGATGGCATCAGTCTATACGATTCACAGAAAACAGATTCAGCCGCAAAACCCTATATGTATGTTCTTGATGAATCATGACATATTTCAGCAGAACTCCAAGAGAGATCGCAAGATTCGAGAGAAAACTAACTAGATCTTTTTCCCCTTTGAACTCCGATGCTCAGCAAGCACTAGAAACCAATGATGTGCATCAACGCAGCAAAGTTTGGAGACAAATACATTATTCATTGTTCATCGTTTAATCAAAACTTCATCATAAATCCCTACCCATTCAATGCATTTTGGAATTACTGACTACCTCTAAACTCTTTAATGACTCATTAGACAACTTTGCAACATGTCGTACTCGCTATATGAATAAAAAACAACACGAGAACCTTACAAAAGCACTCAAATTTTCTTCGCTCCTTGACATATCAGCAACAAGAGATTAAATTTTCAGTGACTAAAAAACTTCTAGGAAACAAAATGCCTCAATCTGATAATTCAAACCTTTCAAAGAATAGCGCAGTTTGTCAGCTTTTATTATTTAATCCTTCTGATTGCTGAATGTTGAAACCAAATTCACAGAGAATTGGATCAATTATGCCATCAGAATTGGGTCAGAAATGTGGATAACAACTTTAAACAATGACAGATCCGAAATTATAGGATTCATGAAATGTTGGATCCAAGAAGGACAAAAAGAATTTATCATAGTGCAACTTAGCTCAGAACTGATGACGAATATGTCGCGTAGTCATATAACTTAATTCCCTAATCAAAGAAGATTAACGTAGATGTTCTTGAATAGCGCAAGCGATTGAAAATTACCACAGTGAATTGGCGTGCATGGTAACGTTTTATCATTCTCGGCATCAGCTGTCATAGCCTGTTTTTCTATCCAGCCCTTTTCAGTGCTTGGGGGGTATGCCCTGTGGCGCCAAATTGTGCGCAACTATGAGGTACCATAGTTGCGCACAATTTGGCGCCACAGGGCATACCCCCCAAGCACTGAAAATGGCTGGATAGAAAAATAGGCTCTGACATCAGCTTCAGATACGTTGAGTCGATTACAGATCAGCAATCTCGTAGGTGAATGGAATGACAAAAGAACTATCTCTCATAGATCATGTGCGCACCTCCTTTCCCTGCCTCGAGTGCTTTTCCTCCTCTTGAGAGCTTCTACGTCTGCTTCAAACATGAAAAATAAGCCCCGCATCTACAAGATGCCTTTATACCTCAATGTAGCTGTGTTGTCTCCTGATCTCCTCCTCGGCGTCCTTCCTTGATTCTGCGCTCCTTCTTTCCCTTTTTCTGTAACTGTTCAGCATCATTCACCATCAGATCTTGATCAATCTATTTGACTTTACTTCCGAGAGATCCTCCTCAGCACAACTCCTGTACTCTTATATAAAAAACATGGATACTTGTCAGAAGCTGTCTGATCGGCTATGTAGTAGAAGGCCTCCCTTCTGTGTCAGTTTGCCGATGGCTGCCCATATCTTCACTCAGTTTTTTCATGCAGAACTATTCCGAAGATGGCCCAAATTATCTCCTTTCCATCCGTGGACTAGAAGACTACCCGTTTCCATGTAGAGTTGATCGTCGCCTTCTATCTCCCAATAGCTCCACTAGCCACTGAGATAACATGAGTTAGCTGTCCACCTTGGATTCCTATTTTTCGGCCATTGCCCTCCTCATCCCCTTTTTGTCCTTTTTCATCCGTACGCACCTGTTTCCTCTCTTTTGCATGTTAGCCAATGCCCATCGACTCTCATACAAGACTTCCTATTCACTTTCCGATTATGATCCTCCAACTTGAGTTGCTCTAATGGTAATCATTTTTTAGAATTGTAACATATGTACTATAAATCCTCCACAAATGTGTGCCATGTCACCTATGGTTCAGCATATAGCTTTTCACACATTCGAAAGAAATTCACACTTCTAAAATGTTGCTCCTCTATACAACCTCGGAATATGTATTGCAACTTTGTCAATTAAGTAGCTTAGTGCAATCTTTCTTTGCATCGGAAACCTCCATGAATGTCTCGGTGATTGCTTCGAATAATGTTTTGTTTTGCTGCAAGTAAAGGTATGAGTAGAGATGAAAATCTCTACTGTGTTGTCGAAGTCAACGTTCTTGCCTATTGAGGCTAGCACTTTGTATTGGAAGAAGGCATGCTTGAGGCGGATCGTCCTTGTGTCACTCCTCATGTGGTTCTGAAGGCTTCAAGGCATGTCGATAAGTTCATTGATTTGATGATCAAGGATAAGAAGTCTAGTCAATGCTACAGAGCTTACCATCTTCTTAAAAGAATACTGCAAGGAAAACTTTGAAAAGGAATTGCTTATGGCCACTGAGAAGAGAGATGAGTTGAGGCATGTTCTTGCTGCTCAGGATGAGCTTAGTGGTGAAGAAGTTGGTGTCAAGATCAAGGAGTATGGTATTGTTTCCTGAGATACGAAAACCCATGGTCAAACCCTCCTCCCTTTTTTTCTCTCTCTAACTTTTGTCAGAACTTCTACCAGCCACTCTCCTCCCCCACTCCTCTGCCATTGTCCCCCCGTCCTTCCCCACTCTTCCCCTTCTGACATTCTGACCCCCGCTCCTGTCGTCAATCCGTGTCCTCTTAACCTTCATCAGCACGTGTGTGGAAAAAGGCTTTTGAATCCTTATGTCCAAGAGGAGGACCCTGTCCACACTACATAAAAGTGATATTGCTTGTCTTGACCTCGGAATAAGCTCGATCTCATAGAGATGTTTGGGGAGCAAATATCACTCTCACTCTACTCTTGGAGCTTCTTTAGGAAGTTATCAAAAGTAGAGAGAGCCCTAGAAGCAGATGACGTATTGAAGCCATGCTTGATAGTATCACAAAATAGAGACCGTTTATGTTGCTGCAGAGTTATTTGACGCCAACAAACTTTGTTCTATGACAAGATGTGGGTTTGACAAATTACATAGTGAGAAGAGAAACAAAAAGACACAAGTTATGTCTAGAGAAAATGACAAAGTGTTCCATTATAAAGAGGAATAGAATGCCAATCTCTAAATCCTCACTCATTGGCAGCAAAGATTGACGCATCGATGTATGCTTCTATGGTAGTAATTGTATGTTGTTATTAGATCAGGATCCAAGCATTGGTAGTCTGCACCATCTATTTGGGGTTGCCACACGACCACTCGTTGAAGGGGAACTTTTGGGATGCATCATTTGGAGTGAGCTGGAGTCTCTTTGAATGAGGAGAACTTGATGTGCTATGTTTTTGTATGATGTGCAAATAGATTTAAGTGTGTATATATGTGCCCTTGCATGAAGACTTGAAGGCGCTTGTCCGTATGTCTCGGTGATCTATGAGTGCATGCTTATGCATAGGCTTTGATGGTACGTATTTGATTGTCAATAGGCATGAGTGACATGATGGCTCGTTTATGTGCATGACTACTGGTGTGCATTTTTTAGAAGAGTGAGGAGTGTGTGGGTGTGTAATGTGAGGTGAATTGTTTTTGTTACATGAACTATGGGAAGAGGTCATTTGTAACCTACCAGGAGATCAGGAGTGGTATGCTATAGGTTGGTGATTGAAGGAGGGACATTGGATCAGATTCCGATGTGCACATGGATAAAGTGAGAGGGGAGTGAGTGAGGGACATTGCTGTCTAAAGAAGAGAAAAAAAGTGTAAGTGAAAAAGTGAGAGGGGAGTGAGTGAGAAAGAAAAAAAAAGGAAGAGAGTGAGAGTGTAAGCGGGAAGAAAGTGCAAAAGGAGAGAGACAAGGAAGGGGGAAGTGAATGTGTGGGAAGTGAACAAAGGAAGTGAGTGAATATGTGAACTTGTCTACTTTTGAGTGTCTGAGTGCATGGAGTGTGTGGTAGAATAAGTTCCTGACTTTGAGTGTGTTTGAGTGAGACTGTTGGGGGTTGAGAGTGAAAGAAATTGTGTTTAATAGAGGGAGAAGAGAAGGGTTGAGAAATCGGAAAGAAGGAAGTGAGAAGACTTGGGCTGAGGAAGATAGAGAGATTCTACTGAGGGTAGGAAATGTGAACCAAATCAGGCATAGTTGTGGCTTAAGGGTAAAATAAGCTTTGGCAATTTAAGGGAAATAGAGCCAAGATAGCTGAATATAGGTGCAATTATTTGCACGTTCTCCGGGCTTAAGACCTTATCCATTTGGCGATTCCGCTGGGGATTGACTTAGCATATCTCATAGAGATTGCTACGAGTTCGCTTCGTGCCCCAATCGTGTGGCACAGTCAAGTCGATCCCAAATTTGTTTTGATCTTCATTAGAGAAATGGCTCGAAAAAGGCAAGCCTATGGCTTTGAAGAGGCCAACATGAGGCAAATAAATGCTGGACAAAATAGGAGATGGATATATTCTGTTCCAACCATGAGACATCATGTGAACAGAGGTCGACAGTTTGGCCCGATATCAAACTATGTGAGATGCTGGTGTTGTGAACAGATTGGGCATATAGCCAAATATTGCCCTCGCGCATGCACCCCATTGGATTTTGCCCCCACATGTGCGAAATGCAGAAAAAAGAGGCTATGTGAGCACGTGTGTGGCTCAAAAGAGGTGACTGACGTAAAGGTCGCAAGGAATGCATCCGATAGGTGTTTATCCTCTTTGTATGTGGAAGTTGACAAGGGTTGAGTTACTTCATCGACAGAGACCGCGAGAGCAAGTGAAAGCAAGGACACTGGATCTCATGACTGAGACTTGGTAGAACTCGTAAAGAGCCTGGAATGCCAAGTCAATTTGCTTCGGGTAGAGCGGGATAGTGAGAGGTAGAAAAGCTTGAGGAAAGTCAAGCAAGATTAGGAGAGGTTGTTGCAAAGTGTGTAGAACAGTTGCAAGACATGGAGAATAGAAACAAGGAGTTGAAAATGAACAAGAGCTTGAGGGAAGGCCTTGCGAGGTCTGAGCATGAAAATGTGGTCTTAGACCTAAAAACCAGCCTGATGATAGCCGATTGCCATAGCGTTGCGATCGAAGAGGATTCCCCTAAATATGATGATGACCTGGCACAGAGAGTACACCAAATGGAAAAAAAAATCGAGAAATTGCAAGAGATGATGGGTAAATATGATGACCAAGCAGCTAAGGTAGTTGAAGAGTTCCACCTAGAATTAGAAGGGATGAAGAGTGCCCAAGCAGAGAGCGATGAGAAAGTGAGACGGGTAGAGAAAGAGAATGCAAGGCTGAGTAGCAAGCTCGGTAGGTGGATGAATCGGAAAGACGATGAGACGCAAGGACAAGTAGAGGACCTGAAAGTAGGAAAATTGGAAGGAGAGTTGAAAGCCATGTTGGATAGGTTGGATGCGTTTGGAACAGAGTTAGAAAGGACGAAGAATGAATTGTCAAAGAAGGTAGATGATCTAGATGTAGAAAATATGAGTAGGATTTGGGAGGAAAGATCGATTACAGAGGAAGTCGAGAAGTTGATCGTTCGAGTTGAGAAGAGGGAGGATATTTCCCTCGGCTCTGAAAAAAGGATGAGAGAGTTAGACGAAGAAATGGAGCAAATATGGAATCGGTTACGAAGCATCGATTGTGACATAGTTCCAATACCAGAATGATGTTGAATACAACAAACAAGGATTAAGAGACCTAGCGGCGAGGCTTGAGGCACTAAGCGGTACAACGGCTAATAGTAGCTTTCCAGGTCATCTATCAAGTCATGTGGAATCTTTGCGAGGCACGGGTTGGAGGTGAGAAAGGAATCGATGAGGCGATGGATGTCGGTAGGGATGGCTTGAGTCTGATTAGGGTTTGCTTGACAGATTGTGAGTCAGAGATGTGAGGACGGGCAGGCCAAGTTTGTTGTATGCTTAGGACTAAAGTGGCATTTTTCGAGGTTTTCAGGTTGGCAAGGTAGTTAGTGTGTGCGGGTTTTGAGAGGAAGGGTTGACCATGGCATTAGTGGTTGGACTTTGGCTTCAGTAGTGGAGGAGAGGAGATGTGTCTCATCGGGATGTCCAAGGGGGGATATATGTGTGTGTGTCGTGATTGGTTGGGTTGGGAAAATGTCCTTTCTTTTGTCTCCTAATTCTCGAGATGCGAGAATGAAAAAAATGGAAAAAATATATGTTTATGTATGTGTGTGTGTGGCTACGCGCCTATGTGGGCCGATAGGTGGGTGGACCCACTTTGGCTGGGTGGTCAAAGCCACGAACTGACGTTGGTTTCATATAGGGCTAGCCGTCTGTGTGTCGTGCGCTGCGTTGGGTTGGTAGATGGGTGGAATAAACTCGATCGGGTGGTCGAGTCCATGAGTCGCATCCAACTTCAGTGTAGGCCGGCTTGTGTGAGTAAATATAAATAAATAAGTAAATAAATAAATAAATAAATAAAAGAAGAATTCCTCACTCGAGGGGGGACAGAAGAGAGGCAAGAGAGCATGATGCTCGGATGGGAATGTGTGTATGTGTTGTGAGATTTGGGAATGTGTGGACTCTTGATGAGGCATGTCGAATCGAAGCTTAAGCTCGGCTAGGATTTTGGTTGTGAAGTGTTTGTGGAAGACTTGGACTTGAGAGATCCAAGCGTGCTAGTTACTTTGTTTGTCTGCGAACTCTTGGGAGGTGCTCATTTTGGTTCTTAGGTTGTGCAACTAATTGTGATGTCCCAAAGCATGTTGACGATGAGCGATCTTGTCGGAGTGAGCTCGAGTTAGGCTTGTGACATCTTTGTCGTGTATCCATCAATTTAGGAGAGGTGTGGTGGTGACCAAGCATGGAATTTAGTTGAAAAGTGAAAAAAAAAAGGCAAAGAGTCGATGAAAAGGAAAGCGGGTAGTAGAAACCCTAGGTAGAAGGGGCATGGAAAATGGGCAATAGAATTTGAGTGGAAATCGAAAAGAAATTAGGAAAGTGAATGTATAGACAAAATAAGAGTAACGGAAAGGAAGAACGAATGTCGATCTTGCATATAGGTATGTTGTCTGTGATGAGAATGCATGTGTGATGCAAGATCATGATGTGTGTGTTGCATATATCTGTGTGATGTGGATGATTGATATGATTGTCTTTTCATTTTGGTTGTAGATATTTGATGAAAAATGGTCTAATGTTTTGGTGAGTTTATAGACAGGTGGACATGATAGGTGAAGATGCGAAACGACATACCTGACCCCCACTCCTGTGGTCAGTCTGTGTCCTCTTAACCTTCATCAGCGCATGTGTGGAAAAAGGCTTTTGAATCCTTATGTCCAAGAGGACCCTGTCCACACTACCTAAAAGTGATATTGCCTGTCAAAGAAGGGGTTTTTTTTCCAGTTTTCCAGGAGGGCTGCAGGTGTCGAGGGAGAAAGGAAGCAGGCACCGACTAAGAGGGGGGGAGTTTTTCTTTTTGTTTCTGGTTGGTATTGTGCAGGTATCCCGAAGAAGAGGAGGGGAAGGTGGCGGGTTCTCTGGCTCCCCGACAACAACAGAAGGGGGATTCTTTGGCTAGTCTGGTCTTATTATCTGAAAACAGAGAAACAAGGTCCCAGGAAGAGGTATGGAGGAGTTCGGCAAGCAATAACTAAAGGGGAAGTTCCTTTCCGTTCTCTGTCTCTGATCCAGGAGGAAGGAGGTGCTTAAGTTGAGGGAAGACGAAGCCAAATGCCTGTGCATATAGTGTTCTTGAGCCCGAAATAAGCTCGATCTCATAGAGGTGTTTGGAGAGCAAATATCACTCTCACTCTACTCTTGGAGCTGCTTCAGGAAGTTGTCAGAAGCAGAGAGAGGCCTAGAAGCAGATGACGTATTGAAGCCATGCTTGATAGTATCACAAAATAGAGACCGTTTATATTGTTGCAGAGTTATTTGATGCCAACGAACTTTGTTCTATGACAAGATGTGGGTTTGACAAATTACATAGTGAGAAGAGAAACAAAAAGACACAAGTTATGTCCAGAGAAAATGACAATGTTCCATGATGTTTTAAGAGGTAAGCTTCGAGGAGGTTCTTCAGGCGGCAATCAGAGGCGTGCTGGGAGTTTTTGTCGATCATCAAGGAGAGGAGCGAAAAGAAAACCGTTTTTTGCTGAAGACCAGGGGTTGCTGACCGAGAGGATATCTTCCCGATCGTGAGAGTGAAGAAGGGGAAGTCTGAGGGTGCTCAGGGTCAGTGAGTTGGAGACAATTAAAGGCCTAAAGAAACCAAGTATACAGGGCTACTAGCGGGAAAAGTAGGGCCACAATATACCTAGGTTTTGTGGTGCCATTATGCAATCCTGGCAAGGAGGTTTAATACTGCTATTCCAATATTGAAAGATGAATTTCTCCAATCATGTGATTGCCCCAAGTGTCCTCCAGCATCCCGACTCTTTCAATGTTTAGAGAGCTTGGTCGTGCTTGCATTAGGTTTGGTCAGTTCGACCTTGCAAAAGAGACGGTTAAGGTGATTTCAGGTTATGGAAATCTGCTGGATCCTTTCATCTGCCACTAAAACCCAAGCGCATTGAGACGTCTTGCTCAAAAGCTAGAGGAATGAGGTGTCAATTCAAAACTCCAAGGGCAGTGTGCAAAAATTTTTGTGTGCGCCATTTGCAAGCTGGGAACACTCTTGGCTAATTCCACCGCTGATACCATGTTGCCAAAGCGTCCTGAATGGGGTGGAGGAAACTAATGTTGTTCTAGGAGGCTTTCTAAATGATAGAGCATCGTTTGCTTGTCCAATTAATTCCAATCCGAGGCAGAAACACTAAGGAGTAGACATACGAACACTGCTTGTGGGTTTGTTTGAGCCCATGATGATTGCTTGGGCATGCAAAAGACAATTGAGCCAAAACTGAGTTGATGTTTCAAATGACTGTCGGTTTGCCAACCCTCTGATGGCGCATGGAAAAGGACGAGACTTATAGTTTAGAAGCTTGGGTCCAAACCATGCCGCTATAGATGGCATGCCTTGTAAATCCGACTGACCAAAAGTGTAGAAGAGGAGCCGCTGATCAAAGGGAGCGGATAATTGCATATTGTGCCTCGTTGCATTATTTACTTGAGTGCATATGTGAAAGGGAAGCGAACTCTGGCATAGAGTCCAAAGGGTGGATCAAGAAGTGTGAGTTGGAGTTCGTGGAAATTTTACCTTCGACAAGGCATTAGAGAGTTTCTTCTGGACTCGGAGAGTGAAGCACCTGGAAGCTTTGGGAAGATTATGGTTGTGGTGTAGGAATGGCGACAAAAAATCTATTGCTCGGTCTGAGAGGGGTGTGAAATCTTCAGCCCATCATACTTTCAAAAGAAAGCCACTCAATTCGCAAGCGGTTTCTGTTCATCGCCTTCAAGCTGCTGAAAGATTGAAAACACAGAATTCCTCTGAGATCCAAGAATTCATACCCTCATAGGCCGCAAGACAATCTACGGTTGAATGTAGCAGAGGAGAGAAAAGGACCTGCTTATATTCAAAGGTATGGTTACGATGTGGTTTTCTTCTTCGCTTGTCAGAGAGGGATAAAAATGAACAACAACTTCTAAACGAAGGAGGAATTGTTATTGATTGTCTAGGTTCTTGTTCTTTTTCGCACAGAGCTAATGAATTTACATTGTGATGATCAATATCTTGCTTCTGTCCCAAGAAAAACTCTAGAGGAGTTCTATATTTCTTTCTTTTTTGAACCACCATTAGAAAGGGTAAACTTGAAGGTTGATGTCTACTATAAATAGATGGTGTCACTTTTGTCTTCATCACTACCAATAAAGACATGGAATCACTATAAAATTGCCTCCATGTTAAAGATGAATAAACTTTATAATGAGGAATAGAACACCAATCTCTAAATCCTCACTCATTGGAAGCAAAGATTGACGCATCGATGTAGGCTTCTATGGTAGTAATTGTATGTTGTTATTAGATCAGGATCCAAGCATTGGTAGTCTGCACCATCTATTTGGGGCCGCCACACGACCACTCATTAAAGGGGAACTTTTGGGATGCATCATTTGGAGTGAGCTGGAGTCTCTTTGAATGAGGAGAACTTGATGTGCTATGTTTTTGTATGATGTGAAAATAGATTTAAGTGTGTATATATGTGCCCTTGCATGAAGACTTGAAGGCGCTTGTCCGTATGTCTCGGTGATCTATGAGTGTATGCTTATGCATAGGCTTTGATGGTACATATTTGATTGGCAATAGGCATGAGTGACGCATGATTGCTCGTTTATGTACATGACTACTGGTGTGCATTTTTTGGAAGAGTGAGGAGTGTGTGGGTGTGTAATGTGAGGTGAATTGTTTTTGTTACATGAACTGTGGGAAGAGGTCACTTGTAACCTACCAAGAGATCTGGAGTGGTATGCTATAGGTTGGTGATTGAAGGAGGGACATTGGATCAGATTCTGATGTGCACATGGATAGCTTGCTGTCTAAAGAAGAGAAAAAAATTGTAAGTGAAAAAGTGAGAGGGGAGTGAGTGAGAAAGAAAAAAAAAGGAAGAGAGTGAGAGTGTAAGCGGGAAGAAAGTGCAAAAGGAGAGAGACAAGGAAGGGGGAAGTGAATGTGTGGGAAGTGAACAAAGGAAGTGAGTGAATATGTGAACTTGTCTACTTTTGAGTGTCTGAGTGCATGGAGTGTGTGGTAGAATAAGTTCCTGACTTTGAGTGTGTTTGAGTGAGACTGTTGGGGGTTGAGAGTGAAAGAGATTGTGTTTAATAGAGGGAGAAGAGAAGGGTTGAGAAATCGGAAAGAAGGAAATGAGAAGACTTGGGCTAAGGAAGATAGAGAGATTCTACTGAGGTCAGAAATGTGAACCAAATCAGGCATAGTTGTGGCTTAAGGGTAAAATAAGCTTTCGCAATTTAAGAGAAAGAGAACCAAGATAGTTGAATATAGGTGCAATTATTTGCACATTCTCCGGGCTTAAGACCTTATCCACTCTCGTCCCTTGATACACTTCATTCTGGTTTTTTTGATACACCACAAGTGGCTAGAGCTGGCTCAATCATCTCTCAAGGAAGAACCTTCATCTCTGGTGTCTGATCTTTCAAAAGCTTACCTTTGAATGTCTTGAAGCTCTCTAACTCTTGGTCTCCACTCACTAGGGATTGTTGCATAGTTGTTGGCCTTGCAAGAAATCAATAGCCAAGGAAACACTCAACAATTTCTTGAAATGGCTTTTTTCACCATTGCCTCTTTCCAATTTTTGGTTTTCTGGTTGGTGCTTCAATTTCTCCATTTGTATTTCTTGATTTGCATTCACTCGAGTTTGCTTCATTCATTCAGCTTGTGCCTTTTCTTCCCTTGTATCTCTCTTTAGTCTAATGCGTGCCCCCTATAGGGCTTTGGGTAGAGGGTAAGATTATTTTTTTAAATTAATGATTTGTTCCCTTTTTCTTTGACCTTATTCTTTTTTCTTTTCCTGCTGGATTCTCCCTCCACATGTCCCTCATCCTGAACAATGTCATCCCCAATAGGTGTTTGATGGTGACATGTGTAAGTTTGATACATTCATTGTTCTTTGGCATAGAGCAAGTTTGCCTCACGAATCATAAAATATTTCCATCGTTCTAATTTGACTCCATCATTTGGGGATGATCATCAAAAAATGTAGCTCGTAGGCTACTAATCTTGCATTCAAGTGAGATGATATCTTCAGAAATTTTTCAGAGTCCATCTCAAAAAACCTTGTGAAGAATTCCTCTTCAAAAGTTTGTAAGTAGGGACTCGATAAGAGCATGAGCCGCAAATAGTATGCCATAATTGTAGTGCAACTTGATGTGAATAGTCAAAAAGGAGAGGATTTACTCCTTGGTTTATTCCGATGAAGTTTAGAAATGTGTACTCTGTACACTTAAACACTTTCAAAATTGTAAGTGACATGCGTAGTATCTTGCTTATGAACTTTTATTGCTAAATCTAGGACATAAGCATAATTTGTGAGCCAAAATTCTATTGTACAGATCATATATTCCTCTGTAGGTAGGTAGTTATGTGGTGGGCTCAAAAGTAAAGGGAAATTGAACCATTTTTTATTGATAGTACCTTCCTGTTGCTCTTCCCAAAATTCTAACCATGGTCTTCATCTAGGTACTCGGCAAAAAGATAAATTAACTTATAGCAGATAGGGTGCCTCTTTCCAATGTACTCTCAAGGTTGGATTTATCTCCAAAAAATACTTATGCTAGATAGGATAGGCCTCATTGAATTACTCGTGTGTAATTGAGTGTTGTAGCCATAAAACTTAAGTGGTGGTCCAGATCCTTCTGTGTGATCTTCTTTATGTATCTACAAGTTTGTTCTTTCATTATGTCATATGGTATGTTGAATGGCCTCATTATTTTTTGAAGGTCTTTACTTCATTTGTTTTGTATTCCTTCATTACTCATACTACTACTTCTTCAAATTCCTCTATCATGCGAGATGCCAATAGTGCCTGCTCTTTCTAATCTTATTCTATAGTATATGGCATTAAGACCTCGTCCACAACTTCTACTTGTTGCTTTGGATAGGAGAATGAATAATGGGGGAGAAAGAGGATCTAACTCAGTCTCCTCAGTAGCCACATAAGGTTTGGGCATTACTAGTGTTCCCATGTCCGTCCTTTGTGTCCTCCCCTCATTTTGTAGCTTTACTACTTGTTCTTGAAGCTGAGCAATGATTTGATCTTTTTCTTGTACTTGACTCTTTACGTCTTTTAATTCATTCTCCACTTTCATTTTGTTTTCACAAAGTTCTTTTACTTGATCTGCCTCTTGGCTACAATGCTCTACATACATCTTTATTGAGTCATCCCAGTTGTTTTTTAGTTCCGTTGTGTCCCTTGCATACTTGTCTTCCAATTTTGTTCGATTCGTTTTCTCTACTTCCGATTGTGCTGCATAGTCCTCTAGTTTCTTCTTTAAGCCTTGGATCTTTTCATCATTCTATACATGTTCTTCTACCGATTGATTTATGAGTAATGATGTCATTAATTCTTCTACCGATTGATTTATGAGTAATGATTCTAGTTGCTTAGAGAATCTGCTTCTTCCATGTAGACTTTGAACTGAGATTCCATCAGTTTCGCTCGATTCATCATAGTACCTTTTTTGTCTCCATGAGTGAGTATTTATTGTGTACCTTTACATTCTCCTTGTTTGTGTTCTCTGACTATTGAGTCATCTTCTTTACCTTGGATTGCCATGTTGCATTTTCAGACATTATTGTATCTATTTGTACCATTTCACTTGCTAGTTATCCATATTCCTAATTGGTAACACTGGTTCTTCGCTTTCATTTTGCAATTGGGACTCTTCTTTAACCTAGATTTCATATGTTATAGTATTTAAGGACACATCTTCCTTAATTTGTAACTTGGTGGTTAGATTAATACGGATCGTGAAATTTATGCAAGGTCTCAGTGTACAGATTACGTCTTCATCTTTATCTTCTTGATCTTTATGTTGACTCATCACTTCTTGGTCCTTGACCATTTGGTTTAATTCATCCCACTTGCCATCATCATTTACATCGGTATGCAAATCAACATTAAATAATGACTATTCTTCTTCATTATGTGATCCCCATGTCAGAGAGATCATCTCTCCCTAATTTGATAAGAGATGACAATGTCATAGAGATTAACATCTCTACATAACTTTGAAACTAAAACCCAATTACAGGTTAAAAAATAAGTGTTCAAAATCTATGATGATGCTCAATACTTCTAAACATCAAATTGAAATTGAAATTCCATATTTTTTGTGTCTTTCCAAGTAGAACTTGGATGAGAAGAGTGGGATGAACAAATGTATGCCGAATGTAATGCTTTTGGGAGAGCACAAGAAGTGCTTGCAGATGAGGATAGGTGGTATTCCTTGTTGTGCAAAGATATATTCTTGCATCACCAAGGCTTTCTCATAGCAATTGTATGGCATCATCCCTTGTGGAAGTGAATGCATAGGACCCTTGGGAACGCCCAACTTGAAGATATGGAGCTTGACAGTGTTCAATGAAGCTCTTCATCACGCTTCCCGCAAGAAGCATAATTGGAACATTTGCACGTCTCTCTTAGGTTCCATGTCGACGTTCGATTCTTACTTCTCCAGCATAAGGTCGATTCAAGAAGCTTTTAGCCCACATTTAGACCACACTTTGTGAAAGACCCAAAATGGAACCTGGCTATTTATAGTACCTAGAAGCTTATGAAGGAAGTGCCTCCAACAAAAGACAAAGGTAAGCTTCACCCACAATAGATATACAGACACTCCACAAAGGAGGCTTCATTTGTCATGCATATAGCCTTCTCTTGGGTGCACTCCTGGATGATCTGGGTGTGGATATGGGCATTCAAAATGAGAAAATCCACATTTGATCAGGTGAGAGAGAGAGAGAGAGCAAGAGAGGGATAGCTTTTGCACTGTGTGTGAGATTGAGAGAGACATGGATGCAGTCAAAGGAATGATTTCCCCGATTAAGGAATTCACGAAGGATATGTTGATATATTTAGGTAGTGATGTGTGTGAACACACTAGGACCACCGGGGCACTTTTTTCCCTCTTTAAGAGGTTTTTTTCCCCTGGCTTCTATATATGCCTATTTCCCTAATGGGCTACTTATCTTTGTACATTCTCTAGTAATAAATTCAGTATTGTTTGTTGTGCTCCAAGCTTCTTCTTCTTCCTTGTGTTGTTTGTGTGCTTCCGCAAACGTCTAACTCCAACAATTGGTATCAGAGCAGGTCGTCACTTCATCTAGGGCGTCATCAACACTCCTCCATTTGCATACTTAGGGTGCCGAAATCGCGATCTGAGCTCGTTTCGGTCTCCAAACACACTATCGCAACACTTGTGCAAGCTATTTCGTCTTTTTGTGCCAAAGGGATATACCTGTTTTTGTTCGCCAGTATAAGCGTCTCGAAGTCTGCTACAGGTTTAGCAGAACTCGTCTGGGCAGTTCCATTCAACTTTTTGAGATACAGTCAATTTTCTACATCACGGTATTTTAGTCACCGGCCATGGCTGAAAGCAGTGATGTATTCCGTATGTTGGCAGTTGAGGATAAGTTGGATGGTACCAACTACCCATTATGGGCTTATATGATGCGATATGTATTGGTTGCAAAAGGATTGTGGAACATTGTGCAGGGTGTTGAAAGACGTCATGTTACACCTGTAACAACAAGTACAACGAATACAGGTGCTGGAGCTGATGAAGATGGTGTCGAAGATGATATTGTGCAGATTCTTGTTTGTGCTATTGTTTCTGCTGCACCTACTGCAGAGCAGATTCGTTGGGATGGCAGAGATGCCCAGGCACATGCATTGATAGCTTTGTCTGTCAAACGTGTCATTATTCCTCATATTCGCTCTTGCAGAACAGCTAAGGATGCTTGGGATACACTTACCACATTGTACCAAGCTAGGAATGAGGCTCGTGTTGCTTACCTCCGAAAACAGCTAGAGAGTGAGCACATGAATGAAGGTGATTCTATGGACAATTTCCTAACGAAGATCAAAGACTTGAAGGAACAGTTGATTTCTGTTGATGAGGTTATACCAGATAGCTCACTTGTGCAGACCGTTCTGAATGGTCTTCCTTATTCATATCAAAGTTTTGCTTCTACTCTTCAGTTAATGATGAAAGGCAATCCAAATGCCTTATCATTTGAGGAGTTAATCTCTGTTCTATTGCAAGAAGATCAGTCCAGGCAAAACAGGTCCATTATGCGAGTTGTAGATCAAGCTTTCTTGGCTAGTCAGAAGGGCAAAGGAAAATGGAGCTCTTCAACTAGTAAGCACAAATCTGCTAGCTTTGCATATTCGAAGAAGGAAGATAAAGATGAGAAGAAATCAGAAAAGCAGAAATTGTTTTATAAGTACTATAAAGGGAATGATCATATCATAAAGAACTGTCCAAAACTGGCTGCTAAAGAGGCAAAGAAGAAATAGGCTGGAATGGTTGTTGTAGAGGCCTCTACACCAAAAACAGAGTCTGCAAATCTTGTGCAGGAAGAAGAATGGGCGTTTACTATTGTCTGCAGTTTTGACCCATCTTCTCGTGATCAGTGCATGTCTGTAGTAGACTCAGATGTTTGGTATTTTGACAGTGGGGCAACCAAACATATTACCTCACAGCACAGTTTCTTCTCTTCACTCGAGCCTGCCCCTACAGGGAATACTGTTACATGCACCTACAACTCCTCTTATCCTGTTATGGGAGTTGGTAAGATCGTTTTGACTACTGTTGATGGTAGTTCTTTCACTTTGTCAGATGCTTTATTTGTGGCAGGGATCAAAAAGAACTTGTTATCAGTTTCTGCATTAGCCAAGATTGGATTGGTTGTGAAATTTGTTGATGACAGGTGTACAGTTCATGATCTGTCAAATGGCGATGTGATTATTGCTTCTGGCATTTATGTCGTGGGCTATATAAGCTCATAGACTATGAAAGATATGTAAATGATTTGGCATGTGCAGTAAATGATTCTCAGGCTATGTCAAATGCAAAGCTTTGGCATGCACGCTTTGGTCATCTGAATTTTGCTAGTTTGCTACACCTGCAGAAATCTAAAATGGTGTCCTCGTTGCCCAAACTTGAGGCACCTGGAAAACATGTTTGTGAAGGCTGTATTTTGGGCAAAATGCAGCGTTCATCCTTTCCAAAAGATGGTTCAGTTCGGGCTACTCAGAAATTGCAGCTTCTACATAGTGATGTCTATAGTCCTATGCAGACACCTTCTTTTGGAATTATCTTTACTTCGTGACTTTCATCGATGATTTTTCTAGGCATGCATGGGTATATCCATTGAAGGCAAAGTCCGAAGTGTTCATGTGCTTCAAACAGTTTTTGGTTTTGGCTGAAAATCTGTCAGCATGTAAAATGGGCACCCTCCGTTCTGATCGAGGGGGGGAATAAATGCATGGGATAAAACACCAATGTACAGTGCCGTATACACCTCAACAGAATGGAGTTGCTGAACGGAAGAAAAGGTCACTCATGGAGATGGCGAGCTGTATGGTCAAGAGTCAAGCTTTACCACATAGTTTTTGGCTTGAGGTTGTCATGTGTGCAACATATGTACTTAACAGGTGTCCCACTAAAGTGCTGCAGTCTATCACTCCATATGAGGCTTGGCATGATCGCAAGCCATCTATTGCTCATCTGCGTGTTTTTGGTTGTTTGGCATATGCACTAGTGCCTGAACAACATCGTAAAAAATTGGATGATAAGGTAGTAAAATGTATTTTTGTTGGGTACAGTTCTGAAAGTAAAGGCTATCGTTTGTATCATCCACAGACTAAACGCATTCTGGTTAGCCGTGATGTTGTCTTTGTGGAAGATGCTATTCAGCCATTGCTTTCATGTACTAAGGAGACATCTGTTAGCTCCAAAGACATGTATGATACTTTGATGCCTCTTTTTATAGGTGGACAGTTTAGTGCTGGTCCTAATGAGGCAACTTCTCAGCCTTTGCAGGTTTCATATGATGATGTAGATCATTCCATTTCTGATGCAGATTTACATGATGCACTTTTTGATGAGAAAGCTGATATTGAGCAGGCAAAAAGTATGCCAAAATGGCTGGTGCAAACTTTGCATGACAGCAAATTAGATGCACCTTTGTCATATCGTACTCGTTCAGGCTCTCATAGTGCCTCCTTTGCATCAGATTGCTATATTATGGCTGCGTCTAGTCTCTGTGATGACAATGCGCCTGTTTCTCTTGATGAAGCACAGAATTCAAAAAATTGGATGGCTGCTATGCAATCTGAATATGATGCTATAATGAAGAATGGTACATGGTCTTTATGTGACTTGCCTCTTGGCAAGAAGGCCATTGGCACTAAGTGGGTATACAAGCTAAAGTGTAAACCTGATGGTACAGTTGATAGGTATAAGGCTAGGCTTGTTGCAAAGGGTTATGCGCAGGAAAGAGGCATTGATTTTGATGAGACCTTTGCACCTACATGTCGTATGACTACTGTTCGGAGCATTTGTGCACTTGCAGCCCATCATGGTTGGAATGTACATCAGTTGAACATTAAAACAACATTTCTGAATGGTGACTTGCATGACAAAGTGTATGTTTTTCAGCCTCGTGGCTTTGTGCAGAAAGGGCATGAAAACCAGGTGTGCAGGTTAAAGAAGACATTATATGGTTTAAAGCAAGCACCACGTGCTTGGTATGAGAAGATACATGCCTATCTGATTGCACATGGTTTTGAGAACAATCCAATTGA
Source organism: Ceratopteris richardii (assembly GCA_020310875.1). NCBI lineage: Eukaryota > Viridiplantae > Streptophyta > Polypodiopsida > Polypodiales > Pteridaceae > Ceratopteris > Ceratopteris richardii. The sequence continues at coordinate 150,144,492 of CM035408.1, read as the reverse complement.
AAGCACCTTATATGTTAAGCATGCTAATGATGTGCTTCTGATCATTGTTGTCTATGTTGACGACATGCTGCTCACTGGTCCTATTGAGGAGCATATTGCTGATTTCAAAGCTGATTTGCATGCCTCATTTGAGATGTCTGATTTGGGGCATTTGCATCACTATTTGGGCATTCAGTTTATGCAAGTTGATGGTGGAATGGCTTTGTGTCAAACGAAATATATTGACACATTATTGCAGCGTTTTGGCCTTGAAGATTGTAAGCCTATTGCCACTCCTATGGAGACAGGTTTACGATTGAGTCTTCATGATGCTGGAGATGCATTTGATGTTGTTCTCTATCAGCAGGCTGTTGGATGCTCGATTTACTTATGCATTACTCGGCCAGATATTCAGTTTGTTGTCTCACATATGAGCAGGTTTATGCACTGCCCAGGAGTCACGCATTGGAAGGCAGTTAAGCACATCTTTCGCTACTTGAGTGGTACTCGGCTACTTGGGTTGTTTTATCCCAAGGGGGGATCACTACCGACAGATTTGCATGCTTTTTCTGACTCAGATTGGGCTGGTTGCTATGACACTCGTGTGTCCACCAGTGGTTTTTGCTTCATGCTTGGTAGCTCATGTATATCTTGGTTGAGCAAGAAGCAGCCTACTATGGCCACTTCCAGTTGTGAGGTTGAGTATAGGGCAGCTTTCACAGCGATTGTTGAGTGTGTGTGGCTCAGACGCCTTATGGCTGATTTGGGTGTTGGCCAGTCTTCTGCCACCACCATCTTCACTGACAGTCAGAGCGCATTGGCAGTTGCGAGGAACCCTGTCTTCCATGCTCACACTAAGCACATTGAGGTGCATTATCATTATGTCAGGGAGAGGTTCTCTGCCAGGGAGATCAGCTTGGCATATGTGCCCACGCAGGAGAACATAGCAGACCTTTTCACGAAGGCTCTGCCTAGGGAGAGGTTTGAAGCTTTCCACAAAGCTTTGGGCTTACTTCCTTTTGTGGAGTGATTTCCACATAGCTTGGCACTGCCTTATACATGAGTCCAGCTCCTTGTTCACTGCATCACTCCTAGGGGGGATTTGTTGATATATTTAGGTAGTGATGTGTGTGAACACACTAGGATCGTCGGGGGACTTTTTTCCCTCTTTAGGAGGTTTTTTTCCCTTGGCTTGTATATACGCCTATTGCCCTAATGGGCTACTTATCTTTGTACATTCTCTAGTAATACATTCAGTATTGTGTGTTGTGCTCCAAGCTTCTTCTTCTTCCTTGTGCTGTTTGCGTTCCGCAGACGTCTAACTCCAACAAGATATTATTTTCCTAGTCAAGTGGTGTCACAAGCGAGATCAAAAAGAATACACAAAGGTTGCCTTCAGAACATCAATTGGATTTGTTGTAATGTGTTTTGTGGGCTTCTTTGTAAAGCTTACCTTTATTCCTATCAACAATATTATTGTGGAATCTTGAAGAGGTCGAAAGAGAATTGCAAGTTGATTAGAATCATTACACAATAAGTGATTATCACTTGTTACTTGGTTAGTTGGGGTTCTGATTTTTGAGCAAATCATTCATCTTGTCATGGTTGATTCTTGGTCATAATGAACAAATAGTGTGAAAACAATTAAATTTGTATCAAGTTAAGAGAGAGCTTTGAATGTTTGATAGAGATCCCTGATGTTGTAGGTGTTATTTACACTAATCGTTTGCCAATTATTGCCCCTAAGGTTAATGTAACATCTTATTCCAACAAAATGCATATAGAACATAGTCAAAAGACATCATATTCATTGAAAATGCAAGAAGATGTAGATGTTGATGGCCTATTTACAGATATTTGTATTGGTTAGCCAGGCTCATATTTCAATGAGCCTGTGTTACAAAAATCTGCACTATATGAATGGGGACTAAGTGGCTTTTTAGACAGAGATTAGGTTATTGGTGGTTCAAGTTATCCACCATTAGACTGGTTTTTAACTCCCTATGTTGATGGGAATCTCACGTGTGCTCAATATCTATTCAATCATCAGGCAGAAGCAATGCAAAAGGATTCTAATGAAGCTCCGATATCAATAGATGCCTAAGACACGTGGATTTTTTCATCCTTAGCTTAAATGCCCCACTTTCCAAATTGTCTGAAAACTGAGAGGACCTCGCTTTTTGCTCGTATTTTTTGAAGATTGAGAGGACCCAGCATTGCTCTAAATGAAGGAAAACTTGGTGACTGATTCTTTTAGAAGTCATAGACAACGATGAGACATCTCTAAAATTAGAGATTTATACCTATGAAAAGTGGAAGCTCCACTCATATCCGACCTAGGGCAGAAGTTTTTCGTCTGACAATAACATCTGTTCTCCGATGCATGCTCTATGTTCTGAGACCGATATGACATCATCTCTGGAGTTTTCATCCATCAACAACAGTGATCTGAGGCATCAAAGTTCCGACATCCAACTAAGCCTGATCTGACATGCTCTACCATATCTTCTGACACCATCATCTGAACGTACTCAATTTCATATGCTCTACACTCTGTGATCCTTCGACTCTTGTTTCATATCTTTTGAAAAAAAAATGTTAACTTCATGAATGAAAGTGAAAGGTACAAAATAGATCGTCTATTACTCTCTATGCGAGAATTATTCGAACGTACATGTTTGTTGATTCACTATGGCACTAACCATACCACGACGCTCTGTGTTTTGAGACCGATCTGACATCATCTCTGGAGTTTTCATCTAACAATCACGCATATCTTCTGACACCATCGTCTGAAGTTACTATGGTGCTTTGAAGTTCTTTGATGCTCTGATGAATGAAATCAGATAACTTAGATGCCAATAAAATTCCTTTCACCTATTATCAAGCCTTTGAATATATTTCGTGAGTTGTTTTTGTTAATTCAATTAAAATCAAACCTTGCACTAAAAGTTAAATTGTAGAAGCATCTGTTAAACTTTTGAATTGCTTATTCAATTACCTATTCATTATTCTAATAAGAGTTTAACGAAAATTGCCTTTCTCAAGTCAAAGAATTGGATGTGCATATACATGAAGATGATTTGCCTAAATTGATACCTTTCTCACAAGTTCAACCAAATTTAGCTAGCCCCTTACCATGTGAAATTGATGAAAATAAAGACTTTATTGTGAATGTTCTTCTGATGAGTGCTAGAGTATGTCGAGTCAAGCATAAACATGATTCATCTAATTCTATCTGAAGCACCCTACATCTGCCATCAATGGGAACTAACAGTTGGAGTTGATTCGCCTGTGAGCCTTGATGACACACTAGACCCAATGTGAAAATCCAAGACACAATGAATTAGGTGATTTCTTTTCTCATATTGCACATACATTCATATGATTTGTGAATATAAGTTAGTAGCTCTTTGTCTTTGGGTGCGGACGTTGGACCAAACTCTTGCATAATCTTTTTGGTGTTGAGGACTGGTCAATTCGACCTGAGCACCTCCATGGAGATTTGTAGCTAGCGAAACCTCCTCGCTTCAAAAGAAGCAGGCTACGTTTGCACACACAACATACTCTTAGTTTTTTTTGTATTTAGGCTTTTGTTAAGCTCAAAAATCTATTAATGATTACACATGCACATACTTGGAGCTTCGTCAACAATCCAAATCAGGTATATATACTTTAAATTGATGTTTGATTTTTTTACTTGATCTTACACACCTGCGTACGTGAATTCCAACATCACAAAAATGGATATCTCACAAGAAAATGAAATAGAAGGGATCTTATGAGAATTTCACACTTATATTTCACTTCTCTCTATTGCTTCTGAGTTAAACGATATGGGGTCAAACTTTGCAGAACAACGAATTTGGAAGATTATTGATTTCATCAACACACATAGGGGGCAATTTAATGGATTAAATGTAACCTCATATTGTCACTATTTTGATCAACTTGTAGACCAATATGGTTTACCTACTGATAGTAAGAGAAATACACTCATGTGCATTTGTAATGGCTTTACACGAGAATGTATTCGATTAAGAGCAGCAGAAAATTTAACGTGGGAGAATTTTAAAACACAACTCTTAATTGAATTTGCATATGAATACTATAGTAAAAATAATAGGGCAACATTTTTCAAATGGTTTTAATATTCAAAAAGTGACATGCATATCACACAATGTCTGACTGAATTTGAAGTTAAGTTCAATCAATTACCTCAAACGGATAGGACGACCTTAGATCCTGATAAGCTACAATTCTTCTTAGATATGCTTGAGGAGTCCCAACAAAAAGAGTTAGAATTATGACTTGAAGATGTCGATATGTCTAATGGGTTAACTGTTGATTGGGAAATAGTGAAAGTAGAGGTTCATTGCCTAGCACAACGACAAGAAAGGCATTTGAACTGCATAAGTGTTGGGGATGGATCATCAAAACAAGAGTTGCCTAGACTTGAGGTAGAGCATACAAACCAATCTAGGGATGATGCTAAAATTTTTCAATTAGAATCCAAGGTAGATTCTCTTGCTAAAAACATTGGAACTATGTTAACTCACATTGTGCTCTTAAAAGCTATGCAAGGACAAGAAGGAAAACCTAGAACTCAAGAACCATAAGAACCAATTAAAAAGACCTTTAACCAACCAAGAAGATATATATGGTGTGACAAATTGGACCACCCTTATTGGACATGTACATCTCTCCAAGAAGCAAAAGAGAGAAATTTAGTTTTGGAAATTGATAGAAAACTCTATGACTTTACCACAAAACGTCCTCTAGGAAGAAACTTTAGGAAAGGAGGTTTGAAGAAATTCTACAAATCTTCTACAAATAAAATTTCGTACTCTTATGAATTGGATATTGATGAAAATGATGATCAATTTTGGACAATGTGTATGATGCTTCTTGTAAAGGGAAACTGACTGAGCAAACATTGAAGGAATGTAGTTGTACTATACATGCAAAAACCCATTGGAATGAACTTGTTGACTGTTGATATATTTAGGTAGTGATGTGTGTGAACACTCTAGGACCGCCGGGGCACTTTTTTCCCTCTTTAGGAGGTTTTTTTCCCCCGGCTTGTATATACGCCTATTGCCCTAATGGGCTACTTATCTTTGTACATTCTCTAGTAATACATTCAGTCTTGTGTGTTGTGCTCCAAGCTTCTTCCTCTTCCTTGTGCTGTTCGCGTGCTTCCGCAGACGTCTAACTCCAACAATTGGTATCAGAGCAGGTCGTTGATTCTTCTAGGGCGCCGTCGACACTCCTCCGTTTGCAGTCTCAAATTCGCACAAAATTTGGTGAGCATACTCAGGGTGTTTTCGAGATCAAAACAGCTTCGCTATGTGGTGCCGAAATCGCGATCTGAGCTCGTTTCGGCCTCCGAACGCACTATCGCAGTGCTTGTGCAGACTATTTCGTCCTTTTGTGCCAAAGGTATATACCAGTTTCTGTTCGCCAGTTTAAGCGTCTCCAAGTCTGCTACAGGTCTAGCAGAACTCGTCTGGGCAGTTCTGTTCAACTTTTTGAGATACAGTCAATTTTCTGCATCAAGGTCTATCACTCCATATGAGGCTTGGCATGGTCACAAGCCATCTATTGCTCATGTGAGAGTTTTTAGTTGTCTCGCATATGCATTAGTGCCTGAACAACAATGCAGAAAATTGGATGATAAAGTAATGAAATGTATTTTTGTTGGGTACAGTTCTGAAAGCAAAGGCTATTGTCTATATCATCCAAAGACTAAATGCATTTTGGTTAGCTGTGATGTTGTTTTTGTGGAAGATGCTATTCAGCCATTACTTTCATGTACTAAGGAGACATCTGTTAGCTCCAAAGACATGTATGACACTTTGTTGCCTTTTTTTACAGGTGGAGAGTCTAGTGCTATTCCTAATGAGGCAACTTCTCAACCTTTATAGGTTTCATGTGATGATGCAGATCATTCCATTTCTGATGCAAATTTACATGATGCACATTATTGATGAGAGAGTTGATATTGAGGAGGCAAAAACTATGCCAAAATGGTTGGTGCAGACTTTGCGTGACAACCAATTAGATGCACCTCTATCATATCATACTCGTTCTACCTCTCATAGTGCTTCCTTTGCATCAGATTGCTATGCTATGGCCGCCTCTAGTCTCTGTGATGAGAATGAGCCTGTTTCATTTGATGCAGCACAAAATTCTGAAAATTGGATGGCTGCTATGCAATGAGAATATGATGCTATCATGAAAAATGGTACCTGGTCTTTATGTGACTTGTCTCCTTGCAAGAAGGCCATTGACACTAAGTGGGTATACAAACTGAAGGGTAAGCCTGATGGAACATTTGACAGGTATAAGGCTAGGCTTGTTGCAAAGGGTTATGCTCAGGAAAGAGGCATTGATTTTGATGAAAACTTTGCTCCTACATGCCAAATGACTACTGTTCATAGCATCTGTGCACTTGCAACTCATCATGGTTGGAATGTACATCGGTTGGACATTAAAACTACATTTTTGAATGGTGACTTGCATGAAGAAGTGTATGTTTTTCAACCTCATGGCTTTGTGCAGAAAGGGCACGAAAACAAAGTGTGCATGTTGAAGAAGGCATTATATGGTTTAAAGCAAGCACAACGTGCCTGATATGAAAAGATACATCCTATCTGATTGCACATGGTTTTGAGAATAGTCCAACTGAGAGCACCTTATATGTTAAGCATGCGAATGATGTGCTTCTGATCATTTTTGTGTATGTTGATGACATGCTTCTCATTGGTCCTCATGAGAAGCATATTGCTAATTTTAAGGATGATTTCCATGCCTCATTTGAGATGTCTTATTTGGGGCATTTGCATCATTATTTGGGCATTCAGTATTTGCAAGTTGATGGTGGAATAGTTTTGTGTCAAACGAAATATATTGACACATTATTGCAGCATTTTGGCCTTGACGATTGCAAAGCTAGCCGCTCCTATGGAGACAGGTTTACAATTGAGTCTTCATGATGTTGGAGATGCATTTGATGTTGTTCTCTATCAGCAGGATGTTGGATGCTTGATTTACTTATGCATTACTCGACCAAATATTCAATTTGTTGTCTCACAAATGAGAAAGTTTATGCATTGCCCATGTGTCAAGCATTGGCAGGTAGTTAAGCACATCTTTCACTACTTGAGTGGTACCCAGTTACTTGCATTGTTTTATCCCAAGGGGGGATCACTACCACCAGATATCTTGGTTGAGAAAGAAGCAGCCTATTGTGGCCACTTCCAATTGTGAGGCTGAGTATAGGGCAACTTTCACAACAACTGTTGAGTGTGTGTGGCTCAGATGCCTTATGACTGATTTGGGTGTTGGTCAATCTTCTACCACCACCATCTTCAGTGACAGTAAGAGCACATTGACAGTTGCAAGAAACCATGCGTTCCATGCTCACAATAAGCACATTGAGGTGCATTATCATTATGTCAAGGAGGGGTTCTCTACTAGAGGGATCAGCTTGGCATATGTGCCCACATAGGAGAACATTGCAGACCTTTTCATGGAGGCTTTGCCTACGGAGAAGTTTGAAGCTTTTTGCAAAGCTTTAGGCTTACTTCCTTTTGTGGATTGATTCCACATAGTTTGGCACTTGCTTGTACATGTGGTAGTACATTCAGTATTGTGTGTTGTGCTCCAAGCTTCTTCTTCTTCCTTGTGCTGCTCACGTGCTTCCACATACCTAAAACTCCAAGATATCTTATAGATGCGATCTATATGGAAGAACCAGAGGGTTATGTAGTTCCTTGCAAAGAAAGTCTAGTTTGTAAGCTGAAAAAGAGCTTATATGGACTTAAATAGTCCCATAGACAATGGTACCAAAATTTTGATGCTTTTATGAAGTCTCAAGGCTATTCTCAAAGCCATGAGGATCATTGTCTCTACACAAAGATATGCTCAGATGGCAACTTGATATGATTGATACTTTATGTCGATGATATGTTGATTGTTGGGAAGTCAAACATTTGATATGAAGGATTTGGGGGATGCCAAACGTATTCTTGGCATGTGTATTCCTCATGATAGGAGTAAAAGATGCATATACTTGTCTCAAAGTGAGTACATATCCAAACTACTTCACAAGTTCAATATGTAGGGTGGAAAGGCATTGAGTACACCTTTACCCACATATGTGAAATTGAGCAAGGATGATTGCCCCAAATCAGATGAGGAAGAGGAACTCATGACCAAAATTCCTTATCAAGCTGTTGTTGGTAGTCTCATGTATGTTGTGGTAGCTATGAAACCAGACATTGCATTTGCAGTGGGAGTTGTGAGCAGATATATGTTTAATCCTGGCAAGAAGCATTTGGAAGTGGTCAAGATAATTTTGAGATATCTAAGTGGCACTAAGGACAAGTGTCTATGCTTGGGTAGAGGGAAAGCCTCCATTATTGGTTACACAGATTCTAATTATGTTGGTTATAGACAATCGTAAGTCTACATCAGGGTACATTTTTCATTTTGTTGGAGGTGCTATCTCTTGGAGATCTTGTCTTCAAGAATGTATAGCTCTTTCCACTACAGAAGTAGAGTATGTTGTAGCAAGTGAGGCATGTAAGGAAGCATTGTGGCTTTCTTGTCTTGCTTGTGATATAGGTCTACCTTAGCATGTACCTTGTTTGCTTAGTGATAGTCAGAGTGCCATTGCATTGGCTAAGAATTTGGTCTATCATACAAAGACCAAGCACATTGATGTGCGGTATCACTTCATTAGAGACTGCTTAGCCACTGAGTGCATTACTCTTGAGAAGCTTCATACTCCAGATAATGCTGCAGATGCTTTGACTAAAGCTCTACCATTGGATAGCTTTCGACACTATTGTCACTTGATGGGGGTTAATTGATCCATGAGCTTACACAATTTCTTGTATATTGTGTAACATGTCCATTAGGTGAGAGGTGTAGTTCGCATACTTACACTCATTATTCTTTATCATTCTTTATTTTTCTCCCATAGACACTTTGGCCATAATGGCCTTTAGTGAAAGACTGTTATTGTTAGTCTCCATATGAAAGGCCAGATGGCCGTTGGATACTTTTGTATACATTCTTTAATAAAACATATACTGGTCTGGTCAGCCACAAACTGTAAGTTCGATTGCTTTTGTAACACTCAAGAAATCTCTATTCATGCTCTACGTTTATTGTGTTTTTTGTGTGTTCTGCAAGTTCTGTGTAGAGTACTGTGTGTGGCATATGGATGTAGGTTTTCTACATCGAGGGTGTCATCGTGGAGCTCTCAAGAAAGAGACTCCATTGAGATGCATCACTATCAAAATACTTCAGGTTCTTCAAGAGGTCAGTAGAATTCGAATTATAATTCAAGTTATAATACATGTTATGGTAACTATAAAAACTATCAAGGAGCTTATCAAAGTTATAGAGGTAGAAGAGAGTATAAAAACTATGCAAAATATCAAAATCAAGAGGACTCCATGCTACTCAGGAACCTAAATTTGAATGAAGCTAAAAAGGATGAATGTGTTCTATATTGACTCATGTTGTTCAAATCATGTGTCAATAAATGTTGTGTTGCTTTCTAACTTGGAAGATCCAAGATCTAAGCATGAAGTATAGATAAATGATGACACCAAACAATTAGTGGAAAGTATAAGTAATGTTAGAACTTCTAATGGTTATAAAAATCTATTGAGTAGGGTACTATATGTACCAACCATTACAACAAATCTTATAAGTGTTAGGCATATATGTGACAAGGGCTTGTAGGTATGATTGACCAAGTATGGGTCCTATGTTTAAGACCCTTTACAAGGATTCGAGAAGATAGCAAGGTGTGAAAAGAGGCAAATTGTTTACATTTGAATTGTAGGATACAGAGGACATAACCTTTTTTAGCTATGGGATTCAAACTTCATTAGAGTTGGAAATATGGCATAATGGACTTGAACATGTAAATGAAAGGACACTCGAGGATAGGAGGAGGGATTAGAGTGTGCTTGGGAGCAATCCCTAAGCCATCAAGAAGATGTACAATTAATTTGGTCATAATTGGAAGGTCCTCTATGGTGCATCATGCCACATATTGCTTTTAGCAATGATAGGCTAATCTTAGATCCTCCTTATCTTCTTCCTTGAAGCTTTTAATCATCAATGAGGTATCATGTTGTACTCTTTTTTTGGAAAATTCTATATAAATGCTCTCAAAATTTGATCTATGTTTTGAAAGTTTTGTATGCTTAGTGGTTGGAACCATGCTAGGGCAATTCCTTTCAAGGTGATTCTGAATGCTTCATACTGTGTGGAATCACTTATCATGCAAAATTTGTTTGAACTCAGACTCATGTGCACAAGGATCACCTTTTCCTTCATAATACTCTGCATAGATTTTGCCACTTAAGAAGGTTTAAGCCTTCTCTTTGACATCTGGTCTTATAATATGAATTTGTGGCATTTGAAGATAGTGTGTCAAGCTTTGAGAAACAAGATTGGCTCGTGGCATTGAGGTACTAGTTGGCCTATAAGGGAAACTTGATGTGTCATTTGGGATGCCATTGTGGAAATACGGGTGGTATTGTTGGTTGAGGTGGTGGCTTACCTAGCATTGACATTTTTCCTAGCGAAATAGTGGACATGGATTGCTATGTGGATATGGTACTAGCGGGTACATATATGACATTAGAAAGAGTGGTAGAGAGTGATGAAATCTGAGTAACTGGAACTAAGTTTGTTTGTACTACTATATTAGTGTTTATGGATTATATACTTGAAGTAGGTGCTACAATAGTGTTTATAGCATTTACTAGAATGATTCAAATTTGATTCTTAGGACCGCCATTTATAGTAACTATGGTTTCGGGAATGCTTTATGGAGATGGGCAAACCATGATTTGCTAAATGTGGTCTGTCATCTACGTCCATTGAATAAATGGATTATTCCTTTTCATCCCTATCATTTGGTTGTAAAGATTGATCCAAATGCTTGAACTCATGAATATCTAGTTCATAAGGGCCTCTCCTCGTAAGTGGTGGATAATCCCAAAAGGAATCTTTGGTTTCTAAGGCAAAGTAGAATTTTATAGAGAGATTCCATCATGTATAACTTTGCTTACATGAATGGTCCTTGTGAGCGAAGGTAGAAAATTTGGGCCAATTTTACTTTCATCATATTGTGGCTCTAGGTTTGGATTTAGAACGTTATTTGGAACTTATAAACCCTATGGTGTGGTTCTATCTAGTTTATTAGTGACCATATAGTAAGGTCCAGTCTTATATACTAATAACTCTCCTTTAGGTCGCACTATAATAATGTTTGGGATAACTAGTTCGTTAAGCTTTTCTAACCCCACATTAAACTTTCCAACGTCATATTGGTAATTGGAGGCTCCTAATGCATTTGTGTGAGTGAAAGTGAGCCAAATTTGGTATTCACCTTCATGCTTTGACATCCAATCCACTTGCATGCTCGGATCAGGGTTTTGTAAATCCCTTGAGCTTGAGGAGGCCCTTGTCTCTATTTCACTATTTGAATCACTCGATGTATAATAGGTTGTGCTCTTATTTGAGACTATAACACTCTCTACAATAAAGATGCTACTACATGTTCACCTATTCATTTATATTAATTTACTTGAGCATAGAATCATGCACATGTGTACTCAAACAATCAATCCACACAAGTTGTGTAGTGTAGTGATTCTTGTCCCCTCTCGAATTGAAATGAGAATCAACTCAGAGTTTAAAGCCGTACTTGATGGTATAATAAAAGAATACGATTCTTACTTGGCTCTATGTAGTCTCCCATTCATGAACAATCCAAGCAATTGTACACCTACAAAATAAGCAAATCCACAATTTATATGTACACTTAAAAGAATGGGAGTTATAACACTTGGATATGATTGGACTTATGATGATTGTACACTGTTGGGATGAATCTACTCCCTAGGGTGGAAAAAAATGAGCTTTCCCCTCCCTAGAGGGTTTCAAATGTGAATCCTTTTGAGTAATAGGTATACACACTCTTAGCACTTGCTTGGAATCACAATGTCAATGAATGGGATTTCTTTAAGAATGCCTAGCTCTCAACTTTTATGACTTCTTCTTGACTAGACTGATAACTTCCTCAAAGAAGCCTTACAATTTATAGGGAAATCTAGTAACTTTTCAAATAAGGGGTTTCTTGGGTCCTACATTGAAGGTCCTCACAGTTGTCGACAAGGATTTAGGTTTTACTTCTTTTGCACTTTAGCACCCCCTAGTACTTTTTCTAGTGGATGCTCTTTTGAGTACTTGGGTTCACTCTTTAAAACTTGCTTCTCACATCCATTCCAACCAAAAATTGATCAACCAATATTACCCTTCACTTCTTTCAATTTCATCAAAACTCATCCTTGGTATTTGTTAGAAGTGGGTCTTTAAAACTTGCATAGTAACAATTAAGGAATCCTCCATCAAAATTAATGAGGTCCCCCTTTTGAGTTGACTTGTGTTCAAAGTTCTAGTTAGATTTGAGTAACATGTGTTCCATCATTACTTCAAGAGTGGAACCATTCCAGTCGATTACAACGTTTTCCCATATTTACCTTTCTTAATGGCCTTTCTAATAGCATGCGATTTGCATGCATGTGGAACTCTTCACAAATCGGAGCCTTAGTTAAAGTCCCTTACCAGTAACTCATCAGTATCTATTTCAGATGCCAAAATTAGGCCATGAACTCTGGCCACATGATTCTTGCTCAATCAATAAGCTCATGGCACTTGGCAACCGACCTAAGATGCCTACTTCCTTATCAAATAATGTACATCATGTATAAAGCTCCTCCCCTCCATCTATGATCTGACAAAGTGTGATGATTAAAGGTGGCAACCATGGACTTTATCAATAATCAATACTTTATCCCATGAGGTTCGTAGCTATCTTGTTACTTTGGGGGCTAACTAATGAGGCCATCAAGTCTCCCATGTTTGCAAGTGTCAATGCTACCGAAAAGAGTGGAGCTCTCTACTAAGCATCACTTGTTGTCTATTAATTTGGGTTGCTGCCACCTGATGTGGCAACAACTATCAAGGATGGCATAATTAATCTATGGCCTCACCTTACCCATGCCTATGTACGATGTCTCCCTCCTCTCACTATGTCAAATGAAAAGGCGTTTTCTACACTTAGAAGCAAGTTTTTGCCTATCTCCCTTAGGTACATGCATATATTGTAAGGAGCGAGAAATGAAGTTTCTAGGATTCTTCCAATCAATATATAGCCCTTGCCCACTCACCATCTAGAATCCTCTATATGGTCTCACTATTCATTTGGCCATCAGGAATAGGAAACCAACCATCGGGTCCATGGATTTCAGCCTTGGTTATCCCTCAAGCAAGGAGTTTCTCATCCTTTCAGACACACACATCTTTAAATTGAAACATGGCATCTCACCAATCAAAATAAGGATCTCTAAGTGTTGAGTCTCTAACAACTTCAATCTCTTGATTTGCACACTCCTTCTTCATATGGCCAATTGCGTGTGTATGTGTTTCCAAACAACCTTAAAGAGAGGGAGTATTTGAGATTGACTAAGAACAAGAGAGAGAGGGCACATAAAGTGGCATATACAGAGATGGAGGAGGAAGAAAGAACTCACGTGCATCTTTGGATTGTCACATACAGGATGCACATATACCCAAACTAGCTACATGTATCAAATTTTCACGTTGCTTTCTCCATGAGCATATGAGGAGAGACTCTTTGAGTGTGAGTAGGCTAGACAATTGATTCTGAACATCCGGTTATGCCTCTATCTCGGGTGTAATATGAGACATTCCTTCTTGGGCATATGAGTCTCTTTGAGGACTCCCATGAATACGTCTTTTTAGTATGCAACTCGAGAATCCTCTACACACTTCCCACACGATGAAGAAGATGTCTACGAGACGTTCATGTTGTTATTTTCTTAAATAATAGAATGCCACAACTTTCCAACATGCCTTTTCTTCACTATTGATACTAAGTGCAATATATTTCTCCAAATGTCAAATGAAATCATGAGGTTTTTTTTACTCATGTCAACAATGTCCCAATAATTTATGCTCATGAATATCTCAAAGCTTCATTTTTTGATTATTTAGATTAAATCTTGTTGTGTAACCTTTTGTGTTCACAATGAACTAAAGATCAAAGTCTCTTTTTAAAATCCACCCTTGTATGCAAACAAATAAACACGAAATATTGAATTCTTTGCTTTGGCTTTCCATCTAATGTTCCACCGCTCACTCTGATTTCCAATGTTCCACATCTCCATTGTGAATCCAACCTTAGACACCTGCATGCATGGGTGTACCTTGAAACGCCTTCATGATAGCCAAATTATATTTTCAATGTCAACATAACATATGGCTATGCACCATTGCATCACCCGCTTGTCCTTGTGGGCCATTGTCCACTTCCTAGGTTGTGGGCCATCGTCCACTTCCTATGATGAATAGTCGATAGCCAAATTTTAATGTCAAGCGACATAGGGTTAGTCCTTCATTAAAGACAAACGTAAGTGGGATTCCGTCTACGACTTGTATTGCAGGGTTGCGCTCGGAGAAGAAGGACAGAGTACAGGAGCGCGTGATAGAGCATCATGTCTTCCAAGCAAGGTAACGACCTGGCATGAGGTTCGCTCTCTGTTTTAAAGGATCCGCGTCTTGATAACTCTAGGAACCTAATTTTCGCAGGAGGCAAAGCGAAGCCCTTGAAGGCTCCGAAGCAGGAGAAGAAAGAATATGACGAGGTATTCTGTATCTCTCTGTTTGTTTCTATGCGTTTGTTCTGTATTCCCCTTTATTCTTGTTTGGAAATTCGTTTGAAGAAATTACTGGATTTACGAAATCGCGTACCTTCTCATCGCCTTAATCTATGGCGCTAATAAACAGGTAGAAAGTTCTTTCGGTTCATGTGGCTGGTGACATTTATTCATCCTCTTTGGTCCTTTTCGTTTGGTTGAAAAATAATGCACAGTTAATGATGCAATCCTTGTTTCCGCAAGTGTTATGCAAGGTTTGAGATGAAAATGATGTCCATGTGAATATATATAGTCATCGGTATTGATGTGCACAGGCCATAACGCCGAACTATGCAAAGTCCTATTTGTCGGATTCTGGAGGATTATGGACGTATGTACTTATGTGCATACTTTTGTTCTTTGTACCGGAGTTATATTAGTCAAGATGCTACTAGTGAGTCAGTGAGGTTGATACTCAAGGTGTTTATCATAATTCTCCTCTTTTTATACAGAGGAACACTTTTCCTGCCATCATTGTAAGCCAAGTTTGATTGATGCGGGCATTTTTCAGATATTGTATCGTGATATTTTTTGGCATCAATTATAACGTTCTTTTAACTGAGTAATAACTGCTATATTTACCTTTTAAAAAAAACATGGTTTGCTTTGCACATCTGGTGGGAAACAATGATAACAACACCAATGGGCAGTCTTTGCAGTCTAGCTCCTTATGGAAAGGTGCTTGTTCATGCTTTCTAATCCAGTTGATCCATTGTCTCTGTTTTTCTCCAATTTATCTTCCTCTTGCCTGTTTTATGTTAGGGATGTAATCTTGTATGCCATTTTTCTGCTTATACCTATTCATTGTGTTATCTTGTCTATGGATGCAAGTTATGTTGTTTCCCTTGTGAATTTGTATCTTTTCCTGTATGAGCTTGGCTTATGGAAAGACTTCTTTTACTTAACACTTCCTGACATATGTCCAAGCTTTTTAACATTAGATACCTAGTAGAAATTATTTTTGTTCCTGACTTTATTTATTTTCAAAATTTTCTACATTCAAATGGTTGTTATTTCTCTGGTAGTTGCATGCAAAGTTTTTTGTGGACCTAATTTTGTTTCAAATAGCGGTGAGTACTTTTTAGATCAAAAATTTGTTCATTCATTTTTTTGGTTTAAAAGTAGACTCGTGTCATAGAAGGTAAAATTAGATTCTAGAATCTGTAGCTTTAATCTGATTTGAATGTAAGCATCGTGTTGTTTGCTCTCAGTTATTTAGTTTTTCTCATCAGTGCTAAAGTAACTGTACGTTTGCAGTTCAATCTTGTCCAATTAGTCTCTTTGCTTACTCATAAAGGTCATTCTTTCAAGAAATACTGCTTGAAGATTAGGTCCTGATTACTTGGTAAGCTCATCAATATTTATGCTATATTTTACGTGTCTTATTTCATCATTCATAAGTTCAGTAGCAAGGGGCTTTCGATTATCATTGGGTTATATTTTTGGGCTTACTAAAATTTTCATTTTCGTTATTTATTCTTGCTGTTTTCATTTTCATTAAGGTCTATCTGCACTGTAGTTCACTTTCCATCCTTGCTCTTTCCTAGGATTGTATTGGTAGTCCTTGTGAAAGAAGCTCAAGCACATGGGCCTTCTTCCATTCAAATCGATTATCTACTTCACAATTGGAGAGGCTAGTATATTGACACTGCAACTAGCACCTTTTGGAGATTGGAGATCACACCATATGTGTGGCATGTCAAGATTGACCATATAGACATAGAAAAGGCTCTTGAGATGCCTCCGATGCCTTCATAGTAGTTGGCCCGTTACGGCATGCTATGTGTGGAATTGACTGAGCCACATCATCATGCTCCCTCACATAGGAGTTGGACCTTTACAACATGCTATAATTGGAGCTGACTAAGCCAAAACATCATACTTGCTCCTAGATACGCGCTCAATCAAGAGCCATGGATTTTGCATCGACTTCACTGGCCTCTACTAGTTTTATTCCACATGGTAGAGAGGATCATGGCCAAGGCGAGGGGTTTCAGATGACTCATAAAGTCATTGATCAATGATTATGTATATGTATTTATGACATTTAGATGATAAAATGATTGTCTTGACTCGACTCTTGAGGTGACTCATCTATCTGCATTGTAATTGTAATTTGTGCCCACTTTCGTCTTGGTGAATTTATTGAATATTCATATGAATTAGTGAATACAAGTTTTGATTTTGAAATGTGATCTATTTAGTATTGGTTTGCTTAACTTAAAAGTTAATGTGCATTGTGATCGAATTTCTAAGTTGAAAACGTAAGTCACAAGTTGATGTTGGATGACATATATGTGATATGTTTTAATGTTGATATATAATGCTTATATGTGGTTTATATATTCAAGCATTTACAAGAGGATTTATACGCTTAGGATACCTAAATGAAAAAAATTGATTAAATAAAGGAATCGTATGCAATTTTTTTGCAACTTTTGGTTTGCAACTTCATCACGTTACAAACACATCGCTAACGCATTGCTTACGATGTTGCCATTTTGTTGCTAACCACACTGATGCAATCCGGTTGATCTTGTCCATGTCTCTTCCTCCGGTTCGCGGGAGTTTTTGCAACTTTTTTTCTGAGACTTAAACCCTCAACATGGGAAGCAAAATTCATTTGCAAGAGTTTTCTCTTCCATGCGTAAGCAACCATCAAAGGGTGTGTGTGAGGAGAGCTTCAAGCAAGGGGCATCTCAAGGACTCGGATTCTTGTGATGCCCCTTGCTTGAAAATCCTCACACACACCCTTTGACGCTCTTGATCACACCCATGACCCTCTTGCTCCATATTGCACACCTTTGACCCTTGCTCCCTTGCTCCACAGCCCCTCGTGCTCCCTCATGGAATACAAGGTTTTCATGAGGCTGATCTTGAGCTTCCATCCGTGCACAAATCCCTTCATTTAGTAAGATATTTTAATCCTACCACTTTTGGCCCGCAGAGTTGCATTGCAATGTATTGCGAATGGTCCATGACTTGGCCATACCAATTTGCCACCGGAACTTCGCTTCGCAATTGCAACTTCGCAATGTTGTGATGTTTATAACGTGTTGCTTTGTGTTCCTATTTTTAATGCAAAAATACCCAAAAAATGTGTTTTTCATAGGAGAGAGAAGACATTTATCAAAACCTTATCTTAATTTCCAATACATGCAATACACAAAATGTGGAGAATGAGAAAGAAAGATTTGTTTATGTATGATTTTCTTTTTGGGCCTTATCAACTTTAGATAGATTGATATTTTGGATTTCCCATGTTCTCCTTATAATGCACTTTTACCGCTTGGACAAAAGTTTTGTCCTTGGTCTTCAAAGCCAGGGGTACTCTTCTAGACGATTGAGCTTACCATTGATATCATTGTGCTGAATCATGTTGTGACTAGTTTGGAGTCAATAATCCATGCAATGTATGTCTTGTACTAAAATTTATGGTTTATTTAGTCAAATCGTACCTTATATATGTTAGAATATCCAAAATATTGATAAAATATATCTTCAACTTTTGAAAAATAAATCACTTAATTGCAACTCCTTGCTTCAAACATTGCTACATTGCTAACCTATTGCTAACACATTTTCATTGTCATTGCGAAAATATTGCTTTCCATTATGCTTGCTAGGAACACGGAGGTGGGTGTGCAAGATTCAAGTATTGTGCAAAAACATTTTGCACGACGACTACACATCTCATTTGCCATGCAACACAATAGGAGGATTTTGACATCTCACCTTGTTCAAAAGTCCTCAATGACATAGCCATAGTGCAATATGAGCACAATCTCAACGAAGAGGTTGTGGCCTCTCACAGGCGCGAGACTTTGGAAGCTTATGTTGATATATTAGAAAACCTATAAGTTGGACCTAGTGTTTGACCTTGCTAGTTCATTAAGAGGTCATACATGTTGCCAACGAGAAGAGAATGAAAGCTCTGCCTATCGTGAGTCAGATGAGCCTCAAAGCCAAAGACCTAGACAAGGGGCCTCCATTCCTACTAAGTACGGATATACAGGAAGGTCAAAAAGTTTGGAAAATCGCCAAGTTGGACGTTCCAATGACGATGGGTTACTAGAGCGCATTCATGTGCTATACAAGAGCACATTCATGTGCTATACAACATAGGCAAGCTGATCGTCCTTCTAGTGCAGTTTGAGTGAGAGGTAGGAGGTGCAGAATGTGCCCTCGATGGAGAGGTGCTCCTTCACCACCAACCCATCATGAGGAGTCTCCTACAAAAGAGGTTCTTATCAAGAACTAGAGTTTGATGACAATGGGAATGTCGCTACATTTTACTCTTCTCCAATTTCTTCTTTATCTTACCACTCTATCAGCATGGATGAAGAAGAGTGATTATGGTATATGATTCATACGATATAGATGATAGGCATACACTTGAAGTGACAACAAGCACAAGAACTAGAATTTCTCAATTATTTTTTTTAGCTTTCATGTTTCTTTTTGTAATCAAATTCCATCGTTTCAAGTTAGAAGGTGGCAAGACTTATGTACATTTTGTTTTGTCACATTTTGTATGACATTATATATCAATATATGCAATGTGCTGTCTGCAATATGCCTATATCAAATTGTTATTCTTGTCTAGTCTTTTCATATGAATAATGGTGTGTCGGAGTTTAATCTTTCAAGTTCAAACTCACAATTTACAATTGATGAAACAAGAATGTATATGTATCATGCTACATGTTACATGTAATATGTATGACCATTGACATTGTATGTATGTATGTATATAATATGTATGAACATTGAATAATGGTTATATATATATATATATATATATATATATATATATATATATATATATATATATATATATATATATATACATACATGTATGTATGTATGTGTGTATGTATGTATATAAATGGGGAGGTAAGGTGTGCCCTATCAAGGTTGGAAAAAAATGCGACTCGAACCTCCTTGAATGGTTTGGTACGTTCCGTATGTTCGGTACGTTTGGTACTTGTTTTTTTTTTGGAACTCTAGGACTCATAAAAAATATATTTTGTACATTTATGGGAAGCTTTTACAAAGTGTTTACACTGTTTTGTTCCTTGTTGGTAGGCTACAAACCTCGTGGCTCTTCCAAGTTAGGATGCAACCTACAAGCCTCTACTAGTACACAATGTCCACCTAGAAAATTTAGTATATGTGAAATTCGGGTATTATTTGGATCCTTCTAAGTATTGTTATTGCTAATGGAGCAATAATCATCTCTTTTTGGTGTTTGTGATGATTCATTTATTCTTGTTATGTCTTTTGCAATTTTCTATATTATACACAAAATACACATGCATAATACACAAATGTCAATTTCTCTTAATCCACAAAAGCTCAACAAAAAACAATTAACAGATCATGGTTGTAAGCTGTATAAGAATACATAGAAATTTAAGACATTCTTCAAGTGCTAGGGTTCAGAGTCCTCACACATGAGGGTAGTTCAAAATTGAGCTGCAAGTTGACTTAGTTCTCACTCTATGGATCTAGCACAACTTCACATGGAGTCAAGGGCTGTGCAAGGCTGAGCCTAAAGCAGGAAGGTTGAAAGCTTTAGGCTTCAATTAGGGTCCTTGCACAGCTCCAAGGAAGCCAAGAGAGAGCTGAAATTATGAAATTAGGACCAAAGAAAAGTTCAAGAAAAATAAAATTAATTAGAAAAAAATTGGAATTCAATAGTCACATAAGAAACCCATCAAGAATGGTTGTTAGTAACCATAGGTGAGTAGCGTTAGGAAGCAACTATTCATACACATACACATACATGATACATCTCTTCACGTACACATCCACCTATTATCTATATGCATATACATATGTATACATACATATATTTATGCAGATACACACATTTATTGATGTACATGGACTTACATTATACATACATATATATTCTCCCATGTGTACATGGATTTATATACACAGTTTATACATATATATACACACACTTTATACATAAACATGCGTGCATATGTTAGCATTTTATGCATATATGTGCATGTGTGTATGTATGCAAACATTTCATGTATGTATTTATGTATGTATGTATATGTGTGTGTTTGTGTATATATATATATATATATATATATATATATATATATATATATATATATATATATATATATATATTTATGTGTGTGTGTGTGTATGCGTGTCTATATATATGTATGTATGTATGTATGTATGTATATGTGTGTCTATATATATATATATATATATGTATGTATTTATGTATGTTTGTGTGTGTGTACATACATGTATCACATGCCAATAGATACATGCATGGAGACATTATACATGATTATACATGTATATACATAGATATGTATGCATGTATATAATTTGCAAGATGTATATACTTATGTGTTTGTGTTTGCATATGTTTAGTGATGTGTAGCGATAATTGTGTTTTTCTATTGTGTGTACGCATAGCTTAATGTGTAGTGCATATCAACATGTATATGTAGATATGTACATGTATTGTTTGGTATGTATGCATATCTATATATATATGTGTGTGTGTGTATACGTGTGTCTGTATATATATATATATATATATATATATATATATATATATATATATATATATATATATATATATATATATATATATATATGTGTGTGTGTATGCATGCATGCATGCATGCATGCATGCATGTATGTATGTATGTATGTATGTATGTATGTATGTATGTATGTATGTATGTATGTATGTATGTGTATATATATATATATATATATATATATATATATATATATATATATATATATATATATATATATATATGTGTGTGTGTGTGTGTGTGTGTGTATGTGCATTGTATATAAATATTGCTCCCCGTGTGTGTATGCATGTGCATTGTATATAAATACTTTTCTGTGTGCGTGCGCATGTACACACATGGTTCAATTAATAACATGGACATAGATCTATTGTACCATTTCATCACATATGCTTGCTTATTCCAGTTATATATTATTGTCGTGCGTCTTACTTTGTACAGTGTGGCTTGTCTACCTTGCCACGTCATCGTAGAAGCCTTTGGAATGTATGCCATGCCATCATGGAACATTGTAGAACCACTTTTTCCTCAATCTTTTGACTTCTAGCCTTGCGAGCTCAAGGAGTATTGGCCTCCAGGCTCCAAGTAAATACTCTAGTTTGTGTCAGTGGTGTTCCAAGTCATGGTGTCCAAGTAATTATATTATAGATGTAGCTACAGATGTAGCTCTAGCATTAAGTGATGGCCTCCAAGTAATTACTTTCTAGATGTAGCTCTAGTTTGTGTTCTTGTCGAGTTCCAAGTTGTAATCTTGTCTAGTTAACTTCTCATCTTTCTTTTTGTTTATCTTGTAGTGCAAGATGAGATTATTCTTGTGTTGTATATTGTACATGTGCATTCTAGTAATGCATATTATGTATGCAGTAGTTACATGAGAAGTTGTACAATCAGCTCATAACTTGTCAATATGGAACTAATAACTAGGAGCTTTTTCCAGTGACCCAAGTAGGCTAGTGATGACCCAAATGGCATCACATTTTTTTACAAGGTCAAAAACTATTCGTGATGGAGTCCATATTGGTGGAGAGCCCCTTTGCACATGTGGCAATACTCATGCATATGTCTTGTGCTTAGCCTCAATGGGCAGAACACCATACATGCCTAGATGGACACTCCTATAGAAGGTCCCAAGCATATGCATGTACCTTGTGCCTAGCTTGAATTGGCATAGCACTACAAAACACATGCATCCAAATGTACACCTCCTATGTCCCATCTTAATCATGTACAATATTTACCTATGAAAGTCAAAGTACGTTATAGATGAGAACAAGACAAAGTTGGCCCAAGCCTCATCATAACACAAACCTACCTTGTGCTACCATGGAAGGAAAGCAATGGAATGGTGGTGGACTATTTTTCTATAATCTTTCTCTCACGATAGGTTATAATAAATTATCCAGGTATACCGACTATTGGGTTGCAAAGTCTCTCTTGGATTGATTTTTGGATCCCATTATGGTAATCCTAATGGCAATCGAAGAAAAAGATGTGTATAATGGACAAATTTTTAGAATCAAAGAGAATGCACCTCATCAAATTGAGAGCAACATTTACCATAGAGGTAACACCCTCCCAAATTGTATCTCAAAGGGCTTACCTAAGCGTATTTCCCAATAGAGGTTTGTGTTGACATATGGGCATCTATCAATATCCAATTCTATGCATTGTGCATTTGATAGGGTCATAATGACCTAGAACCTCCGATCATCCTATTTGTGTGGCCCATCCCATCAATCCATTCGAAAGATCAACACTCTTTATAACAAAAAAGGTCATATGTCGTTTTCATGTGTGGATTCTTGGTTTGAGTTGCAACCAACTGACAAGTGTGTATAGCCTATCAGCTATAGTTTTCTTTAATCTTTTTATCTTTGGTTTTTCATCTTATGTTAGGCTTCATTATGGTTGGAGCTAACTCATCACTTTCAAAGGTGATAGAAACTTGCAGAGTTTCGTATGAGTGTGCTCGTGGTGTGTGCGTTGTGAGGTTCACGTGTGAGCAATGTTGTATTTATCTCATGTCTATGCCCACTGTTAGGCATTGCTTAGGTTAGCCTAGATGTCATGGTATTGAGTCGATGTTTCACATAATAAAGTTGATGTGTATATACACGCGAGGTGGACTACCACTTTTAGCCGCACTTTCATTTGATGGTGAATTTGGGGTTTGATTGGATCATTTTGGTATACATAGGTCAAATGGACTCTTATTGTCAAGAAAAGTGGCGAACTTCTTCGTCCACCATGTGTAGACTAGAAGCATGCTTACTGTCTTGGTATCCTTCGTCAACAATATGGGGTTGATAGTCGGACAGTCTTCCATGGTCATACCATAGCATGCTGTTCAACAAAAAGGTGCTCACCAAAAAGGTGCCCATCAACATGTGAATGATCAACTCATCCAAAAGCACTATCTTGTTTGGCTAATTCATTATCTCGTGGGATGTGGTAACACGAGTCCACATGTTTTGTTTCACATAACCAATATTGAATCCATCGACTAGTGGTTACCCTCTCATTGATCTTGTGAGTGCATCAACAATATGCCGAAAACACGAACCGAACCATGGTCTTATAATTGGAAAAAAAAAAGAATGCAAAAAGAAGGCAATGAAATACATAGATGCCTAGTAATCAATCAAAATCATGTGCGAAGGACGCGATCAATCCAAACTTACACAATTGATGCACCACTACCCAAATACCCATCAAGGAAATGAACTCCTCAAGTCATGACTAATACCCTCATGTGACTAAAAATGATCATAATTGGGGATTCAACACATGGACTAAGTCCTGTCATCTCGAGGACCTCATGTGTGGCTATGGAAAAGGAGCGAATCCTCTTACATGGGAATCTCCATCTTTGATCATGGAGGAACACACTATCCCATACATTGTGGCTAGCACTATGATGCACTTGCCACAATGTGCAAAACAAGAACATGTGCGGAGATCCCACCTTATGTAACATCATGGCATGTTGGGAATAGCCCCTACAACCACCTATCCACCATGTGGAGATCTTCAGATGAGGAACACACTATCCCATACATTGTGGCTAGCACTATGATGCACTTGCCACAATGTGCAAAACAAGAACATGTGCGGAGATCCCACCTTATGTAACATCATGGCATGTTGGGAATAGCCCCTACAACCACCTATCCACCATGTGGAGATCTTCAGATGTCCTACTGCCTAAGCTATCATCCACCAATTTCTGGACTGGTATCCTCATCCTGCACAAGTGTTCCAGATCTTGCATAGGTGATCTACCATAGAGAATCCATGTGCTACAAAAGGTTACGAGAACTGTGTGTTGACAAGGACCTATATTGTTAACCTATCGGTGGGTCTCTATACTTTGTGAGTTCACATGGGTCAGACAGGCCTATCCAATAGTCTTGGATCTCTATAAAGATCTCCTAGGATACGCTTCAGTCCAAAATATACACAAACTCTGCAGCATCCAAGGCTTACCACGAGGTCAGTGACCCTCTCTCTCTCTCTCTCTCTCTCTGTGTCCCCTGGCAAGCTTAGCATTGTGGAAGAAAGTGGTAAAAATCCATAGGGGCACCAAGTCATCCAGTCCTCTATTATCATCCACTAGCCATTAAGTGCAAATCCCTTTTATGAAGGCTTCCTCAACTGCCTAGCTGCGTCCAGACCATGGCAAGACATAGCCTTCACCAGTGGCCTCTACAGACTGCCAGGACAACTCTTTGAATAGTCCAATACTCAACTGCAACCACAGTTAATGGGTCTGTAGAGCACATGAATCAAGTGCTCTATCTGGTTGTTCGTTGGATAGAACATCAATAGGATCAAGGTAGATTCTTGAGGACCTGGGTCAACAACCACAATTCACAAGATCATGGAATGTGTGTCCAAGGATTCACTGTCCCACCTTGCACCTCGTGGTTGTACTGTGCCCTACCTATTTCTGGTTTCCCTCGTGACATAACCCATGCTGGAGATCTAGGCCATCCATTCCACCGACTTTAAGGTGAACTTATGCCCCCTGGTTGAATCAGTATGTAGGCAGCAGATACCCCCATAGCAACCTTGCATCCCATGAGTTTTCCTGAACATTCTGCCAAATGCCCTTGGCTCAACTGAGGTGAAAAGGAAGAACCCCTTCAGGGTGTTGTCCTTGTATGTTAAATTGCTTCCTGCTGATCTCTGCCCCAAACGACAGCTCACTGAGAGCAGTTGAGGCTAGGGAATATGTAATGGAGCTTTCCTTTATGTGCAAGATGAAGCTTACCTTGCCATGCTTCACAAAAGGCGATCTCTCCCCTCTAGAATTGCCATCCGAAAAAGGAAATCTCTCTCTCTCTCTCTCTCTCTCTCTCTCTCTCTCTCTCTCTCTCTCTCTCTCTCTCTCTCTCTCTCTCCCCCCCCCCCCCCCCCCCCCCCCCCCCCTTCTTCCTCCCGGGGCCAAAAAAACCCACCGCCAAGGCGGGCAATCATCCCTGAAAAATCAGGTAGCTCCTTAAAATATGGGGAATTCCCCTAGTTTCTAGGCAGCTCCCCTAAAATTAAGGAGACTTTTCTAAATTTCAGGGACTTACTGTCAAAATGCAGGAACCTATATAGATCCAGGAGCCCCTTAATGCAGGAACATCCTCTGAATTATAGGTGTGAAAAATAGTATGTCCAGCTGCCCAAGATACTTGATAAATAGGAATTTTTATTTGATTTTTTCTGAGATTTTATTGCCTCTTAAATGCTTAATGAATAAGAAATATAATGAGCTGCCAACTGGAATCCTGTGTGAGAGAAAAATTGGCATCTACCTTTTTTGGTTCACCAACATGGCCTGGCGTATTCATTAATTCTACCCTCCTGTCTGAGGGCACCTCTGCACTTGCCTTGAACTGGGTCTCAGGCACCTGGGATTGATTGATTTGGGACTGCCCTGGAGCATCTCAGCCATTCTGTTGGGGTTTGCCTCAGGCAGCTTACAGGGTTGGCCTCTTGGCATCCCTGGCAGGCCTCACAGGCCACCTTTGGGGAGGCCTAGGCTGCCTACAGGGCTGGCCTCCGTGCCACTCTTGGGCAGGCATTGGGCCTTCCCCTTTTCCCCTTTTTCTGAACCCGTAAATTTTTTTCTGGAATGCAGGCTGGTCCCTGCTGCAAGTGGATACATTTGTACTCTCAAACTTTCCCCATCTCTGACTCACTTCAGCTCCCATTTGTATTGGCACTCAAGATAGAAGGGCACACCTTGCTCAGGATGGGCCCAGGACTTACCAGGTGTGGTTGCTGACCCGTTGGGAAGACCCATTTCTGACATTACTGAAATCAGCCTAGTGTCAGTGTCAGGAACAGGTTACTGACATCAGCTTGACGTCGGTGTCAGGAACAGGTAACTGATGTGGGCTTTCGTCCCCCACAGACCCTTACTTTTTCACATTCTCTTTCAGTTTGTTTGTACCCTCTTAGCGAGGGAATTCTGCTGCACACTTTTGGCTGCACCCTGTTGTTTTAGTGACCTCCACAGGCCACTCTTAAGCTACACAACTCAATCTCACAATCCTTTTAGCTGTGCCGACCTCCACAGGTCGACATACTTGCCAAGGTACAACCTCGTGCAGATTATATGATGTACCTGTTTCCCACACGTGTGCCGGCTTATTAGTCTCCAGGATGACATTGATATATACGGTATGTGTACTGCAGGCACGGATCAGTATATGTCATATTATATATCAATTGACATTGGAGTATATGTGAGTATGTATACACTGTACAGGTCGACATTGGATATTTATAATTGTTGGCAGATATGTACACAATAAGAATGCCAAATATTGTTGTAGTAAAGGATAACTCTTCACACTACAGTCACTCCCTCACTCATGTATGCAGGCATATTCAACCTCCAGGGTGACATTGATGTATACTATGTCTACTGCAGGCATTCATCAGTATGTCATATGAGATATCAATTGGCATTGGTGTATATGTCAAGTATACACTGTACAGGTCGACATTGGAATTTTTAAACTGTTGGCAGGTACTCACAGAAGTACAATGGCAGATATTGTTGGGAGATATCTATAATGCTTGTTAAAACAAAAATACTATTGCTACGGACAATGGTCATGCGTAATTATATTATATTATAGATTTTATACTGTATGCATAAATGATAATGCACAGTACAACAGAGTAAGGAGACCTAGATTCTGTATTCAGTTGACAGTTCTATATACATAATAGTAATGTATTACGAATTATATGTACAGTATTTTAAAATTTAGCATAATTCTTTTGCAATATATTGTACTGAATTGTATAATGTTAGTGATTTGATCATATTTTTTTATATGTGTAGATGCCAAGTAAAGCAGGCAGAGAATGGGAATATGTGGACAAGGTCAAAGCCTTGTCAAAAGGGAATTGGACATGTACATGTAAGTTTTGTGGTTATGTGTTGGACGGAGGGGCTAACCATATTGGGGGACATATTCTTGGCCTTAAAGGTTATGGAGTTGATAAATGTGATCAAGCTCCCCAATATATAAAGGAAGCATGCAGAAAATTACATGCAAACTCATCCCAAGAAAGTGGGCTAAGATCGGAAGATAATTTGATGTATTCAGATGAGGATACTTTTGGATTTGATTATCCTATAGTAGGAGTTTCAAATGAAAGTGAAAATGCTGATGATGAAATCTATGCATCTGAGCCATGCGATTATACTTCTACTTCACATGCATCTAAAAAGAGAAAAACTTCTTCTCAAGGATCTTTGCAAAAGGTTTGGGAGGCTGAATCGAGAGCAGATGCAGATAAAGCAATTCGTAGGTTTTTTTTGCCAGAAGGCATACCACTTTGGAAAGTAAGAAGCTCTTACTTTCTTGACATGGTTAGTGCGGTTGGCCGTGTGGGCTCTTCCTATAAAGCACCATCATATGATGACTTGCGTACACATCATCTTAATGATGAAGTGAGATGCATAGAAACTGAGTTGATTAGATTGCGAGAAAAATGGAAATGTTTTGGATGTAGTATAGTGTGTGATGGTTGGTCGGATACTACAAATCAATCAATAATTAATATTATGGTCAATTGTATTTATGGAATTATACTTTCTCCTTGATACACACGAAGTTGAGAAATAAATTGCGTTCACATTCAAAGAATAAAGGCTGTGTCAGTAAAACATCAGAAATGTTTTACGGTAACATCAGAAGTTAGAAATCAGAATCCCATGAGTTGCAACCATGGGACTGCCTCTGCATCTATCATGATTGTACAGTGTACTTACCCCGATAGCATATAATATCACTCTTTCCATCCTGCCATTGTGCACTCTGATCCTGCTTTTAATTATTCCACATGTACTTTCATTCTGCACTTGCTAGTCTTTTTATCTATGCTGATGACAGGGTTTTACACACTTAGTTATTGTATGTTTGTTTATGGGTTCTGATCCAGATTTTAATCTATTTCACATGTCACTTCCATTATGCATTTGCTTTTATGCTTCTGTATGCTGATGAGATGGGGTTTCACACCCTTGTGATTATATGCTTTGTCTTATATGCCAGTCTGCCCCCCAGTAGACTATGGATGTTGTTAATACATCCTCTCTCTCTCGCTCTCAAATGCAGTGTCAAACTTAGTCCCTTTTTCTCTCAAATGCAGTGTCAAGAGAGAAAGGGATGCTAATTTCTCCTCCCTCGGGCCCTCACAAAAGAAAAAAAGTAAAATCTGAGTCCAGGTCTGCATAGTAAGTTTGTGGTGTGTCTGAATATATTGTTTGGGCTTGGTTCTGGCACTCAAGCAACCATGGCACAAGCAAACAAACAAAACATGGGATGAGGATAAGGACACACCTTACTCATTCACTCCCATGTGTGGAGGTGTGTGTGCTTACACAACCCTTGTGCTACTGCATCAGCATCCATGCTGTCATGGCATGACCAATCACACATGTAATGAAGAATTCATGTGTGTCTGTGTTTGTATGAAAAGAGGGGTGAATCACTGAATTGCTTCATCATGTCATGAATTATGTTATTCAAAAGCAACTAAATATTTGAGGTAGCTGCAGCAGTGAAAATCTCGGAATAGCATTGTTGTTTTATCCTTGCAGTATGAGTCTCAACTAGTAGATAATATCAAAATGTTGTTGTCTCAATTTCTAGATATTGAAATGTTGTTGATGCAACTAAATGTTCTTTGAGATAATGTTTTGTGTTCGTCCCCTTCGCTGTGTATTTAACAACTATGTAGAGCTCATCTCTTTCCTTGTCTTCAACAGAATGAGAAGGCCTTCTTACAGAAAAAGAAAGAAGAAGAGAAGGTTAGTTTTATATGAAAACCTCCTAGTAAAGTATGCAGTGCGTTTTCTTGGATATTCACTGAATTTTGACACCTGAATCAGGCATTAAAGGATTTGAGAGGTAAAGCAGCAGGCAAGGGTACCTTTGCTGGTGCAGGTCTGAAGAAAAGTGGTGGAAAGAAGTGATCTGACAGGCATCGACAAAACGAATTTGTGCACATTATGGCTTGTAAAATCCTAGTGGCTTGCTTTTGTGTGTAACCCCACATGAAATCACTATACATAAGGCGGTGCTGATTGAAAGAACTATTATTACAAGCTTTTCATATTGATCAACTGAAGTATTTTTACTAAACCTTGGTGTAATGTGTTGCCATCGTGGTTTGCCAGTCTTTCCTTGGATGTAAGGATATGTTCTGGAAGGCATCTATGTGTTCAGGCAAGAATTCAATTGAAAGTATCTTTGTGGTCTGAAAGTTATCTGCAACCATCATATCGTGTATCTGCTTCAGTCAACTTGTCTGAATTTTTTGGTCCTTTTATGGAGGCAAAGTATTCTTCAATGTCTGAAAGTTATCTGCAACCATCATATCGTGTATCTGCTTCTTTTAACTTGCTAACCTGAAATTCAACCGTTCTTTTCTCAGGCCTTTGTGTGGAGCCTTCTACAAGTTAGTGTGGTTGGATATGTACTCAATGAATTTACTCCAGACACAAACATGCTTGCCTTGACACTGCACTACTGAGCGGATTCCTTTTGTCAGATGCTTTTATTGTAAGTTGATTCGTCTGATACCGAGCAGTTAAATTTCCGGGACAGCTAGATGTTGCGCCCAAAATTATCGCAAACAGATCTTGTGTCATGAGATTCTTGTTTTGAAAGGGCCTTAAGGGTATTGTATGCCATTTTGGTGGGCGTTTTCGTGGGTATAGTGACACTAGTCTATTTAATGTTTAAAAATGATACAAGCTCATATGGTAGGCTTAAGGTCAAGTTCCTAAGAAAAAGAATTATTATGCACACATGAATCAAGGTGAAGATTGTGTTTCTTTTGGGTCGTACAGTAAGTCAATTTCAATTTGCATTTAGGTTCTGTAATTTTTAGTTTAACTCCCAATGTTGCTATGAATGTGCTGGTTTGCTGCTATTTGGATATTTATTCTCTCTTTCTTGTTTAAGACGAGTGTTTGAAAATTACGGTGGATTGTGTTTTCAGGCATGCATGGATTTCCTTGCTTCTGGAGTACTTTGAGGTACAATGATATTTTGTAATTAATGTGTTTCTTGCTTGTCCTTGTTGATTCTGTGTTTTCACATTACTCACTTCTTTTGGAGAATTTTTTCTATGTTGTTTTATAATTGTAAAACGATTCACAAATGATTCTCAATTTTTTGTTGGGATCTTTTTGGAATCTTTTTTCTCAAACAGAAAAGAGGGTACTTGTATTTTTGCTGCTTTCTTCTGTTATTCTTGGTCTGAGTTCTCTCTCTATCTCTGCTCTATGTAGAATGAGTCCTACCTACTCTATTTATAGATGTTTTCTCCACTTAAAATGCATCGGCTTTTCTAATTAGAGCAACCCCCATTAATTTTTGTGACTTTTGACAGTGTTTGTTTTCCTTGGTCAATGTCTAACACATGAGGGCCTAAAACATGTGGAATGTTGAAAACAGTCGACAGAAATCAATACTAATTTGGTCAACTCCTTATAAAAGAATCATTTTTGCACAAATATGCTAGAGATTTCCATTACTACGTTCGTGCAACATGTATAAAATTTGTGCAATAGATAAGTAATTTATCGACAATATTAATGGTTGTTTTGGTCTCTCTTTGCTCTCCTACATAGTTGGGGGTATAGGATAGGCAATGAGGATCTGAATGGTGGATATGGATGATGGCTCTTGGAGGATCTTATGGGTGGTGATGACATTGGCTCAGGGCACGTACTTACACTAGATATTTTTTAGGGGAAGTTTGGGTAGCAGAACTTGACTTATCTGAGTAGTTTGACTTAGCCGAAGTGTGGGATCAGCTAGTATACTCATGCTCTTGTTTGCTAATCCAATGCAGATCATCCTAGTTCAGGGTATTGCTTCACTTTCTTGAGCGATCGATTGCATCGAGTGTCCTCGTTGTGAGGGCATATTTGCAAAAAAATGATCAGGGATGAGGCTGGCTTCAAGTTCCTCCATGGTGGCATCTAGGCGAATTCTTATTGTCTAGTGACTTTTGAAGTTTCACTTGTGGCCTTCTGAAATGTTCCCCTTTTCGGTGATAGGCTTAAGCTTGAGAAGCCATGATTTAAACTCCCACTTTTGACTACCTTTGGAACCTCTTCATAATCCTTTTCTGTAGTCTTTTTCTTAGGAGGGATGAGCTTCTGCCACACAACTTTTTTACTTTTTTCTTATGTGGTTGAAGTCCTCTTTTGGGGACTTTTTGAGTCTTTTGGTGTTTGCTCCACTTTTGTTTTGCACTTCCTTCAAATGATGTAGCAATCCTCTTTCCTTGCGTGCAAACTCTTCTTTGGCCGGTGCAACAATAATCATTTTTTTCGAGGTCTCTTGATGGCTTTTTAGCTTACCCTCTGTGAGCTCTTGGACTACATTAAATTCTCCTCCATCTGTTGGTATTGTGCCTCCTTGTCTATTCTCTTTTTATCCGATCTATAGTCAGGTAGTCATACAATTTTGCCTTACATGTTAGAGGAATTAGTTTTTCATTGCTGGTATCTAATTCTGCTTGTCCCCTTGTTTCTTTCACTATGGGTGGAGATCCTAGCCCTAGGGGGAACATTTGAAATCTCGTTTGTTCTTCAGGTAACCTCTTGAAGTTGAGCACATCTTAGTTAGCTTGAGCGCTGCGCCCTCTTGCTTTTTCTTAGGTGGCTCTTTCTGAGTGTCATCTTTAGACTCTTCTGGTGTTCTGTTTTTTACAAGGGTACTTGTTCTTGGGAAATAGTCTTGTAGCATTATGTCATTTATAACCGTCGGGAATGGAGCTTCCTCCTGGGAACTTCCAATAAATAAGTATGGTGAGCATTTGTCCATCATTAAGGAACTTCTTTGGCCATTGTGTTGTAGCTTTGTGCATTTGCTCTAATAAGTACATGGATAAGTCAAACCATATTTGTTTGGAAGCTATCATGAAGCTCAAATACGATAGGTGTATTCCGGCTTCATGTATCATGTCATTTGCTGAAAACAGAAATATAAATGCACAAAAAATGGCACTTCGATATTCTTAATGCAAATCCACACAGAAAGGCCATAT
This sequence comes from Ceratopteris richardii, assembly GCA_020310875.1. Lineage (NCBI taxonomy): Eukaryota > Viridiplantae > Streptophyta > Polypodiopsida > Polypodiales > Pteridaceae > Ceratopteris > Ceratopteris richardii. The sequence continues at coordinate 150,111,527 of CM035408.1, read as the reverse complement.
GCAAAGGCCATATGCAAGCATAGCTTCACCATTGGGCATAAAAAAAAGAAAAACCACAAAGAAAGCGAAAAAATTTAGTAAGGATTGTTCTATTTCCTTACACTTGCTTCAGATTGTGCAACCAATAATCCTTGGAGCTGGCTTTTTCCTCCCCCTCCTATTTTCTTCCTCTCTTGATGATTTTGAAGGGCCAAAAATTAGTGGATGTGTCTTGCATGGGTTTGGAACGTTGGTGCCTCATGCATGGTCATGTGGTGTGGCCCTTCAATGCTTACTCTGGAAGTGATTTAACTAGAATGGTGCAATATAGAGGGCTTGAGCATGAAGTTGAAGGGTTAGCTATAGTCAAGGTTTGTTTCTTTTGATTATTGACTATGTCATCGATGTGTGGAAAGATTAGGTCCCATTTATTTGCAATTGAGTTTCTTCTATGGACTCCGTGTGGATGCTAGGGTTGTCTTCTTCATGGTTATCAACTTTTGTCTTTGAATTTTGGGAATCCATTTGAAAGTGTTTTTTTGGGTTGTGCCTTGGTTATCTTACTGTCTTGTCTCGAGCTAGCATGCTATTTCCATATGTGTTGAATTGGTATCTTACTTGGTTTGCTTTTGCACATGGATTTTGCGCTATGTTCCTTCACTTGAAGGATATATTATTGTTAGATATACTCAATACTCCACCCTCAAGTGGCCACAAGTGATCCATGGTGCTCTATGCTGTAAAGCCCCCATCATGAGGAGAAGCCACTGTGAGCCTGAACATCTGTGGAACCTTAACTTCGAAGTTAGACGTCTGTATGTGATTGTTGATGGCAATAGATGTTCTTTGTGAGGCTAGCCAGAGGTTGGGTAGGGCATAAAATGTCAGGGCCATTGGGTTTCCATTCAAGGCAAAAAGAAAGGCATTGCGGCATTGCATGGTTTCCCCATAACACCTTAATGGGGGGAGTGCAGAAGGGGGCTTGCCCCCTTCTATGAGGTCCGAGGGGCCTATCCCCCTAGCTTGCTGAGTTGAGATGATAGGACTTCTTGTAAGCCAGATATTGTCGGTCTATTTTGTCTCTCTTGACTACATTTACCTATATAGAGTCCCATTGTAAAATCTATATAAGCATGGGCCATGTGAAGTTTTACATAGCATTGTGCACTAGTAAGTACATCTAGGGTCTATCTAGAGCGCCATCTAAGCTCCATATTGGGAGCACACGAGTGGACAACACCATCTTTCTAGCTACATTGCTCTTGGAAATTAGAGAGTTTGAGTTCTCTATCTCTAAGTTTGCATTTCTCTTTGTCTACATTTTTCTCAACTTTGTCCATTAATATATTCCGTTTTGCCATTATTTCTTACGATATCAGAGCTCAAGAGGCTTTGAACGGTGCAAAAGCAGAAACACAAAGGTTGTAGAGGCTTCAAAAAAGAAAGAGAGATGTCAATTGGTGCATCATCATCTATGATTGGGTATCAAGCTCGTTTGACAACAGGAGTAGGTGGAGCATAAACATGAGCAGTAAGGATGCCGGTCATCCCCACATTGCAAATACGACCACTAGCCTTCACATAAGGTAAGCTTGATGGTACGAATTACATTGTGTGGAAGTTTTCACTTCTATCCTTAACACGCAATAATGCAAGATGTCTTGTGAAGGTATGGTTTCTACAATTCTATTGATGATAATAAAAAGCTTTCAAATGTATTGTATATTCCCCAAATCAAACAAAATCTTCTTTGAGTAGTTTCTATAATTGATCAAGGTCATGAAGTATCTTTCAACAAGATATGAGCTAAGATTATGGATAGCGACAACAACATTATAGGGATTGGTGTAAGGAGGAACAACACGTATGAATTGTCTACTCTTACAACCACTACAAGTGTGGGCACATGTAAGTATGGCATGATAAATTTAGCCATATCAGATACCATGTACTAAACAAGATGCATCATAGGGGTATGGTTGCACAACTTACCATCAATTGTATGCATGAAGGAATGATGTGAATCTTGCATGATGGGTAAGCAATAAAGGAAGACATTTCCACAAGAACTCAGGAACCTATCAAGCTATCCCCTAGAGTTGGTGCATGATACTTGTGTAGAAAAATGCCTACACAAGTGTTGGACAGGTCTTCCTACTTCATGTTACTCATCGATGACTATAGCAGGAAGATGTGGGTGTCCTTCTTTTGCATTAAGGCTCAAGCTTTTGCTAAGTTTAAAGAACGGCTTCAACTTTTTGAAATTGAAATAGGGAAGAAGATGAAGAAATTTAGGACAAGTGGTGGTGGTAAGTTTACATAAGCAAAGTTTGAAGATTTCTGCATGAGTAAAGGAATCAAGCATCAACTCATAGTGGCACATAACCCTCAACAAAATGGTGTTTGTAGAACGTAGGAATAGAACCATCTTGGGGATGGCAAGCTGCATATTGAAGGGAAAGGGCTTGCCGAATGAATTTTGGGTAGAGGCCGTCAACACTGTTGTCTGCATCTTGAATCTAAGTTACACCAAGGCACTTGGAAAGGCTCCACAAGAGGCCTACATTGGTAAAATGCCATCTCGTTCCCATTTCAAAGTATTTGGAAGTGAATGTTATGTAGATGTCCCAAATATGGAGAGAAACAAGCTTCAACAAAAAAGCATCAAATGTGTCTTCTTAGGGCACAATGAGGATAAGACGGCTTATAAGCTTTATGAACTTGAGGCTAAGAAGAGACTTCAACTCCAATGGATATTGGAAGATATAGGAAATTAGTTGGAAGTCTCATCTTTGTAATAGCGAACCAAATATTTCCTATGTTGTTGGGCTAGTAAGAAGGTTCTCTAATAAGAGTTGCCAAACTCATTGGAAGATAAATATGTAGATACTTAGGTGTGTGAAAGGAACCATTGATTATGGCATTCTCTATGAAGAAGGCTGATTTTGGTTGGATACTGTGATTCATATTGGACATGGGATATTGATACCAAAAATGAGTTTTTGGATGTTTCTTTCCTTTAGGTTCTAGGATTTTCTCTTGGATCAATAAGAACCAATAGACTGTAGCATTATCTTCTATTGAAGTTGAGTACCAAGTATGTGTTGCAACATGTAAAGAAATATGGTTACGGAGGATCCTATGACACATAGATATACAAGGAACGAAGGATACATGATTGAATTGTGACAACCAAAGTTGCATGGCCATCACCAAGAATCTTTTTTTCCATGGATGCACCAAGCACATAGAAATCTAGTATGATTATGTGTGTCATTTGATTGAGGATGGGGTTGCGTAGATAATGTATTGTCCAAATGAAGAAAATGGATTGGAAATCTTTACCAAAGTCCTTGGGAGAGAGAAACTTCATTGAAACTTTCCAAAGCTTGGCATTGGACCAAGGAGGTAGTTCACTGTAGGGTGGACATTGAGAGGGGGTGCTAGATATACTCAATACTCCACCCTCAAGTGACCACCAATGTGTTGGTGCAAGGCAATCAACAATTGAAGTTTTGAAGTCAAGGATTGAAGAAAAGATCAAGATATGAATCATGAAGAAAGTACATGTTCAGAGAATGAAGATATGTATACATATGTACATTAACTTATGTTCAGAGAATGAAGATATGTATACATATGTACATTAACTTAGAGTTAGCCCACTTATACTTTTGTATGGTTATGAGCTTGTACATATTTGCCTATATATACAAGGAAAAATGTCGGGGCAATTATGAGAGAGCATGTGAATAGAGAAATTAGAAGTTGTATGAGTCAGTAGACACTTTAGAAGTGAGTAAGATCTCTCTCATCACTCAGATGTAAAGTTTTCTAGAAATGAAGAAAAGTTGTGCCCGATATTTTTGAGAGTTCTCCTTCTGTGTTGTATCATTTGTGAAATGCTTTTATACAAGTCTAAGTCTATAGGTGATTGACCTCTACAAGTTTTCAGCTTTTAATTGTGATCAGGCTGAGAGAATTGAGTGTAGAAACATTTACATATGTAAATGTAAAGAAGTGAAGTTGCAGGAGGCGCAAAATTCGATACTAATGTTTTGGTCAGTTCTCCTTCCACAGTGTAAATTTTTGAGCAAGCAAGCACTCATTCTTTAAGTTGGAAGGTAAGCTACCTATGGCTAAAAGCATTTGATTAAACGGGTTCTAGTTTGGGAGAACCAAGCTTTAGAAGTTGCAGGTATCAAAGTCGACTGTAAATAACTATAGTTTTAGACATAGGTGACTTGTTAAGATCATTTATCAAGATCTACTGAGTCTTTTGAAATAATTTAACTTGGAGGAGGTGCGCAAACTGTAGGCGATACCTTGTACAAAGTTTTGTAAGAAACTTTACACATTTGACAAGTCAATGAGTGAGTTATGTGCAGCAGACCTTCTGTGTAGTCATCTTCTTCACAGTTTGTTCAAGATTTTGGTAATTGAGTATTGATCCTCCAAATTGGTGAAGGTTTTAAGTTATTCTTGATATAGAGGTGCTCTAACTTCAAGAATAACTTGTTCTTTTGGAGATTGACACTCTCCATCTATGGTATCAGAGCAGGAAGCATCAAAATTGAAGAAAGGAGAACCCCGACTGTTGCAGTTATAAAGAATTCAACATTTGAAGATACAAAAGGTAAAAGCTTGAAAGTAAAGCTTGAGAAGGAGGACAGAAGATATCAAGGAAGACAAAAGGATTATCATTCGAAGCAAAGGTAACCTTATTCCTCATAAAGCTTGAAGGATTTAATACAGAGGTGAAGAAAGGATGGGACATTCTCTTCAAATAGAGAAATTGGATAGAGAGAACCATCCAACATGGTCAATGAGGATGGAAGCTCATCTTATGAGCAAAGACTTGATAGGTTATATCACAGGTGAAGAAGAAAAGCCTCAGTTCAGAGATCCTAGTGTTCCAACTAGGGATGAATTGTCAGATTTGAAGACTTGGATGAAGAGAGATGCTCAAGCTAGGAGCATTATCTATATGGGAGTTAATGACTACTTGCTACCTCACATTAGAGGTCTTGAAAGTGCAAGTGATATATGGAATGCTTTGGAGGAGCATTTCCAAAACACCACAAAGTCAAGGAAGGCATCCTTGTGGGCAGAGTTTACCACATTCAAGAAAAGGCCTCTCAATCCATCTCAGATTATGTAACAAGGATGAAAGACATTGCAGATGCATTAGGAGCAATTGATGAAGATATTGAGGAGGATAAATTGGTAAGGCAAATCCTCACAGGTTTGAGAGTTGATGACAAATGGAAGCCATTCATTTTGTCTACTGAGTTATCACTAGATCATTTTACTCCTGATTTAAATCAGTTGCTAGGACACATGCTAACCTTTGATCAGGATGTCAAAGTTGAAGGTGATAAAAGTGCAGGTCAAGAAATGTATTCAAAGAATAAGAAGAATAGCAAAGGGAAGCAACAAGCAAATGAAGATGAAGGTACAACTAGCCAAGCTAACTTCCTAAGAGGAAGAGGAGGTGGCAAAGGTAGAGGAAGAGGCAGAAGTAATAAAGATGGAGGCAAAGCTTGCTGGATTTGTGGTAAGACAAATCACTTAGCTCATGATTGTTGGCATAATACTCAGAATAATGGTGGATATAATCAGAACTTTAATTCAAGAGGAAGAGGTGGCAAAAATCAAAGAGGTAATTTCAAAATTAGAGATAGTAGAGGTTATTTTGGAAGATTTGCAGGTTGAGGATTTCAAAGCCAACAATACAAAAATACTTACTACAATTATCCTTCAGATCAGAACGAGGATTCAACATTGATAATGAATGCAACTTGTGAAAGGCAAAGTGAAGACCAAAGAGTCTTCTATATTGACTCAGGGTGTAGCAATCACCTGAGTGGCAACATAGCTTTGATGACTGATTTGGAGAATAAGGTAACTAATCATGTAGTTCAAACAGGTGACAATACAAAGCACAATGTGAAGTCAATTGGATCAGTGAAGGCCAATGATGGAAGTACTCTCTTGAGTAAGGTTTTGTATGTTCCTACAATTCCAAAGAATCTGATAAGTGTAGGACAAATTGTTGAAGAAGGTTATGAAGTTAGGTTCACTGATGAAGGAGTTTTTGTGGAAGACCCTAGCAATGGGTATAAACAAATTGTTTCAGGGAAGAAAGAAGGAAGATTGTTCACATTGAAGATTCAAGGTAACATTGGTCATGCCTTGTTCACCTATGGAGGACATAAGATCTCTGAGTTAGATCTTTGGCACAAAAGGCTTGGACATTTCAATGAAAGAGGTATTAAAGATATGGTTAACAATGGTTCAGTGCTTGGATTGCCTAATGTTGCAGGTCAACATATGACATACAGATGTGAGGCATGTCAATTAGGTAAGGCTCATAAGAAATCTTATTCCAAGCATGGTTTTATGTATTCAGAGAAGCTTGAATTGGTACACACACATGTGTGGGGACCATCTAAGGATTTCAGTATCAATGGTTCAAGATATTATGCGATCTATGTTGATGATGCTACCAGATGGATCACTATCTATGTGATCAAAGATAAGTCAGAGGTATTCAATACATTCAAACATTATCATGTGTATGCAGAGAGAATTACAGGTCAAAAGTTGAAGAGACTAAGGTCAGATGGAGGGGGAGAGTATTTCTCTAATGAGTTCAGTGATTATTTGTGGAATGCAGGTATAAAAAGGGAAATTACCTGTAGGTACTCTCCTTAACAAAATGGTGTAGCAGAAAGGAGGAATAGAACTCTTCTTGAGTTTGCAAGATCCATGATGAAGGAGAAAAATTACCCAAATTATTTGTGGGCCGAGGCTGTAAATACATATTTGATCAATAGATTACCATGTAAAGCTTTGCAGGGTATGACACCATATGAGGCATGATGGGGTAAGAGACCTACTCTAGATCATTGCAAAGTATTTGGATGTTTGGCATATGCATATGTGCCATCTCAATTAAGGCACAAATTGGAGCCTAAAGCTGAAAAGTATGTGTTCATTGGATATGATGATAAACAGATGGGATACAGGTTGTGGAGTCCATCCACAAAACAATTCCTTATGTCAACGTATGTTACATTTGATGAGCAAGGTACTTGATATGCAGGTACAATCAATATTCATGCAGGTGATGAAGAAGTTGTGACTCAAAAGAAAGGTAAATCAAAGGTTCAGATATTTGATGACGAAGAGAATAATGAAGTATAGGTTGAAGTTGAAGAAGTACACTAAAGGTACACTCAAAGAAGGTTTGTATTATGGTTTTACATCAGATACAAATATCAAGATATATAGTGATACAAATTGGGCAGGTAATCCTGATGATAGGAGATCAACTTATGGATAGTTGTGTTATGTGGGAGATAAGTTAATTTCTTGGTGTTCAAAGAAGCAACACACAGTTGCTTTATCATCCACAGGGGCTGAGTACAAAGGTATGGTTGAAGCTGCAACAGAAGTGATATGGCTTAAGACTCTTATGAAGAGTTTTGACATCATTCAGAGTACAACCACTATTCATGGAGATAACATGAGTTCATTGTATTTAGCTGCTAATCCTATTTTTCATGCCAGGACTAAACACATTGAGATTCAATATCATTTTCTAAGAGAGAAGGTGATGGATAAGGAGGTTGAAGTTATACATACTTCAACAAAAGATTAGATAGCTGATATGCTAACCAAAAGCTTGGATGGACCAAACCTACACAGATTCAAAGATATGGTAGGTATAAAGAAGATAGAGAAAACCTCAATTGATGATTAGGAGGAGTTGATGGTGCAAGGCAATCAACAATTGAAGTTTTGAAGTCGAGGATTGAAGAAAAGATCAAGATATGAATCATGAAGAAAGTACATGTTCAGAGAATGAAGATATGTATACATATGTACATTAACTTAGAGTTAGCCCACTTATACTTTTGTATGGTTATGAGCTTGTACATATTTGCCTATATATACAAGGAAAAATATCAGGGCAATTATGAGAGAGCATGTGAATAGAGAAATTAGAAGTTGTATGAGTCATTAGACACTTTAGAAGTGAGTAAGATCTCTCTCATCACTCAGATGTAAAGTTTTCCAGAAATGAAGAAAAGTTGCGCCCGAGAGTTCTCCTTTTGTGTTGTATCATTTGTGAAATGCTTTTATACAAGTCTAAGTCTATAGGTGATTGACCTCTGTACAAGTTTTCAGCTTTTAATTGTGATCAGGCTGAGAGAATTGAGTGTAGGAACATTTACATATGTAAATGTAAAGAAGTGAAGTTGCAGGAGGCACAAAATTCGATACTAATGTTTTGGTTACTTCTCCTCCCACAATGTAAAGTTTTGAGCAAGCAAGCACTCATTCTTTAAGTTGGAAGGTAAGCTACCTATGGCTAAAAGCATTTGATTAAACGGGTTCTAGTTTGGGAGAACCAAGCTTTAGAAGTTGCAGGTGTCAAAGCTGACTATAAATGACTACAGTTTTAGACATAGGTGACTAGTTAAGATCATTTATCAAGATCTACTGAGTCTTTTGAAATAATTTAACTTGGAGGAGGTGCGCAAACTGTAGGCGACATGTTGTACAGAGTTTTATAAAAAACTTTACACATTTGACAAGTCAATGAGTGAGTTATGTGCAACAGACTTTTTGTGTAGTCATCTTCTTCACAGTTTGTTCAAGATTTTGGTAATTGAGTATTGATCCTCCAAATTGGTTGAAGGTTTTAAGTTATTCTTGATATAGAGGTGCTCTAACTTCAAGAATAACTTGTTCTTTTGGAGATTAACACTCTCCATCACAATGATCCATGATGCTCTAAGTTGTAAGGCCACGTTTATGAGTAGAAGCCATTATGAGAGCCACAAAAATTTGTGGAACCTTAACTTCCAAGTTAGATGAGGTCTATGTGTGATTGTTGATGGTAATCGAGAATCTTTGTGAGCCTAGCCGTGAGGTTAGGTAGCACATAAACTTGCTGGCCATTGGGTTACCATTCAAGGTGAAAATAAAGGCCTTTTGGTGCCATGCGATTTCCCCATGGAAGCTTAATGGGGGGAGTGCGGAGGAGGGTTATCCCCTTCTACGAGGTTTAAGGGCCCTATCTCCTCATATCATAGGGACAAGATGGTAGGACTTTTGGTTGTGGATATATTATTAAATTATATATTCTTCCTAACTATTTTGTCTCTCTTAAACTACATTTATCTATATCGACTCCCATTGTAAAAGCTATATAAGCATCGCCCATGTGAAGCTTTATATCACATTGTGAACTAGTAAGCCCTTCATATAGAATCTTTCTACATGTTGGGAATGTATGGGTGGATAACACTATCTTTGTATGTGCATCACTCTTGAGAATTTGAGTTCTCCATCTCTCAATCTGCATCTCTTTGTCTGCCTTTTATCTCAACTCAATCTTTTGCTCTATTCCACCATGCTATTATTTCTTACATTTAAAGGGTTTTTCTTATTGTCTATTAAGATGAAAAGTCTCGTGGTATTTGGTTGCATTAACAACTTTTATGGGTATCCAAATCTTCTTGTTAGATTATTGGGCATCCAAACATTGGGATCCTTATGTATTGGAATCGAGTTGCGCATGAGGTTATTTGGATGTAGTATTGGAATGAAGAAAGATCTTGATTTTTTATCTTGTTGTGCCTTAGATTCTAATGGGGAAGGAGCATTGTTGGTGATTTAGAAGGTTATTTGAATTGACTATTCAATCATCTCCTTCCCTTTTATGGCCTCTGGCCCAATAGGAATCTATGGCCTCTACTTCTCAGATATTCGGCTCCTATCAATGGGGTAGGATTGTAATCGTTTGGATTTTGTTCTTGAATAGATTAGGCTGATATTCTTGGAAGTTCGTGTACTAGATGGAGTTGAGTATGTTTTCTGGATAAGTGATTCCTCCACTTGCAAGGGAGAGTGGATAGACAGAGTCCTTGAATTATCAAGCCCATCTTCCCAATAGCCAATTGTAAGTTGTGGTTTGATGTCCTCCTCTTTGTATCTCATGTTTGGACTTGCATGTTTGTGTGGGAATCTGTGTTATCTATAGTGAACCCTATTGTTTTTGAATTAAGAGACACATCAACCCCAGTGAACCCTACTGGATCTATAGAGGGAGGTACAATAGTCACTCCTAGTCATTATGTAGTGGGGATCAGGTGGTTTTGGAAAACTACCATGACATCTTGATTGTCCACTTTGACTAGCATGTATCTAATTCCTAATGAAATGTTACACTAATCAATCATTGTTAATATATATCGATAGTGAGGTGTGTTAACACACTTAGGAATATTGGGGAACTTTTTCCCTTGTAGTAGTTTTTTTTCTTGTCTTGTATATACACATGTAACGGCAAGGGGCTACTTATCTTGTCTTGTACATTCAATTTTTAATACACTCTATCTTGTTCTCCAAGATCCTTATTTCTTGTGTTGCTTGTGTAATTCCAACAATTGGTATCAAATCAGGTCACCACTTTCTTCAAAGAGTCCTCAACACTCTTGTTCTCCAAGATCCTTATTTCTTGTGTTGCTTGTGTAACTCCAACAATTGGTATCAAATTAGGTCACCACTTTCTTCAAAGAGTCCTCAACACTCTTCTCGTCGTAATCTCAAAATTGCATGAAAACTCATCAACATACTAGTGTTCATTAACATACTCATTGAAAGTTTTGATTTGATTTTTTTGGCCTCTGAATGCTTTATCTTAGAGACTATTCATGTAATTTTGTTCTTTTTTGCCAAACATATATACAATTTCCAATTCACTAGTACAAGCACCTTGAAGTATGCTCCAAGTCATCTAGTATAGTCACAAGCCATGGATTAAAGCAATGATGTATTTTGTATGATGGATATTGAGGATAAATTGGATGATTTTAACTACCCATTGTGGGCATGCATGATGCACCATGTATTGGTAGTGAAAGGCTTGTAGAATATTATGTAGAGTGTTGCAATATATAATCCTACAATTGTAAATGTTATGACAACAATTGATGCAGGTGATGATGAAAATGATGAGCTTCAATGTCCTAGTCCTACTATAGTTCCTATTGCACCTCTTGAGAGAAACTTTGTTAGGATGGCAAAGATGCACAATCACATGCATTGATAGCTTTTTCTATCAATGGTCCATTATCTCTAACATTAGAGCATGCAAAACAACAAAAGATGCTAGGATATTCTTACCACACTACTCTAGACAAGAAATGAGACTTTTGTTTCTTGCCTTGAAAACAATTGGAGTCTCAACATCTGTATGAAGGAGATTCAATGGACACTTTCCTAACAAAGATAGAGGATTTGAAAGACCAATTGATTTTATGGATGAAATCTTGTTTGATGGTTCACTTTTGAAAAGTGTCCTTAATGTTCTTTTAAATGCTTATTGAAGTTTTACTTCTAGTCTTTGTTTAATGATGAAATGAAATCCAAATGACTTGACCTTTGAGGAGTTTGTTTTTGTTTTGCAAAAATAAGATTAGTCTAGAAAAAACAGGTTAATTATGTGTGTTGTAGATCAAGCTTACTTAGTAAGAAGGGAAAAGGTAAATGGAGCTTGCCTACTACTAACTTAAAGCATGAATTTGTTCATGCTGTACAATTAGAGAAGGAACATAAACATGACAGAAAGACAAAGAATCACGAATAGTTTTGCAATTGTTGTAAGCCAAATGATAATGTCATTAAGAGTTTTCCTAAATTGGTTGCAAAGGAGGAAAATAAGAAAGAGGCCATAATGGTTATTGCATAGCTGAGTCTTCTAACCTTGTCCATAATGAAGAATAGATGTTTAGTACTCATTGTAGCTGTGAATTGTCTTATCATGAGGAGTGTATGTTTGTAGTAAACTTGGATGTTTAGTATTTTGATAATGGTGCAACCAAATGTACCGCATCATAACATAGTATCTTCTCTTCACTCAATTCTACCCTTATTGGGACTATCACATGCACAAACAACTCCTCTTATCTTGTCATGGGAGTTGGAAAGATCATTCTTATCAATGCTAATGGTAGCAATCTCAGACTTTTAGATGCCTTATATGTACCAAAGATCACTGTTAATCTATGTTCAATTTCAACACTAGCCAAAATTGGCTTGGTTGTTAAATTTGTTGATGACAGGTGCAAAATTCATGATGTTCAAAGTATGATAATATTATTGCTTTTGGAATTTCATTTCATGGCCTGTATAAGTTCATAGATTATTTAAGATTTGAGAATGATTCAACATGTGTAGTTCATAATTTTTAGGCTATTAAACATGCAAAACTTTGGATGCACACTTCAATCAGTTTAATTTTACTAGTTTGATTTGCTTGTAGAAATCTAAAATGGTGTTCTCTTTGCCCAAACTTGGGGCACCTTCTAAGCATGTCTATGAGGGCTCTATTTTGGGTGAAATACAGGGTTCTTCCTTCCCCCAAAGATGGTTAAGTTAGAGATGCACCTAAATAGTAGCTTGTTCACAATGATGTTTGTGGTCTTATGCAAACACCATCATTTGGGAATTACCAATACTTCATGTCTTTCATTGATGAATTTTCTAAGAATACATGGGTTTATCCATTGAAAGCAAATTGAAAAGCACTTATGTGCTTTAAATAGTTCTTGGTTATGGTTGAAAATATGTAAGCATGTAAAATGGGCACCCTTGATTCTGATTAGGGGACATGGGTATATGTCTAATAAGTTTATTGTATACTTGGGTGAGCATGAGATAAAACATCTATGTACACCTCAACAAAATAGAGTTGATGAGAGTAAGCACTTCTCTCATGGAAATGACAATATGTGCTGTCAAAAGTCAAGCTCACCATGTAGGTTCTTGCTTGATGCTTTTATGTGTGCAACATAGTACTTAGCTAGTGTCCCACCAAAAGCATTGCGTTTTTCATAAAGTAGCTTGACAAAGCTCAATATAATGATAACATTAGGTACCTCTTGGGAGTACTAGACAACTCAAAATCTTAGCCTAGTGGTTGAGTTTAAAGCATTAGGGCAAAAAACGGCCGAAAAGGGGCTGTTTGCTAATGAGAGATTAAGGAAATTGACAAATAGCATCTTTCCACGTGTACAAGGATATAACATTGCTGTCTCTTTTAATCGTATGAAGAATTTCCTTTTTTAATATAATTTTCTCTAAAAGCACCGCTAAAGTGATGAAGAGTCTCGTATTCAGTGTACAATTTTTTGGTTTGATGCAAAAAAAGATACTTTTGCACACTACACAAAGCATATTCTCGAATTTCCAAGAAGGAATTGATTTTTGAAGATACGAAATATTTTTGGGTTCACAAAATTTCATGATCATTTAGCGACAGGGTTTACATCAAATCAAAAGTTTCCACGTGTACAAAGCCTTTTTCTCTATAAATACTGTCAATATTTGTGAACGTCGATTTCTCGCTTTGAACATTCTTCTTCTAAGTTCAAATGGCTTCTTCTTCTCGTTGTCCTTCCAATCGTGTAACCTCATGTGAGGTTTACAACAGAAGAGAGGATTCTTTGTGGAAACCTCTTTCTGTGAAAGTAAATGAATGGGTAACTATGCTTCCTAACTGCAGAGATGCCCATAAAGTCAAGCGTGCCAAAAGAGACAACACAAGAAACCACTGGAAGGGACGTATTCTCAGTTTCAAATTGAAGAGATGCGGTTGGTTTGCACGAGTACAACATGTGTACACCGCTAAGGATCTTGTTGTAGAAAATCATCTGCAATTCCCTTCATATTGTAAGTGAAGTTTGACAATGCTCTTCTATCATTCCAGTTGTTTTTGTATAATAAACCATATGTTTTTGTACTGTAGATATCTTTCCTTCCAATATTGTGGAATGGAAACCTGTTGAATGTTTAACAGGAAAATTGAGAGTTCTTCATAAGGAATATGTAGAACTCATGTATGCAGACAAATCTGTTCAATTTTTCAATAGCATAGAGTTATTTGTCCATTATGCAGATTATCAAGTGCCATCAGGGAGGAGTTCTTATGGAAATCTTGTACATATACCTGGTCCTTGCATCTCTTCATTAGATTGGGATGCTCCTGATCATTCAACAGTTTCAAGTTTTCTATGCAAAATTAAATTTGACATCCAAAAGGCAATGTCAGCAGGCCGAATTTTGAGAAGGATAAAGATTCAATGGTTTTTGCCTATTCATGTCTTTGTAGCATGCTTTAAAAACATGTTATTACAGAAAACAAAAACAATGTGGTTGAATAGGAGAGTCTCTATTTTAGAGATTGATGATGTTTTAGGTAGGGAATGGGATAACAAAGAAGTTCAAAAGCTAGGTGACATTATTTTATGTAAAGTTAGTCCCGATTCTCTTTCAATCTCATATCAGATATGTCGACAATCTCTGGTTCTAGGATATGACTATAGAAGGTGGAAAAAAAAACTTGGACTTTGGATAGCCTTGGACTCAGAGGAGAGCTGTCCAGAATTTGAGTTAGAAGTATTGATTCATCCAGATTTTCAATCAAGGAAAATAATTGTCACTGCAAATTGGAATCTCAGAAATGTAAGGGAGCTCCTAGAATACCTTGATGAGGTATCATCTCAGTGTAGATTCTCAATTGATGATGCAATAGTTAACATTAGATCAGAGAAATCATTATCTTGCATAAGTTGCTTGCCACCAAGGGGGATTAAGTTCCAACCTTTAAGATTGTAACAAGTTAACCCTGACATTCTTACATAATGTATCTTCCTCTAATAGAAGCTTCTATTGATACTTCCATTGAATTTTCTTTGTAGGATGGTGACAAAGAATGTGTGTTAAATTATGAATTTTAAATGTCTATATTCATATTAACATTTTTTAATTTACTTTCAAGATTTTGATGAGGTTCTTATTGTACAATGATAAGAATATAAACCAAGACATTCTTAGATATTTTTTAGGTCCTTTATTTCATATTTCCATTGATTTTTATTTGCAGGAGTGAATTGATGACTTCAATTATTCCCCTTCATCTAAACTCATATTGGCATTTTTTTGTTTAATCTTAACATTTTGATGAGGTTCCAACTAAGAAATAATTATACAGGAACTTGCATAAGTTAATTCTAGATGAACAAGAGATCTAGAATTCAATATCTAATTTCAATTTAATTATTATAGTCTATCAAAGGTGCACATTAGTCTCAATTAAATAATTTGATTCTATCCAACTTTTATGTCCTCAAGTAATGCAAGAGAAATTATCATGGTACACATAACAAGTAATATAAGAGAGGGTGGAGAACCTCCTGCAAATTCCAATCCAAGGTTTGGTATTTCAAAATTAGAAGAGCATGACTTAAGGCATAAAATAGAGGAGACGAGATAAGAGAAGATGACTGATGCAAGCGACTAGTGCAATCTGAACTTGTCGGATGGCCCTTATCGCTTAGATCGATCATGTTAGCAAACTACCGTGAGAGACTTCAACAAGTGACCTTGCGTAAAGATTTGACTCATGAGTATAAAAACAACTAGCAACAGCGATGAAATGGATAATACGACCGATGCAAGCGATAGGGGCAATCCAAAATTCTCCGATTCCCCGTATCGCTTGTATTGGTCGTATCCTCTTAATTCTTTATATCTTTCTGTATCTTCTCCAATTTAAACTTTCCAACAGGAATGAAGTAAGAAACCCACAATGCATTCATATTTGTGACACGAACAAATTTAATTGGACCATGCAATGAACTTTTGTTTAACTCTCAAGAGGTTCAATACAAATGTATATTTCTCAAGACATATAAATATTGTAAAGGCAAATAAATATGGTTACAATGACCATCTTCCTGATGAAGATTGGCATAAGTACATACAATTTGTACATAAATAAATCTTCCAACCTATGTTGGTTTTACAATAGATTTCAATCTAAGACTAAAAAATGATTCAACCCTTTCTATCCTTTTTGGAGCCTTGTTTTCTCTATTGCTTCTGTCCCTTTTTGGAGCTTTCAGATTGACTCTTTTTGTTGTTCCCATGCTTTAATGGTGAGTGAAGAGGAAGCCCTTTCTTTTTATCTTCAGACTTTTTTTTAATCAGGTGGAGGGGGTGGAGGTGAGTCTGGATCATTGGGGCAGATTGCATGTTTCATGATGCCATTTCTTGCTCTCTCTCTGATCAAGATGATCCATGCATCTGGGTAGTCTGATAAATTCAATTCAGGAATGTAAAACCTTCTTTCCAAGAATCTTACAGCATTTGCAATCACTCTCCAGCCACATGATGTTGAGTTTCTCTGCAATGGCACATGAATTTGTATGTATCCAAATTGCTTTTGTTCATTCATTTTAGCAATTCCAGGAAAATTCTTATCAATATGCATCTTGAGAAGCTTTGCAGCACTACATTGTAAAGTGAAAATCAAAATGGATGGCATGGCTTTTAAATAGAGAACAACAAAATGTATAGCAACTTACACTTTGCAATTCCCATGTTGTGATTGAAGAGAATTGATGAAAAGAGCTTGATATGCATTGAAGTCAACAATAATCAAACTCCAATGGCCTCTGTCAATGAGTTGCATGTAAATATACTTTCTTAAATGAAACAAATATCTTTCGAAAATGAAGATGAATACTTACTTTTCAATATATGGGTAGATAACACATTCTACCTCTTCTGTAAAATCCTGTAGAAAGGACTTGACATCTCCATGTTTATGCAAAAAACACTATGTCACTAGAGGATCTAAAATAAATACTTTTCTTTGAACCGCTTCCTCACATTGTTGAAGAAGAACCCTACAAATCAAGAAATAAAAATTCAGTTAAGGAACTAGAAAATTAAGCAAAATAAGAGCATTTTAAGGCCTCTAGATATACCTGAGTGAAATGTTGACCACACTATCTGATATTTCAACATGAAGCTCCCTCAACATTTTGTTGTCTTCAGGTCTAATGTCAAGAAACCAATCTTTTTTCCATGGCATTGCAACATTAACTATTATTTGCCCATCTCCTTTCTTAAGGAGCTCTTTATTTGCTTTTTGTAACTTTTGAATCTGGGTTAAGATGACACTTTCCTCTGTAAATACTTCCTGCTTTTTCCTCTCCTCACTATTTGCTGCAGTTCTAGTTTCATGATCATGAGTGACCCTGAGGGTTGATCTCTTCAATGAGAACTGTTGTTTTGGGTGCTCGAACTGGAGGTATATTTAAAATATCGAAGAATTTTTTATCATGGTGATCAATAAGAACTAGAGTTTTATCAAATTTATATCTTATTCTTGAAACAATAACATAATCCTTCGCCATTAGTGTTACCCTATGAGAATGAGCAGCACATAAATAGGCATCATTCATAAAATCAATAGCAAAGTCCTCTGCAGCTTCTTGCAGGCATAGCAGTGCTTGAGTTTGCCACCTCATATTGACAAAGGATGATGTCTTCATCAAAGAACAGAGGTTGGCTGAGATCTGCTTGACAACTCTCATAAATGGAAGTCTAGGGATCAACAATCCCACAGACTTTTGAGCTCTTCTAATTTCCCTCAAGGACTTTACATGGTACTTGACCCTTTTTTTTGAAGGCTTGTTTGGTACATTGGCTTGAACCTTTTGGGGATTTTGCTCCTGGACATTTTGCCCCTGGACATTTTGCCCCTGGGCATTTTGTTCCTGGGCATTTTGGTTCTGACCCTCAGGGTACAACTTGCTTGCTGTCTTTTTGGTCCTAGCCATACTCTGCACAAAATGAGAGTCTTTAGGCAAGGAATTAGGAAAAGTGGAAACTTACTCTCAAAAAGCTATGATCAATGACTCTTTCCACTGTCAGAGACACGACCGATGCAAGCGATAGGAGTCATCCGGAAATGCCCGGATGTCCCTGATCGCTTGCATCGGTCGTCCTTGAATTCATCATCAAATATCAATCAAATATATCTTACAATGCAAAATACTCAACTATCACTAAGAAAAACATAATTTGAAAGCTATGATCAATGACTCTTTCCACTGTCAAAGACACGACCGATCCAAGCGATAAGAGTCATCCGTAAATGCCCGGATGTCCCTAATCGCTTGCATCGATCGTCCCTGAATTCATCATCAAATTTCAATAAATACAAGTTAAAATATAGGTAACAATGCATAATACTCAAGCATCACTATTGAAACCAAAATTTGCAAGCTATGATCAAGGACTCGATGCCATTTAAGAAACATGACCGATCCAAGCGATTAGGGTTATCCAAAAATCTCAGATTTACCGTGATCGCTTGGATCGGTCGTGTCCATATTACCTAACGTAGAGAGCGATCTCTATAGAAATTGTGAAGAAGCAGCTTAAAAACTTGGTGGCGATGGAACCTCGACGCTTGGAAAGTGTTGATAAAAAAAAAAGAAAGAAATGAATAGGGAAGCTTAAATAGGTCCCAGAATTGAGTTGACCATTGGTGCCACATGGCTGCCACGATTGGTCCACATCATATAGCCGTTGCAAATTCCAATGTCTTTTGCCACGTGGCATGATTTGATTGGTCCATGTCATCTATCCGTTGAATCGGCCAACATACGCTTTGCCATGTGGCACTCGGTGATTGATCCACGTCATTCGACCGTTACTTCTTCCTTCCTCGCCTATAAATAGCTACTTCCTTCACAAACTCAAATTTTGAACCTTTAGAGAATTTGTCTCATTTACATGTGTATTTTTCTTTTGTCCTCGACACGACCGATACAAGCGATTTTCCCCGTTTGACCTACGTTGACTCGCTTTAGTCGCTTGCATCGGTTGTGTTCTCCTAATAGACATACAGGAGAAGCTGCAGCTAAGATGGAGGGAATGAATGAGATCCTTAGTGTCTCTCCATCAGAGAAACTTCTTGATTTCACGGTTCAAGAGGGTTTAACTATAGATTAGTTTCCTGATGCAATGACAATATTCAACCCCAAAATTGATTTTGAAAAACTCCTAGAGAAATCGAAAAGTTTTCTTAAGGATGAGTGGGAGATTTTCTTGGGGTTGATCAATGGAAGGATCCTTTCTATTTCTCAGAAAATCTATGTCCATCCTCACATCTTTGGGAAGGATCCAATAGATAGGGCTAAAATCACAAGAAAATGCAAAAGGATATCCCCTTTGCCAGGGAAGCTTGATTTATGCCCAGAGCATGAAAAGGACTGCTGCTTGCTCCCTTTAAACATTGCCTTCTTGATATGGCTTGATCATATCTCAGTTGAAAAGGAGGAAAATGTTCATGTTGAAGACGAGCCTTTCTTAGAGCTGACACTTGAGGGAAGCTCAAAAACTATGAAAGGTGTCATGGAGATTGTTGAGGAGATCAATCTCCAAGAAGAAGAAGAGCAGGTCAAAGGTTTTGATGTGGCCACTTTAAAGCAGAAACTGCAATAAGAGAGCCAATTGAAGAAGTTCAAGTGTCTGAGAAGTTCCTACTTCTCCCAAATCTACCTTTTTACTTTATCTCTGAAAAAGAGTTTATACCTCTATTTTACATTCAGGAACTTTTCAATCTAAGGGACTACTGCCTTGCAGCTATAGCTGAGTCAGAAGAAGTTGCAAGGAGATTCATCAATAAGAAAGGAGAAAGAAAAGAAGAATTTTTGCATCTTGATTTGGATTTGTCTAATGAAGAATTCAAAGATTCATCACAAGCTCTTTCAAAATGCTTTGAGAAAGCTATCTCAGAGAAGCCAAGACTTGCTGATGAAGAGTTTGATGAGCATCAGAAGCAACTTGGAATATACTCATTTGGGCGCGGCTATTCATTCTTGGATGTTGTTGAGGACAAAGGAACAATTTGTATTGACTCAAAAGAGCTCATTGAAGAGGAAGATGAGGTCAAGGTATGTTGTTTAATATATTCTTATGAATTAAAGGTTTTGTTCGAGATCTCCATTTTTAGTGAGAAATTGACCACGACCGATGCAAGCGATAAGGCCCATCAGATAATTTCTGTTGGGCCTTATCGCTTGCATCGGTCGTGTTCGGACTTGAAGAGGAAGATGAGGTCAAGGTATGTAGTAAAATATATTCTCATGATTTTAAGGCTAAGGAGATGAGATGCCACAATCGGTTTTCTCCAAGGTCTCCATTTAGACTGAGAAGTCGATCACGACCAATGCAAGCAATAAGGCCCATCAGATATTTTCCGTTGGGCCTTATCGCTTGCATCGGTCGTGTTTGGACTTGAGGAAGATGACGTCAAGGTATACAGTTAACTATATTCTCAAGAATTTTAGGTTAAGGATATGAGATGGAACCGATGCAAAATCTCTAGCTTGTATCAGATTTGTCCAAGATCTCCATTAGAAGTGTCAGAAATCGATCACGACCGATGCAAGCGATAAGGCCCATCGGATATTTTCCGTTGGGCCTTATCGCTTGTATCGGTCGTGTCTAGGAGTTGCATGCAGCATTGGTAATAGATATCTGGCTTGTAAGAATTCCCCTCATTCATCAAATATTACATGTTTCTAGGTAGTTTGCAAAGAGATATTGATGACGATCGATGCAAGCGATAACGACCGTCTGAATTTCTCTAAAGACCCTAATCGCTTGCATTAATCGTGTCTCTTGATTTTTTTCTAATTGTTTCAAGTTACTTCTCATGACTCCTAAAGTGTGCTTGCACTTCATCTAACCTTGTTTTTCATTTTTACCACAGTTAACTTTATTGGATGAAGACAATTACCTTGGCAGGGGCAAGGGAACAAGAAAAGCCATAGAAGAGAAAGGAAAAGCAAAGGTGGATATTCATTCTATTATCCACTATCTTCCAAAGTTGAACCCAGACACTTTTTGTGTTATTCACAAGCACTATAGTGAGGAGCCAGACTTTGCATTGTTCTGCTTGAGGACTCTATCAAAATACATGGGTTTTACTCCAATACCCTTTAATGCTTTCAGAGTTTTGCTGTCTGAAAGAGCAACTGCATTCATAATTTTTGGATATGCCCCAGGACTTAATGCTTCAAAGGCAGGGGTACTTTCTTTGTTATTCAAGCTATGCAATGGCTGCAAGGGTGTCAGATTTAAAAAGCATTGCTAGAAACAGGAGAAAAGAGTTCCTAAGATATAGAGGTGATTTGCCAGAGCCAAGCTCTTTAAAGAGGCTCAAGGAATGACTTCATTTTTTTTTCAAATTCTATATCTCAGCAAATGTACATATACAGAAATTGCCCAATGTGATATAAGACATTGCAATTTTTTTTGGTGTAATTGATCCATGGCCTAATATTAATTGTTATTGATTCTCTGGTCAAAGTCATCTCATGGTAATAGACATATTTCTTTTCAAAGCTTAATACATCATGAAATGTACATACATGATATCTTTATTCCTCAAAGAAATAAAAGACATTGCAAATATTAAAGCTCTGTTTGAAATGTAGTCTTTTTCATTTTGTGATATTGATACATAGTGATTTTGTCTGGTGATAGCTATATCCTTCTGATTATATTTGGCATGAGGTCCTTTGTAATTGTCTTCTAAAGAACCAATCAAAAAGCTCTCTGAAGGCATTGCTCTTTGTTACTCCTCCTCCTTTCCTTGTACACCTAAAGAAGCTTGTCCTTGTTTGATAATGAGATTTTTCCATGCCTTGGGTGTTCCACATGGCAAGTGGTTCTTTTTCTGCAAAGAATGCACCATGCACAAGAAGAATATGCTAGAAGAGCAGAAGAATCTCATTAGATCTTTATTTCAATTAAAAATAAATAAATTGAATAAAATATCTTTGGAACTCACCAAGTAGTATGTTATGTCTTTGGCACCCCATGCCTCTATGATGGTTTCTATAAGCTCTGTGGTCGCCTTTCTGAAATCTGTCACATAACTTTTTGATGTTACTTGCTGCCTCATGATCTTAAAAAGATTATCTAGTTTGACCCACACCTCCATCCTCTTTTTTGTTATTTTTGGTTTTCTTTTTACATTAGTCGTGACCTCACAAAATTTTTTCCAACAATTCCACATGGCATTTAGTTGTTTGTCATCATGGTTGCTAAAGAATCTCCTTGCTTTTGCACCTCCCATTGAGACATCCTGTAGTACATCACCTGTATTTTGTGAAAGCTTTGGATCTTTTCTTAGATGATCACCACCATGAAATCCCATTTCTGAAAGAAGACATTCACATTTTTTTATGCATTCATCTGCAAGAGTTGTAGGCTTGATAGAATATGCATAATCCAAGTGAAGACGGACCAACTTGTCAATGATTCTTAACTCTGCATGTAGTGTACATATGTGTACATTTTTCAATGCTATTGGAAGTATAGGATCCCAAATCATTGAAGAAGATGAGTAGTAATGAAGAATAACATTTTGTCTGGAAGGATTCTCTTCAGCCTCAGCTCTAGCAATCCATCCATTTGTGCCTGGGCTTTGCATGCAGTACAAGCAAGGGTACTTAGAATTTGCTCCCCCACTTATACCAAACATGCATTTGAGTGTCTTTAGGTCTCCACTCAAATGCCACTCAACTTAAAAGTTCCCGTAGTCTTTGACATTCAACAATTCTCATGCATGATGCCTTTGGATAACATTTGGAATGTTTGTCTGTGAGAATAACCATTTAAGCGTTTTATGGCTCTCAGATGGAACTTGAGCACAACCAACCCACCATAACTCCATTTTTTATTGTACTTTGAGAGATGGAGTATCCAATTTCCCAAGGCTATAGTCCAAAGCTTTGTTCATCAGTGCAATACTTATTCTCTCCATCTTTTGATGTTTTTTAAGCTCAGCTTCATCAAGTTTGATTACAAATTTCAATAGATCAAAACATTCATGTTCTTTTATATTAAAGAACTGAACCATGTATGTTTGAAGTTTTATAATATCTATCCATATGTTGTTAAATGCATTGTAAGTGAAATGTAACTTTTGTTTTCCTACTTCGTAAGGCATGTTACCATGAATATGTTTATATTCACCAAATACTGATGTGATCTTCTTATTCAAGCAGAGCCAAAAATTTCCTACATGATGGGGTCTAGGCAATCCAAAACTTCTAACTTTGTTAAATTTTAAAAATTCACACCAAACTTTTGAAATTGCTCTATAAATTTTAAAAATTCACACCAAACTTTCCTACATGATGGGGTATAGGCAATCCAAAACTTCTAACTTTGTTAAATTTTAAAAATTCACACCAAACTTTCCTACTCACTCCGACACTATCACACAACTTCTGAATTTAAGATGGTTCTAGTAACAGATTCATTTTTGTCATGAGTTTTTGAAAAACAAAGCGTTTCAAGCATGTATTTTCATTCAGTTTCAATAGTCTTAAAACATCATTTTGACTCAAAATTTCATTACAGAAATGTATGCGCTCAAAATTGCTCGACATATTGAAACCTAGCACATTTGTCACATGATCTCTAACAATTTTCATTCTTTTTATTTTCTGGCCAGATTTTTCAGTCAAATCTAAAAAAGGTTTTACTCGTTTTGACCGTGTTCTCAAACCTATAGGAGTTTCTTTCATTTTCTAAAAAGACTCTAACTGAGAAGATAAAGTGGATAATTTGTTTTATAGCTCCCTCATATGTAAATCCTTCTGGTGTAGTGTGTTTTGTAAACGGTTTATGTATTGTACATAATTCCTTGAAATATCCCAGAGCCTTGAACAATAGCCTCGTAAACCATCCTCATCATCTCCTACAAATCTAATCAGATCATGAAGATTATGAAAAGGGGGGTACCTTCCAGTTTGTGGATCAATTGGATAAACAAATCCATCTGTCCATATGTCGAATGTTTCTTGCCTTCCTTTTGCAATCCATCCACTTCAGGAGGATGAAGAGCCCTTTAGAATACTTTTCTTGTCGTCACATACTCCTGACTAACTGCAATGTTGATATGGAACTTTTCACAATGATTCGATTGTTTGAAAGCTCAGCGAGAGTATTTGGGTTAACGTTCTCCATGGTCTGCTATGAAAAATGATCGAAAAGTGTCTACAATGACGTGAAAGAGAGAAACAGGCTTGCTATGAAAAGTAGAGTAAAAAAGCGCAAAATGTCATCAGCACATATTAAATAGGTCCGTGAATAAGAGGAAAATTCGAATTTTTGATCAGCGCCCGGTGAGCACAAACTTCGAGGGGTAAGATATCACACAAACTTTTCATGATTATCATACGAGTTTCTCTCTCTTCAAAACCTGCATAAGATACGTTTTAAATGAACTTACATGGAATTTCTTAAAGGATTTGACAACTTTAATCTAGATTAAGCACAACTAATTGAAATCCTTACACGACCCTTTTTGGGTCGTTTTTTGCCCTAATGGGATGGGAGTGAGGTCTTGGATTTGATCCCAATGGGAGCATGGGGAGAGTATTTTTCTCAAAGACTCTCTAAATCCTTTTAGTGAAGATAACTTGAGTTCACTGAGACTTAAGTGGTGAGTGCACCTACCACTAGTGGACTTTAGGGGAAGGTGCCAAAGCAGCGGTGGAGATTGCACATGCATATGTGGACTCTAGTTACTCCAATGGTCTTGGTTAGTTCCCTAATCTATATAATGATAGGTTGGGTGGAGAGTTAGATTCATTCTCACATGTGTAGTCTAAGAACCATGATAAAGGTATCAAAGCCTTAGACTTTCCATGGAGACCTTGAATCTTAGGATCTTGTTTATGAGTTAGATAACTCCACTTTCTTATTTAGATAAGCGTTAAACCTCCACTCTTTCATTTAAATATGACTGCACTCATGTATCTTCACTCCTACAAGTGCATGTCTCTCTCGTCCTAAGTTTTCTAAGGAAAAAGTTATTACTCATACTTGCACCATTCAAGATTTGATCTCTTGACCCCCTGTTGTTAGATCATGGGCTATTCAATACAATTGTTGCTCCATGATTCTGTATCAGATGGTTTCTTCATTATCTTCAATTTGAGCACCACCAAAGAGAACCAAAAGGAAGAGCTTAACAAAAGTGAAGCACAAGGATTTGAACCTTGTACATGAGGATAGATAAG
Source organism: Ceratopteris richardii (assembly GCA_020310875.1). Taxonomy (NCBI): domain Eukaryota; kingdom Viridiplantae; phylum Streptophyta; class Polypodiopsida; order Polypodiales; family Pteridaceae; genus Ceratopteris; species Ceratopteris richardii. Next base: position 150,086,565 of record CM035408.1, on the reverse strand, counting down.
TGTTTGGATTAGCCAACTAGCTAGTTGTTCGATGTTGCCTTATGACCATCCATAGATATTTTCATGCACAATTTGACAAATATGGCACTATTACAAAAGGACTGTATGGTGATTTACCTAAAACCAACAACTCAAGAGAACATGCCCTAAGCATGAATGACAAGAATCGAACATGCCAGGCAGAGCCCATAAGATTTCTAGACATGCTCGATAACCTCTCAAGCAAGTCCATTGATGAGTGGCTACCAAGTGCATCACAATTACTTCCCTAATGTGTTGGAGATGGTTTTTGAAACCACTATTCTCAATCCGTAGCCATGTACTCTATCTACATAGCCCATATCACATCATGTGATCTTAATCGGCCCAGATGAATTCAAAACCCTGATTGCATCTCCTCTTCTCCTCGACTCATTTCAACAAAAAAATTGAGAGTTCTAGCTCTCTAAATCGAGCCCAAGAATTTGGCATAGCAAGCCAATGCTCACATAAGCTCCAATTGATGCTTACATAGGCCAAATGAGTTCACAAATTGAGAAGCATAAGGAGTTCTCTTCAAGGAAGGGTGTGGATAGAGGAAGATTTAAGAAAAGCGCACAACTTTGGAGCCTCATAAGGCAAGGATATGAGCAAGAAGAAATGGTGAATGACTCTTCATCAAATTCAAAGGATGGATGCATCTCATATCAGAGCTAAGCATTTTTAAAGTTGATGTTTGGGTTTAATGCTTGCTTGACCTTGTTTTCATTACCGTGCACTTCATCCTAGTGGAAAGTTGAAGTAGGGTAAAGACTTCACTAGATTAAGTTAAAAAATAGTCCAAGATGATGAAATTATCTTATCATTTAAATAAATTATCTTGCATAACAAGGTTTTCTTTTCAAAAGTAATGTTCGTGCATAAAAGAATGACTTCTTAATGCACACATCCATCATTCCATTCATTTAATTAATTTTCTAATGGAAATAACCATATGCTTTAATATTTTTATGCATTAAAAGAAAGGAAAGAAATGAAAAAGAGCATGCATGTAAAAAAAAAAGGAATATTTTCTTTAACTTTAGCATGAAACACATGCATATGCATGAATGAAAGTCATTGGTGTGCTTTTTGCATACAACAATACATGTGCCTATTACACTTATGTGTTCCTCGAGTAGTTTTGATGTGAGCTTTTACCTATACATGGGCACTTCTTACTCTAGTATTGGCTAGAGGTTTTTTCCCCATGTTACTACATAATTGAAACACTCATATGTGATGGTACTTTGTAATTGTTGGGGCTTCACTCACTAATTAGACATGAATATATATAGATACATGAAGGAAGAAGAAAGACAAAGAGAAGTGAAAGCAAAGCACTCAGAAAACTAAGCCTAAGTGAAGGGATAAATTCACTCTTGTAATATAGTGCAAAATTAAAGTTTAGTCTTGGCATAGAACTTCAAAACTTACGAGTTTGAGTTTAGGAGTATGTAGACTATATGTATATAAGTTAATTTGAGTTGAAAAACAAAAGAGAACTCAATTTTGTAATCCTTGAGAAAATAGAGAAAAGTCGGGTTTTTTCTGAGAGAGATGTTGAGGAAAGTCTACTCAGTGTATGAGAGTTTTCCATGGCTATGAGCAGAATGAGGCAAAGCCATTTTGTACACATCTTCTCTAATAGTTAAAATATGTTTGTGTAGAAGGATTTGGTCTAATTCCTCTTGTGTGTTGAATTCTAACTGATTTCATATCAGTGTGGAAGTTAGTTGACAGTTACAAGTTTTCTGGCGCACTTTTCCCTCATCTTCTTAAGGTCAGATCTCACAGTACAGTGTAAAGTTTTTCATGAATGATAGCTCATTTTAAAGCTACTACTTTCAACTACAATTGGTCAAAACATCTTTACAAAACGGTATGCATACTCAGAGAAATGAGTCTAATAGTGAAGGTATGTCAAATCGATGAAGTCATTTTTCAGATTTCAGACATAGTGCAAATGTTGAATTGAATTCAGAAGATTTTGAAGTTATTACTTAAAAGTCTTTCTTGTTATGTGTTGCTTAACATTAGCAAGAACTTTTGTTAGCAAAAGATCAAAAGAATTTGTACGAATCAAGCTAATATAGATCAGATTTGAAGTTAGAAGAAAAGGCGTAGATTTCTGAAAAGTGAATTTTTTTATTTCACTAAGTTTGGTGGTAAAGTTTTCAAATTGAGAGTGTTACTAAGCTAATAATGATTACAGAGGTGTTCTAATATCACTATTAGCTTAATTCTTGTGGTGTTTCATACATCAACAAGTGGTATCAGAGCAGAAAGGTCCTCAAGAGTGAAAGGAGGAGCAGATACAAGAGGAATTGAAGAGTTCTTCATTAAAGAGGTGAAAGCTGAGGTGTTCAACAACAAAAGACATCAGAGGAATGCTTAGAAGTTATTCTCAAGGGTAAAGATCTACAAAAGGTATCATACTTTAACCTTATACTCACAAGTTGCAGCAGAAACAAGAAGACTATGGCAGATCATGTATCTATTGACAAATTGGACAGAGATAATTATCCTGCTTGTGTAATGAGAATGGAAGCCTTACTTATGAGTAAGGATCTAATGATATATGTGATAGGTGAAGAAGAAAAGCCTAAATTTGAAGATGAGAGTCAACCAAGGAAAGAAGAACTATAAGCTTTGAAGCTATGGCAGAAGAGAGATGCAAGTGCAAGGGCTTATATATATAACATTATCACAGATCATTTGCTACCACATATCAGAGGAATGGAATGGAATGGAATGCTTTGGAAGATCACTTCCAAAACACTACTAAAGCTAGGAAGGCTAGCTTATGGTCAGAGTTCACCACATTTAAGAAAAAGCAAAATCAGAGTATTAGTGATTATGTCACTAAGATGAAGGACTTAGCAGATAGTCTTGGATCTATTGATGAGGATATTGAAGATCATAGGTTGATAGCACAATTGCTTGCAGGGTTGAGAGGAGATGAGAGGTGGAAACCTTTTGTACTCTCAACTGAACTTTCATTAAATCATTATGTGCCAGAATTAAATCAATTGCTTGTACTGATGCTCACATTTGAGCAAGACTTGAAGTCAGATGGAGATAAAGGATATAGTTCTGCTATGTATGCAAAGAATAAGAAGAAAAGTGAGAAAGGTAAAACAAAGGATGAAGAAGAGCTGACCACTCAAGCAAATTATGCAAGAGGAAGAGGTATTGGTAGACGTAAAAGTTGAGGAAATGGAAGAGGTAGAGGAAATCAAAACAATAACAAGAAGACATGTTGGATTTGTGGATTGAGTAATCATCTAGCCTATGATTGTTGGCATAATCAACAAGGATCAAATCAAAATCAAAGTAATAATGGCAGAGGAAGAGGTGGAAGGTTTCAGAATCATTTTCAAAGAGGAAGACAGAATTCAAGAGGAAGTTTTGGTAGAGGTGGTGGAAGAAATTGGAATCAGAATCAGTCTTACAACACTACATATTACAACTATGCAAATGATACACAAAATGACAACCATACAACATTGATGATGAATGCAATAAGTACATCAAAGAAGGAGGATCTCAAGGTATTCTATATTGACTCTGGTTGTTCAAATCATTTGTCAGGTAATATAGAATTGTTATCAGAATTGGAAGAAGGTATTTCAAGTCATACAGTACAAACAAGTGACAATACAAAACATAATGTGCATTCAGTTGGAAAAGTGAAGTGTAGGAGTGGAGCTGATTTACTAACAAATGTTTTGTATGTCCCAACAATACCAAAGAATCTGATTAGTGTGGGACAAATAGTGGAGAAAGGTTTTCAAGTCAGATTTACAAATGAAGGGGTATTTATTGAAGATCCAGAGGATGGATACAATCAAATTGTCTGTGGTAAAAAGGAAGGTAGACTTTTTACTCTCAAAGTGCAAGGAAATGTTGGTCAAGCCCTGATCACGCATGGTGCTTACAGAGTTAGACCTCTGGCATAAGAGGTTAGGACACTTCAATGAAAAAGGAATTAAAACCATGGTGGAGAATCAATCTGTAATAGGGCTACCAAATGTAAAAAGCCAACATATGATCTACAAGTGTGAAGCTTGTCAGATGGGAAAGGCACATAGATTATCATTTCAGAAGAAAGGTTTCAAGCATGATGGTTTGCTAGAGCTCATACATACAGATGTATGGGGACAAAAAAAAGAAGGATCAATCAATGGGTCTAGGTATTATGTTCTTTTTATTGATGATGCTACAAGGTGGATAACCATTTATGTTTTAAAGGAAAGATCAGAAGTATTTGGAGCTTTCAAACATTTTCATGCATATGCAGAAAGAGTTACAGGTCAAAAGATAAAAAGGTTGAGGTCTGATGGAGGGGGAGAATACTTCTCCCAAGAATTCAATGATTATCTTTGGAATGTAGGTATCAAGAGAGAAATAACTTGCAGATATACACCTCAACACAATGGGGTGGCAGAAAGGAGGAATAGAACATTGGTTGAGTTTGCAAGAGCAATGTTAAAAGAAAAGAATTTCCCTAATTATCTTTGGGCTGAGGCTATAAATACAGCTACATATCTTGTGAATAGGTTACCCTGTGCAGCTCTAAATAGAATGACCCCTTATGAAGCATGGTGGGGTAAGAAACCAACACTTGATCATTGTAAAGTGTTTGGATCAATTGCTTATGCTTATGTACCATCACAACTCAGACATAAGCTTGAACCAAAGGCTGAAAAATATATATTTATTGGGTATCATGAAAAGCAGATGGGTTATAGGCTATGGAGTCCTCTAAGCAAACAGTTTATTGTTTCTAGAGATGTGACATTTGATGAACAAAAGAGTTGGTATGCAGATAAAGATTGTAACCTTGAAACATTTGAAGAAGAGGTAAGAAGAAGTGAAAGAGGTAAATCACATATGCAGGTAGATGGAGATGAAGATCATATGCAAGCAAGCACATCCAGAGTTGGATCATATAGAAGAAATGAAGGTGAACCAAGATTTGATGAAGAAGTATATCCAGATACACATGAAGAGTGTGAACCAAGGAGATCAACCAGAATGAGGAAACAAGCTACAAGGTATTCTTATGATACTTCTTATTTGACTCAGAAAAACTATGCTTACTTGATTAAGGAAGATAAAGAGCCTCAAAGCTATAATGAAGCAAAAGGTAAGAGACAATGGGAAGAAGCAATGAAGGAGGAGTTTGATGCACTTGAAGAAAATAAAATTTGGGAGCTTGTTCCAAAACCTAATGGTAAGAGAGTAATTGGAAATAAATGGGTTTACAAAATAAAGAAGCATGCAGATGGAAGAATAGCCAGATACAAAGCTAGATTGGTGGTTAAAGGCTATGCTCAAACTCATGGCATAGATTATGATGAGACATTCAGTCATGTAGCAAAGATGTCAACCATAAGGACAATCATTGCTATTGCAGCATCAAAAGGATGGACATTGAGTCAAATGGATATATATCAGATGAGGTATACATGAAGCAACCTCAAGGGTTTGCAGATTACAAGTTTCCAAATTATGTTTGTTTATGTTTATCAAAGTTCAAAGGCAGATACAAGTTTACTTATCAAGAGAACAGATGAAGGTCAAAGATTTCTTAGATACATCAAAAGAACTTTGAAGGAAGGATTATATTCTCCATTTATATCGGATACAAGGCTGAGAGCATATAGTGACTCAGATTGGGCAGGAAGTCAAGATGATAGAAGGTCAACACATGGGTATATGGTATACATAGGAGATAAACTTGTGAGCTGGTGTTCAAAGAAGCAACATACAGTGGCTTTATCATCAACTGAAGCTGAGTACAAAGGACTTGTGGATGCAGCAAAAGAAGTGATATGGATGCAGACTTTGTTCAAAAGCTTGGATATTGATCAAGGTATACCTATCATACATGGAGATAATATGAGTTCATTGTATCTTACAGCAAATCCTGTATTTCATGCAAGAACAAAGCACATAGAGATAAAATATCATTTCTTGAGAGAAAAGGTAATGGAGAAGGAGCTTGAAGTGGTATACACTTCTACAAAAGATTAGATTGCAGATATTATGACAAAGAGCTTGGATGGAGTGAAGACAAGTATATTCAAAGAGATGGCAAGAATAAAAGAGAAGAAGATTACATGAAGAAGTCAGAGGATGCTAATTAGTGATTGAGGGGGAGCTGTTGGGGCTTCACTCACTATTAGACATGAATATATATAGATACATGAAGGAAGAAGAAAGACAAAGAGAAGTGAAAGCAAAGCACTCAGAAAACTAAGCCTAAGTGAAGGGATAAATTCACTCTTGTAATATAGTGCAAAATTAAAGTTTAGTCTTGGCATAGAACTTCAAAACTTACGAGTTTGAGTCTAGGAGTATGTAGACTATATTTATATAAGTTAATTTGAGTTGCAAAACAAAAGAGAACTCAATTTTGTAATCCTTGAGAAAATAGAGAAAAGTCGGGTTTCTTCTGAGAGAGATGTTGAGGAAAGTCTACTCAGTGTATGAGAGTTTTCCATGGCTATGAGCAGAATGAGGCAAAGCCATTTTGTACACATCTTCTCTAATAGTTAAAATATGTTTGTGTAGAAGAATTTGGTCTAATTCCTCTTGTGTGTTGAATTCTAACTGATTTCATATCAGTGTGGAAGTTAGTTGACAGTTACGAGTTTTCTGGCGCACTTTTCCCTGATCTTCTTAAGGTCAGATCTCAGAGTACAGTGTAAAGTTTTTCATGAGTGATAGCTCATTTTAAAGCTACTACTTTCAACTACAATTGGTCAAAACATCTTTACAAAACGGGATGCATACTCAGAGAAATGAGTCTAATAGTGAAGGTATGTCAAATCGATGAAGTCATTTTTCAGATTTCAGACATAGTGCAAATGTTGAAGTGAATTCAGAAGATTTTGAAGTTATTACTTAAAAGTCTTTCTTGGTATGGTTGCTTAACATTAGCAAGAACTTTTGTTAGCAAAAGATCAAAAGAATTTGTACGAATCAAGCTAATATAGATCAGATTTGAAGTTAGAAGAAAAAGGCGCAGATTTTTTAAAAGTGAAATTTTTTATTTCACTAAGTTTGGTGGTAAAGTTTTCAAATTGAGAGTGTTACTAAGCTAATAATGATTACAGAGGTGTTCTGATATCACTATTAGCTTAGTTCTTGTGGTGTTTCATACATCAATAGTACTTAAGGATATTATCATTTCTTATTTTAGTTTTGAATATTGTCAATAAAGAGAGATATTCCAGCCATCCATCTTCTCCATGTGTCTTGCTGTGTTTGTGCTCTTTGTGTGTGCTTCTCATGTGTGTCTTGCACTTCTACACACACCCAAGAGTGGTATTAGAGGAAGTTAAGCTCCTTCTCAAGTTTTGGTTTTTTGCATCACAGTGTGCATGAACAATGCAAATGAACTTCAGAGCATAGAAAAATGAATTTCAGAAGCCAAGAAAAATTTACATGTTCTTGTTGCAAAAAAACTTTGGAATATAGTGGTAGATGTAGATCGAAGACCTGCAGGTTGTTTTACTTCACAATCTACTATCACATATGGAGCTTCTTCTTCAAGAACAACGGTTACTCCTTCTCCACCTACATAGGAGCAACTTAGATGGGATGGAAAAGATGCTCAAGCTCATGCATTGATTACGATTTTTATGAAATGTCATATATTTCCACACATTTGGTCATGTTCTACATCAAGACAGACATGGGACACTCTTTCTTCTTTGTATGTGGTGCGTAATGAAGCACGTGTTGCATACTTGAGGATGTATGTATATCTGAAAATGAGTCTGTGGATGTGTATGTGACACGCATCAAGGACTTGAAAGAGCAATTTGCAAACATAGATGAGATTATTTTGGAATGCATCACTCATCTCTACATTGTTGAAAGGATTACCATAATATTTTCAAAGCTTTGCTATTACACTCTGTTTGGTTGCAAAAGGGAATCCAAATATGTATGCATTTGATGAGGTTGTGTCTCTTCTTTTGCAAGAAGATCAATCTAGAGTGAATAGGAGTGGTTTGATTGAGGGAACACAAGACATTGCTATCTCACAAAAAGGGAAAATCAAGTATAGTTCATCTTTGGGTTCATCAAAACCAAAGCCTCAACCTTCCTCTTCCACTCATTCCTCTAATGATGCTGATTTGCAAAAGAAGAAGAGATGCAAATATTGCTGAAAGGCTAGTCATTCTATCGATGAGTGTAGAAATCTTGCTAAGCACAATGAAAAAAAGAAGGAATTTGACATGTCTATTGCAGAAAATTCTTCAAATGCAAAGAATGATGAAGCCAACATGTCTCAAGATTTTTGGGCATGTGTTGTTACATATCATTATGATGCATCTTTGCATTCTAAATGTATGCTTGTTAATGAGGCTGATTCAGATTGGTTCTTTGATAGTGGTGCTTCAAAGCACATATAAATCATGCAAAAGATTTTATGCATCTTTGAAAGATGCACCCAAAGGAGGACATGTGGTGTGTGAAAACAATGCCTCTTATCCTATCATTGGAGTAGGAGAAATTGAGCTTACCGCTGCAATGGAGGTTGATTCTCTTGAAAAATGTGTTGTATGTACCCGATATCAAGAAGAACTTAATTTCAGTTCTGTTGATTGCCAAAGTTGGACTTCATGTACACCTTTTTTATGATAAGTGTACCGTTCATGATTTCAGCAATGGTGACATTATCGTGATATCCGACACATTATGTAATGGTTTGTATCGCATTGATACATATAAGAGGACTGCCTTGAATGCCTTGGTTGCTCATACTTCTTCCATGGCTGAAATGGGGCTTTGGAATGCTTTTTTTTTTCACTTGAACTTTAGTATTTTGCTTTGCTCACAAAAGAAGAACATGGCTATTAGTGTGCCAACACTTGAGTCCATTGAAAAGCATGCATGTGAAGGTTGCATTCTTGGAAAAAAGCATCATACTTCTTTTCAAAGAGGCGGTCATACACGCACTACAAGAAAATTGTAGCTTGTTCATAGTGATGTATGTGGTCCTGTCAAGACTCCATCTTTTGGAAAGCATGTATATTTTGTTACCTTCATTGATGATGCTACTCACCATACATGGGTGTATCCTATGAAAGTAAAGAATGAGGTATTTTCTTGCTTCAAATCATTTTTACCTATGATTGAAAATTTTAACAAGCTTTTGACTATACGCAGGGATTGTGGTGGTGAATAGATGTCACATCAGTTTAATGATTTTCTTCATGAAAGAGGTATTTCACACCAATATATGATGCCATGTACACCTTAGGAAAATGGTGTTGCCAAGCATAAAAATAGAACGCTTCTTGAAATGGCATGATATATGGTTAAAGGAAAGCACCTTCTTGATAAGTTTTGGATGGAAGTGGTCATGTGTGCAAACTATGTGTTGAATCGCTGCCCCACAAAATCATAGAGAGTTATCACTCCTTATGTGGTTATTTGGAATATGCTCGTGTCACAACAACATCATAAACTTGATGACAAGGCAAAGAAATATATTTTTGGTTATCGTGCTGAAAGTAAAGGATATTGTTTGTACCATTCATTGAAGAACCCAATTATTATAAGTCAAGATGTGGTATTTGTTGAAAATTCAGTTTTCCCTCTACTTGAATGCAAAAAACAGCCAACAACTAGCTCACAAGAGGTATTTGATACACTCATGCCTTTGTTCCAAAGTGGTGCGGTTTGAAGGGCTTTGGTGTGCAGAACAAGAGGAGGAAGGAGGAGATGGAGGGAGAGAGAAGAGAGGAAAGACACGCAGACATGCGTGGGAGCCTCAAAACCCACATAATGTTCTCTCTTGAGGCAATGCTCTATATATGATGTATATATATGAATATGGGGGTAAGGTCACATGACCCTTACATCCCCAACAATCTCCCACTTAAGGGTCAATGTGACCATAAGTGGAAAAATATACAAAGAATGATGTAGGACTATACAATAATGTACAGGACGAGTCTGGATCTCTACCCATACCAGATCAGCCTACACCAACTGCCTCGAACAAGGTGTATCCATGCACCTCAAACTGCTCTAGACTCATATCGATAAGAGTCGAGCTCACATATGACTGATGCAAGAACTGATGAAGTTCCTGCAAAGCTCCCACTCGCTCCATGCCTATGTCAATCATCGAACGACAACTCCAAGTGCAAATGCTCCAATAGCAACTGCAATGTCTGGTCTCGAGCATAACAACTCGTACATCAGACTCCCGAATGTTGACGAAACATGTGCTATCCTGGCTAACCTAAGTATGTCGGCCATGCCTATATCCAAGGCATCCAAAGCACTATCATCAAGACCAACATGTCCTAATATATCTGTGTCAACATCTGGCATGAGCGAATCCAAGAATGACTGCATAACTGCTGACTCCTCAGCATCTAAATCAGCCATGCTCGCAACCAAGGATGTATCTAGCTGTGCATCCTTAGAGCTAGTATGCTCTAGTATACACTGTGTACCATGAGAGCAATCCTGCTCTACCACACTAAGTGTATGATCATGCTCCACATGAGCTAACTGCACAACATCAACACCAAGGTCAAACTCATGATCACACTCTAAATGAGTATCATCACAATGCTCTACATGAGTATCCACAATCATGCTCTAAAGCATCCAACTGATCATCCAAAGTATGTTCCATATGAGCATCCATATGATCAGCCAAACCATGCTCTATATAAGCATCATGAGCATCCAAAACATGCTCTACATGTGCATCCATCTGAGCATCTGAATCCTGCCATACATGTGCATCATGAATGTCAATAGACCTATATGTAGGTAGATAAAATGAGACATGACGAGTCACACATCGCACATAAGGCTGAACTCCCACTGAGATGAGACTGTCTCTCACATGAAGTACCTGCAGTGGATACGTGTGCACAATCCTGGCACCTCTGACAAGCATAAACTTTCCCAACTTCAACTGAAAATGATGTTCACCAAGGAATGCATAACATCTGCTCTCCTGTAATTGGCTAACTGAAATCAAGCTCATAGGGAATGAAGGCACATAGCGTACATGTCTAAGAATAAGTGATGCTCCACTAGGTAGCATAAGGCATATATCTCCTGCACCCTCAATGTCATATGCCGTACCATCAGACATGTGCACACATCCACGACTCTCACCTGAGAATCGACAAAACCACTCACGATGTGGAGTAACATGAAAACTGGCTAATGCATCAAGCAACCAAGCCATATGTGTGCTATCTAACGAGCAAGAGGAATCATGAGATGAACCATAGGAGAAAGTGATATCACCATCACTAGCATAATCAACTCTCATAGACTCTCCTGAAACCACTACTTGACCTGCATCACGTGCATATCTTTGACGTCGTCGTCGCGTCCGCCTGAAGCAACGTCGTCGAATAAATGCCAACATCGAAGTCGTCGATGTGATCTATGTCCCACATGAGTCAATGGACTCGCATACATATCATGTAGTCTCTTCCATAATGCACTACTCGTCTCCTCATACATAACAGACTCATATATAGAATCCACAAGCTGTAATCGAATAGTGGAGCTGGCTAATGCATCCATATCCATCCATATGTGGTCGAGCATGTCACGAGGCCTTTGTGCATCTCTATGCACATACATATGTAACCCTGCACGAACCAGTGTATGCCACATCTGAGCTTTCCATCTCGAAAAGTCAGTACCATCGAACCGAGAAGACACCATGCTGGCAATCCAAGAGACTAGTAATGTAATAAGAGACTAAAAACAATACTCTATACTGAATAGGATCATGCATGCATATCCATATTATGCATAACTCACATCACAAATGTCTCGATGGAGAAGGAACCATATGAACCACCTGTCACATAACCATGCATCTAGCATGCACATAAAACCATGAGCATAAGTCCTGCTCACCAACTCTCCAAACTGATCAAGTAGATGTGAAAGAATCCTGGGAAAAATTCGACAGAGTATCCCTTGTAAACTGAGCAATCAAACAAGATAACCAATAACCAAAGAACAATAAGTAACCTGTCACCACCTGTCACTGATCCAAGCAAGGATAATGGCAACTACATATGCCAAAAACTAATAGCAACACATGCAAATACAATGATGATGTATCTCCCACTCAAGAATGAATCCTGCAAGATAGTCCAACCTGTCACAAATAATGTGTGACCAAGTCCAAGTGAATGGAGATAGTCAATGATCCAAAGCTATCACACAAGCTTCAAGATCCACTAGAGCTCTCTTCTAGCATAAAAGCCGATGAAATTTCGGCAGCATCTCCTCTGTAAAATGGACTCTAAAACCAAAATAACCATGTGGGAATCACCATCCACAACATCAAACCAATGAACATTTGCTAATAGAATAGCAAATCAAGGTGACAAACAAGTGTGTAACTGAGGCTTCAATCTGGATCATGTACCTACAAAGAAAACAAAGATACAAGTACCAACTAAGATCCAATGTCAACTCTCACAAAATTATGTGCAAGTAACCAAGTGGCATAAGCAAGATATAGACCACAATGCCACTATACATCTATGATCAAACTCATGATGACATAAACCTCAAAAAAGAGTATACCACAATGTCATCTTACATGCCAAACACGTGACAAGATCATGCTCTACTCTCATATGGAGGAGCTACCACAATGATCATACATGTACAATGCCTTCAAGCTCTAAGAATAAGAGCTTGTACACCAAAAATTCTCTCTCGAAGAAGTTCCAAAGCAAATTCAACCTCCAAGTGCAATTAAGGTTCTTATAGCATAAATGTACTGCTCTGTGTTTTGCTGTTTCAGACGTGATAGCCTCTGAATCTGAATTTTTGGTCTTCAGAAAACTTCAAGATCTAACTCTTGGCTACGTAAGGAGATAAAGAACACCTCAATCGGAGGTGCGTAGCTCAAGATATGCTCAAAACAAGCACCTGCTGTCAATTTCACTATCACCTGCAACACTACTACTCTGTATTTTGCAGTTTCGGTGACCTTGCACTGAGAATCTGAATCTGCCTTCTTCTACAAAGTTGTAGCTGTCTTTCCAAGCTACGAGAGCAAGTTGAATCATCGCATTCCGAGCTATAGAACTCACGTTATGACAAAAAAACTGACCTGCTGTTCTAGTGAATGTATATTCGCTTTGTACAACAGTCTGCGTTTTTGGAATTTTCGGCACTCTAGAAGTCCGAACCAGGTTCTGCACTCTTCTGTGAAGTTGTAGCCCTGTGTGTTAGCTACGCACATAACTTTAAAACGCATCAATCTAAGCTTCTTAGGTCGAGTTATGACCGAAATACTGAACAACTGTCAAGAGATGCCGACGTGCACTTCTACCTCTTCTCACCTAAGCTTCCATTGAAGCTTCTTGCACACCAGCCTTCAGCATGCTCTGATACCAATGAAGGGCTTTGGTGTGCAGAACAAGAGGAGGAAGGAGGAGATGGAGGGAGAGAGAAGAGAGGAAAGACGCGCGGACATGAGTGGGAGCCTCGAAACCCACATAATGTTCTCTCTTGAGGCAATGCTCTATATATGATGTATATATATGAATATGGGGGTAAGGTCACATGACCCTTACATCCCCAACACGGTTGACTATGGCCATGTAGACCAGCCAATTGAAGCTCAAAGGGATAAAAAATTCCAGCCACGTAGAGCTAAAAATGCAGAGAATTTCCAGCCAAACATGGATGAAATTTTTGAGCCAAAAATTATCTAAACTACAGGAAATTTCGAGTTACATATGGCTGAACATTTGCATCAAAATATAGCTGAAAATGAGCATGAAAATCAGACCACGCATGATATACATGTTGAAAATGTATTACATAATGAACATATGTCTATCAAGCATGCACAAATTATGCCCAAGTAGCTAAAACAAACTTTGCAAAACAGCAAATTGAGTTCACCTTGTTGATGTTGTAGCATCACAACTCATATTTGTCAAACCAAGGAGCATCTCATGAGACCCAAACATCGGATATAAGAGTTTAGTAGATGCAATGGTGCTTCATTAGCACGAGATTAACAATGAAACTACGTGTGAAATAAGAGGAAAGTATCGTTAATGACACACATACAAGCTTGATCACACACATAATCATGTCGTCAAACCAACATATCAAAAGCATGAGGCAAGAAAGGAACAAGCACACAAGCACATGATGAAGACAACAAGAGCTCTCCAAGCATTCCACAAACTAGCATGATCTCATTATGTCCAAGAATGCTCTCCTCAAATGAGAGGTAGTCACCTCTTTATATACAAAATGGGCAAAATCCATGCTATGTGGGATTTCTCAATTAAAAGGTTATTCACTATTGTGGCACTCACATGTTGGATGTGATGGCTGGGTACAATCAGAAGATCAAGTTGGTGCTGCTAGACCTGCTTCATACCTGCCCTCTTTTCTCTTCAGATATGGTTAGGAGACTCCTTGAGCTTCCAAATGACACCAAGAAACTATATATGTGTTTTACAAAATGATTTAGTAATGACCAAATCAAAACAGATGATTTTGAACCTTCACAACTCCAAAAACTTTCTATTCCTGTATTGACACCTGCTCAGTCCTAAGCTCAGTGTGTCCAGCACACTTGCAATTGGTTTAATTCCTTCTGGGAGTATTAAATTAACTTAACAAGCTACCATTAGCAAGTTAAATCACTCCAAATAACAAACTATGCACTGAGCATGATCTTTAGCAAAATCAGGGACACCCCCGATTTTTTAGGAACAACACAGAAATATACCAGTGATCACTTCGACAGCGATTTTCTCCCAATTGGCTGAATAGAATGACTTGAAATTTTGTAGTGTTGTCGAATGCTTTGAGCTGGTTCCAATGAGCCCTGGATCATCAAATTTGGTTCAGTAGATCTTGAGATATGCCCTGTTGAAGTTGACATACTTTGAGGTGAATGACTCAGAAAACACAGAGTTAAGAACTATGAGTATATGTATTGAATCTATCAAATGTACATTCCCATTGGCATGTAAAGTGATGCCCAATTGTACTTAGAGGTGTAGGCTCAATAGTAGCTCTCACACACTCACTAATTTGCTTGGATTAGCCTCGGGGAGTGAGCTCTATGCCCGCGACTTTTACATTGACTTTTATAGGAGTTTAAAGTGAGTTTGAATTTCAAATTCAAATATAGGCTCCCTCAAATCTCTCAACTAATCACATGGAGATATTCTCTCCATTCATAACTTCTAATTTCCACGACTTTTGAATGTAGGTGAGATTACAAGAAGTCATATTGACTTTTTACATAAAGTAAAATGTAACTAAACATAGGCATGTGTTCCTATGGTCTTCCTTCAAATGAAGTCTTCATGAATTACTCCAAGCTCTTGTGAAACCTTCAAGGTTAATATCCAATGTTCTTCAAGGTACAAGACAAAGCCAAGTGTTAAGGCTTGTTTTGCACCAACAGCTCCCCCTCAAGCCAAACACTTGCTTGAGTCTTCATCTTTAGTCTTCAATGATATCCTGCAATCCTATCATGGATTTAAACCTGCATAGCTTGCTCCCATCCAAAGATTTTGTAAGCAAATCTGCACATTGAATATTAGTGGACACATATGATAATTGGATTTCCTTGCTAAGTAATTTCTCCCTCACATAGTGGTAATGCACCTCTATGTGTTTTGTCCTAGCATGATACACAGGATTAGCTGCTAGGTGAAGTGAACTTGTGTTATCTCCAAATATGATAGGTGGCCTTGTATATAGACCCAATTCTGAGTATAGTAGCTTCAACCATATGGCTTCTTGAGTGGCATTGGCTAGCCCTCTGTACTCTGCCTCAGTAGATGATAGGGCTACTGTGGGTTGTTTCTTGGATGACCAAGAAATTGGTTTATCACCTGCAAAACATATGTAACCAGATGTACTCCTTCTGTCATCTTTGCAACCTGCCCAATCTGCATCTGAGTATACCTTGATGTCAATGTCTGATGAATATGGATAATACAAACCATGATTTTGTGTTCCCTTTAGGTACTTTACTATCTTCTTGGCTGCCTCCAAATGTGGTACTCTTGGTTTATGCATAAATTGGCTAAGTACACTAACACCATATGATATATCAATCCTGGTTAAGGTAGCATAATTGAGACTACCTACCAAACTTTGATAACCTGTAATATCCTTGAGTTCTTCTCCTTCATGTGCACTGAGTTTGTGGTTGACCTCCATAGGAATGTTTGAGACTTTAGCTTCCTGCAAATTAAACTTCTTGACCATGTCCTGAATGTACTTCTTCTGAGTAATGAATATACCTGAATTTGTGTAGACCAATTCAAGCCCTAGGAAGTACTTCAATAATCCAAGATCATTGATCTTGAATTCCTTCATCATTTGACCTTTGATGTGTCTAATTCCTTGAACATCATTTCCTGTAATAATGATGTCATCAACATAGACAAACAAGTATATTACCTCTGAATTGTTCTTCTTTATAAACAATGAAGTATCTGCTTTACTCATCACAAATCCTTGATCCAAGAGATAGGTTGTCAACCTATAATTCCATGCTCTAGGTGCCTGCTTCAATCCATACAGAGCCTTCTTCAATTTACACACATGATTTACCTTATTGGGATCCTCATAGCCAGGTGGTTGTGACATGTAGACCTCTTCAGATATCCATCCATTCAAGAATGCATTCTTTACATCCAATTGGTACATGTTCCAATTCTTGGATGCAGCTACACTCACCATAATTCTGATAGTTGGCATCTTGGCCACAGGAGAAAATGTCTCCTCATAATCAATGCCTTGGGTTTGTGCAAAACCCTTGGCTACCAACCTAGCTTTGTACCTACTTATTGTACCATCTGAGTTCCTTTTGAGTTTGTAGATCCATCTGGATCCTATCACCTTCATGGAGTCCTTCTTGGGTACCAAGTCCCAAGTATCACTCTCCTTGAGAGCCTCCATTTCTTCATCCATTGCTTCCTTCCATTCTGGTTTAGTAATGGCTTCCTCAAATGTACCTGGTTCTTCACTTAAGATATCCTTTGCAAGATATACAGAGTGCTTGGTTACAAGTGAAGTATCATACCCATACCTAATTGGTTTCTTCTTTTCTCTTGAAGATCTCCTCATAGCTTGAGTTGAGGATTCTGGATTGTCTTCAAGTTGCTTCATCTTCATCTTCCCTTTGGATTTCCAAGCTTTGAATTCTTCAATGTTGATGGGGTCTTCATCATCTGAACTTGTGTCCTCATTCTGAGTTGGTTCTTGCCTGACAAGCTTTGGAAAGTCTTCTTCCATATCATAAGGTAGGCTAACTTTCCTGCACTCATTATCATACCATGAATCATTTTCATCAAAGATGACATCTCTGCTTACCTTGAAGCCTTTATTTGAGGGGTTATAGAACCTGTATCCTTTCTGATTCAAATCATAACCAATAAAGATACACTTTTCAGCCTTAGGGTCTAGCTTTCCCCTTACCTGTGAGGGAATATGCACATATGCAACACACCCAAAGATCTTGCAATGATCCAGAGATGGTCTCTTACCATGCCAAGCCTCATAGGGTGTCATTCCATCAAGTGTCTTTGATGGCAACCTGTTGATTAAGTATGTGGCAGTAGATACACTCTCTGCCCAAAGATAATTTGGTAATTTTTTCTCATTAAGCATAGACCTAGCTGTCTCCACAATAATTCTATTCCTCCTTTCAGCTACCCCATTTTGTTCAGGTGAGTACCTTGTGGTAATCTCCCTCTTGATGCCTCTTTCCTGCAAGAACTCTTCAAAGTCATTGGAGAAGTATTCTCCACCACCATCTGACCTTAGCCTCTTCAAATGTCTACCTGTTTGATTCTCAACTAATGCAAGATATCTTTTGAAACAATTAAACACTTCATCTTTATGTTTCATGAAGTATAAGACAGTCCATCTGCTATAATCATCTATAAAAGATACATAGTACCTTGATCCAGATATGGATGGCTCCTTGCTTGGTCCCCAAACATCTGTATGCACCAATTCCAAGTAGTCTTCATGCATAAAACCTTTTTTGGTATATGGCAATCTGTGTGACTTACCAAATTGACAAGCCCCACACTTGTATATCATGTGTTGCTTGGATACATTAGGTATCCCAAGCACACATTGATCCCTACTCATTTGCTTTATGGTCCTCTCTCCAATGTGACCTAATCTCTTATGCCACATCTCCAATTCTGATAGAGTTTGGTCCTTGTAGTTGTATAATGCAATGTTCTTAGTATCCTCAAGTTCAAAAGTAAATAGTCTACCTGATTTCTCTCCCTTGGCTATCCTTCTGAATCCATGTCTTGGATCCTCCACATATGCACCATGTTGAGTGAACCTGACCTGTAGACCTTTTTCAACAATCTGACCTACACTCATCAGATTCTTGGTGATTGTTGGAACATACAATACTCTGCTTAGCAAATTCTGATTACCATCACTTGTTTTGACATTACCTACTTTAACCACTGAATGTTTAGTGTCATCACCTGTCTGCACTTGGTGCTTGCCTTTAGGTTCTTCCAAATCAGAGAGTAAGGCAACATTCCCAGCTACATGGTTAGAGCAACCTGAGTCAATATAGAACAAATGATCATCATTGATACCTGATTTAGATGTCATGTTCATAATCAACAAGGAATCATCTTGATCCTCTGCATAATTGTTGTAATCCTTTCTGTTCCTGTATCCTCCTTGATAATTGCCATTGTGATTGTAGCTATTGTTGTAGTTATTGTTGTAATTATTGTTGTAGCCATGATAGCCTTGAGATTGATTGAATCTGCCTCTGCCTTGGGAGTATCCTCCTCTTTGGTGACCTCTTCCTCTTTGATTCTTGTAATTCTTGTAGCATTCATCTGTAGTATGGTTAGACAAGCCACAAATATTGCATGGAGATTGATTATAGGGTCTCCCCCTACCTGACTTACCTCCTCTGCCCCTACCTCTAGATGATCTACCTCTCCCTGCATAGTTTGCTTGGGAGGTGGATCCTTCTTCATCAACTTTCTTACTTTTACCCTTGTCTTTAGACTTCTTATCTGTATATAGGGCAGAGGGATTGTTACCTTTTGATTGCTCTCCATTCTTTGTGATCTTTGCTTCATGTGTGAATAGTTGTCCAATCAGAGTTGTTAGATCAGGTGCTTGGATGTCCATGTACAAGTCCATTGCAGTGGTAAAGCTTTCCCACTTGTCATCTGCTTTGAGTCCATTGATCACTTGTCTGACTATTTGTTCTTCTTCAATTTCTTCTCCAACACTTGCAAGTTGATCTGCAATGTCTTTGACTTTGGTGACAAAATCTGAGACACATTGTTTTGATTGCTTCCTGAGAGTTGTAAACTCAATCCATAGCTGATTCTTTCTGGCCCTTGTGCTTGATGAGAAGTATGTTGACAAGGTTTCCCAAGTCTCTTGGGAAGTCTTACAGTTCCTAACATGAGGTAGAAGGAAATCAGAGATAGAGTTTAGAAGATATGACCTTGCCAAAGCATCTTTAGCACACCATTGATTAAGTCTCTCATGCTCATCCTTTGTAGGTAGGCCTCTGGTTTTGAATGAGGGCAACTCCTCATCTCCTTATATGTATCCATACAAGCTTCTCCCTTGTAGATAAGTCTTCATTCTTAATGACCATGCCTGGTAGTTATTCCTATCCAATTTGTCAATGAAGGAAGGGAAACCATCACCCATGATTACCTTATTTGCTCTGATACCACTGTTGGATGTGATGGCTGGGTACAATCAGAAGATCAAGTTGGTGCTGCTAGACCTGCTTCACACCTGCCCTCTTTTCTCTTCAGATATGGTTAGGAGACTCCTTGAGCTTCCAAATGACACCAAGAAACTATATATGTGTTTTACAAAATGATTGAGTAATGACCAAATCAAAACAGATGATTTTGAACCTTCACAACTCCAAAAACTTTCTATTCCTGTATTGACACCTGCTCAGTCCTAAGCTCAGTGTGTCCAGCACACTTGCAATTGGTTTAATTCCTTCTGGGAGTATTAAATTAACTTAACAAGCTACCATTAGCAAGTTAAATCACTCCAAATAACAAACTATGCACTGAGCATGATCTTTAGCAAAATCAGGGACACCCCCGATTTTTTAGGAACAACACAGAAATATACCAGTGATCACTTCGACAGCGATTTCTCCCAATTGGCTGAATAGAATGACTTGAAATTTTGTAGTGTTGTCGAATGCTTTGAGCTGGTTCCAATGAGCCCTGGATCATCAAATTTGGTTCAGTAGATCTTGAGATATGCCCTGTTGAAGTTGACAGACTTTGAGGTGAATGACTCAGAAAACACAGAGTTAAGAACTATGAGTATATGTATTGAATCTATCAAATGTACATTCCCATTGGCATGTAAAGTGATGCCCAATGGTACTTAGAGGTGTAGGCTCAATAGTAGCTCTCACACACTCACTAATTTGCTTGGATTAGCCTCGGGGAGTGAGCTCTATGCCCGCGACTTTTACATTGACTTTTATAGGAGTTTAAAGTGAGTTTGAATTTCAAATTCAAATATAGGCTCCCTCAAATCTCTCAACTAATCACATGGAGATATTCTCTCCATTCATAACTTCTAATTTCCACGACTTTTGAATGTAGGTGAGATTACAAGAAGTCATATTGACTTTTTACATAAAGTAAAATGTAACTAAACATAGGCATGTGTTCCTATGGTCTTCCTTCAAATGAAGTCTTCATGAATTACTCCAAGCTCTTGTGAAACCTTCAAGGTTGATATCCAATGTTCTTCAAGGTACAAGACAAAGCCAAGTGTTAAGGCTTGTTTTGCACCAACATCACACACACCTATACAAGAGTGTTGATTAAACTCAATAAAAAGTAGAAAAAGGTACAAATGGTGATGAATAAGAGTGGATCAAACAAAAATATATGTTGTGTCATCAACACTCCCCTCTCCTTGACTTTGTCATCCTCGATAAAGCTTTGTTAATGGTGGAGATCTTTGAGAAGTTTGCTTTTGTTCGAGATAGATGTCTGCGGAAGCAGGCGTACATCACAAGGAAGGAGAAGAAGCTTGGAGCTCAACACACAATACTGAATGTATTACTAGAGAATGTACAAAGATTAGTAGCCCATTAGGGCAATAGGTGTATATACAAGCCGGGGAAAAAAAAACCTCTTAAAGAGGAAAAAAGTGCCTCAGCGGTCCTAGTGTGTTCACACACATCACTACCTAAATATATCAACAAATCCCCCCTGGGAGTGGTGCGGTGAACAAGGACTTGACTCATGTATACAGAAGTGAAAAACTATGTGAAAATCACTCCACAAAAGGAAGTAAGCCCAAAGCTTTGCGAAAAGCTTCAAACTTCTCCCTAGGCAGAGCCTTCATGAAAAGGTTTGCAATGTTCTCCTGCGTGGGCACATATGCCAAGCTGATCTCACCAGTAGAGAACCTCTCCCTGACATAGTAATAATGCACCTCAATGTGCTTAGTGCAAGCATGGAAGACAGGGTTCCTCACAACTGCCAATGCGCTCTGACTATCAATGAAGATGGTGATGGCAGAAGACTGACCAACACCCAAATCAGCCATAAGGCGTCTGAGCCGCACACACTCAACAATCGTTGTGAAAGCTGCCCTATACTCAACCTCACAACTAGAAGTGGCCACAGTAGGCTGCTTCTTGCTCAACCAAGATATACATGAGCTACCAAGCATGAAGCAAAAGCCACTAGTGGACACACAGGTGTCATAGAAACCAGCCCAATCAGAGTCAGAAAAAGCATGCAAATTTGGCGGTAGTGATCCCCCCTCGGGATAAAACAACCCATGTAGCCGAGTACCACTCAAGTAGCAAAAGATGCACTTAACCGCCTGCCAATCCTTGACTCCTGGGCAATGCATAAACCTACTCATCTATGAGACAACAAACTGAATATCTGGACGAGTAATGCATAAGTAAATCAAGCATCCAACAGCCAGCTGATAGAGAACAACATCAAATGCATCTCCAACATCATGAAAACTCAATTGTAAACCTCTCTCATACTTAAACTGAGTGTGTGTATATTATTGATAAATTTGAACGCCGAGTGAGTGGGATTCTTTGGGTCCTACTATTTATTTCTTGCGAGATTTTACCTCTAGATAGATCATGATTCTGTAAAACCCTTCATACTCAAGCTAGCAGTATATGTGTATGCATAGGCTGGAATGGTTGTTGTAGAAGCCTCTACACCAAAAACAGAGTCTGCTAATCTTGTGCAAGAGGAAGAATGGGTGTTTACTACTGTTTGCAGTTTTGACCCATCTTCTCATGAGCAGTGCATGTCTGTAGTAGACTCAGATGTTTAGTACTTCGACAGTGGGGCGACCAAACATATTACCTCATAGCACAGTTTCTTCTCTTCACTCGAGCCTAGCCCTACAGGGAATACTGTTACATGCACCAACAACTCTTCTTATCCTATTATGAGAGTATGCAAGATCATTTTGACTACTATTGATGGTAGTTCTTTCACTTTGTCAGATGCTTTATTTGTGCCAGAGATCAAAAAGAACCTGTTATCAATTTCTGCATTAGCCAAGATTGGCTTGGTTGTGAAATTTGTTGATGATAGGTGTATAGTTCATGATCTATCAAATGGCGATGTGATTATTGCTTCTGGCATTTTATGTCGAGGGCTATATAAACTCATAGACTATGAAAGATCTGTGAATGATTCAGCATGTGCAATACATGATTCTCAGGCTATGTCAGATGCAAAGCTTTGGCATGCACGCTTTGGTCATCTGAATTTTACTAGTTTGCTACGCCTGTAGAAATCTGAAATGGTGTCCTCTTTGCCCAAACTTGAGGCACTTGGAAAACATGTTTGTGAAGGGTGTATTTTGGGCAAAATGAAGCGTTCCTCATTTCCAAAAGATGGTTCAGTTTGGGCTACTCAGAAATTGCAACTTGTACATAGTGATGTTTGTGGTCCTATGCAGACAGCTTCTTTTGGAAATTATCTTTACTTCGTGACTTGCATTGATGATTTTTCCAGGCATGCATGGGTATATCCATTGAAGGCAAAGTCCAAAATGTTCATGTGCTTCAAACGGTTTTTGGTGCTAAAAATATGTCAGCATGTAAAATGGGCACCCTCCGTTCTGATGGAGGGGGGGAATATATGTCTTCTGATTTTAATGCATTTCTGGCTGAACGAGGGATAAAACACCGGTGTATAGTGCCGTATACACCTCAACAGAATGCTGTTGCTAAACGAAAGAACATATGTACTTAACAGGTGTCCCACTAAAGCACTGCAGTCTATCACTCCATATGAGGCTTGGCATGATCGCAAGCCATTTGTTGCTCATCTGTGTTTTTGGTTATCTGGCATATGCATTAGTGCCTGAACAACATCGTAGAAAATTGGACGATAAAGCAGTAAAATGTATTTTTGTTGGGTATAGTTTTGAAAGTAAAGGCTATCGTCTGTATCATCCACAGACTAAATGCATTCTGGTTAGCCGTGATGTTGTTTTTGTGAAAGATGCTATTCAGCCATTGCTTTCATGTACTAAGGAGACATCTGTTAGCTCCAAAGACATGTATGATACTTTGCTGCCTCTTTTTATAGGTGGATAGTCTAGTGTTGGTCCTAAT
The DNA here is from genome assembly GCA_020310875.1 of Ceratopteris richardii. Taxonomy (NCBI): domain Eukaryota; kingdom Viridiplantae; phylum Streptophyta; class Polypodiopsida; order Polypodiales; family Pteridaceae; genus Ceratopteris; species Ceratopteris richardii. The sequence continues at coordinate 150,062,846 of CM035408.1, read as the reverse complement.
GAGGCAACTTCACAGCCTTTGCAGGTTTCAGATGATGATGCAGATGATTCCATTTCTGATGAAGATTTACATGATGCACTTGTTGATGAGAGAGCTGATATTGAGCAATCAAAAACTATGCCAAAATGGTTGGTGTAGACTTTGCGTGAAAGCAAATTAGATGCACCTCTATCATATTGTACTCGTTCAGGCTCTCATAGTGCCTTGTTTGCATCAGATTGCTATGTTATGGCTGCATCTAGTCTCTGTGATGAGAACGAGCCTGTTTAGTTTGATGAAGCACAAAATTCAGAAAATTGGATGGCTGCTATGCAATCTGAATATGATGCTATAATTAAGAATGATACTTGGTCTTTATGTGACTTGCCTCCTGGCAAGAAGGCCATTGGCACTAAGTGGGTTTACAAGTTGAAGCGTAAGCCTGATGGAACAGTTGACAGGTATAAGGCTAGGCTTGTTGCAAAGGGTTATGTGCAGGAAAGAGGCATTGATTTTGATGAGACCTTTGCACCTACATGTCATATGACTACTATTCGGAGCATCTATGCACTTGCAGCCCATCATGGTTGGAATGTACATCAGCTGGACATTAAAACTACATTTCTGAATGGTGACTTGCATGAAGAAATGTATGTTTTTCAACCCCATGGCTTTGTGCAGAAAGGGCATGAAAACCAGGTGTGCAGGTTAAAGAAGGCATTATATGGTTTAAAGCAAGCACCACGTGCTTGGTATGAGAAGATACATACCTATTTGATTCCACATGGTTTTGAGAACAGTCCAACTGAAAGCACCTTATATGTTAAGCGTGCTAATGATGTGCTTCTGATCATTGTTGTCTATGTTGACGACATGCTACTCACTGGTCCTATTGAGATGCATATTGCTGATTTTAAGGCTGATTTGCATGCCTCATTTGAGATGTCTGATTTGGGGCATTTGCATCACTATTTGGGCATTCAATTTATGCAAGTTTATGATGGAATGGCTTTGTGTCAAACAAAATATATTATCACATTATTGCAACATTTTGGCCTTGAAAACTGTAAACCTATTGCCACTCCTATGGAAACAGTTTTACGACTAAGTCTTCATGATGCTGGAGATGCATTTGATGCTGTTCTCTATCAGCACATTGTTGGATGCTTGATTTACTTATGCATTACTTGGCCAGATATTCAGTTTGCTATCTCATAGATGAGCAGGTTTTTGCATTGCCCAGGAGTCAAGCATTGGCAGGCGGTTAAGCACATCTTTCGCTACTTGAGTGGTACTCGGCTACTTGGGTTGTTTTATCCCAAGGGGGGATCACTACCACCACATTTGCATGCTTTTTCTGACTCTGATTGGGTTGATTGCTATGACACTTGTGTGTCCACTAGTGGCTTTTGCTTCATGCTTGGTAGCTCATGTATATCTTGGTTGAGCAAAAAGCAGCCTACTATGGTCACTTCTAGTTGTGAGGCTGAGTATAGGGCAACTTTCACAGCTACTGTTGAGTGTGTGTGGCTCAGACACCTTATGGCTGATTTGGGTGTTGTTCAGTCTTTTGCCACCACCATCTTCACTGACAATCAGAGCGCATTGGCAGTTGCGAGGAACCATGTGTTCCATGCTCGCACTAAGCACATTGAGGTACATTATCATTATGTCAAGGAGAGGTTCTCTACTGGGGAGATCATCTTGGTATATGTGCCCACACAAGAGAACATTGCATACCTTTTCACGAAGGCTCTGCCTAGGGAGAAGTTTGAAGCTTTCTGCAAAGCTTTGGGCTTACTTCCTTTTGTGGAGTGATTTCCACATAGCTTGGCACTTCCTTATACATGAGTGCTAGCTACTAGTTCACTGCATCACTCCTAGGGGGGATTTGTTGATATATTTAGGTAGTGATGTGTGTGAACACTCTAGGACCGTCGGGGCATTTTTTTCCCTCTTTAGGAGGTTTTTTTCCCCCAGCTTGTATATATGCCTATTGCCTTAGTGGGATACTTATCTTTGTACATTCTCTAGTAATACATTCAGTATTGTGTGTTGTGCTCCAAGCTTCTTCTTCTTCCTTGTGATGTTCGCGTGCTTCCACAGACGTCTCCAACAAAGATTTGATGGATAGTTGGACGACAGGAGATAAATAGGGAAAACAAGGTATATTCCTACGAACTGAGTGCGTAGATCTTAGTATATGCTAGTACTTAGGATAAGCTGCTGGATCTAAATGAGTTGAATGAACCAAAAATCTACAAAGCCTATGATTTATTCATATGATTGCTTGTTTGATTGCGGAAGTAGAAACATAGTAAAATGTTTGTGAAGCTTGCATCGGCTTTATCTTCTAAAATTTGTACTGATCTTTATAAATTTGCATGGAATGTATGAGATCATGTTTCAATATTGAAGAATAAAAACATAAAAATTAAAAAAAGTTTTCAAAAGAATCTTGATACACTTTTGTTTGATTTTGTAGGTTGGCCCATCGAGATGATGTGCAAGTTTAGTGGGGGCAAATGTCGGGATGAAATCCCTCATGGAAGTGTACATCAAGATTTCTTTTCGAATTTATTTCAAAGCTTTTTGGCAATGCTATGGTGTTTTAACTACAGAGAGTTATAAATTGTGCATGTTTTGGTTGATTTGATTGATTATGTAATGAGAAACCATGTCGTGTCTATACATTAGACCTTTATATTTGTAAATAGCTTATTAACCTATCTCGAAACTCGTGAAACCTAGGGTTTGACCCTTAAACCTAATTCCAACCCTTGAAACCCCAGTTTTGACCCTTAGAAACCCTAGGATTTTAGGCCATAAATGTAAACAAAACCATTAATTGAAGTGGCTGACCTAAATTATAGTAAATTCCTAACTTTTCTCGATTGAAAATCCTGGGTTGAAACCTTAGAATTTCCATTTACCCAAGTTCTAACCCTTAGTTTCATTTAACTTGTACATAGGTGTGAAATTTTAGTCCAAAAATAAAAAGGGATAAAGAGAAAAGTAAATAAAAAAAGAAAAAAGAAAAAAAGAAAAATAAAAAGAGAAAAAGCAAAATAGAAATAAAAGATGGGATTTTCCAAAAATTGAAAAAGAACATGGAAGAAGATTTTGGAAATAGAAAAGGATCAAAAGGGAGGTTAAAAGATTCTATAGAGAAGTCCTAGGGGGAAACCTATAAATAGATGCCCCATGCTCATTTGGTTTTCCTCGTGGATTTTCTCCAAGTATGCTTCTTGTCTTTTCTTGTTGATTCATGCTTTTCAGTTTCTTTTCCATGCTTTATGAATACTTGGCCTCTCTATGATCATCACCTATCAAGCTCACCATCTCTGGCTATCATGCCAATAGAGAGAGAGACATAGAAATGAAGCAGAGAGGATTTAACATCCGACAGGAGATTGATGAGCTTTGCAGGGATGATTTTTCTGCCTTCACTATTGGTAGAGCAGGTGAAAGCGTTTCTGGCACTTTACTGATTCCTTACAGAACTACAATACGTGGAAGATTCCCTTTGAATGGAACATATTTTCAAGTGACTTTGCATACGATTCAAGTAGTTTGTGTCCTGTTCAAGTTCCTCGATCGCTTATTTGAAGTTTATGGAGACATTTTGTTTACTTTGGCACATCAATACCAAATAAATTCAAAGGTCTTTCTATGGATGAAATCAAGCAATGTCTTTGGCGAGGTCATGTCTATGCAAGAGGACTTGAATGCAAAACACGGGCTCCTAAGCCACTGGTGTGTAGATTGCACTTTCCCATAAACAAACAGCTCCAAGGGACACAGAAAGCCTAGAGGAGAAAAAAGGAAGAAGCAATTGGGCTCTCGTTGGAACCATTAAGGAAAGAGTGCTCGACAAAACAACTTGAATTTGAAAGGGCTTGCTATAGAGAATTTGTGAGAGGTCAGGTCAAGCAAACTTGTTATGCAGAAATTGGAATGTAACTTCTTATGCAAAAGAGGAATGAAACATTAGCTTTCAAACGGGATGACACCAAACCATTCCAATTTTTGCAAACACATGTGCTTCCAACAAAGCTCCCTCCAAAAGTCAATGATGAAGTGAATGTTTTTAGTTTGATATCCATTCATGAGATAAATTTCAGGCAGAAAATATCACATAGAGATGGGTGCTCATAAATGTCAAAAGAAACAAAGCTATGTCTACTACTTTAGAAACGGATATGTAGATGGTTTGAAAGAGAGAGAGAGAGAGAGAGTTGTTTTTACTACAAGTCTGATCTATCATTTTAACTTATGACAAAATGAATCTATCAACTCTGATCTAGTGTATTAATAAGCATGTGGAAAAATGTTGTAATCCCATGGTTCATGCTTGCTAGGATGTTCTACTTGTCCTCCGTTTGTGTGTGTGTTCTACACGAATTATTAACTTTCATTTCTGAAATGCAATAAGGATTTTGTGTTCCCTTGAGTCCTTCTCTCATGTTATGCCCATCGTGTTATTGAACCATAGAGTTATTTTCTCAAGAGTTATGTCATTTTAGGGACATTACACACGATAATCTAGAAGTGAGAAAAAGAGAGAACATTGGATCCACACTTATTTAAAAGATGAAATTCAAACGAATAACAAAGATACAAGAGAAAATGAAAGAGGGAGAAAAAAAGGGGAGAGAGGGAGAGTCGCTATTCCATTTCTTGTTTCTAATCTATTACTTCAATAAATAAAAAGAAGAAAAAGTGGAATAAAACTTAGATGATATGAAAAAATAAGAAGGAAAAAAGAATGTCTAATGCTTAGTTGCTTATGAGTGTATTCTATTCAATTCAAATATGCTAATGTGAGCTCTTTTCTGCCCCCTGCGGATTTTCTCCAGGTCCAGGTTTCTCATAGTCTGAAGTAAAGAGTAGTGAAGAAAAGCTTTGAAGACCAAAGTAAAGAGTTTACCCCCCATGGATCTTCTCTCCACGCTATTGTGGGACTTTGAAGTAAAGAGAGGTGTTTGAATTAAAGCTTTTGGAGTTACAAAAATCGAAGATATGAGTGAAGTGAAGATCCTACCACGAAAACCAAAGAGAGTCTATTTGTATTGAGCTATCCACACTATAGAGGAATCTTTTTTGTATTATTCAGAGTCACTTGGTGACATCATTTGTATATTCATTGCCATCATTGAGCATAGTTTGTTTATTTGGCACACCGAGTCTGGTGATTTGTTGTTTTCTAGAGCATTCTATTTGTCATTCCACATTTGTGATGCATATGCCTTATGAATTCATTCCATGCGATCGAGCTTTTACTTTCTCTTCCGAGGTGTGGGCCTACAAGATGACGACATACTAGGGCGGGGCGCCAGCGTGCAGACACCGCTCATCGGACAGGGGGACGACACACCTAGCAGGGCCTGATCTAACCCCGTGCTGCTCTCCGTTAGACCTCCTTCCCGACACCACATGACAAGCATGTTAGTGAGAGTGTGCTAGAAATAGTACATACACATGTTTGGGGTCCTACAAAGACCACGTTACTTTGATTGATGACCATACACGAAAACTATGGGTATATTTCATGAAAGAGAAGAGTGAGGTGTTTACTCAGTTCTAGAATTTTAAGGCTATGGTGGAAAAGTAGAGAGAAAAGTATATTCGGACATTAAGATTTGATGGAGGAGGCGGATACATGTCAAATGAGTTCAATGACTTTCTTAAAAGTCATGGAATTCGAAGTCAACACACCACAACAAAATGGCATTGCTAAGCACAAAAATAGACATACTCCAAAAACAGTAAGAGCCTTAATGGCTGAGAAGAATATGCCATATTGTTATTGGGTAGACATTGTGCATACTGTTGTATACATCATGAACAAAACTCCGACTATTGTTGTACATCAAGTTACACGTGAAGAGAAATTTATAGGTAAAAAGCCAAACTTATCACATATGAAAGGATTTGGCCGTATTGCATATGTACATGTTCTAGATTAGTTGAGGATGAAGCTTGATCCAAAGGTAGAAAAATGTATCTATATTAGGTATTCCCTTTAGCAAAAAGGATATAAATGCTATAACTCACTCGCACGATAGACGAAGGTAAGCATAGATGTGGTGCTTGATGAAATGTCAAGCTTCTATGTAGATGCCAAAGAAGGACTTAATCTTGACTCAAATGACAAAGGAAATGTTGAAAAATCAAGTGCATCACAAGTTTTGAGTGGACCTGATGCATCACCAAGCAATAGTTCCAAATCAAATCCATAGAGTGGAAGATTGCATGGAAATTTCAGTCTAGAAAGTTCATCAACTACATCGAAGAAAGGTAAAGAAAAGCTTTTTGTTGGTAGTAAAACATCTACATGTTTTGAAGACATTGATGGAGATTCAAGTGGTTTAGAAAGGATCCTTGATGAGGAACTCGGATTGCCCTCTATGAAGACTCTAGGAGCAAGAAAGGCACATGGAGATGATACAAGGAGAAGTGACCCAAGACCAAGAATTTAGTCCAACAATTCATACATGAATTATTGCATTGAATTTCGCATCTTCAAAACAAGAAGGTTCAACATCTTGTATTACCTTGGTCATGTAGGGACAATGATGATCTATGTAAATGTCTATCTAGGAGGATGCGGAATTCAGTGCAACAATTCATGTATGACAGTTATATGGATCATCATTGTCCCTACATGGCCAAGGTAATACAAGATGCTGAACCTTCTTGTTTTGAAGATGCAATTGGAAATGCAAATTGGAAAAAAACTATGGATGAGGAGATGGTTGCACTTTATGGAAATGATACATGGAAGCTGGTTCCATTGCCACAACGAAAGAAACCCATAGGCTGCAAGTGGGTTTACAAGGTAAAGCACAATGCTAATGGTAGCATAAGCAGGTATAAAGCACGATTGGTAGCAAAAGGATATGCGTAGACATATGGCATTGATTATGAGGAAACATTCAGCCCTATAGCTAAAATGTCTACTGTTAGAACACTTGTTGTATTACCTACAACAAAAGGATAGACTTTGCATGAGATGGATGTGAAGAATGATTTCCTACATGGTGAGTTATAAGAAGAAGTATACATGGACCAGCCACAAGGATATGAAGATTCAAATCACCTAGAATATGTTTATAGGTTCCAAAGGGCTTTGTATGGACTTAAACAAGCCCATCATGCTTGGGATGCAAGGATTGCTGACTACTTAACCACCATTGGATTTTCTATGTGTGATGTAGATCATTCATTATATGCAAGGAAGGGTGATGATGGCATCACAATTGTGGCTATTTATGTTGATGACTTGATTGTAGGAGGTGACAATGAAGCAAACATTAAAGAGGTAAAGCAATTCCTTATGCACGAATTTGACATGAAAGATCTTGGTGTGTTGCGCTATTTCTTGGGCATTGAGTTTATACATACATAAACAGGTATATGGATATCACAAAGGAAATATGCCTTGAGTATGTTGCAAAAGTATGTTATGGCTGATTGTAAGCCAATTTCTATGCCATTAAATCAGAGTTTGAAGTTGGATACTACACCAAGTGAAGCATCGGAAAATGCTACTATGTACAGGAAAATTGTGGAAGTTTGATATATCTCACAATTACAAGGCTTGATCTAAGATACACTATTGGACTTGAAAGTCAATTTATGGAGGTTCCCAGGAAGCCACATTTAGATGCCATGAGGTACACTCTACATTATGGAAGTGCTACTTTGGATTATGCATTGTTTTATGAAGTTGGTGTAGATTTGCAGGTTCATGGATACACTCGTGTAGATTGGGATGGTAGTAATCCATATAGAAGATCTACTAATGGCTTTCTATTCTCACTTGGGAGTGCAACTATTACATAGAGCAGCAAGAAGCAACCCACTATTGCTATGTCAAGTACAGAGGCTAAGTATATAGGTGCTGCAATGGCATCATGTGAAGCATCATGGTTAGAGATGCTACTTTCCGATTTAGGTGTGGAATTGCAAAAGCCTATCATCATCTATTGTGATAATCTTAGTAGCATTCAATTAGCACGAAATCCTATTTTTCATGCTAGAACAAAGCATATCGAGGTATATCACTTCATTAGAGAGAAGGTATTGGTAGGTGATATTGATCTTGTTTATGTGAGAACACATGAGCAAGTTGCTGATATTTTTACTAAAGCACTTGGAGCAAGCTCAACATGTGATGATCCAAGATGACATGTATCACTTTTTCATTTCTCTGACATGTATAGTGGTCACGTCGGTATATGTCAGGGATACTTCACATTGAGCTTTACTAGATTTATCTACAAGAGTGATGTCATATTTGTTTCTTTCCAGCTCACTCATTCGTGGACATTAATATTTTCCTTATGTATTGCACTAGTTGTATTGTTGTTGTAGGTCATTCTTGTACATTCCTTTTATGTAATGGAAGAAGAAGAAGATCATTCTTCTTTATATATTGCACTAGTTTTATTGTTGTTGTAGGTCATTTTTGTACATTCCTTTTATGTAATGGAAGAAGAAGAAGATCATTCTTCCTTGCCTCAATTTTTGTGTCTGCTCCTCTTTGATTGTGAGAATGTGTGTGTGAGCTCTCTTCCTTATCTCCTTCCTTATGACATTCTTGTCCATTGATGCTTCTAACACTACCCCCTCTCTAGTGTCTATTGTCCCTAACAGAACTTCATTCTGAAATTGCAATGAATCCCAATTAATGGCACTAGGGATATTCGAGTGTGGAGTTGTGTAATATTGAGAATACATTGCCTGCTCACATGCCAATAACTGAAGCAACTATGTTGGTTTAGGCGTGAATACCTCTGAGTGATACTCCCAAAAACCTATAGTAAACATGTCTTTGAAAGTTTGCTTATAGTAGGCTGGGAGATATCTGATGCAGGCATGCCAAGTGTAAGCCACTCGAATGCTAGGGGGCATGATCATGTCATACACAAGGTCATTGCCATTTGTAAAGCCAGAGAGGGTGACTTGCGGGGCCTATGTTGCAAAAGGTTTTAAAAATGATTTGCATCATGTCAAAAATTTACAGCATCATCTACGCTACAACATCTGGCATAGGCTTTAACCAAGGGATTGAGTGACATATAGTTGCCACCATATAAGATATTGAAGGTGGTCCCTATGGTGGTGTGATGTATGGATAATTGAACCACTCATTACATTGTGTGTTATTTTGTACCTTAATGGCAAAGGCTTTCCATTATTTGCACCTTGTGTACTAGTCCGTAACATGGATTATAGAGAAGATGCAGAGGTGCATTGTTCCATGAGCACAAGATTTCAAGGTAAGTTTCCAAGAGAGTTTTCTGCCATGTTGGTTGAAAAATGGTGCCTTTTTGTGCTCTCGGTGGTAAGTCCTCTGGCTCAAATTGTGTAGAAAAAGTGGTAGTTTTCCTTGTGACTCTCTCGATTTTTGCATTATAATTAGCCAAAAGAAAATGTCAAGGAGTATACATTGATCATGAATCAATTGTATTGACATGATAAATCTAAATTTCTCCGCATTTGTGCCCATGAATTAGAATAGCTATCTTTATTGGAAGCATCTCATTTAGATGTGGCTAGTGGAAACTTTTCTTCTAAATGAACCATTCACATGTTGACATTTTTTGGACTTTCATGGCCTACAATGCACATGAATGTGGAAACATGTGTCAAGAAATGTGACATATGTCAGAGAGAAAAGTAACCCTTTAGCAAGGATGAAACATCCCTAAGACCGAAGAACCACAAAAACACCCAGAAGCATGCAAAGCTAAATATATCAAGAACTTATCTTTCAATCATGTCATAAAGATAATAAAACAAGAAAACGTATACACACCATAACAACCAAAGCAGATCTAGGTAGTTAGAAATCCAAGTATCACCCTCCATTGAAGCTATCTAACTCTTAGAAAAAGGGGACTAGCCGACTTCAAAAACTTAATTGTTTGATGAAGTCTCCATCTCTTGCAATGCAACAATTTTAGATACACAAATCCTTGTAACAAGCACATGGAGGACACACTCAGATTTGGATTCCCAAATCTAGTGCACAATCAACAAGGCAAGGTCTCATGGTTATTCAAAACCTAAGGTTAAATGTCACTCCAACACAATGGTAAGTACCAACGTGAGGAGATTCACCTCATAAATGTCAATCCACAGAGACGTGAGGACTGTTATGAAGACCATGAGCCAATGAAGGCACAAGTGCGTGAGTGAAAGCACACACGCATGCACACACATATGCGCACAAGGTAAGAGCAAAGAGAGGAACAATGAAAAGCTTGAATTACAAAAGAACTCTCTTAGAAAAGCTGAAATCTCTAAGAAGATAACCTCAAAAATGAGATCTCTAGCTCCTTTTATAGTTTTTTGAGTGGTTTTGAACCTGTCAAGACCTAGTGTCTGGCCTAGTTAACAATTATGTTCCAGGGCTTATTTGAGGGCTCAAATGGAGTCTAAAATTTATGAAAATTGGTAGGATGATACTTCTAATACTCCTCAAGCTAAAGGACTCCTCCGCTTGAAGAAAATGGAGTTGCAAAAATGTGAAATGGTATTTACAATGGTTTTTAATGATAAAAATCACTATTTTTATAAGGATTTCTTCTGAAAATTGGACATGTGCTTCTTGGAGCTCCCTACATGCTCTCTCTTCTTCTGTGTCAACTTCTTTGATGTGCTTTTGTGCTTGATGCTTGACCTTGAGTCTCAATACTCCCCCCCCTCTCGAGTCTATCGTCCTTGACAGACCCTTTGTTGTAGTGGTTGTTGCATGTAGTGCTTTGAGAGATAGTGTCCATCATGTATCAACAAGAGCGGTCCATGTTCCAAATGTAGCTCGGTCATTGTCTGGTCCTTTAGTTTTCCACTGCTAGCCTATGCAAGTTTGGTCCTATTGTATGTACTTCTTCCTTGGATTTTAGTGGGATGGTGGATTGGTGTGCTTTCAAAGATTGTTAGTTGCTCAAAAGAGGTTGTCAATGTTGACCTTGAGCAGCTGTCGACTTTGAATTGCTTCATAGGTACTGATGTTGTAACACTGATGTCCTTTGGATCTTTGCAAGTACATGTGACCCAGAATGAATGATGGGTTAGTGTGTTAGTGCATGGGTTGAAGAACATATGTGCCTTGTGCACGGCCTTGTAATGTGGCCCTATGCATGCATACTTATGGAATGCATTGGAAGAAGTATGGTGCAAGAAATTAGGTCTTGAGCTAACTGCTCAAGGGTATGTTGATGAAGAGGTTTCCTAATATATTATGGTTATAGTGTTGTCAAAGTGTGCTTACCATGATGAAAGGTCGGTTGATGTTTATCTCTTCGTGTTGTACTCCCATCACTGTGATTGACCATCAGCTTGTCTTTCTGTTGATGGATGTCCTTGTTGATGGTTTATTGATGAGATTCTTTGAGAACCTTGTCCTGTTTCTTCTTCTCTCTTTCTTTTTTTTTCTTTTTTTTTTGAGGAACAATGTCACAAAACAAGAAGAAGTTCGTTAGTATCAATAAAATCATTTACATATGTCAAATGTGTCTTATGTGCCTGAGACTCTGAAATGTGTCTATGCACGACCATGTAATGTGGCCCTATATTAATGCATACTTTGGAAATGCATGACCTGAATGGTGCAAAAGACAGGGTTATGCCAAATGCCCATGGTTGTTGCACGTCGAGGCTCTCAATGTTCTTGCAGAGGTTGATGCAGCCTTTGTTTCGAGTTCTCCATTGGATGTTGAATTGATGCAATCCTACTTCTAGGGATCCATTTTAGAACTGTGTTTGGATGCATACAGTTCACTTTTGACTTCTTCATCTTTGAGTGGTTGCTTAAATTTTGTAGCCCTCTCGGTTGGCGCTTTGGTTTTGTGGGTGCTACTAGTGCTTTTGGCTTCCAAACCCATATTCTTGATGTTTGTCTTCTTATTATTGTCAAAGAGGTGAGTTGATCTTCGATGGCTCTTTGTGCCTGGTTCTGACCCTTGCTTCTCCTTTGCTTCTTTGTTGAGACTTTTCTCGGGTGAGAAAGCATAGAGTACAGGGTTCCTCGCAACTGCCAATGCGCTCTGATTGTTAGTGAAGATGGTGGTGGCAGAAGACTGACCAACACCCAAATTAGCCATAAGGCGTCTAAGCCACACACACTCAATAGTTGTTGTGAAAGTTGCCCTATACTCAGACTCAGAACTAGAAGTGGCCATAGTAGGCTGCTTCTTGCTCAACCAAGATATACATGAGCTACCAAGCATGAAGCAAAAGCCACTGGTGGACACACCAGTGTCATAGCAACCAGCTCAATCATTGTCAAAAAAAGCATGCAAATCTGGCAGTAGTGATCCCCGCTTGGGATAAAACAATCCAAGTAGTCGGGTACCACTCAAGTAGTGAAAGATGCGCTTAATCGCCTACCAATGCTTGACACTTGGGCAATGCATAAACCTGCTCATATGTGAGACAACAAACTAAATATATGGCCGAGTAATGCATAAGTAAATCAAGCATCCAACAGCCTGCTGATAGAGAACAACATCAAATGCATCTCCAGCATCATGAAGAGTCAATCGTGAACCTGTCTCCATAGGAGTGGCAATAGGCTTATAGTCTTCAAGGCCAAAAAACTGCAATAATGTGTCAATATATTTCGTTTGAAACAAAGCCATTCCACCATCAACTTGCATAAACTGAATGCCCAAATAGTGATGCAAATGCCCCAAATCAGACATCTCAAATGAGGCATGCAAATCAGCTTTAAAATCAGCAATATGCATGTCATGAGCACCAGTGAGGAGCATGTCATCAACATACACCATAATGATCAGAAGCACATCATTAGCACGCTTAACATATAAGGTGCTTTTAGTTGGACTGTTCTCAAAACCATGTGCAATGAGATAGGCATGTATCTTTTCATACTAATCACGTGGTGCTTGCTTTAAACCATATAATGCCTTCTTTAACCTACACACTTGGTTTTCATGCCCTTTCTGCACAAAGCCACGGAGCTAAAAAACATACACTTCTTCATGCAAGTCACCATTCATAAATGTTGTTTTAATGTCCAACTGATGTACATTCCAACCATGATGAGGTGCTATTGCACAAATGCTACGAATAGTAGTCATTCAACAAGTAGATGTTGGGGATGTAAGGGTCATGTGACCTTACCCCCATATTCATATATATACATCATATATAGAGCATTGCCTCAAGGAAGATCATTATGTGGGTTTCGAGGCTCCCATGCATCTGTGCGCGTCTCTTCTCTCCTCTCTCGCTCCATCTCCTCCTTCCTCCTCTTGTTCAACAAAGCTCTTCTTTAGTATCAGAACATGCTGAAGGCTTGTGTGCAAGAAGCTTCAATGGAAGCTTAGGTCACAAAAAGTGAAAGTGCAGGTCGACATCTCTCAAGAGCAGTTGAGTATTTTGGCCATAACTCGAGCAAGGAAGTTTGGATTGATGTGTTTTAAAGTTTTGTGCGTAGCTAACACAATGGATCTACAACTTCACAGAAGGGCATAGAACCTGGTTCGGATTTCTAGAGTGCTAAAAATTCAAAAAACGAAGACTGATGTAGAAGATGAATCTACAATCACTTGGAGAGCAGATGAGTGTTTTGGCTATAAGTTGAGTTTTACAAATCAAGATGAGACAGTTCAACTTGCTATGCGTAGATTGGAATAGAATCTACAACTTTGTAGAAGAACATAGATCCAAATTCTAAGTGACATATCATCGAAACTGCAAAATACAGAGCAGTAGTGTTGCAAGTGAAAGTGAAATTGACAACAAGTGCTTGTTTTGTGCATATCTTGAGCTACACACCTCCGATTGAGGAGTTCTTTATCTCGTTACGTATCTAAGAATGAGATCTTGAAGTTTGTTAAGACCAAAAGTTCAGATTTAGAGGTTATCACCTCTGAAATAGCAAAACAGAGAGCATCATATTTTTGCCATAAGAACCCTAATTGCTCTTAGAGGTGCAATTTGCTTTGGAACTTGTTCGAGAGAGATTTTTTGGTGTGCAAGCTCTTATTTTTGGAGCTTGACAGCATTGTCCATGTATGATCACTTTGGTAGCTCCTCCATATGAGAGTAGACATGATCTTATCATGTGTTTGGCATGTGAGATGACATTGTGGTATACTCTTTTTGAGGTTTATATCATCATAAGTTTGATCATGGATGTATAGTGGCATTGTGGTCTATATCTTGTTTATACCACTTGGTTATGGATTTAGTTACCAGTTGCACACAATTCTATGAGAGTTGATTGTGGATCTTGGTTGGTCTTTGTATCTTTGTTTTCTTTGCAGATACATGATCGAGATTGGAGCCTCAGTTACACATTCATTTGTCACTGTTATTAGCATTTGGTCATTGATTGATATGTGTTTGCCAGTGTGATTCTTGGCATATGTGGATGGTGATTCTCGCATGGTTTATTTGGTTCAGGGTCCATTTTACAGAGGAGATGCTACCGAAATTTTGACAGCTTTTATGCTAGAAGAGAACTCTAGTAGATCTTGAAGCTTGTGTGATAGATTTGGATCATTGCTTATCTCCATTTACTTGGACTTGGTCACAGGTTATTCATGACAAGTTGGACCATCCTGTAGGATTCATTCTTCAGTGGGAGGTATATCACCATTGTATTGGCATATATTGCCATCAGTTTATGGGCATATGTATTTGCTATTATCCTTGATTGGATCAGTGACAGGTGCTGACATATTACTCATTGTTCTTCTACTATTGGTTATCTTGTTTGATTGCTCTATTTACAGGGGATACTCTGCCGAATTTTTTCTAGGATTCTTTCACATCTACTTGGTCAATTTGGAGACTTAGTGAGCAGAATTATGCTCATGGTTTTATGTGCATGCTAGATGCATGGTTATGTGACATGTGGTTCACATGGTTTTTTCTCAAGTGTGACATTTGTGATGTGATCTATGCATATGGATATGCATGTGTGATACTATTGAGGATAGAGTATTATGTCTAGTCTCTTGTTACATTTCTAGTCTCTTAGATTGCCAGCATGGTGTCTTCTCGATTCGATGGCACTGCCTTTCCGAGATGAAAAGCTCAGATGTGGCATACATTGGTTCATGCAGGGTTACACATGTACGTGCATAGAGATGCACAGAGGCCTCGTGACATGCTCGACCACATATGGATGGATATAATGCATTGGTCAGCTCCACTATCTAATTACAACTTGTGGATTCTATATATGAGTTTGTTATGTATGAGGAGATGAGTAGTGCATTATGGCAGAGACTACATGATATGTATGTGAGTCCATTGACTCATGTGATACATAGATCACATCGACTACTTCGATGTTGGCACTGTGTCATGAAGGCCATATTCGACGATGTTGCTTCAGATGGATGCGACGAGGATGTAAGAGATATGCACATGATGCAGGTCAAGTAGTGGTTTCAGGAGAGTCTATGGCAGTTGATTCTCATGATCCTTAGTGCCAATGGCCTTCTTGCCACGAGGCATCTCACATAAAGATCAAGTACCATTTTTCATTATCGCATCATATTCAGATTGCATTGCAGCCATCCAATGTTCAAAATTTTGTGCTTCATCAAACGAAACAGGCTCAATCTCATCACAAAGACTAGAGGCACACATAGCATAGCAATCTGATGCAAAAGAAGCACTATGCGAGCCTGACCAAGTACGATATGATAGAGGTGCATCTAATTTGCTGTCATGCAAGGTCTGAACTAGCCATTTTGGCATAGTTTTTGCCTGCTCAATATCAGATCTCTCATCAACAAGTGCATCATGTAAATCTGCATTAGAAATGGAATGATCTGCATCATCACATGAAACCTGCAAAGGTTGAGAAGTTGCCTCAATAGGACAAGCACTAGACTGTCCACCTGTAAAAAGAGGCAGCAAAGTATCATACATGTCTTTGGAGCTAACAAATGTCTCCTTAGTACATGAAAGCAATGGCTGAATAACATCTTCCACAAAAACAACATCATGGCTAACCAAAATGTGTTTAGTCTGTGGACGATACAGACGATAGCCTTTAATTTTAGAATTTTACCCAACAAAAATACATTTTATTGCTTTATCATCCAATTTTTTGTGATGTTGTTCAAGCAGAAGTTGTTGGCCATAACAGGATAGGAGGAGTTGTTGGTGCATGTAATACTATTCCCTCTAGGGGCAAGCTCGATGACGAGAAGAAATTGTGCTATGAGATAATATGTTTGGTCACCCCATTATCAAAGTACCAAACATATGAGTCTACTATAGACATGCTCTGCTCATGAGAAGATGGTTCAAAATTGCAAACAGTAGTAAATACCCATTCTTCTTCCTGCACATGATTAGCAAACTCTATTTTCAGTGTAGAGGCCTCTGCAACAACCATTCTGGCCTCTTTCTTCTTTGCCTCTTTAGCAGCTAGTTTTGGACAGCTCTTGATGACATGATCATTTGCTTTACAGTATTTGCAAAACAATTTCTGCTTTTCTGATTTCTTCTCATCTTTGTCTTCCTTCTTCATGTGCAACATTTGCATATTTTTGCTTACTAGTAGAAGAGCTCCATTTACCTTTGCCCTTCTGACTAGCCAGGAAAGCTTGATCTGCAACATGCATAATAGACCTGTTCAGCCTAGACTGGTCTTCCTGCAATAGAACAGAGACTAACTCCTCAAATGACAAGGCAAGTCTGCACAAGTGAGCTATCTCGTATAAGTTGATCAGCAAAAATCAACTATTCTTTCAAATCCTTGATCTTTGTGAGAAAATTTTCCATAGAATCACCTTCATTCATGTGTTCACTCTCCAATTGTTTTCGGAGGTAAGCAACACGAGCCTCATTCCTAGCTTGGTACAATGTGGTAAGTGTATCCCAAGCATCCTTAGTTGTCCTACAAGAGCAAATGTGAGGAATAATGGCACGTTTGACAAACAAAGCTCAATGCATGTGACTGAGCATCTCTGCCATCCCAACGAATTTTCTCTATAGTAGGTGCAATAGAAACAGCAGCACGAACAAGAATCTGTAGAATATCATAATCTTTGCCACCATCTCCATTAGTTCCAGCACTTGTATTTGTAGTACCTATATTTGCAAGTGTAACAGGACATCTTTCAGCACCCTGCACAATATTCCATAGTCCTTTTGTGACCAATACATGATGCATCATATAAGCCCATAATGGGTAGTTGGTACCATCCAACTTATCCTCAATGGCCAACGTACGGAATACATCAGTGCTTTTAGCCATGGCCGGTGACTAAAATACCTTGATGCAGAAATTTGATTGTATCTCAAAAAGTTGAACAGAACTACCCAAACAAATTCTGCTAAACTTGTAGTAGACTTTGAGATGCTTATACTAGCGAGCCAAAATGCGTATATACCTTTGGCACAAGAAGACGAAATAGTTTGCACAAGCACTGCAATAGTGTGTTCGAAGGTCGAAATGGCTCAGATCGCAATTTTGGCACCACATAGAAAAGCTGTTTTGATCTTTAAAACGGCTTGAGTATGCTTACCAAATTTCGTGTGATTCTGAGACTGCAACTAGAGAGGTGTAGACAATGCCCTAGATGAAGTGGCAACTTACTCTAATACCAGTTGTTGGAGTTAGACGTCTGTGGAAGCACGTGAACAGCATAAGGAAGAAGAAGAACCTTGGAGCACAACACACAATATTGATTGTATTATCACTAGAATGTACAAAGATAAGTAGCCTGTTAGGGCAATATGCATATATACAAGCTGGGGTGAAAAAACCTCCTAAAGAGGGAAAAATATGCTTCGACGGTCCTAGAGTGTTTACACACATCACTACCTAAATATATCAACAAATTGTTGGGGCAAAGTTGGTGGTTGCTCTCCTTTTCATACCCAAATTTGTTCCATGTCCAGAACTCCTTTCTTCTTGAACTCTCTTTGTCTATTCGATATAGTGGTTGTCATGCATGGTCTCGCTTGCCTTTTTGGTTGAATTATTGTGACGGCATTAGTCTTTGCACAAGAGAAGGAGACTGCTTGCCTTTTAGCATGTTCTTTCATGATTGAGTTCTTGTGGAGCATAGATCTTTTGACACATTCAACATCTTTTTTTCTAAGATTAGTCCTAAAAGAACTAAGAGAATGTGTGACATTTGGATTTGTGAGCATGCAATTCTCTAATTCTAAGGTAATGCATTGTTCTTGTAGCCAAACTTGAGGAATTTGACTTCTTAGGTTCAAGTTGATTGCATGGTCGTAAATCCAATCTTGACCCAAGATAAGTGGCTCTGTAAGTCCTCATCGTGACACACTAGCATTTTGACTTTTATTGGAACATCTTGAAGGTAGATGGGAAGTTCCTCCTCGCCCAAACAAGGGGTTTCCACACCTCCCCATCCTATGAGATAGGCTTCTATGTGATTGATGTTCAATTGCAGGTCTTGGCAGTATGAAAGTCTCGCACTGCTGCACCTGAGTCAATCAATGTTCTCACAGTCCTTACACTCTTTCCTTGTCCCACCTCTATCGTTACAAAGGGACGTCGATCGATTATTTTGAGAAGCAATTACATCCGATGTTTGGCACATGGCCATGTGATATTGTGGGGTTTCAAGACTGACATCTAGGCCTATTCATTATTTTGTCAAATGTGCTCTCTCGCCTCGGTTTGTGCTTCTTCACTGACCCTCAACTCTTCTTCTTTTTGCTTCTTAGCAGTGTTGAGTCTCATTAACATATCCTCTATAAGAGGTTCTTGATACAACTTTACTCGACATCCACTAATATAGTTTGGCAAGATGTCACCTTCTAGCATGGCCAATTGAACAGCATCACTAGTGGAGATTCTATTAATGATCATGGGTCCATATCCTCATTTCTCCAATTTGCAAGCATGTTGCTTTAGTGTATAAACTAACACCAAGTCTCCTTCGTTTAATCCTTTATCCTTGATGTGTGCTACTTTTAAAGCTAGGGTTAAGAAATCTAATGGTAGCACAACATTATATCCAAAGACCAAATAAAATGGGGTGGCATTGAGTACCATTTTGTAGGCAACTCAGTAGGCCCAAACAACATGATGAAGTTGTTTGTCCCAATTAGAGCATTTATTATTTACCAATTTTGTCAACACATTACATAGGATCTTATTTGTGCCCTCAGCTTGTCCGTTAGCTTGTGGATGATAGGGGGCAAAATTCTTATGTATCACCATGAATTCTTGGAGAAGGTGTTCAATAAGTTCGTTCAAGAAGTGCGTACCTCTATCACCTCTTTTATTTCTACCCACTTGGTAAGGTAATTTGTGACTACAATAATGTACTCTACATGGGAGTTTCTAGCTGGGGGGTTAAGAGGACCTACAAAGTCTATATCCCACTTTGAAAATGCACGTCCTCCCATCATTGGTCTCAAAGGCATCTCATCTTTTCTGATCGGATATTGTGTTTGTTGGCATGTGCCACATTTCTTCACATAGGTATGTGCATCCATATGAAGAGTGGGCCACCAAAGTCCTCAGAATAGAATGGTCTTAATTACTTGGTCAGGACCAAAGTGTCCACCTGCAACACCACGGTGTGCAGTTTCTAAGACTTTCAAGTAGTCCGATTCATGAACACCTAGTCTTAAGTAACCATCTTTGCCTCTTTGATATATGTTTTCTCCTACTAAGGCATAGTCTTGAGCCTCTTGCTCCATGCTCTGTTTCCTTGCTAGACTAGCCTCATTGGGTAATGTTCCCGATCTCATGAATTCTACCAATGGAGTACTCCAGTCTGGAATTAAGGATATGTGATGAAGGGTAGCATGCTCCAATGGGGGTCTCTCTTTGTGTATTGGACAATTCTTAATCCATTCATGTATTTCTTTGTCCATTCTAGGCCAATACACTCCTAAACATTTTAGATTTTGCAATGTTCGTTGTTTAGAATAGTGATTTCCTAGCAATCCTTCATGGGCTTGTTGCAGCCAACTACTATGTTCATCGTCCTTGATACAACAAGCTAATACATGCTCTGTACCTTGTTTGTACATGCTTCCTGCGAATATGTGATATTTTTGTGATTTTACGATTTCTTCTTTGTTTTTTTTTTACATTCTTATTTGTGGGTTTGAAGGTCAGGATATGTACCAACTTATTTGCCCATTTAGGAACAACTTCTAAATTGAACAGATAAGCATCAGGTACTTCATCAGACTCTCCTTGCGGTGACTCTCCTAAGGTGACGCGAGAATGGTGATCCGCCCTAAGGTGGTTCCTACCTTTCCTAACAACCACTTCAAATTTGTATTCCATTAGTAAGAGGAACCATCTTACTAAGCGTCCCGTATTGCAAGGTTTACTGACCAAATATAATAAGGCTTGGTGGTTGGTGAAAAACTTGAACTTGTTGGCAAATAGGTAGTGTCTAAACTTTTTCACGGCATATACCATGCCTAAGCCTTCTCTCCCAGTTGTTCTATAGTTTCATTTAGTTGCATTCAGCTATCTACTAGCATATGTTATAGGCATATTGAGATTTCCTTCACATGTGAGTTGTGCTAGCACACATCCTATTGCATGATTGGAGGCATCTACATGGACATGGAATGGTTTATTCCAATCAAGAGTGGTCAATATTGGTGTTGTGCACAAGGGCCTCTTCAGCTCATTGAAGGAATTTTTGCATTCGTCATTCCACTCAAAATTTTTCAACAAGGCATAAAGAGGTTTAGCTATGATTGCATACGTGTGGATGAACCTATGGTAATATCCACAATGGCCCATAAAGGATTGAACCTCTTTAATGTTCCTTGGCCTTGACAATTTCGTGATGGCTTTCACTTTTTCCACATCTATTGATATTCCGTTCTTAGAAACAATATGACCTAAGATCTTACCTTGACGTACCATGAACACACACTTCTCTGAGTTCAAGCACACTCGATATTCTCTACACTTGTTGAAGATCCGTCTGAGCTCAGGGATGTGGTATCTTCCTTCTTGGGAATGAGCACATAAAGCGTCCACATATACTTCTAAGCTCTTTCGCAAGAACTCTTTGAAGACATGACACATGAGCCTTTGGAATGTTGCAGGTGCATTGGTGAGCCCAAAAGGCATCACACGAAATGCAAAGATTCCCCACTCTATGGCAAAAGCCGTTTTGTGTTGATCTTCTGGGGCAATGGCTACATGGTTGTAAACAGAAAATCCATCAAGGAAGCTATAAACTTCCTTGCCTGCAACATGCTCCAATAAATGTTCAGTGATTGGAAGCGAATATCTATCTCTGATCGTAGCTACATTAACTTTTTTAAGGTTAATACGCACTCGCAACTTCCCATTCTTCTTGGGCACCACTACAATGGGGGACACCCATTTAGTATGCTCAATCTCATAAATAAATCCTGCTTCAATCAACCTATCAATTTCTTCTTTTATTTTAGCTGCATAAATGTCATTATATGTGTAGGGCTTTTGTTTGGTGGGCTTGGCATCAGCCATCATGGGGATCGTATGAGAAAATATTTTTGGATCTACTCCCTTCAAGTCTCTATAGTGCCATGCAAACACGTCCCTATATTCCATTAACAAAGCTACAAGCTCTGCTTCTTCTTTTGCACTTAGGTCATCTCCTATTGTATGTACATTGCTCTTCATTCCCTTCAATGGTTACCACAATTTTTTTGGTCTTTTCTTTATTATCATATGCTTCTCCTGTGATGGCCTCTCTCTCAGGCATTCTTACCAAAATTTTTTTATCCTAAATTTCATATTGCTTGAAATTCTTTGGTACCTCGAACAATGATTCCTCCGCTTCTTGTTTCACTGATTTTCTTTTCTTTTTCTTTTGACTACCTTCACTTCCTTCCTTTGAGTTAACCATTTTGATGCTTGTGAGAGGTTCTTCTTCTTTTTGGGTAAATACTCCTACATCTTCTAGATAGTGCTTCTCTGAGTTAAAGCAACTATACATCACAATGGACTGTAGATCATCGTCATCCTCTTCTTCTATGACATCACTAGGGTCACATTCTTCTAGCAAGGGCTGACACATGAACACTGAAATATCATAACCCTCCTCATCACAATCAGGTGTCCACTATTCTTCATTGACAGCAATGTCCATGGTGGCTAAGATTTTTGTCCAACCGTGAGGCTCAAATTCCTCATCCAGAAAAATCATCGGTGTGTAGGTTGGGTCTCTAACCGGTCTGTCTTATGGAGGAGTTCCTTCCTCTCTTGCTTTCAAGCATCTTTCCTCTTCCTCTCTGACCTTGCATATCCACAAATGAGTATCTTCATGCATCTAGGATGGATCATATGAACTTCCAGAATGCACAGAGATTGAATCTTCTGGTTCCTTATGGATAGGATTCCACTGTAGGGTGTAATCCTTCAAATTGACCTCAGTTGTGACCCTTAAGTGTTGCAAGTACAAGGGAGTTGGTTCCCCAATCTTGCACTATTTGCAGTTGTCGTAGGAAGGGTCTTCCTAGGATCATCTCATAGACATTATTTTTTGCCAAAGTCACATATAGCAAAGGTGTGTTCAAACTCTATGCCACAAGTGGTTAGATTTATCCCTTCTAGCAATCCTAGAGGTCTTTCAACATGGCCATCAGTCATTTGAAGCTTCATTCTAGTTGTTCTTGATGCAGGTTTTCCCCATTGCTTCCAGAAGGAGGTGGTTGCAATTGCAACACTTGCACCTGAATCTAAGATTGCTTTGGTTGTGTAACCTGGGTAGGTGATTGGAAGATAAGTATTACCTTCTTCACCTTCACTTGTGCCCCCTATCTTTTCTAGAGGTATCTCTGGTACTTTCTACTTAGAGCCTGCTTTTGGCATATTGGAATCAAGTTCTAGAACATGATTTGCCACATGTTTCCATAACTCAAGTCTTACTTTGAGCAGCTCTTCCAAGATGAGATGACATTGAACCTTGGTGTTCTTCATGACTTCAGTGTTCCTTGGAACCACTGAGGCTTCGTTTCTTACCAGTATTGTGGGAGCTCTGATCTAAAGAGATTCAGATTCCCATGGGCCTATGAATTGTGGAAACTCTTGCAAAGAACTAGATTGAAAATCTAATCTCTCGTCTTCTTGTTGCTCCGCTTGATCTCCATACATAGATGGAATATCTTGGGGAAATTGATCATGAAGGTCATCAATTTCAAGAATAGGAGGGGGATAATCCTTCTCCTTGGCCCATTTCTCTTCTTGTATTTCCCGCAAGAACTCTTGAGAGTGCTCTTGAATTGAAAGAGGTCTTCCATCATCCATAGAATTAGGAACATAAGCTTGCATTGGTGGTAAGCTTTCTCTTTCAACCATTGGTTGAGCCTGTGGAGGTAAAGAAACCTATGACTTGTTTACCAACTGCTCTAATCTTTCTAGTAACCCTTGGAAATGCAAATCCGGTTTGACAGAGTTTGTCTGATTGAACATTTGACTGGTCTCAAGCATAGCTTGAGCTAGCTCTACCATTTTCATGCACATTTTTGTTCGTTCAATCTCAAAATTTGCTCTTGGGTAGCTCTTGTCTAGGTTTGCAACTGTTGGCCCTTCTTGAAGTCAAGCCTGGTAGGCCTTGAACATCATGTCCAAGTCTTTTGGGGTTGGATCTGCAAGAACCGACCATGGTTGTGGTTTATTTACAATGACTGGTGGGGTGGGATGAGGTGGAGTGGATGGAGCTTTGGCATGCGAGGGGTTGTGAGATGCAATGTCTTTTATTTTTCTTTTTGCATCTTTTAGGCTTTCTTCTAGTTCGGATAACTTTTTATTCCACTTATGTTTGGCCTTCTCCCTAGTATCCTTCCATGTTCTTGTCTTCCTCTTACTAGGCTCTCCTGAATCACTTGGCTCTGAGTGCTCAACTAGTTTATCCTATTTTAATGCTTGTGCCCTAGTAATTTCCTATACAGGAGCCACATTATTGCTACTTGCACTTGAATCCACCATTAAGCCTACCACATTAATGGGTGTAACCTTGGGTGCACTAGAGGGATTCCTGGGACAATCTCTTGGAAGATGTTCTTTGTTGCACTCAGGACAAAAGCCTTGTATTGTGATGTTTTGTCCTTGTCCCCAAGTTGGTGAGTGGGGACATTCACCAATCAAATGGTCACCCTGACATCTAAAGCATGGTCCTCTAGGGGCTTGTGGTCTTACTTGTCTCAATTGGGGCTTGGGGTTAGGATTCGTGTACATGAAATTGGAGTATTTTGGCTCCTAATTTTGTTCCATAAGTGGTGTCTCGTATTGATAGGAATAAGCCTCACGATGCTCTGGTGACTCTGTGTAAACCAACATGGGTTTTCATCTTAGACCCTTTTCAGATAGGGTGGTAGCACTAAAAAATTTCATGCGTTTCCAAATGGGTAAAGAATGAAGAAAAGATTGGTTTATGAAGCTTGAAGATAGTGCATGTTCAGAAGATGAAGACTTGTATACATATGTACATTAGTTTGTAGTTAGCTCACATATACCTTTTGTATGGTTATGAGCTTGTACATATATGCCTCACACAATAAATTGGTAAGACAAATCTTCACAGGTTTGAGAGGAGATGAGAAATGGAAGCCAATCATTTTGTCTACTGAATTGTCACTAGATCATTTCACTCCTGATTTAAACCAGTTGCTAGGACACAGGCTAACTTTTGAGCAGGATGTCAAAGGTGATGGTGATAAGAGTGCAGGTCAAGCAATGTATTCAAAGGATAAGAACAAGAATAGCAAGAGTAAACAACAAGCAAATGAAGTTGAAGGTACAACTAGTCAAGCTAACTTCCTAAGAGGAAGAGGAGGTGGCAAAGGTAGAGGAAGAGGTAGAAGCAATAAAGATGGAGCCAAAGCTTGTTGGATTTGTGGTAAGACAAATCACTTAGCTCATGATTGTTGGCATAATAATCAGAATAATGGTGGATATAATCATAACTTTAATTCAAGAGGAAGAGGTGGTAGAAACCAAAGAGGTAATTTCAGAGGTAGATGTAGTAGAGGTTACTTTGGAAGAAATACAGGTAGAGGTTTCCAAAGTCAATCCTACAACAATACCTACTACAATTATGCTTCAGATCAGAAGGAGGATTCAAACTTAATCATGAATGCAACTTGTGAAAGGCAAAGTGAATACCAGAGAGTCTTCTACATTGACTTAGGGTGTAGCAATCACCTGAGTGGTACTATAGCTTTGATGACTGATTTGGAGAATAAGGTAACTAATCATGTAGTTCAAACAGGTGACAACACAAAGCACAATGTGAAGTCAATTGGATCAGTGAAGGCCAAGGATGGAAGTACTCTTCTGAGTAAGGTCTTGTATGTTCCTACAATTCCAAAGAATATGATAAATGTAGGACAAATTGTTGAAAAAGGTTGTGAAGTAAGGTTCACTAATGATGGAGTTTTTGTGGAAGACCCTAGCAATGGGTATAAACAAATTGTTTCAGGCAAGAAAGAAGGAAGACTTTTCACATTGAAGATTCAAGGTAATGTTGGTCATGCCTTGTTCACTTATGGAGGACATAAGGTCTCTGAGTTAGATCTTTGGCACAAAAGGCTTGGACATTTCAATGAAAGAGGTATTAAAGATATGGTTAACAATGGTTCAGTGCTTGGATTGCGTAATGTTGCAGGTCAACATATGACATACAAATGTGAGGCATGTCAATTAGGTAAGGCTCATAAGCAATCATACAATAAGCATGGATTTATGTATTCAGAGAAACTTGAGTTGGTACACACAGCTGTGAGTATAAATGGTTCAAAATATTATGTGATTTATGTTGATGATGCTACCAGGTGGATCACTATCTATGTGATCAAAGATAAATCAGAGGTATTCAATACATTTAAACATTATCATGTGTATGCAGAAAGAATATCACAGGTCAAAAGTTGAAGAGACTAAGGTCAGATGGAAGAGGAGAGTATTTCTCTAATGAGTTTAGTAATTACTTATGGAATGCAGGTATAAAAAGGGAAATTACTTGCAGGTACTCTCCTCAACAAAATGGTGTAGCAAAAAGGAGAAATAGAACTCTTGTTGAGTTTGCAAGATCAATGATGAAGGAGAAAAATTGTCCAAATTATTTGTGGACTGAGGCTATAAATACAGCTACATATTTGGTCAATGGTTACCATGTAAAGCTTTGCAGGGTATGACACCATATGAGGCATGGTGGGGTAAGAGACCTACCTTAGATCATTGCAAAGTATTTGGATGTTTGGCTTATGCTTATGTGCCATCTCAGTTGAGGCATCAATTGGAACCTAAAGCTGAAAAGTATGTGTTCATTGGATATGATGATAAGCAGATGGGATATAGGTTGTGATGGGATATAGGTTGTGGAGTCCATCCACAAAGAAATTCCTTGTATCAAAGGATGTTACATTTGATTAGCAAGGTACTTGGTATGCAGGTACAATCAATATTCATGCAAGTGATGAAGAAGTTGTGCATCAGAAGAAAGGTAAATCAAAGGTTCAGATATTTGATGAAGAAGAGAACAATGAAGTACAGGTTGAAGTTGAAGAAGTGCAAAGGTTTGATCCAGAATGTGATGAACCAGAAACTTTAAGAAGTGGAGAACTCAGAAGGTCATCAAGATACAAATGGAAACCTACAAGGTATAGCTATGACACTTCTTTTTTTACTACTAAAGATTATGCTTACATGGTGAAAGTAGATGAAGACCCTTCTACATATGAAGAGGCAAAAGGTAAGGAAAATTGGGAGAAAGTTATGCAAGGAGAGTACGATGCATTGATGGAGAATGAGACTTGGGATTTGGTTCCAAAACCAAATAGTCAGAAGATCATTGGATGTAAGTGGGTCTACAAGACAAAGAGGTATGAAGATGGAAGTGTGTCTAGATATAAAGCTAGACTTGTTGTGAAAGGGTTTGCTCAGACATATGGTATAGACTATGATGAGACCTATAGTGCTGTGGCAACGATGACAACCATCAGGACACTCATAGCCATTGCTGCATATAAAGGTTGGAAACTATGTCAATTAGATGTGAAAAATGCTTTTCTAAATGGTTATATTTCAGATGATGTTTTCATGGAGCAACCACAAGGTTCAGAGATGAAAGGTATTGAGAATATGTATGCAAGCTCAAGAGAGCTTTGTATGGTTTGAAGCAGGCCCCAAGGGCATGGAATTGTAGACTTGTAAAGTTCTTGAAGAAACTTGGTTTTCAAGTATCTAAAGCATATAGTAGCCTGCTTGTCAAAGCAAATGATGGGTTCATTTGCATGTGCATATATGTTGATGTCATAATTCTTACAGGTACAGATGAGAAGGGCATACAGAGCCTAAAGAAGCAAATGGAGAAAGAGTTCAAGATTAGTGACTTGGGAAACTTGTCATATTTCTTGGGCATGGAGATCTCATATACTCAACATGGAGTGTATGTAACTCAAGAAAGGTATTTGAAGAACTTGTTGATCAAGAGAAGAATTCAAGGATATGAAGCTATATCAAAGTCTGGTTGGTAGTTTAATATATGCTACATTAACTAGGCCTGACTTGCGTATGTAGTTGGAGTATTGTCTCAATTCATGCATTGTCCTAGGAAAGAACATTGGATTGCAGGACAAAGGGTGTTGAGGTACATTAAGGGTACACTCAAGGAAGGTTTGTATTATGGATTTACATCAGATACAAACATCAAGATATATAGTGATACAGATTGGGCAGAAAATCTTGATGATAGGAGATCAACATATGGATACTTGTTTTATGTGGGAGATAAGCTAATCTCTTGGTGCTCTAAGAAGCAACACACAGTTGCTTTATCATCTACAAAGGTATGGTTGAAGCTGCAAAGGAAGTCATGTGGCTAAAGACTTTTATGAAGAGTTTTGACATTATTCAGAGTACACCCACTATTCATGGAGATAACATGAGTTCATTGTATCTAGCTGCTAACCCTATTTTTCATGCCAGGACTAAACACATTGAGATTCAGTATCATTTATTAAGAGAGAAGGTGATTGATAAGGAGATTGAAGTCATACATACTTCAACAAAAGATCAATTGCAAATATGCTAACCAAAAGCTTGGATGGACCAAAGCTACAAAGATTGAAAGACATGGTAGGTATAAAGAAGATGGAGAAAACCTCAATTGATGATTGTGGGGGAGCTGTTGGTGCAATTCAACCACCAATTGATGTTTTGGATAAAGACTTGAAGTCAAAGAATGAAGAAAATATTGGTTTATGAAGCTTGAAGATAGTGCATGTTCCGAAGATGAAGACTTGTATACATATGTACATTAGTTTGTAATTAGCTCACATATACCTTTTGTATGGTTATGAGCTTGTACATATATGCCTATATATAAAAGTAAAAAGTTGGGGCAAGTATGGGAGAGTATGAGATGAGAAGAATTAGAAGTTAGAGTAGCTATTAGACACATGAGAAGTGAAAAAGAGCTCTCTCATTATTCAAGAAAAAGTTGTGCCCGATATTTTGTTGTGTTCTCCTTTTGTGCTTGATCATTTCAAGAATCCTTTTGTGAAGTGTTGAGTGTCTTTTGAAATAGGTGCAATCTCGATGGTCAAAGAATTGATCAATTCTCAGTGCACAGTGTAAAGTTTTGCACAAATGAGGAGTCAAAATATAAGTTGGAAGGTAAGCCATCTATGGCTAAAAGTATTTTATTAAATGGGTTCTAGTTTGAGAGAAACATGTGTTAGAAGTTGCAGGTGTCAGAATCGACTATACAGGAGAACAATTTCAGACATAGGTGAACTGTTTGGTTCATTTCTCAAGATTTACTGAGTCATTTGAGATGATTTAAATTGAAGAAGGTGCGCAATCTATAGGCAACACCTTATGCAAAGTTTTATAAAAAACTTTACTTATTTTATTAGTCAATGAGTGAGTTATGTGCAACAGACTTTTTGAGTAGTGACTCTCTTCACAGTTAGTTCAAGATTTTGATAATTGAGTAATAATCCTTCAAATTGGTAAAGTTTTTGAGTTGTTCTTGATATAGAGGTGCTCTAACATCAAGGATAGCTTGTTCTTTTGGAGATTAACACTCTCCATCATGGGAGACATTGAATCTTGGTGGTGGGAAAATCAATTCACCCTACCAAGTGTAGGCATGCCAATCATGCTCTGATACCAAGAATATCCTCTCCGAAGTGTTATCCAAATAGACAAATTTGTCTGGTGTCTCCGGATCTTTGAACTCGTAGATGGTGACTATGCCTATTTGTCTATGTTGATTTGGCTTGAATCTCCAAAAGGCTTCCTCTATTTCTCTATTCAAGAATAGTTCTATGCTTTTGTTGTCTTGGGGAATCCAATCTGGAGTAATCACTCTGGTCAAGATTGAATTACCTCTAGGGGTCTTGGGTTCTCGTCCTAGGTCTCCTTGCTCCAGGTCTCCTATCTCATTCTCAATAATGACATTTCCAAACTCATCCATCGTGTCTGGTGAGTTGGTGAACACATACATGGTTCCTTCCTTATCAATGTATGAACCCTCTTCAAATTTGACCACAGGGTGTTCAAGTCTAAGGGGTTGATCGGGATTTTTGAGTTGGACCACTGATCGCCTCAAGCCATCCTCATAGATGTGTGCACCTAATGGTTGATCCTGATATACTCCAATTGGGTCTTATAGGGACCTTCTGGTGTCTATAAATAGCCAATAATTGAGCTACCTATGGGTCTTTCCATGTGGAAGGACATTTTTGAGTCACTTGTTTCAGAACTTAGCACGTAGGGATAACCACTAAGTTGGTGTGCCCAACACCTAGCTGTATCATTGACACCGGCCTCAGATGATCTAATGCTTTGCCTATCCTTGCCTAAGTGTCTACGAGATCTCAGGTTCATAAGCTTTGTCTTCTAGTTCAAAATTTCCCCTTTGTATTGCTAAAATCCTTTGGAGTCCCCTTGGTTTCCTAGTCCCACTTGAGGGTCAAATTCAAAATACTATATCTATAAATTTGGGTATTATTTTTACTATAATCATTCAATGTTTTTTTAGTACTCTAAACAAGCTTTCCAACGAGCCCAAAATGACAACAAACGGAATCAAGACCTATAAATTTGTATGAGAAAGTTATACCTAGTTCAAGGTTTTGGGGGTTAAAACAGGGAATCAAGACCTCTCTAGGATTGCTTCAGGACAGATGATACATGATACTTAGGAAGTATTGTTGATACTTGGGAGAAATGATACATGATACTTGAGGCAAGAGGATACACGATATCTAAACTAAACGATACAAGATACTAGGAACTCCACGCTATGATACTTGTCTTTGGATGATACACGATACTTGATGAGTATTGGGGCAATACATGATACCAAGGGTAGATGATACACGATACTTGGGCTCACACGATATGATACCACCCTTCATGATACACGATACTTGAGAAGTATCACGATACACAACCCGGTGATACACGATACCAGATTTTCATGATACAATACTTGGCTTGAGCACGATACACGATAAACAATACTTGAGATTGGCGATACTTGCACTTCACGATACACGATACTTGTGCTACCGTGATACACAATATCGACCTTCATGATACACGATACTTGGGAAGTATCATGATACGTGACTAGGTGATACATGATACGTGATACTCAACCCGACGATACACAATACATTTGAGGTATCGTGATACAAGGGGAGACGATACACAATACTCGACAAGTATCGTGATACAAGAGAGTTCTGGTATCGCAATACCTGAACTCAACCGGACATGATACTTGGAGTTTTTGAAGTCCAAATTCAAATTTTGTTGCAAATATTTGTACCTTAGGTCCTCCTTGTCCATTTTGTGTGTTGTAGATGCAAAATCTATCTCCAATCCCGTGATACTACACTCGCGATACTTGACGCAGGTTGTGTCACATTCTGAGATTGTGAGTTAATTTTTGATGTTTTTTAGAGCGTAGAGCTCCTCTTCAATAGTATTTGAGCACTAAACTCTCTCTAGATGCCTAACTCACAGCCACAAATGGAACAAAGTGAATGTACACTAAAAAATGGAAAAATCTAAGAAGATGAAGATGGGAGACGATGGTGATGATGATGAAGATGAAGGTGGAGAAAAACTGTTACAGGGCTTATTTGAGGTCTCAAACGGAGACTACAAATTATGAAAATTGGCAAGATGATACTTCTAATTTTTTAACTCGATATTGATTCTTACTTCACAATAGTATGATTGTGTATGATTGAGAACTTTAATAGATAGAAAATGTGAATACATAAATTAATAGATTTAAAAGCTTTAAGAGAGATTTAGAGTAGTTTGTATATATTTTAAGATATATATTTAGTGGAATGTATATATTTTAAGATATATATTTAGTGGAATGTATATCTTATATGATATTGATTTGTGTTGTTTTTTTGTAGATATAAAGTCTTCATAAAGCAAGCATTATGGCAAAGGGAAAAGAATGGTCATATGTGATTATTCATCAAGAGGTTAAAATAGTCTCCACAATAGAATGCAAATTTGTGGACATCATTATGTGGGAAATGCAACTTGGATAAAAGAGCAACCTTTTAGTACAAGTAATAATGTGGCAGGATGCTCTAATCCAGATGATGATATATGGGTACTCTTTGCAAGTTATCCAAATAAATGTAAATCTTAAGCTATCACATCAAAAAGATTCAAAAGCATGACTAGTTCACAACACTTTTGAAGTGTTCCATGTGTAGAGCAAGAATGAGTAGATGCATCAATGACAACAGAGGATCCTCATGACATTTCTACTCAAGTATCTCAAACTATTTTTGAGAATAAGCAAGATACATGTACTCCATTTTCTCCAGATGCATAAAAAAAGAGTGGACACAATGAATGTAGTAAAAACAATGGATCTAATAATGATATTTTTTCCATAATAAATCACATAATACAATACCTATAGATGTTGAAAAGCAAGATTGTCTCGAGCTTCATCTTAAATGGACTAGCATGTGGGATTCCTTTCAATATTATTCGTAATCCTATTTTCAAAGATGCTTTGATGTCAATTGCATGAAAAGGATTCACCATGCCAGCTTACAATAAAATGCAAATAGAGTATGTAGATAAAGTGAAAAAAAGTATTGAAGCTATTTTAAAGAAAACAGTGCTTGATTATGTACCCATGTATGGATGTACAATAGCATTGGATGGATGGACAAGTTGTCGAAAAGAAGTTCTTGATTAATGACATGGTTATATGTCCAAAAGGAAGCATGTTTTTGGAAGCTGATGATACTTCTCTTAAAGAGAAAAGTTCAGCTTTTCTTGTAAAAATATATGAATATGCTATATCGCATGTGGGTGGTCCGAAAAATGTGATTGTGATAGTGACTCATAATGCATCTAAACTTTGAAGTGCTGAAACTGCAATTCAAAACAAGTCTGAAGGCATTACTTGGGTTCCATGCATAGCTCATACACTAAATCTATTATTAAAAAATATGGGTAGATTATCTTTCATTAAAAAAAATTTATTAGATACAAATCATGTGGTCAAATTTATCAGAGAGCATCAATTTTCATATTCGCTCTTTCGTTCAAAATCTCCCAATAAAGCACTTCATATCTTTTGTGCTACACGATTTGCAACCACCTAAATTGTGCTCAATGGATTATTGGAATTCAAATTAGCTTTTGTAGAAATGTTTGTTGATCGAAGATGGGAGGCATGGCTAGAGAAGTATCCTTCTTATAGAGTTGCGGCTTCGAAGTGTACACCTCTAATACAGTCATAAAATTTTGGAATAATCTTGAAAAAATCATCGGTATAGCTAAAGGTTTTGTGGAACTTTTATAAATTGTCTATTGGAGTTAGTTGTCTGTGGAAGCACGTGAACAGCACAAGGAAGAAGAAGAAGCTTGGAGCACAACACACAATACTCAATGTGTTACCACTAGAATATACAAAGATAAGTAACCCGTTAGGGCTATAGGCATATGTACAAGTTGGGGGAGAAAAACCTCCGAAAGAGAGAAAAAAGTGCCCCAATGGTCCTAGTGTGTTCACTCACATCACTACCTAAATATATCAACAAATCCCCCCTAGGAGTGATGCGGTGAACAAGGACCTAGCACTCATGTATAAGAAAGTGACAAGCTATGTGGAATCAATCCACAAAAGGAAGTAAGCCCAAAGCTTTGCGGAAAGCTTCAAACTTCTCCCTAGGCAGAGCTCTTGTGAAAATGTATGCAATGTTCTTCTACCTAGGCACATATGGCAAGTTGATCTCTCCAGTAGAGAACCTCTCCCTGACATAACAATAATGGACCTCGATGTGCTTAGTCCGAGCATGGAACACAATGTTCCTCGCAACTGCCAATACGGTCTCATTATCAGTGAAGACGGTGGTGGTAGAAAACTGACCAACACCTAAATCAGCCATAAGGCATCTGACCCACACACACTCAACAGTTGCTGTGAAAGCTGCCCTATACTCACCCTCACAACTAGAAGTGTCCATAGTAGGCTGCTTCTTGCTCAGCCAAGATATGCATGAGCTACTAAGCATGAAGCAAAACCCACTAGTGGACACATGAGTGTCATAGCAACCAGCCCAGCCAGAGTCAAAAAAAGCATGCAAATCTAGTGGTAGTGATCCCCCTCGAGATAAAACAATCCAAGTAGCTAGGTACGACTCAAGTAGCGAAAGATGTGCTTAACTGTGTGCCAATGCTTGACACATGGGCAATGCATAAATCTGCTCATCTGTGAGACAAAAAATTGAATATCTAGCCGAGTAATGCATAAATAAATCAAGCATCCAACAGCTTGCTGATAGAGAATAGCATCAAATGCATCTCCAGCATCATGAAGACTCAATCGTAAACATGTCTCGATAGGAGTGGCAATAGGTTTACCGTCTTCAAGTCCAAAACACTACAATAATGTGTTAATATATTTTGTTTGACACAAAGCCATTCCGCTATCAACCTACGTAAATTGAATGCCCAAATAATGATGCAAATGCCCCAAATCTGACATCTCAACCAACATACGGAATACATCACTACTTTCAGCCATGGTCACTGACTTAAATACCTTGATGCAAAAAAATGACTGTATCTGAAAAAGTTGAAGAGAACTACCTTGACAAGTTCTGTTAAACCTGTAGGAGACTTTGAGATGTTTATATTGGCAAACCAAAACCTGTATATATCTTTGGCACAAAAAGAAGAAATAGCCTACGCAAGCATCCTAAGTGTGCTCACCAAATTTCATGCGATTCTGAGACTGTGACCGGAGGGGTGTCGATGACGCCCTAGATGAAGCAAGGACCTACTCTGATATCAATTGTTGGAGTTAGATGGCTGCAGAAGCACGCATACAACACAAGGAAGAAGAAGAAGCTTGGAGCACAACACACGATACTGAATGTATTACCATTAGAATGTACGAAGATAAGTAATCCATTAGGGCTATAGGCGTATATACAAGCCGAAGGAAAAAAAACTCCTAAAGAGGGAAAAAAGTGCCCCGACAGTCCTAGTGTGTTCACACACATCACTACCTAAATATATCAACATTGTTGATACTGATAAATTTGCGATAGGAAAAGTTTATTGGATTATGTCAGAAGCTATTCAAAAAGTGAAAACTTTAATCAATTTTCTTTACGAGAAAAAGCACAAATTCTATCGTAAGCGGAGAAAAGATGGATGCAAATGCATACTCATTTAGATGGAACAATGTTTGTCTTGGATCCATCATTTCAACTAAATGTTCAAGCATCAAACAAATAATTCATGGAAATTTTCAAAACCACGTGTTAGTTATTACTTCCAGGTACAGATGGATGAGATGCATTCCACCAAAGAGTAGGTTATGTAAATTGAGAAAGATGTTTTGGAGATCTATGGCACATTGAAGTGATTCAAAAGCATCGAGCTCTTATATGGTGGAAAGAGCATGAAGGTGAAGAAGTGGAGTTGCAATATATAGCTATGAGAGTGCTTTCGGTAATAGATTCAAGTGATAGTTGTGAACGTAATTGGAGTGCATATGATTTTCTTCATTCAAAATGAAAAAATCTCTTAAGTGTATCACGTGCCAATGATTTGGTATATGTGTTTTGTAATATGCATTTGTTACATGCTCCAACCAAGATAGCTTCTACAGAAGCACAACAAACTTTTGGAGAATTTCAAACTCATGAAATTTTAACAAATTATTCATGGAGTGATCATGATTTAGATGTAGATCAGAACGATGGTTTAGACATGGAAGAAATAGATGACATGGTACCTGTCATAGATGATGATATTCAAAATCAAGAAAATGATGTACTTTGAATACTTTGATTAGATTCAATTGCCAAATCGATGGCTTTATAATGTAGTTATGTCTTTGATTACAAAAAGAAGCTTGTCTATTCAGTGTTTTATTGATTGAATAATTCATCGGTAGTGAACCGATCAAAAGATGATGATGACTCTGAGAGTTTTCCATATCTTCTCTCATATGCATCAACATATATTTGTAAATTTTTCACTTGATTTTCTAGATCATCCATCTTCTTTTGTTGATCATCAATTGTTCTTCGTAATCTTGGAATTGTTAATCCTTCATTGTACAATTTTGCTCCCTATGATGATAAATCATGGATAAGGTTATGTTATTCATGTAGTAGAATGTAGGGCTGCTTTCAAGGAAGAGGGCCTTCATTTCCTTGATTATAAAATTGTGCCCGATTTTGAGGACGACCCAAACCTATAACTGCATTCTTCAGGCGATCATCCCAATCTACACGTCGATGACGAATATCTTGTATAAAGACTTTTTGAATGAAATATAGTGCTTTTTTATTATTATTTGGTAATGATATCTCAACGTGCACAAAGCATCGAAGTAGAATTTCTGTTAATCCTTTATGTTGTAAGTCAGAAAGCTTTAAGGGTGTTGTTTCTTTTGCCCTTTCTGTAACCCGAAAGAGAACATCACAAAACAAATGATTTGGACATAGCTTTTTTACTTCTTTCATTGAGAATGTTTCTCCTTCTAATCCCTCTAGCTCTAAATCTTGGTGGAATAAAAATGCTAATCCCGATTGTGCAAATTGAGCATTCTTCTCAGAAAATATCATTTGAGATTTAGTAGATTATTCACATCTGGAATTCTTGCCATGTTTTACTTTCAAATATACAAAACAAAAACACTAATTTTATCTCAAAAGAATCCACATAACTCAAATGAATCCACATCATTTAATCCACATAATTCAGATGATACCACTTCATCTAATCCACATAGTTCAAATGATACCACTTCATTTAATCCACATAATTCAAATGATACCACTTCATTTAATCCACTTAACAAAAATGATACCACTTTATTTCATCCACAGAGTTCAAATAATACCACTTCATTTAATCCACATAATTCAAATGATACCAATCCACTTAGCAAAAATGATACCACTTCATTTAATCCACATAGTTCAAATGAATCAACTTCACATAATTTAAATGAATCCACTCAAATGATACCACTTTACTTAATCCACTTAACTCAAATGATTCCACTTCTTTAATCCACTTAACTCAAATGATACCACTTCATTTAGCCCGCCTAATTCAAATGACCTATATCATTTAATCCACATAGTTCAAATGATACCACATCATTTAATCCACATAATTCAAATGAATTCACATCATTTAACCCACATATTACAAATGAATCCACTTCATTTCATTGATATAATTCAAAAGATGCTACTTCGTTTAATCCAAATTATTCAAATGATACCATTTCATTTAATCCACTTAACTCAACTGATACCACTTCATTTAATCCACATAATTCAAATGAATCCACAACATTTACTCCACTTAATGCAAATGAATCTATATCATTTGATCCACATAGTTCAATTCAATATACATTGTTTTCAATGTGGTCTTAATCCATCCATCATGGATATCTTTAAACCATACCGAGTTAGATTAAAAAATACTCTAATTATTTCATGTGTGTCTACTCTTTTTGATATAGTTATAAACCGTATTTGAACTTGTAAATCCCATTTCTATCAAATGACTATTTAAATCTATATATTTCAAGAGTTGCAATAGAAGTATCAAATCGTAAACGTCTCATGACTTTTATTAAAGGGTGGAGGGCTAGTGGATACACGTTCGGGTGCAATCCACCAGTACTTTCAACTCCACTCATTTTTAGTCGATATTTCTAAATCAAGTAGCCTTGGAAAACCTTTTTTTGTTGGTAAATATGTTGCTCTCCTAAAATTACATAATCCGATATAAGCATGCTGAGCTTCAAAATGCAACAAAATGTTGCCTAGATGGAGATTGTTGTGGGAAATATTACAAGATTGTAAAAATGATATTGTTTACAACAATCCATTGATCAGCTTCCAAATGTTTGTCTTCATGGTTGTTATGTCTTCTTCTATGCCTTTAATACCTCTACTTCGTGGTATGTTTAAGTATGCCTTCTTCATTTTCTCTAGCCACATGTCTAATGTACCACCACTCCACAATTTCAAAATAACACGCGAACTTTTGCTATGGTACCTAGCTAATGCAAGTGGACTAATAATTCCACTATGCATAACAGATAAAATTATGGCTTCATTCATGGATTTGTTCTCTCGTGTCTGTATGTTAGCACCATGTAATTTGAATAACTTAGTGGTAAATATTTCGTTGATGAATTTTGGCTGGGTTATTCTGACTTTATGTATCATTCCATAGTATCCTTCCCCCACGAGAGCTGCATCTTCAAAATGAATAGATAAATATAGGAGCAAACAAATCTTACTTGATGTTTGATCTTCCATATTCACATGTGTATCTCTTGTATTTGGATCTACCAATGTTCTCTCTCCCTGTTTAGTCATGTCCGGTCTCACTTGCTTTATTCTCTTCATTGTCTGATAATGTAAATCAACAAATTCATTTTTGTCGATGAATCTAAGGATTATGGTGGTATCCAATGTGACTCTGCTACTTTGATGATCCATCCAAAGATACGAGTAAGCTCTTTGGACATTTTCTCATCTAATACATGTGCTCCACCTGACACACTGCCAAATTTATCTTCAATGTTGATTTATATTGTTCTAGATAATTGCTCAATGAAATCTTTGTAATTAGACATGTCCATTGTTATAGTGATTTGATCTTCTCTCATTCCATACATGTAGGAGCACACAAAATCTTCCAAAAATTTTCACTCGTGCTTATCTATTTTACCTACCATCTCTGCAAAAATAAAAAATAGACTATTAGACTATCGAAATTGATATTAAAACTTTAAACGCTAATCTAATTCAAAAAAGCAATAATGAAAAATAAGTCTCATAAATAAATTGATAGATGCTCAAATATATTTTAAGTACACATATAAATAGATACATCAATGAATAGATAAATCAATAGTATGTGTAGAGAAATGATAGAAATATGGATAGGTAGTTAGATAAGTAGATTTATAATTAAATAGAAAGTGTAATTATAATCTTGAAGTGAATCTATGTAACTATTAAGAATGTAAGAGTCAAAGAATCAGACATTCATAATAGTTCATATACACTTACTATACTATGGATGAGTCTTGTCACATGACTGTATATAACTATTATGATAGTAAGAGTCAAATAATCATACAATCACAATAGTTTCCATACACCTTGTGGCCTACACTAATTATGCTCATAGGAATCTAAGTGACTATTGTGATAGTAAGAGTCAAAGAATTAGACAATCAGAATACTCCCTATACTCTTAAGAGAGTAGGAATCAAGATGGCGATTCAAAGAATCTCAATAGATCTATTGTTCAATCCTATACTATTGTGAGATTAAGAATCAATGTAGGAGTTCGACAATCATAGTAGTGGTTCATTTTAAATTTTATCTATCAATGTATACAAGTAAGAAAGGCTTTTGCGAGTCAAACATGTATACAATTGATGATTAAAAAACATAAAACTAGTTATATAAATACAAATCAGACATATGTAAGAGACGCATATGCGAATCATACAATATGCATGATACAATGAACAAAACAATAAATAAAAAATAGATCAATACCTCAATATGGTGAAGAAAAGCCTCTATGAAAGAAATGGTAGTATTGAGCTCTATAGACTAGCGAACATGCACATGTGGAATGACCTTTTCGATCGAATGTAAAAACATATATTTTTTTTGTTAGAAACAGGTTTTCAATCAGAAGCGCTTTTGATCAAAAAGTTTTTTGATCGAAAGTGCATCCGTGTCTATCTTTTTTTTTTGTTTTTTATTTGGACAACCACGAATAAAATTAACATATTCGGTAATTTTCATTTATTCAATCGAATAAATGCAACCTAGATCATCATCAGGGAACTTCTCGTCAAGTTCTGCAATAAATGACTATAAATATGATTTGGAGAAAAAAAGCTTCAACCAAAAATTCTTACAATAAAGTGCTAAGAGAACCCACCAAAAGAGACACCCAAATACATTTTTTCTACTACATGCAAGTGGATTATTCTTACATTCTAACCTAAGGAAATTATTTCAAAGGTGCGTGAAGATGGAATTGATATAACCCAATTCATAGGCTTTTGAAGAAGAATGTATATGTTAACTCCTTATATGGGAAGTAGCACTCAAGGATCGACTTGATTATTGTATGGAATAAGCATGAGAGATTGGTTTAATTTAAGTAAAGTTAAGATGGTCTTCCCAACCATTCATTATAATATGTGTGATTACCTCATTCGCCCATACTCATGATTTTTTTTACTAACATGTAGTGTGATTGCATGGAAAAATTGAAAGAGCTATTGGTTAAAAAAGAGAAGATATAAATTGTTTAGGTAGAGAAAAAAAATGTATGTCATATCGAGTAAAAATAAACAGAAAACACAAGAATTCTCATTGTTTTTTGTGGTAAAAAAAGGAAATAATTAATGTTGATTCTAGGGGATATCCCTTTCTTTTAGTAGCATGCATTGGATAAGAGGAACACTTAGAGAAGTGGAAGGTTAAGAGAGAACTGAACTTGCACTATTGGAAAGGGATGCTATGAAAATGGCAATCAACAAGGATAGGAAGATGATTGTTAGATGGGAAAAAGCCAGTCTCATCAACATGTAGTTAGGTAAAAAACAAGAATCTGAAGTTTTCACAAGGCGTACCTTACATGTGGAGATGACAAATTCACAATCATAGAGGAGACATCTACTGAGAGGAGGAAGCCGAGATTGAAAAGAGAGGAATTTACTCAAAATTCTTGATATTGAAGGGTACTTTTCAAACTTCTCTCGATTAAAGTAACTAATATGGACACTTATCTCTAAAGCTTATGAGCATTCTTTCTGAGGAGGACATGGTGTAGAGGTCCGACACGGAAAGATCATTCATTCAACTATTAGGTGTGTTTGATGCATGGAGAAGGCTTGCTTGAGCTACATGTTTGCATGTACATCCATTCTAAGAAGTCTCTATCACTAAAGTTTGTTGTGTCTTCTTATAAAAATTTCTCTTGACTTCAAGTAGATCTAATTTGATTGAATTAAAGGGATGTACCACGATTCAACTTTGTATACAAACCAAAGAGAATGTATAAAAAGGAGTTTGATGCCCAATTATTTCAAGGAATTGTAATGTCAAGGGAAGTCAAGATCAAGTGATGCGCAATAATTGGATATATCATGGATGTACAAAAACATAATCCCAATGGAGAGATAAGATAGGGTGTTCAAACAAGAATACAAGGAATTCATAGATGAGCTTTAAGTCAGAAGAGCTTCATGGATTTAAAAGCAAAGAAAACAAGTGTCTTTAATGGCTACAAAATATATTGAGTTGAGAAATTTGAATTTCAAAGTGAAGCATGATTGCATATGATATGTGTTTGGCATTCGATTTCACAAATCTTCATGTATGCATGGATGTTTATGCACATGTGATGAAATTTCACTTCTCTAGCCATATGTGCTTTTCGGTATATGAAACTTTATGTTTTTATTTTTTATATACATTAGCACAACTTATTTATCCTTATCCAAATGAGCCTTGAGTTCTCACAATCATTATCATTTGTTTCTAATCCAATTTGTTGTGCAAAATCAACTGATAAAATCTCATTGTTTTGCTATGTTCAAATTAACAAGGAAGCCCACATCTTTTTCTTGATGGTTAATTGAGAAACAATTATGTACCTCTTTCA
The DNA here is from genome assembly GCA_020310875.1 of Ceratopteris richardii. Lineage (NCBI taxonomy): Eukaryota > Viridiplantae > Streptophyta > Polypodiopsida > Polypodiales > Pteridaceae > Ceratopteris > Ceratopteris richardii. The sequence goes on along the minus strand of CM035408.1, from coordinate 150,021,646 downwards.
AGATATGAATATAGGAAGATATAAAGCACATGAGAAAGAAGAACAATATGAGTAAAGATGAATCGAATAGATGTTTTACTCTATGAATTTTTTATGTGGATTTTTCTATCATTTGTGCCAGAGTCTATTGGAGTTTGCACAGATAAAGAAGATGTGTGGAACATCTTCGATAGACCGGTAGCAGCGTTTGCACCAGGGAGAAATCCCACAAAATTTGCTAGCCTTAAGGTTGGTCCAGATTCCATGATGAAGGATTTGCCATAAGAGGACATACTTTTTGATTTCTATGAGGGGGTGCCAGATAGCCATGAACTTCATGTCCCACCGAAGCCGCGTCCATGACAGGCACCACTTCTTGTTGAGGTTAACCTGATAGTCGATCGTTTCTTTGATGTTCAGGATTTTCGATAGGCTATTCCCATTGTGCCATTTGAGACCAAGTGAGCTCGACGTGTCATGTCCCATGAGAAGGCGAACTTTGTGTCGGTCCCAAGCGAGACATCTGCTTTGCAAAGTGTTCCATTCTTCGTACGAAATGTTGATGCTAGGGTCAATATCCTCAAAGTTGATCCAGCGGTTGGTGTCTTGCTTCCAGAGATGTTTCCATTTTTTGAAGCCTTTGTTCCATAACTTCTTGGCATTTTGAATGTTCCAAGAATCCACACTCTGGATGCCATGGATCGGAAACCAGATAGAGTTGTTTTGTCTGATACCGGCTGCCCACTTCCAGTCTTCACTTATTCTTGTGTAGCTTTTGACTTTATTCGAACTCTTCCATAGGGAGCACACAAGATTTGAGCCTTTCGAGAAGACGGGGATCGGGGAAGATAGCAAGGTCAAGATGTCAAGATTCTTCCAATTTGGGAAACCCATGAGAGCCAACTCATTCTTGTTTCTGAAGATCAACTTGGCCCACGAGGCCTCCCTGTTGCACCAAGCCTTAATCATCCATTTGGCCGCCAGTTTGTTAGCCATGCACCCAATGTCCGGGATACCAAGCCCCCCACTATCTCTATGGCTGGTGCAGATGGACCATTTGATTTTAGGCACCCCCCTCCTATTGTGGTTGCCCGTCCAAAGGAAGTTTCTACAAATACTATCCAGTTTGGACAGATCTTGCTCTTTCGGTCTCCAACAAGAAAGGAAATAAATGGTAGATGATAAGAGGAACGTGTTGATAACCATAGCGCGACCAGCAAGATTGATTTGCATACCTGTCCAATAGTTAAGCTTGTTTTCGAGTTTGGCTAGCACCCAATTCCACCGTTGTTCCATAGAGACGCCAAACCCCAAGGGAATCCCAAGAAGCCAAAAAATTTGGCCCTGCGGAATGATTTGACAGCCATGATCAATGAGAAGGTCGGGCTGTGACCCAACAATAGCTCTAAAGGCGGTCTTCGAGTGGTTGATTGTGGATCCAGAGGCTTCACAAAAAGTAGCCAGACACCTCCAGAACGTCTCCAGGTTGGTACAATCATTGTGAACAAATGCATTCATATCATCGGCAAAAAGCCTCATGGTGATCTGACTGTGGTCATGAGGTAAACGAAGGCCTTTGATATTACCAGCTTCCACCTGATGCTCCACCAGCCTGCTAAGCCCTTTCGTGGCAATGGCAAAGAGAAGGGGAGCCAATGGGCACCCTTGTCTGATAGATCTTCTAAGTTTGATCACCTTCGAAAGTTTGCCATTAATGTTAATTTGGGTCGATGCGTTTCCGAGAAGGGTCGCGATCATCTTGGTGAATTTCTGACCATTTGTGTTTATTTAATAATCTAAAAAGTAATTATAATTAAATCTTTGAATGGTTCCCATAGCAATGGAGAAGTGCACTAAGTTTCCTTTTTTTTATTTATGTTTTCATAACGATGGAGAAGTGAAGCAAAAATGTTGAGTTACTATTCAAATTATCTGGCACAATTGAATTTAGTCAGATAAATTTCCTCTTTGTTGTTGTGATATTTAAACTTTTGGATTTGACTACAAGTCAAGCGCTTGCAAACATATATGGATGTGAACCATCTCTGCATTTGGGATTGAAAATTTGTGATATAAGATGGTCTATAACTTTTGAATTTGTAGTACTTATATTGGAAGACAAATCAAATAGGAGCCTTTAGCTATGTTCATCATCAAACAAATTATAATTCGTGAGGAGAAGAAAAACACTTGTGTCTTGTTACATCTTAAGATATTATGAAATTCTGGACCTTGAACTTTCTTGTTTGTATATGTCTCTAAAGTCAAAGAATTAAAAAAAAACTTTGTAGTCTTTATCTATTGCAAAGTGAATACTAATTAAAATTTCTATGTATATATGATTCTTAGCATCTCATTTGATCATTTTTTCTTGATCCACATTTAACATATTTGTGTATGATGAATTCATCTTATGTGAAAAATTTTAGATCTTTCATATTTGAATTTAGAGCTCGAGCTCTCTATTTTTTTTTAATTCAAGAAGCTTGGATATTCTATTGTGAATGTATGAATTGATGATCTGTTGATACCATAAGTGGCCAGTTCACATACACTTTAAATAGTGCATTTGCACTCAAAGTTTATGACACCCTTTTGAACCCAACGTGAGACAAGATGTGATATGGCTTAACATCTAGAGGACTTGAGTTTTTTTCAACTAAAAATATGATGGAACATGGCAAAGATATGTTCCCACAAGAGAATTGCAATATTATAAGAAAAATCTATATGAAGGTTTAAAGTTTTGCATAATAATATGAGAAGGAAACTTTCTAAAAGTTATAGAGATACATTTAGAGAAATCCCACGTACTAATGAATCGAGTGAAATGGACATAAAATGAATGAGTTGAAAAGGGTGTATCAAAAATTACCACAACAGATGATCCAGTTTAACATTGAAAATGAATTATATACATATTATGAAATTGATGATTATATGAGTGAACATGGTCACAACTTAAATGAACCTAATAATAAATTAAGAATAAGAGCAGTCTAGCTTTTGAAGCTCATACAAATGACAAAGAAGAATCTGACACTCCTTATATTGGTAAGGATGTTGATTGGAAACATGATTCACTTAATGTATATGAATTAATGAAATTGAGTGATGAATCATAGAGGTAAAATATGAAAGTATGATGCAAAAAATCATTACTTATAAGGATGAAACTATCAAATTCATGCCAACATGCCATTTGTTCATCCCTATCTTCTAAAAAAAGATGTGGTAGAGAATCAAAATTTGGGCATATAAATTTCAAATGCATTTAAAAAAATAAAATGGAATCCAAGATGAAAATGATGAATTATCCCAATTGTCCTTGTCATTTTTATGATTTTTAAGACTTTATAAAAAAACTGAGTGTCATTTTAAGTATGTGGGGATGTATGAATGGAATTTTGCACTTATGTATATAATAACAAAAAAAAAGTTTTGAGAAGTATATTACAACCACTATTTTCTTGTGATTTTTATTTGCAAGTGAATTAGATTGCTTGGTAGGAACTAGTTTGTGTCATTCAAGATCAAGCTAAACTTTAGAATTTGAATTATTTTGATATGATCCATATATTTGTATGAACATAACTTGGATGCACCCACACATATATAGACTTTGTTGTTTGGTATACACAAATATGAGAACCTTGGTTGATTTCACATATTGGTTGTTCCCTTATGTGTATGCCTTGGTTAATATAATCTTAATTTCCACATATTGGTTGTTCCCTTATGCATATGCCTTGGTTAATATAATTTTGGTTGTTTGGCACCTTCACATATATAGATTTGTTGTTTGGTATACACAAATATAAGAACCTTGGTTGATTTCCACATGTTGATTGTTTCCTTATGCATATGCTTTGGTTAATATAATCTTGGTTGGTGCAAAGAATTGGCTTTTATCCATAAATGTATATTATTTGGATTGTGTTCATAAATTAGTTATAATTGTATATGTATACCTTGGTTTAAGCCACATAAGTGAAGGTGATGTTTAAAGATATTTAAAATTTGGTAGATGTCCATAAACTAGTTAGCCTTGTGTGTGTAAACCTTGATTCATTCCTTCACACCTTGTTTGCTTGGAAGCACGTACATGTATGGCCTGGATGGTTCCGTTTCTTTGAATCATGTGTACACCTTAGGTTTTTTTCTTTTGTATATAGGTTCATAATAGTTGATCTTATATGTTTATACCTTGGTTGGTATCTTCATAAGCTTGTTTGATTGGTTGTTCATATTTGTACACCTTTGTGGATGTCCATAGACTAGTTTCAAACATGTGTCGAACTTAATAGTTGTTTTTGATATACAAAATCATAATAATTTATTTTATTTGATTGGAAATGTTGTTTTTGGGATAATTTGCTTTCACAATATGTAAACTATATTGCAAGGAATGTATGAAAAAAAAAATCATACAACAATTTTCCTTCTTTTGTAACATTTGATTAATAATTTTCTTATTCACTACCATGGTATCTTAAGAGGATAATCAATGTTTTAATTTTTTATTAAGTTTTATATTATGTTTGATGCATATTAAAAGATTTCTCAAGTTCTCTTTGTAAGTGTGCTATTTTTAGAGAAATTGTCAAAAAAAATACCCAGGATGTCATATTTTGGTACCAAACCAGTGTTCAAGAAGCTTGCTTTTCTACGCAAAAAGCAAATTATTATATAATTACGCATTCTTATACCTGCATGTGTTCACGTATATGGGTGCATATACACATGCACACACACAATGATATATATATATATATATATATATATATATATATATATATATATATATATGCACACACACACAATGATATATATATATATATATATATATATATATATATATATATATATATATATATATATATTATTACACATTTTTATACCTGCATGTGTTCACGTATATGGGTGCATATACACATGCACACACACAATGATATATATATATATATATATGCACACACACACAATGATATATATATATATATATATATATATATATATATATATATATATATATATATATATATATATATATATATATATATATATATAGTATTACACATTTTTATACCTGCATGTGTTCACGTATATGGGTGCATATACACATGCACACACACAATGATATATATATATATATATATATATATATATATATATATATATATATATATATATATATATATATATGTGTGTGTGTGTGTGTGTGTGTGTGTGTGTGTGTGTGTGTGTGCACTTGCTTGTACCTCATGTATATGCATATCTATGTATATATTTGCCAATATTAGATGTGTGCATGTATTTGTATGTGCACTAAACAGTTCGCCAATTGATGCATGGGCTGAAGGTGATCACAACTCTAGTAACATTGTTGGTCATATGATTCAACCGGCTTCATAATTCACAAAATGATGCATAAGCATATGTCACATTATTCAATCGGCTTCACATACTTGTCAGATTGCTCACTATCAACTTCCGTTTGCTTTAGATAGCTATGTCACTACAAATAAGTAAATGTTCTTTTAAGGGATTTTGGCTTGAATGCCAAATATTATACAACTCACAATCCTTAAGTTGTAGTTGGTATACATTATATATACCGAAAATAAATTCAAAGAGCAGCTAATAAAGCATGAACTATGCTAAGACATAATGGAGCTCAATTTGTACCTCGTTGTATGGGTTACTTGCATTTCATCTACTTATTCTTTGTTCTTCCCACTTACCATTTCAAAGCATTGTAACCGTCTAGCTTTCTGTCACTGGTCAAGGTAGATTTTTAAAGTGGTGCATTCCCTCTTCTCACTCCCTGATGTGACTCAATCTCTTTCCACACAGCCTTCACATACATGTCTACCAAGTGCCTCAAGGTTGGGCAAAGAGGACACCATTTTATATTTCTATAGGTGTAGCAAACTAGCAAAATTCAGATCACCAAAGTGTGGATGCCAAAGCTTTGCATCTCACACAGCCTGAGAACCATGTACTGCACATGTTGAATCATTCATAAATTTTTCATAGGCTGTTAAAAGCAATAATGATGTTTCCATTTGACAGATCATGAATTGTACATCTGTCATCAACAAATTTCACAACCAAGCCAATCTTGGCTAAAGCTAAATCTTATAGCAGATTCTTCTTGATCCCTGGCACAAATAAAGCATCTGACAATGTAAAAGAACTACCATTAGCAGTATTCAGAATGATCTTACCAACTCCCATGATAGGATAAGAGGAGTTGTTGGTGTATGTGACAGTATTCCTTGTAGGGGCAGGCTCGAGTGAAGTGAAGAAACTACACTGTGAGATAATATGTTCGGTTGCCCCACTATCAAAGTACCAAACCTCTGAGTCTAGTGCAACATACACTATTCATGAGAAGATGAGTCATAATCGCAAACACTCATACATGCCCATTCTTCATTTTGCACAAGATTACCAGACTCTGTTTTGGGTGTAGAGGCCTCTACAACAACCATTCCAGCCTCTTTCTTCCTTGCCTCTTTAGCAGCGAGTTTTGGACAACTCTTTATGACATGATCATTTCCTTTATAGTATTTGCAAAATAATTTTTCCTTTCTGTTCTCTTCTCATATTTTTCACCCTTCTTTGATTGGGCAGAATTAATAGATTTGTGCTTACTAGTAGAAGAGCTCCATTTACCTTGTCCCTTTTGAATAGCCAGGAAAGCTTGATATGCAACACACATAATGGACCTTTCTGCCTAGATTGATCTTCCTGCAACAAAACAGAGACTAACTCCTCAAATATTAAGGCATTTGGATTACCTTTTATCATCAAATGAACAGTAGAAGCAAAACTCTGTTATGAATGGGGAAAGATCATTCAGAACAATCTTCACAAGTGAACTGTCAGGCAAGACTTCATGAGCAGAAATCAACTGCTCCTTCAAATCTTTGATCTTTGTCAGAAAACTTTCCATGGAATCTCCTTCATTCATGTGCTCACTCTCCAACTTTTTTCGGAGGTAAGCAACACGAGCCTCATTCCTTGCTTTTTATAAAGTGGTATGTATATCCCAAGTATCCCTAGTTGTTCTACAAGAGTGAATGTGAGGAATAATGGCATGCTTGATAGAAAAGGCTATCAATGCATGTGCTTGAGCATCTTTGCCATCCCAACTAATTTTCTCTGCGGTAGGTGCAGCAAGAACCATAGCACGAATAGGAACATGAAGAATGTCATCATCTTCAACACCATCTGCATCACCTTTAACAACATAGTTTGCAAGTGTAATAGGACGTTTTTCACCACCGTGTTCAATATTCGATATTCCTTTTGCAACCAACACATGGCACATCATATAAGCCCGTAATGGGTAATTGATACCATCCAACTTATCCTCAACAGCCAACATATAGAATACATCACTACTTTCAGGTCGCTGACTAAAATACCCTGATGTAGAAAAATGATTGTGTCTCAAAAAGTTACCCTGTTAAGTTTTGTTAAACCTATAGCAGACTTCAAGATGCTTATATTGGTGAACCGAAACTTGAATGTATCCTTGGTACAAAAAGACAAAATTGCCTACACAAATGCTTCAATAGTGCGTTCAGAGGCCAAAACGAGCTCATATCGCAATTTCAACACCACAAAACAAAGCGGTTTTGATCTCCTAATCAGCCTGAGTATGCTCACCAATTTTTGTGTGATTCTGAGACTATGACTGGAGGGGTGTCTACAACACCCTAGGTGAAGCAGCGACCTGCTCTGATACCAATTATTAGAGCTCCAGTTCTGCGGAAGCACATGAACGACATAAGGAAGAAGAAGAAGCTTGGAGCACAACACACAATATTGAATATATTACCAAGAGAATCTACAAAGATAAGTAGCCCATTAAGGTAATAGGCATATATAAAAGCTGGGGGGGGGACCCTCCTAAAGAGGGAAAAAAGTGCCCCGATGGTCCTAGTGGTTCACACACATCACTATCTAAATATATCAACAAGATGTAGGACCACTTTTAGTTGGATGACTCAATCGCATTCAAATTCAAAATTATGAATAAAAAGACTACTTTTAGTCATGGGATTATAGAGCCTTCTTGTGAGCTTTGAGTAGAGATTATGAGCCCACATTGCATCCTCTTGAATTGAGAGAAGTCCTCCACAACTCTTTTTGAGCAGAGAGTTTGAGGTCTACGGAAGCACACAAATAGCACAAGGAAGAAATGAAGCAAAAACCACTCATGGACACACGACTATCATAGCAGCTAGCCTAGTCAGAGTTAGAAAAAGCATGTAAATCTGGTGGTAGTGATCCCTCTTTGGGATAAAACAATCCAAGTAGTCGGGTACCACTCAAGTAGCGAAAGATGTGCTTAACCACCTACCAATGCTTGACACTTGGGCAATGCATAAACCTGCTCATCTGTGAGACAGTAAACTGAATATCTGGCCGAGTAATGCATAAGTAAATCAAGCATCCAAGAGCCTGTTGATAGAGAACAACATCAAATGCATCTCCAGCATCATGAAGACTCAATCATAAACCTATCTCCATAGGAGTGGCAATAGGTTTGCAATCTTCAAGGCCAAAACACCGCAATAATGTGTCAAGATATTTTGTTTGACACAAAGCTATTCTGCCATCAACTTGGATAAATTGAATGCCCAAATAATGATGCAAATGCCCCAAAACTTACATCTCAAATGAGGCATGTAGATCACCCTTAAAATCAGCAATATGCTTCTCTTGAGGACCAATGAGGAGCATCAACATACACAACAATGATTAGAAGCACATCATTTGCACGCTTAACATATAAGGTGCTCTAAGATGGACTGTTCTCAAAATCATGTGCAATCAGGTAGGCATGTATCTTTTCATACCAAGCATGTGGTGATTCCATCAAACCATATAATGCCTTTTTCAACCTGCACACTTGGTTTCATGCCCTTTTTGCACAAAGCCACGAGGCTAAAAAACATACACTCCTTCATGCAAGTCACCATTCAAAAATGCAGTTTTAATGTCCAATTGATGATGAGCTACAAGTGCACAGATGCTATGAACAGTAGTCATTCGGCAAGTAGGAGCAAATGTCTCATCAAAATCAATGCCTCTTTCCTGAGCATAACCCTTTGCAACAAGCCTAGCCTTATTCTTGTCAATTGTTCCACCAGGCTTAGGCTTAAGCTTGTATACCCACTTAGTGCCAATGGCCTTCTTGCTAGAAGGCATGTCACATAAAGACCAGATACCATTTTTCATTATAGCACCATATTCAGATTCCATAGCACCCATCCAATTTTTCAAATTTTGTGCTTCATCAAAGGAGATAGGCTCATTCTCATCAGAGAGACTAGAGGCAGCCATAGCATAGCAATCTGTTGCAAAAGAAGCACTCTGAGAGCCAGAATGAGTATGATATGAAAGAGGTGCATCTAATTTGTTATCACACAAAGCCTGGGCCACCCTTTTTGACATAGTTTTTGCCTCCTCAATATCAACTCTCTCATCAACAAGTGCATCATGTAAATCTACATCAGAAATGGAATGATCTACATCATCACCTAACCTGTAAAGACTGAGAATTTGCCCCATTAGGACTAGCACTACACTGCCCACTTGTAAAAAGAGGCAACAAAGTATCATACATGTCTTTGGAGATAATAGATGTCTCCTAAGTACATGAAAGCAATGGATGAATTGCATCTTCCACAAAAGGAACATCATGGCTAACCAGAATGTGTTTAGTCTGTGGATGATACAGATGATAGCCTTTGCTTTCAGAACTGTATACAGCAAAAATACATTTCACTGCTTTATCATCCAATTTCTTAAGTTTTTGTTCAAGCACTAATGCATATCCTAGACAACCAAAAACATGCAGATGAGCAACATATGGCTTGTGACCATACCAAGCCTCATATGGAGTGATAGACTGCAATGCTTTAGTGGGACACCTGTTAAGTACATATGTTGCACACATGACAACCTCAAGCTAGAAACTATGTGGTAAAGCCTAACTCTTGACCATACACCTCGCCATCTCCATGAGTGACCTATTCTTTTGTTCAACAACTCCATTCTGTTGAGGTTTATACAGCACTGGGAAGGTAGTTACAGAGTCAATAGCGATCCATATACATTAGTGGTAGTGATGGGAGATGGTTTCTTATACTCCAATGGTCCTCATTGTAATGGGTTCAGGGGTTCTAATTGTTGATGGTCCATGGAGGGGTGATGGGGAGGAGTTTGTATTGTGGTTTCTTTGGTTTTGCTAATGGTTTCTATAGTGGTTATAGGAACAATATAGATTGGAGTTGATGTTCCTATGGGAGTAGATATCACTAATATTTGTATATAGTTATTAGATCCAAGAAGAGTTTTGAATTTTTGTTCATCATACTATACACTTTGCTTCTTCAACATGTGATCAATTGCTTCTGCTACACCAACTGCTTTAGACATGACACACAAAGAATCCGTGAATTCATATCAAATGTCTCACTCAACTTCTTTTTGAGAAATGACAACTCATAAGAGGACTTCCCAAAAATCAGCATATCATCGACATAAAGTATCAAGCATATCAAGCTTCCATTTGAGCATTTCTCTGTGTAGAGATAATGATCCTCATTCCTTTGAGAATAGCCTTGAGACTTCATAAAAGCATCAAACTTTTGGTACCATTGTCTAGGGGACTGTTTAAGTCCATATAAGCTCTTCATTAACTTACAAAGTAGACTTCCTTTGCTATGAACTATATGACCCTCTGGTTGTTCCATATAGATCTCATCAGTAATATCTCCATGGAAAAAAGCATTTTTCACATCCATTTGGACTAGCTCTAAGTCCTCAACTGCAAGAAATCCAAGCAACATGCAAAGGGTGGTGATCTTGACTACTGAATAGAAGATTTCCTCAAAATCAACACCATATTCTTACTTAAAACCCTTTGCAACAAGACATGCTTCATACTGAATTTCAACTTATATACCCATTTACATGGTAAAGCTTTCCTACCCTTTGGCAAAGGTACTAAATCCCAAGTACCATTCTTGTGAATAGAATCCAATTCACTCCTCATGGCATGCTCCCACTTGACATGATCCTTTGTGTGCATAGCCTCTTTGTAGCAAGAAGGCTCACTAGCATTTGTTCGCATAACAAAATCCAAAGCCTATCAAGTGGATGTGACACATGTGCAAAAGGTCTCAATGGTTACTAAATAAGAACATTTACAGATTGATATGATTGGACATTCTCTTGAACATCCCTATGTGTAGCATTTTTATGCATGCTAATTGGAGGACTAATATCCTCAAACACCACCTTTCTCGGTTCAACCTCCTTAATTGGTTGTTTATGCATCTTAGACCCATTGAAAGTAACATCACTACTTCTTATCATTGAGCATGTTTCAAAATCCCATAAGCGATACCCAAGTAGGCCTTCTCGACCATATCCAAGAAAAATGCATTTCTTTGACTTATGGTCTAGCTTTTGTCAAAGATTCTTGGGTATATGAACATACAATTCACACCAAAAAACTCAAAGATGATCATAATATGGTGGCTTGCTTGTCCATAACTCTTGTGCCATTTTTAGACCTTTGGCAATACTAGATGAAATGGTAATCACGTGAATTCCAGCCAATACTACTTGTGCCCAAATGCCTTGTGAAAGGTTTGCATGATCCAACATACAAAGTACTCTATCCTGAATAGTTCTATTCATCCTTTTAGCTACAGCCTTTTGTATTGGGGTATAAGGAGCTGTAAAATCTCTACAAATTCCTCTAGTTTGATAGAAAAGACTAAATTCATGTGAGGTATACTCACCCCCATTATCTAAATGTAAAGCCTTGAGCTTAATTCTATTTTGAATTTCAACTAAAGCAAGCCATTTTTTGAAGTTCAGGAGTACCTCATCCTTTGATTTGATATGATATACCCAGACTTTTCTAGTAGCATGATATGGGAAAGGACTGAGCATAGAAAACCACCTTGTAACCAAGGTCACCAAGTTGACCAATTGACATCAAACACGTGATAAATGAGGTACATGACATACATTATGCATAGTAAATTTTGAATCATCAATGAACTGCACAACCACATCTCCAATCCCCACAACATCACACTATTACTAGATTTATCTACCGAGAGTGATGGCACATTTATTTCTTGCCAGCTCACTCATTCGCAGACATTAGGATTTTCCTTATGTATTATTCTTTATATATTGCACTTGTTGTATTGTCGTTTTAGGTTATTCTTGTACATTCCTTTTATGTAATAGAAGAAGAAGAAGAAGAAGAAGATTATTCTTCCTTGCCTCAATCTATGTGTGCGCTCCTCTTTGAGTGTGAAAGAGTGTGTATGAGCTCTCTTCCTTATCTCCTTCCTTGTGACATTTACCACGAGATGCAATATTGCTAATAGTTGTGCAAATATGTATCCCGTGATGGTGGCAAGGTGCATAACAACAAGAATACCTTCATTTCATTATCCATCTCCATTTTTTGAGCTTGTAACTAAGAGAATATAACATCAAACTCATTTAGATGAGACGCAACACTATATGTGTCCTTCATGCAAAGGTCATATAATTTTCTCATCAAGTACACTCTATTTGATGTTGTTTCTTTTTCACATGTATTATATAACTTCTTCCAAAGTTTCTATGTAGTTTTGAAGTCCAATACTGTAAAGTAAACATTATATGCCAGGTGCGATTGAATTGTAGGTATAGCCATTTCATCCGACTCATACCAATCATCTTCATCCATGTCAACAATCTTCTTTGAGATTCCATATTTTACTGGCTTCCATTGCCTCCTTTGAATCATCACATCTTTAAATTGATTCTTCCATAGAGAAAAGGTTATGCCATCAAATATTTGAATCTCAAAATGGTCTTTGCCCTACAAGTTATAGCTCCTCTAAGGAACAAAACATTATCCAACAAACATGCCTAAGATCATTGATGCCATATTGATAGAGAATTGACTAGAATGATAATGGCACTAGAAGATTCCAAACACCACTAAGGGTCAAAAAAGGATGATCGAGTGTTAGATTCTAGGGAAAATTCAATAAAGTCTCCCCACAAAAATGGATTAATGAACAATCATGACCAACCAAAAGGATTATGTGAGTATAAATATCCTAACACCAATAAGTGTATCAAGGAGTAAATCAACCACTTTATAATTGAGGAAACCAAAAAATAAAGAAAATTTTGGCCAAATTCTCCTTTCTAAAATGAGCATATGAATAGTGTCAAAATCTCATGAAGCTAAAAGTACTGACATGTAAACCTCCATAGCGAATCATTGACTCCGCTGCATATAATTAGTTAAATGAAAGAAGCCAACTAAGCTTATCGAGCACCTATGAACAACTAACATACATCTCCTATGGCAAGGCTAGGTAAGTCTTTCACTTGCATCACTGAAGAAGCCGCGACATCTTGGTGTCTTCCAGTTAAGAGAACCTCACCATGAACCTCTTTATCAATGTCAAAGGCTTTATGCAAAAACTTAACTGCTATATCAATGGCCACATGGACATACATAAGTGGTATCCATAGAAGCGTACGTAGTGTGGATGTGCTCAATATATGCAGTAAAATGGCATTGAGAGGTTGAATTCACACAAACACTAGCCAACGACACATGCAAGTGTCTGTCAACTCTATTCCTTAGGCTCAAAAACCTACATAAACTTGCGCTGATTGCTCCCACCACAATTGAAAACCTTTCAAGAAACCTGTAGATTTACTAATATGGCTAAAAACAAGGCCCCAAATCTAAATATTTGTTGTCAAAGAAGTACAAAGATCACTCTTCTCAATGTTCTTGAACCTATGTAAAGAGAACTATGCATGAAAGTACTCCAAAATTGCTCCAAGAATCACCCCCAAAAATGCTTCAAGATAGGCTTTGAGAGTAAAGAATGAACCTTTGAGGGCCCCAGACATGTTCAAGGTAATGTGAACCTTAGTCTTTCCCCTTCTTCAAACACTACAAGAATGTAGGTTAGTGGCAAGAGATGTCTGGTTAAGCAAGCTTTGGGGGAAACAATACTGGGATGGGTGAACTCCCAAGAAGTATCAAGAAACTCCATCTTCCTTGATCATTGAGGTCCTCCCTTGTGTGCAACCAACGACATCAGTGACTTCAATGACTCGAATTACAAGGTATGCCAAGGTTTATGCCTTGGTTGCCGCCTTAGTGATAAGCTTTTGAGAAAGCCCTTGTAGTAGAAAACCAATCTCCATACGCTGTACACAGTACTCCACACAAGAGTTACAAAATACACAAAAACATAGTATGCAAAGAGCACGAACATAAATTTTATCTATGTTATAAATGCAATCAAACTTTTAGTTTGTACCTGAACATGCCACTATATGTTTCATTAAAGAACATATACAAAAGTGTCTGGCATCTGTTTCACATTTCACATGGACACTAATAGTAATAGATCACAAAATATTTTGAAAATATGGTTGCAACCATGAGGTGAGCATACCAAAGCATAAAATTATTTAACAAAGGTGAGAGATATGATAGAAGTTTATAGTCCAAGTATGTAGCGTGCAACTGTCACCAACGATAATTAAGTATGTAGAAGTAAAATTTGTATTCACTTATCCCTAAAGGGATTTTGAAAGAAATCCAAAAGCATTGGCAGATGCTTAGACTTGAGAAGTAAAGAGATTCCCTAAAAATCCTAGGATATGAAGAGCTTTGGTGGGTTAATCAAGAGTAGCAAGGAGGAAATGGAGGGAGAGAGAGGAGAGGGGAGACAAACACACATGCATGGGAGCCTCAAAATCTACATAATGATCTTCTTGAGGCAATGCTCTATAAATTATATATGTATATGAATATAGGGTTAATGTCACATGACCCTTACATCCCTAATATTCTCTTACTTAAGTGTCAATGTGATCATAAGTGGCAAAACATACAAATAATGATGTAGGACTATACAATAAGCATCCAAAGCATCATCATCATCAATACCAACATCCTGATATATCTATGTCAACATTTGGCATGAGCGAATCCAAAAATGATTGCATAATCACTCACTCCTCATCATATAAATCAGCCATCCTATAAATCAATGATGTGCCTACATGTGCATCCAAATAGCTAATGTGTTTATGAAATATTGTGTATCATAAGAGCTATTCTGCTCTACCACATTGTGTATCATCATGCTGCACATGAGCTAAATGCACAACATCAACACCGAGGTCAAACTGATGATCTAACTCTAAGTGGTTTCTTGTAAGTGGCTAACTGAAATCAAGCTCATGAAGACACATAATGTACATGTCTGAGTATAAGTGATGCTCCATTAGGTAGCATAAGGCATACATCTCCTACACCCTCGATATCATATGCCATACATCATGCATGTGCACACATCCACGACTCTCACATGAGAATCCACAAAACCACTTATGAACTAGATAAACATGGGAAGTGGCTAATGCATCAAGCAACCAAGTCATATGTGTGTTATCCAATGAACAAGAGGAATTCTGAGATGAACCATAGAAGAATGTGATATCACCATCACTAGCATAATCAACTGCCATAGACTCTCTTGAAACCACTACTTGACCTGCATCACGTGCATGTCTCTAAGGTCGTCCTCACATCCGTCTGAAGCAACATCATCGAGTATGGCCCTCACAGCCACAATGCCAACATCAAAGCCATCGATGTGATCTACGTCTCACATGAGTCAATGTACTCACATTCATATCATGTAGTCTCTTCCATAATGCACTACTCGTCTTCTCATACATCAAAAACTCATTTATAGAATCCACAAGATGTAATTAGATAGTGGAGTTGGCCAATGCATCCATATCCATCCATACATGGTTCGACATGTCACGAGGCCTCTCTGCATCTCTATGCACATACAGGTGTAACCCTGCATGAACCAATGTATGCCACATTTGAGCTTTCCATCTTGAAAAGTCAGTGCCATCAAATCGAGAAGACATCATGTTGGCAATCAAAGAGACTAGCAATGTAGCAAGAGACTAGAAACAATACTCTATCACCAATAGGATCATACCTACATAAATCACATCACATATGTCTCGTTGGAGAAGAAAACCATGTGAATCACCTATCACATAACCATGCATCTAACATGCACATAAAACCATGAGCATAAGCCTACTCACCAAGTCTCCAAACTGATGAAGTAGATGTGAAAGAATCTTGGGAAAAATTGGACAACATATCCTCTGTAAATTGAACAATCAAACAAGATAACCAATAGCAAAAGAAGAATGACTAATCTTTCACTACATGCCATTGATCCAACCAAAGATAATGACAAATACACATGCCAAAAAACTAATAGCGATATAGGAAAATACCATGGCGATACATGTTCCACTCAAGAATGAATCTTGTAAAATGGTCCAACCTATCATAAATAGCTTGTGACCAAATCCAAGTGAATGGAGATAAGCAATGATCCAAAGATATCACACAAGCATAAAAGATATGTTAGAGTACTCTTCTAGCATAAAAGTCAACAAAAGTTTGGCAACATCTCCTTTATAAAATGGACTCTAGAACCAAATAACCATGGGGGAATCACCATCCAGATATGGAAAGAATCACACTTGGAAATTATAATCAAATCAGTAACCATATGCTAATAGAATAGCCAATCAAACTGACAAACAAATGTGCAACTAAGGCTCTAATTTGAATCACGTACTTGCAAGGGAAATGAGAACACAATCTCTAACCAAGATCCAAAATCAACTCTCATGAATTGTGTGCAACCGACAAGTAAAGCCGTATCCAAGTGGCATAAATGATATATAGACCACAATGACACTATACATCCATTGAGAATGCTATGATCAAACTCTTGATCACATAAACGTGAAAGATATAGCCCAATGTTATCTCACATGTCAAACACTTGGTAGGATCAAACACTTGCTAAGGGAAGTGGTTAATGCATCAAGCAACCAAGTCATTTGTGTGTTATCCAATGAACAAGAGGAATCCTGATATGAACCATAGAAGAATGTGATATCACCATCACTAGCATAATCAACTGCCATAGACTCTCTTGAAACCACTTCTTGACCTGCATCAACGGTGCATGTCTCTAAGGTTATCCCCATCCATCCGAAGTAACATCATCGAGTATGACTCTCACAACCACAATGCCAACATCGAAGCCATCAATGTGATCTATGTCTCACATGAGTCAATGGACTCATGTACATATCATGTAGTCTCTTCCATAATGCATTACTCATCTTCTCATACATCAAAAATTCACATATAGATTCCATAAGATGTAATTGGATAGTGGAGTTGGCCAATGCATCCATATCCATCCATACATGATTCGACATGTCATGAGGCCTCTCTGCATCTTTACACAGATACATGTGTAGCCCTGCATGAACCGATGTATGCCACATTTGAGCTTTCCATCTTGAAAAGTCAGTGCCATCAAATTGAGAAGACATCATGTTAGCAATCAAAGAGACTAGAAATGTAGCAAGAGACTAGAAACAATACTCTATCACCAATAGGACCATACCTACATTAATCACATCACACATGTCTCGTTGGAGAAGAAAACCATGTGAATCATCTATCACATAACCATGCATCTAGAATGCACATAAAACCATGAGCATAAGCCTACTCACCAAGTCTCCAAACTGATGAGCTAGATGTGAAAGAATCCTGGGAAGAATTGGACAACATATTCCGTATAGATTGAGCAATCAAACAAGATAACCAATAGCAAAAGAAGAATGAGTAATCTTTTACTACCTACCAGTGATCCAACCAAAGATAATGACAAATAGACATGCCAAAAGACTAATAGCAATATAGGCCAACACCATGGCGATACATCGCCCACTCAAGAATGAATCTTGTAAAATGGTCCAACCTGTCACAAATAACTTGTGACCGAATCCAAGTGAATGGAGATAAGCAATGATCCAAATCTATCACAAAAGCATAAAAGATCTCTTAGAGTACTCTTCTAGCATAAAAGTCGAAAAAAGTTTTGCAACATCTCCTTTATGAAATGGACTCTAGAGCCAAATAACCATGTGGGAATCACCATCCACATATGGCAAGAATT
This sequence comes from Ceratopteris richardii, assembly GCA_020310875.1. NCBI lineage: Eukaryota > Viridiplantae > Streptophyta > Polypodiopsida > Polypodiales > Pteridaceae > Ceratopteris > Ceratopteris richardii. The sequence continues at coordinate 150,003,500 of CM035408.1, read as the reverse complement.
ACACTTGCAAATAGATAATCAAACCAATGACCATATGCTAATAGAATAGCCAATCAAACTGACAAACAGATGTGTGATTAAGGCTCCAATCTGGATCATGTACTTGGAAGGAAAACGAGAACACAAGCTCTAACCAAGATCCAAAATCAACTCTCACGAATTGTGTGCAACTGACAAGTAAAGCCGTATCCAAGTGGCATAAATGATATATAGACCACAATGACACTATACATCCATTGAAAATACTATGATCAAACTCATGATCACATAAACCTGAAAGATATAGCCCAATGTTATCTCACATGTCAAACACTTGCTAAGATCAAAATTTACAGTCATACAGAGGAGCTACCACAATGATCATACATGGCCAATGCCTTCAAGCTCTAAAACTAAGAGCTCGCACATTAAAAATCTCTCTCAAAGAAGTTCCAAACCAAAATGAATCTCCAAATACAATTCAATTTTCTAAGATGAAGCTTTACTGCTTTGTGTGTTTCTATTTTGGGGCTGATAACCTCTAAATCTGAACTTTTTCTCTTCATTCAAACTTGAAGCACTCTTTCATGCTTATGCAATGGCACTTAGAACACCTCAATTGGAGATGTGTAGCCCAAGATATAAGCAAAACAAGCATATGTTGTCATTTTCATCTTCACCTACAACATTGTTGCGATCTAGTGCTCTTAATCCGACCTATGTTCTCTCTTTAGATGTAGATGATTTCTCAAGCTATGCACAACAATTGAAATCACTTCAATATGAGGAGTTGGTTGGGTGGATATGTGCATTTATCACTTCTTCTGGGCTTAGATGTTGAGGTTTTGTCCTTGAGGATCTTAGTCTAGCTGGCTTCTTTGTTAGTTGACCCTAGTTATTTAACATCTTCCCTTTGATAGGTCCTTCCCATGTTAGCTTGATGGGGGCATTTCCTTTGGATCCACTTTCGGGAAGTGAAACTAAGGAGTTATCTTTTTTCTTAGGTAGAATACTCATCTTGAGAGCTACCATTTTTGGACTCCTCCATGGTTTGAACTTGGTTGAAGCCACCAAGATCATCAAATTGACTTTTTCAAGAGTGAAGTACTCTCTCCTTCACTTTTCATTTTTATTACTTTCTTATATAGTTTTTCGCCCCTTACACTAAGCTGAGACCTTTCGACTTCTCTTTACTAGCTATGTACTCTTTATCGACACCATGTTGCCAAAAGACTTTCCCATGAGAGGGGAAGGGAGAGCTTGAGTCAATATTAAAGCCCTCGAATTTAGGCAAAGTGGAAGTATCTTCCACATGAAACTTCACTTTTTAAGCACCCTTCCTCAAGGGTTACTCCTTGATCTTGTAGCCTTGGGCACCACATCGAAAACAAGCATAGGAAAGATTTTTATAAATGACTTCTTAATTTCTCTTCCCTAATATCTAAATTGATAATTTGAGAGTTCTAGGTTAAAGTCCATGTGAGCACAAACTTAAGAGTCCTACCTCACGTTAAATGTTGAAAAAGAGTTTTCATTATGTGTTATGTTGCCCATATTCACACAAAAAGTGGAGACATTAGATAGAGTGAACCATGTTGCACGTTATAACGTGAATAAATGGGTGAAAAAATTATCCACTTTCTTTTATTCAAAGGCAAAATTTGAGGATTTCTTATGTACATTTCAATTCCCTATGTGAAAAAGATTTAGAAATTAATGTGCATGGCCATTGAAAATACCCTCTATCTCTCATAATAGTCAAAAGTGTTCACCACTAAAGAGCAGTTCCAAAGTTAAGGTCCAGGGGAGTAGGCTTCGGCCGAACCTCCATTAAAAAAAAAAAAAAAAAAAAAAAAAAAAAAAAAAAAAAAGAGAGAGAGAGCAGTTCCCTATTCAGCAATGCATTTGGTATTTTTCAACCATGGATCTTGAAATTTCCGTTTTATAGATTTAAAATTTTAACCTTTCTTTTGTACATCTCAACTAGACGATTTTCACGTTTTTCCTCCCCGGCACTGTGTTTGCTTCTCGCTTCCAAGCTGCGTTTCCTTTCTCTCTCCCTCCATCCCTCCACCCCCTCCCTCTCTCCCTCTCTCTGACGATCTGGACTCCAGAGCTGCCAGCTCGTTAAGAGCGCGGGGGGGCAATCCCTCCCGCAGCTCCATTTCCAAATCTCCGCCTTCCATCAAATCTGATGTACTTCCTCCGAAGCGTCATTCCTTCCTGTGGCTTGCTTTGCCCGCGATTTTTTCATGTTGTTTGATAGCAGTTGTTTTCCGCACCACGTTCTCACAGCCCAAAATATCATCGCCAAATTCAGAATCCCACTCCACATTTAACGAGGTGGGCGCATAGTCTCGTTTATCTCGTGCGTGAACTTTTGAGCTGCAATGACAGCTATTGAATATTTTAGGTTACGTACGGGAGTGTCCTGAAACTGATGCACGAACGTAGTGGGTACCGTCTGCATTCACATGAGATTCCGTATGGATCAGGCAGCGGTCAACAGTCTGTTACCGGTTTCGGAGGCGTGGAGGATGGGAACAGCTACTGGGTAACATTATGTGGTTTTACTTTTGTCACGGAATTTGTCCAGCATATGTAGAGGAGACGAGGAATCATGACACCGTATGTCTATTTTATTGCATCGCACACTTCGTTTAAGCCATGGTTACTATACCACCTCTCTGAATTTGTTTTAGCATATATTTTTTTAATCTTAAGTTCATATTCATCTACCTTCATTTGAAATATACTTTGCAGACATACTTTTACTAGCATATGATGAGCGATAACAACAATATTCACCACAACCATCTCAAATTGCCTGTCTATGCATTTGTTCTCTTTCTACCAAGAATTGTCTTTAATCTAACTCTTCGATGTGCAAAACCGAGCTCTAGCTTCTTGGAATAGATACCTAGAACATATTTGCACAGGAATAGACTAAGAATCTTATTGAATATAAGTGATGGATACCATCACGACATCCACTCACAAAAGCCGAAGTAGATCAAAGGGCTACTCAAAAATGGTCACAAAGGGTCATCTCGCACATGTGAAATGAATCACATACTCTAAGAATACTCAGAAGGGAGTAATCCAACCATATATAACACCCGCCAATCAAACTTCGTTTGACCCTTAAAAATATATAACGTGTGTTCACGCTTCATCAATCAATGAGCCACCTAAAATCAAAACTACTAGCTCTTATTACCAAAAGCCCAATCTGAAAACATATATTATATGTGCATATCACGTAAAAACACTTGGCAATCCATGTAACTATGAAATCAACAAATATATTAAATCGTGAAAGGTAATACTCACTCCAATATGCAAAAAAAAAAGAGCGTTAAAAGCAGATGTAGCATGATCAATATACTCAATAAGGAATCTAGTGTCCCTCAAGTCAAGAGTGAATCCCGATTTCTATAAACAGCTTGCATTGTAGAACCTATAGACAATGGTGTATGGGGAGATTCACCACAGCGAACTCAAATCATTTGTCTATGCTCTCATTCTCTTTCTACCAAGAATCATCTTTAATTTAACTCTTTGTTATGTAAAACCAAGCTCACAAGTGACAAAAGTCGAAGTTGATCAAACACGTAGTAAAAAATGGTCGTCTTGCACATGACAAAAGTGACATCCATACACAAGTGACAAAAGTCGAAGTTGATCACGACATTCATACACAAGTGACAAAAGTCGAAGTTGATCAAACACTTCATAAAAAATGGTAATCTTGCACGTGTGAAATGAATCACATAATCTAAAAATGCTCAAAGAGAGTAATCCAACCATATATAACACCTACCAAGTAAACCTCGTTTGTCCCTTCGAAAAACATATCAAGTGTGTTCACGCTTGATCAATCAATATCCCGCCTAAAATCAAAACCAATAACTCTTATTATTGAAAGTCCAGTGTGAAAGCATATATTATATGTGCATATCATGAAAACTCCATGATAATCCATTTAAGTATGAATCAATGAATATATTAAATCATGAAAAGTAATGTTTACACTAATATGCAAAAACCAATAGCGTTAAAAACCGGTCTAAGTGAATAAAGTGAATAAAGCACAAAACTTTATTTGAATTGGACATTATATCAATTATCACGTTAGCCCACTATTTTAATAGCTCTTAAAGCTATCGTGATGCAAGAAAATTAGCTCATACAGAATATGGAAAGCCTTTGCTTGCATAGTGTCTCACGCATGGTTATTGCAAAGCTTTCACCTGCCTTGCTTCCACGTGGTATAGCTCAAATCACAAGCTTTTTTTGGACGATATAGGCTAACTAATGTAACTAGCATTCGACTAAGTAAAGAAGAGTGCAACCATTGTCTATCAATAAAAAGCACTTTTTCCTTAGCATTTGTCAATTCTTAAATATTGAAAAGCAATCATATTGTGACAACTGTTCCTCCATTATAATAACGAAACCATAGTCTATGCTAGTGCTAAGTATAGGGTAAGAGTCATGAGCTAGGAAATTGTAGCCATTACAAATTAATCTACTTGTCAAATGTGATTAACATTGTGTGCTTTTGTACTATGGTGCCATAGATCTTTAAGAGGGAGCACAACCGCCCTTTGGACCAATCTACATACTATCCCTAGAGGAACTTACAGAATTGCGCAAAAACATTGACAAGAATCTAGCAAAGAGGTTTATCAAACATTGGAAAGAAGAAGGATGGGACTCTCCGGATGTGTGTAAACTATCGTGGATTGAATAAAGTCACTATAAAGAACATATATCCTCTACCACTCATATGAAAGCTCTTGGAACACCTTGGAAAAGCAAAGTTCTTCACCAAGATTGACCTTTGAGGAGCTTACAACCTTGTCAGGATCAGAGATGGAGACGAATGGAAGACATCCTTTCGAACAAGGTATGGCCATTTTGAATATGTAGTCATGCCATTCGGTCTCACAAATGCTCCGGCTGTCTTCCAACATATGATGAATGATATCTTTCGAGAGTATTTAGATTATTTTGTTGTAATATACCTTGATGATATCTTGATATTCTCTAAAAATCTAGAGGATCATGCATGTCATGTAAAGATGGTCCTGGAGAAACTAAGAGAAAAAGGATTATAATTGGAGAAGTGCTCTTTCCATGAGACAAAAGTGGAATTTTTAGGGTACATTGTATCATATAAAGGAATTATTATGGACCCTAAGAAGATAGAGATAATCCTTGATTGGCAACCACCTTTGAGTGTTCAAGATGTACAATGTTTTCTAGGGTTTGCCAATTTTTATAGGATATTCATAAGAGATTACTCCAAAATAGTGACATCCTTACCAAGCTTACAGGGAACACAAAATTCTCATGGAATGAAGATGCACAGAAAGCCTTTGAGACCCTGAAATCATCATTCACTAGTGCTCCAATTCTAGTTCACCTTGACTCTACCAAGCCTTTTTTCTTAGGGACAGATGCATCAGACTTCACCTTAGGGATGATCCTATCCCAACATGGGGATGATGGACACCTACATCCCATTGCATATCATTCAAGGAAATTCTCTCCTCCAGAGATTAACTATGAAATCCATGATAAAGAGCTTCTTGCATTCGTAGATGCATTTGATACCTGGCATCAGCATCTAGAAGGAGAAGCTCTCATAAAGTTATTATATACACAGATCATAAAAACTTAAAGTACTTTATGACTACTCACATCCTCAATAAAAGGCAATCTCGATGGAGTAACTTCCTATCTAGGTTTGATTTTGTCATCACGTATCGTCCAAGATGCGAGCAATGTCAGTCAGATGCCTTGTCGAGAAGATCTTATCTTACACCGAAGAAAGGCGAAGAGGCTTTTGATCAACAAGAGAGTGTTTTACTCAAGCCTGAATATCTCCAACTAGCAACAATCTCTTCAAACCATCAAGAAGATTCAGGCTTGATCCAATTGGTTCGTGAGACTTTACCACATGATGAATTGTTTTGTAACGTCAGGCAGAAAATTCAAGAAGGGAAACTTTATGAAGTAAACAAGCTCCAAGAAAATAATGGGTTGCTATTCTATAAGAATCTATTATACATCCCTCCAAGAAAGCCCAAGATCTAAGTACTTCAGCAATGGCATGACAACCTTGCAAGAGGACATTTTGGAGTGAATAAAACAATAGAACTTATATCTAGAGATTTTTGGTGGCCTCAAATGTGGAAGGAAGTCAAAGAATATATCCGAACCTGTGACACTTGCAATAGATCTAAGGTACCGCGACATAAACCTCATGGCCTCTTGCAACCTTTACCTATTCTAGAAAGGGCATGGTCTTCATTATCTATGGACTTCATCACAGATCTACCAAGGTGAGATAAATATGATGCCATTCTTGTAATATTGGATAGATTTACAAAGATGGCACACTTCATTCCAACTACCAAGACAATCACAGGTGCAGCCACTACGAGACTTTTTCTGAGATACATATTTAGGCTTCATGGACTGTCTGATGACATTGTCAGTGATTGAGGTCCACAGTTCATATCCAGCTTCTGGAAGAGTCTATGCAAGCTCCTTGGTGTTCAAGTTAAATTACCTAGAGCCAACCATCCACAGATCGATGGACAAACAGAATGGGTGAATCAAGTCCTAGAACAGTACCTCCGTTGCACCATAAACTATCATCAAAATGATTTGTTCGAGCTTTTACCCTTTGCAGAATTTGCCTATAACAACAATGTTCATACATCTACCAAGCAGACTCCCTTCTTTGCAAATTATGGACAACATCCAGGGATGGATATACAACTCTCAAATCATGTCAAGAACCTACTTGCCAGAGATAAGTCCCAATACCTCATGGACATTCACAAAGAACTCAAGGAAGAGATCCATAAAGCTCAAGAGCAATATAAGTATTATGCATATCAACATCGTGTTCAAAATCCATCCTATCGAATCGGGGATAAAGTGTGGTTACTGAGAAAGAATTTGCAAACTTCAAGGCCTTTTGCAAAGCCAGACCATCAAAGATTTGGTCCATTTACCATCTTGGCCAAGATTAATCCAGTCACCTTCAAGCTCCAATTACAAAGTACCATGAGAATACATCTAGCTTTCCATGTGTCCATGTTTGAACCATAATATCAGATTTCACCATTGAGAGGGGAGAGACCCAATCCTTCACCACCTATCGAGATTGATAATCATGAAGAATTTGAAGTCGAGCATGTCCTAGATTCAAGAATATCCAGAGGAAGATGGGAGTACCTTGTTCATTGGAAAGGGTATGACATTAGTGATCTTACTTGGGAACTTGCAGAGAACCTTGAGAGAGCACCAATCAAGATTCGAGAATTTCATAAGAAAAAATCCATTGAAGCCGAGACCAGAGATCATGACCGCTCCTCGTGGAACTCGTCGCTTGAGGGGGAGGTGATGCCATGGACAAAGGAGATCTTTTGAACTTCATATTCCATGTGACTTCTGTATCTCATGATTTGTTGATTATTTGGGGAAACCAATGCTTCCATTGCGCCCGAAATGTTCCAAAACCCTAAGATCGACTGTCTTCTTGCTTGATTCTGACATCTAGAGACCATGCTTCTCATTGATGACATCATCGATGACATCATCAATTCGTAACCGCCCTTGAACCGCTCTTGGAAAACCTATATAAGGAGGGGCTAACCACATTCATTCTGTCTTGCCAATACCAGTCTTGGGAGCTCAAGGAGTCATGACCGCCAAGTAAGTACTCTCCAAGTTCCAATTCCAGTTCTTGTCTTGTTCCTTGTTCTAGTCCTGTCTAGTCTAGTTCTTGGACATCTAGCCTTGTCCTCTTGTAATCTCGTAGTACAAGATCTTGTCTAGTTATTTCTTGTATCTAGATCATCTCCTTGAAGGGAGTTCTTGTAACTCAGAGATCTTGCTTCAAACCTATTAGTCCCGAGTTGTGGGACGTCTTGTATCATCTCTGGTCCATTTATTCATACCTATCAGTCCAGGGTTGTGGGACACCTTATATCTGTTACGTATTCTTGTATCATTTTCCCTACGTGGGTGTTCTTGTAATTAGAAGTGTATTTCCGGGATCTTGTCTATTGTACTCAAAGAGCACAATCCTGACAGAAAGTACCCGCTATGAAGGGGTGGGCAGCCCTCAACGTAAGGATTCGAGTAGACATGTCGAGCCATTCATGACTTGAATTCGGGACGTCGTCCCAACGAGTTCATGGTGTAAACCACTTGGGCCAGAACCCCCTCGACTACTTGTTCACATTTTATCCCCCTCCCCTCCCCCCCCCCCCCCCCTCCCCCTCCCAAAAGAAAAAAAAAGGAAAAGGTGTGACCTTTCTTCCTTGAGGTTCTTGGTACGCAAGTAGTCACTTCAAGCAATTTGTTGATGTAGATCTCCATGAATCTCACAATTCTTTTCTCTTTTCGATCTCTTGTGTTGTCTAATTGTTATCAAAGTGCCCCATGAGCACCCTTTATATCGACACTGGGGCACCCACTATACTCTTATACTTGCACCTACATGGAGGCATTGTATAGTCGAGGGAGGAGTTTGCCCAAAAATCTTTGGACTTTATTAGGGTGGAGGTGCTGATGCCACCAGAAAGCAAGAATTCAAGGTCGCTTTTCGAGATGTCCCAACCATATCTATAGACCTCACTTGTACATATTTCATCTACCCCCTTTCTTTCCTCCTCTCCTTCCCTCTTTTTCTCTTTTGACTACCTTTGAGACCAATCATCCTTGTTATACTTTGCCTGATTGATCATGGCTTGAGTGCTTGCAAGTTGCACCCATTGCTTTTTACCTTAGCCAATTGAACTTTGATGCCTCTGTATGCACATATAGGTTGGCTTCATTAAGTCCTCACGCAACATGTCAAATTTGTTCTAGGTCAACTTCAAATTCCTCATAAGAAGCATGAGTTCTATGCCATCTATATGCCATAGGTTGACCTTGCTTCAAGCATTGTAAGGTGGCATCCTTATAGCCTAGCCCCCCAAGTTTACTCATATCCTTGTCGAATAGGTAGACTTTGTGCCTAGATCGAAATTTCGAATTTGTGCACTTAGCCTAGGACATACTCATTTTGTCTTCAACATCGAGAAGGTTGAACACGTTCATTAGCAAGTCAACTCACCTCTGCCAAAAGATTGGAGCTGGTCAACTTACTTAGGTTTGAGGTCGAGTTACATCAGCAAGGGTTGACTCAAGTATGAGCCCAAGTCAAGTTTGCTTTATCCTTTACTATGAGTCCAACAACAACACAAGGTTGTCTTTGACAAATACCAACCATACTCAAATTTATGATGCGAGTAGACTACTCAAGAGCCTCTCTATCCCATTATGTATGCCATATTTAAGCCGTAGATGCGTGAAGTGTATAACCAAGTAGTATAAAGGTGGATAAGTGAGAATGTAGTGCATACCAGCTCTGAGAGTCACTGTTTTGATTATGAACAACAAAACCATAAATATAGGGGAACACAATACCATAAACACAATAGAGAGCGGTGCGACATAACAATGTCCATAATTGCACAAGTTCCAAGTTACAAGGTGCAAGTATAATGACTCAATATTCAATAGGAGAACTCTTACAAGACACTTCTAGTTTGAAGCCTTAGCAAAGCTTAGCATCCATTGAACTCTCATGACGCGCGAGGAAAAGGTAGCTCACTTAGATGGCTTATGATGTTTTTTCTTGACGGGTATGTGACGGGTTTTTTCATGGCATTTTCAGGCTAGGAATTTCTCTTTGAACCAGGCATCATATTGAATACTACCATAACAGTATTTGATTAAGCACACCAATTTACATCATGTTGATATAATTTTTTTATTCCCTTTAATTTCAGTTCTGATTTCTATTGCTTCATTGAATCATGTTTCAGTTCATATATAGTTTGAACTCAAATAAACCTGGTCTGGTATGCTGTTCACTTGAATTCACTGTCTTAAGCTCGCAACCCATTATATTGCTTTTAGGATATAACCTTTGTACTCATCACTTGCATGAACTGTAATCCTCTCATCACATTTCTCATCATTCACCACAAAGTTGCAACACATCACACGTCAACTCAAGAGAATGTGAGTTTTCAGATCCGCAGCATACAAAAGAGTAACATTCAGACAACTATTGAACCGGGTGTAGTGCCATGCTCCATACCAACATGCTCCTTAATTGTGCAAAATATATGAGACAAATAATAGTTTGCTTTTGTGCATTCAAAAACTGTGTCGCAAGTTACTTATTTTATATTGAAAAGAAAAAACAAACCAAAACAAATTGAGTTAGATATTTGATAGCACCTAAGTATAAATTACAAGTTTATGCATGTTGACAAACCATAAGGGTGATAGTCAAGCTTCCCTTTGCTTTGCAAGTGCAGGAAACATGTACAATTATACATAATTGAATATTGTACAAAGTTTGTCCTTCTGAAAGGCAAGGAGTCACGATGTTCACGGGTCACCTCCTCTACACACAAGTTTCCATCGCTTTTTTTTTTGTCTTTATTATGTATAGATCAGGCACCACAATCTACCCTCTACCTAGTGGACTTGAGTTTAGACTTTATTTTGTTTAATAGTCATATCTTTAGTGTGCTATTAATTCATATATGCTACTATAATATCTCTACTCTTTTTTTTGTACAAATTTTGGCAACGTCAGATATGAAAACAACTATGATTGAACTAGGCTATATCAATCATCCACGTGACCAATGTAGTTAGTGATGGGATGGCAATGTCGTAGATAGTGGGTTAGCAATGTGTTAGTAATGTGATGAAGTTGCAAACCTAAAGTTGCATACAAATCATTTTTCTTTTCAATTCCTACATCTTTTTAAAAAAGATTTTAGTTAAATCCTCCTAAGATGCTTGAATATATTCAAAAACCACATAAAAGCATTATATATCAACATTCAAATCTATCTATCTATCTATTGTTGGGGATAAAGGCCCCAAGGAATCTCCTTTTGTATATTTTGACCCTTCCATGTGAACGCTCTCTTTGAGAGCTTTCCAGACATATTTTTGTTATATTTTGTGGACCCCAAATTGGGGAGTTATAGGCATTTACATTATTTTTATGTCTTTTGGTCATTGGCCATGTGTGAACATGCCCAAATGACCTAAAAGTCACTTATCAAAGACTTGGTCTGAAATCTCTCATAACTTGATTGGGACTTCTTCAACTTCAGCTTCTCCATCTTCTTCTCCAAATTTTTGCATAGGTTTCTCTCTCTACTTTCTCTCTCCTCATGCAGCAGCCCACTCCCTTTGCATTTGGAGGAAATGAGCACACCACGATGTAGCTCTCCGCGGCCTCTTTCAATTGGTATCAGAGCCTTGAGCTGTACTATCGCAACAAAGTTGCTCCAAGTGCTTTTCTACTTCAGCGCCTATGTTAAGCTGAAGGTGTTTTCTTGCATTTGGGAGAATTTCATCGCGAAAAACCTTCTTTTTTCGCGATAAAAGTGCTTTTTTTGGAGGATTACTTGAGCCGGGAGCAAAGCTGAAGCAAATTTTGTGCTTTTTAGAGAGTTTCATAGCGAAGAATCTCTTCTATTCTTCCTTTTGTATCCACACAGGTCATTTTCAGCATCCACATTGCTGATTTTTTCATCTCCAGGTCTTTTGTGGCAGAAATTCTCTCTCATTTCAAGTGGGAGGACATGTACAAATATTGAGGAAGTGCATACTTGCTGGAAACGGTCATTTCTCTGATTTTATAGGTCATATTGCCCCAAAAAATTGGGGTTTTGTGAAAACAAGCACCCATTGACTTGGTTTTGCATCTATGTATGCCTTTTATGGTTGAAAAACAACAAATTTGTTGTTTTTGATGCAATTACAGCTTGCTTGAATTTTCTGCAGAAAATTTCAGAAATTGATTTTTGCAAGTTTTGAACAGTTTTTGGGCTTAATTTCTCAGCTATAGTCTTGTAAAGTAATTTCCCACAGGGCAATAGGTGAATTTTACCTTTTTTTGTTGAAATTTTGAAGCTCTTGGTGCACAAATATGGCCTCTACCTCCTCTGATGTCAAAAGCTTGTTTGAGATCAAGAGATTTGAAGGTAGCGGTTTTGATTTGTGGAAAGAGAATGTTGGACATCCTCTTTCTTAAAGATTGTGAAGGGGCTCTTGAGGAAGTCAAGCCTGAAGATATGACAGATACAACATGGATGAACCTAAACAAGAAGGCCATCATTTACATCAAGATGGCTGTATAAGATGAAACCTTAGTGGATTTGAAAGGCCTTACAAATGCTTTTGAGGTATGGGAGAAGATGAAAGCCACTTATGAAAATACCACGCCTGTAAATCAAGTGCATCTTATGCGTAAGCTAGTGTGTATGGAGCTTGATGAGTCAAAAAGTGCGGCTGAGCACTTATCTTCTTTTACAGGTACTCTTTCACAATTGCAAGACTCTGGATTACCTCCATTTGATGATAAGCTTAAGGCCATCTTCTTGTTGATGACCTTACCTGATTCATGGGAAACATTGGTTGTTTCACTTTCGAATAGCCCCAATCTTACCTTTGATGGTGTAAGGGGTTCTATTTTGAATGAGGAAATCAGGAGGAAAGCTAGTGGAGAGGGCAGTGGTTCAGCCAATGTGGCTAGAGGAAGAACAGAAAAGAAAAGTGGAAATGTACAGAGGAACAGGAGCAAAAGCAAAGGCAAGGCTGAAGTGACTTATTATCAATGTGGTAGGAAAGGTCACGAGAAGCTTGATTGCGGATACTATAAACCTGAACTAGAAAGAAAGAAGAACACAGGTGACAGGAAGAAAAAGGACACCACGAATGAAGCACATGATACCTCAAAGGATAAAGACAAAGAGAAGGCCAATGTGGTCTCTAGTGTCATCATTGAGGAGCTATCAGATGCAAAAGATATACTTTGTGCTACGATGGCAGTAGATCATGCCGAAGTTATTGATGCTTCTATTAATATTCATGCACAAGATATGCAAATCACAAAGAGGGATTTGATTGATGCTTTGCTTATTGTGAATGATGCTTTGTCACAAACATGGATTGTAGATTCAGGTGCATCGTTTCATGTAACTCCTATTAAGGAGTGTTTTACTACCTTTCATTCAGGCAGCCATGGACATGTATATCTTGGAAATAACCATGCTTGTTCTATTGAAGGTATTGGCAAAGTGCATCTCATAGTGGATGGTACTAATGAGTTGGTTTTGCATGATGTAAGGTATATACCAAGCATCAAGAAAAGCTTATTGTCCGTTGGGCAAATGGATATGCATGGATATAGTCATAGTTGGTTCCTGACGCGTCGGGTACCTTTTTCCTGACCCGTCAGTAACCTTTTGCTGACGTGGCGTCAGGAACGGGATTCTGACCAGATTTTTGCAGAAATTTCAGAAAGAGGTTTTTTTTACTTGTTTGCATTTCAAGTCATTCTTTTACATGGATGATGCCATACAGTCTCATATTTTGCACCTGCCACCAGATTTGTACTGTCATATAAGGCACGGTGGATATATGAATAATGCAGATGTTCAGGACTGCCAACTATGAGTCTATGGCTATAATATGAGTCATGATCTGTCTTGACCTGATGCTGATGCTGTAGGTAGCTGATGAGGATTAGTTTGAACTTTCCTCCGACATCCATAATGTGTTGCTTAAGCTGATATGAGTCTTCAGATAACTATAACAGCATTTTGCAGCTCAACCATTTGTTGCCAGTTGGTACTCATACATGCAACATTACTCGGAGTTGTACATGTATATGGACAGGTATCTAGACACCACAGTCTAGACTATAGTGCATGTTTACTTGCATGCAGGCTGTAGGGCCTACACTATGAATTGTGATGTGATGTATCATGTAGGTTGTAGCATGTGGGCTGTACCCATCATCCATCAACCAATGATCCAATCATCCATGTTTTGAATAGAGAATGGAAATCAATATATTGGATTTAAAGTTATAATCTATATCATTCATGAATAATTTATTATTGTATTATGATAATACATTATGTTAAAGCACTGATCTCTCTCTCTCCCCCCTCTCTCTCTCTCTCTCTCTCTCTCTCTGTCTCTCCCCCCCCCCCCCCTCCCCCCCATTTCCCTCCCTCCCTCCCTCCAACCCTCCCTTGCTCCATCTATCTATCTATCTATCTATCTATCTATCTATCTATCTATCTATCTATCTCTCTCTCTCTCTCTCTCTATATATATATATATATATATATAAAAGAAAAATTAGGTCACGTCAGAAAACGTCAGAAACGTTTTTCCTTACTCGTCATAAGTCGGATTCCCGTCAGAAGTCAGAAGTCAGAATCCCGTCAGTAACAACTATGGATATAGTATCCTCTTTGAGAAGGGGTCATGGAAGCTTATCAAAGGCTCTAGGCTGATTGTTAAAGGTACAAAGAAAGGGACTCTTTATTGCTTGCATGGTAAAGCCTTGCTGGGCAAGTTTATGGCTTTGGCTGAAATCCATTCACATACGGAATTATGGCATAAAAGGCTTGGCCACATGAGCCAAAATGGCCTTGATAAACTATGTAATTTGGACAAGTTTGATGCTAAAGGCTCAAAACTTGATTTTTGTAATGAATGCCAATATGGTAAGCAAGTAAAGAATTCCTACTACTCTTGTGTCTCTTGTAAGTCTAATGTGCTTGATCTTGTTCATTCTGATGTTTGTAGCATGCCCACAAAATCTATGGGGGGTGCTCTCTACTTTGTTTCTTTTGTTGATGACTACTCTAAGAAGCTTTGGGTATATTTGTTAAAATCTAAAGATGAAGCCTTTGCTTCATTTAAGAAATTTCATGCATTTGTGACCACTCAAACAGGTAGAAAGCTGAAATGCTTACGTACAGATAATGGGGGCGAGTTTACAAGTGCTGAATTCAATAGATTAATTTTGGTATTAAGAGGGAGCTAATAGTCCCATACAACCCCTCTTCCAACAGTGTGGCTGAAAGGTATAATAGGACTTTATGTGAGAGGGTGAGATGCATGTTGTCCAGAGCTGATCTCCCTCATGGATTTTGGGAAGAGGCTTTGAAAACTGCAGTTCATGTTTGCAATCGATCCCCTCATATGTCCTTAAAAGGTGGCATTCCAGAAGAGGTTTGGTCTGGCAAACCAGCTTCATATGACCACCTACGCATCTTTGGTTGTGATGCTTTTGTGCATATAAGGCGTGAGTTGAGAAGCAAGTTAGATGCAAAGTCCATGAAAGGAATCTTCATGAGTGATGGAGATGAAGGTGAAATGGGCTACAAGATTTGGCTACCTCAATTCAAGAAGGTAATACGCAGCCGAGATGTTGTATTTAACGAGGCAAGGTTGCTCAAAAACAATTGTGCCTCTAAAGATGACCATAAAAGAGTCAAATTTCAGCATGTACAGCCACCAATTAAATCTGAAATGAACCCCGGTGTTAGATTTATTTAGACCTCCATGGTCTACCATTGGTCTACCCGCATTTGGTCGAGGACCCTAGCCGGGTCAAGGACCAGAGCTCGAGGGAGCCAAGGCTCTAGCACGGATCTTCGAGGTTATTCCATCTCCTCATAGTGGCCATATGGACCTTAGAGAAGATTCTAGAGGTGCCAAGAGCAAGGGCTATTTAAGGTTGGGAGGAGAGTGGCAGGTAGCTAATTGGGATCTTTCATTTGGTATTTGAGCCAGAGTGAGAGAGGGGAAAGTCTTGGAGAATAAGCCATCTCATCATCTTCCTGGAAGAAGAGTTCTAGTAACAAATTTCGTGGAGCTTGCGTGAAGACAAAGCAACAGCTCGCGTGGAGAAGTTTTTCTCGTAATCTTGGAGAGAGGGACTTCCTCCGTTCGTGTGTAGCAAAGGAAGTGCGTGGAGAAGTTTTTTCGTAGTCTTGGAGAGAGGGACCGCCTCCGTTCGTGTGTAGCAAAGGAAGCAAAAGCTCACACAGCCAACATCCGTCAACTGTTTTACGCAGGAGGTAAGTCTTATAACCCTTTGTATTCATATGGGACTTCTCAAGGATCCCTTCGAATCCTCTCCCACAGTCTCACGAGGATGGAGGAACCGCTTATTAGCTTCTTCCTTCCAAGGAGATAAGAATGGCCTTTTCTCATGCGCCTTATATAGGCTAACTCGAAAATATCAAGCTATGTGGGATATGCAGCGCCGCGCGCGCTCTCCTCCTCTAAGGGCGCTGAATTTGAGAGAGGGAGAGACACAGAAGAAGAAATTCTCTAATTTTCACTTCTGAAACACCTACCTAGGTGCACCAAAATGGCCATATCTTGAGCTAAGAATATCCAAATTCAAAAATTCAAAGTGCTTTATATTCCTTGCTTCAAGAGCTTTCAAGATAGGTTATTTGATAGTTTTTGAGTAGCTATGACCATCTGTACAGAGCTTGGAAGTTGACTGAGTAGTATTGTGAGGGAGTCTTTAGGCATGAATGAATTCTTATTTCTTTCATAGATGTTTTGGGACATGGTTTCTTTTCATAGGAGATAATTTCACTCATATTTATCTTCATTTAGGATCATAAAGAACATGTCAAATCTTAAATTTCTTATAGAAAATGAAGTAGAAGAAGGGAAGAGGTTGCTGTTTATAGCTACTCTATTAGGGTGCATTAGATGTTGAAATTCTTCATTGATTGATCTTGTTGAATGCGTTTATGGATTGAATAAAGAGTGAATATTCAAATTGTACATGGAAGTTCATTAATGCATTTATTATTATTCTTCTTCATTGAAATTTAGTTGTATGGATTAGAAGATACAATTAGTATTACAACTAGTTGTTTACAAGAGAACGAGTGGATGTATGCATTGGAAAAAAAGAAAAGAAAATATGATTTTAGTAATGTATGGACATCAATTTGAATGCACTCACCAAATAACTTGTCCTAATAATCAATATATATATACATATAGTTCTAATGATTTAAGCATTTAGAATTTTCTATGTGTGTTTTATTAGAACTAGAACCAATGCATAATTTTCTTGTTGTAAATAAATAAATTCATGATGAATAATTTGTTGCACATGAATCTTTTTTATTACTCATGAAACCATATTTATGCATATCACTTCATTATATGGTTTTATTATAGGTGGGTTAGCTCAAATGCATAGCAAAAAAAGCATGAAAGTATCTTTAATTTGTTCTTTGAACAACTTGAAATGGTATTGCTGCATGTTGTGATAATCATAAAGTCATGTAGGAAGCTCCAATTGCCATGAAAATTTGTATGATGGTACTTGATATAGTTTTTAACCTACTCACCAATTTTTATGGTTTTTGGAGTTATTTTAGTAGGTCAAAGGATTCCAATACTTTAGAGCTGTTGTTTCTTGGAACACCCTCTGGAATGTTGACAGGGGTGTCTTGTCAGAATCATATCTTTTTGTGGAAATATTCATTTGGAGAGTTTTTTATTGTGTTTTAAAGCTTACATATTGTAGTTTTGGTGCTCCAAATTTCATTACATTTGGAGTTTTGAGTTAAGAGAAAAGTGAAATTCTCTCTGGTCATTGTGCAGGGAATTTTCTCTGGCAATTTGTTGCGGGTGTGCAGAAACTTGGGTGGTTCTCTCACACCACTTGTTCAAATGATATGAAATTTGGATATGTGTTGGAGCATAGTGTCCAAATAGACATATATAAATTTCATATGATTTGAATAAGTTTTGAGGAGTGTAAAGGCTAATTTAGCTCTCTGGTCCCTCTGGCGAGGACTCGTTAGAGAAGTGCGCAGAGGTCGGGTGATTATGCCATTTCTCTTTCATGGAATGTCCAATTAAGGGAAACTCTTTTGGACATGTTTTTCATCTATGCCATCTTAGTTCTCACCAAATTTGAAGTCATTTGGAATTCATTTGAGGAGTCTATGATTATAATCTTTCCTCTAGTCTAATTTCTGAGTAGTGAAAAATGTGCAGGTGTTACAAACACTATTTTGCTTGGTTCTCTCAGTTGGAGAGTGACATTCAAGTGAAACTTGGTGTACAAATAGGTGCTTAGATACGCTTTCCAATGACCCAAATTTCATTGAATTTGGAGTTCATTTGATAGGTCTACTAAGTGGATCTTGGGAGCTATGTCTCACTCCCAGGACCTCCTATACATAGGTATAGGTTTGCAGATTTTTGGTCATAAATTCATGACCATAGATCCAATTCATTTGATTTCACTTGGAGGTGAAAGATAACTTCCAAGGCTATGTGTATATCAAAAATCATTATTTTTAGCTACATTTAAGTATTTCTAATGTTCTGGTCTTTTTGCAAGTATTGCATTTTTCGACATAAGAAGTTAGAGGAAGTTATTAAAGACTTTAAATTGTATCTTTTAAAGAAAAATCAGTTGAATTTAACATGTAATAGATTGATAATTTGTATAGAATCATTTATTAGCATTTTTTGGAAATTTATTAGTTTGTATAGCTTATACTTGGCGCTTATCGTTGGATGTATTTTAGGAGTTTGCCATTGTTTGTATTGTCATCATTTAGACTTGTATATGACTTGGGTTTTGTTGTGTGATCAATGTATGGGATTGAGAGAGGATCTAGAGTACATCTTCTAATTCATTTTTTACACGAGCGACCTATCGATTAGGAATATCATTAGTTTGGTATTACCTTTTTACATTCACATGACTTATTAGTTGTTCTATGTTTTTTCTTTTTAGAATGAATCCCGATGAGGTTGTAACTCCCATGGAAGAGGTCGAGCTTGAGCGACCTTATGCTACGGAGATTACGAATCTCAATGCTAAAGTTAGAGGCATGGAGAATACCCTTCAGAAGATCCATCCAAGCAGTTAACAAACCAGAGGTGCCGCCCATCGACACACCTATGGAGGTGGAAGTTCCATCTGCTGAACCATCTAGTTCACAAATACCATTGACAGATGGGGGGGGGGCTTCTTCTGGTAGAGATTTTAGATGGCAAGTGAAAGATTTAAACCCACCGAAGTACCACGGACAAGTTAGTGCCAGGACGGAAGATGCGGTGGAGCAATGGATAAGTAAGTGGGAACAATGTTTTCGGCTTTGGAATATTGAGGATGAAAAAGAGAAAATATAGCATGCCACTTACAGTTTGATGGATGTTGCTCATCGGTGGTGGAGAAAAATAGAGCAAGACAAGATAGAACCGGTCACTTGGGAAGACTTTAAAGTTATATTTTATAATAATTTTGTTCCTCCAGATGAGCGTACTAGGGCTTTAGATGCATGGTTTTTCCTACAACAGAGACAGCTTTCAGTGAAGGAGTATGCAGACAAATATAGGAAAATCTTGTTGAAGATTCGAGATCAGGTGCCTGATTTTCTTCTTGTGCATAAATTTGTTTTTGGGCTTAGGGAGACGTTGCGTCCACTTGTGTGCAAGGAGCGGTTCCACACTCTAAATGAGGCAGTAGAACTTGCTTTGGTGTTGGAGGATGGGCGACGCTCTCGATTGCAACCTTCTGGACAAAAGAATACTTGGACAAGATTCAAGAAGCCTTTAGCTTCAGTTCCAGCATCTAATAGCATCTAATAGACAGATGAATTTCATTCAGACTTCGAGCCGTGGGAAGAGAAAAGTAAGTGCATCCATGGCAGATAGAGCCTTTCAGAGATCCAGTTTGACACAACAACAGAAAGAAAAGGCTCGCCGTGAGGGCCTTTGTTATGAATGCCTAGGTCGGCATGCTTACAGAATGTGTCCTACGAAGAAAAAGAAGATATCTACAGTGATGGTGGTGGAGAGGTAGAAGTCCTCGCCATCCACTCCATCATCTCCTTCGGATTTTGATCTTCTAGCTACAGACATTGAGATGGATCCTCCATCTAAAGATAAACAACCCATCTTAAATATAACAGTCACTAATAAGGTTAAGAATGTTCCAGATGTGGTGTTATCCCTAGTAGCTCAGAAAGGGTATCAGTTTCCAGACACCGAGTTGGTTGTCATGAGTGGGGAAGTTCATGGATATCTCGTTAAAGTTCTATTTGATACAAGATCCACACATAATGTTATTAACTCTTCCTTAGTGAAGAAACTAAAGTTGAAGACTACTCCATCTGCATACACCTACAGGGTAGAGTTGGCAGATGGGAAGAGATGGGAAGGGATCTGAGATCTGGGATCGACGAGTTGTTGGATTACCAGTTCAGATACAGACTTATAGAGATAGCTAGATTTTGAGATCGCCAGGTTGGCTAGATCTGATCTCGTCCTCAGTAACAGTGGCATGCAAGTAAGAAGCCAACTATTGATTTTCAGACTCACATATCTCAATTCAATCATAATGATCGCCACATTATTATCCGTGGAGAGTCGGACGTAAAGGTATACAGACGAGCATCTACCTCTGCGATGGTAAAAGCAGAGTGTAAGTATTTGTAATTCTTATATTTTGAGCATAAAGAGTTGTTAAATTTACAGATTCAAACTAGTCTGGAAGCTGAGCTAGCTTCTAGAATGAAAACTGAATTCCACCACGTATTTCTTTCAGAGTTACCTTCAGGTCTTCCGCCTCGCAGAAAAGTGGAGCATAGGATTGAGCTAGTACTAGGAGCTCATCCACCGGTCAGATAGTCGTATCGAATGAGTATCGAATGAGTCTGCAAGAGGAGGCAGAAGTACGTCGTATTGTCGAGTATCTTGACAAAGGACTCATCCGATCCAGTTATTCACCTTTTGCAGCCCCAGTGCTTTTGCTTCGCAAAAAGGATGGATCTTTCAGGATGTGTATAGACTTTAGAGCATTAAATAAAGTTACAATAAAACACAGATATCCGATGCCTCGCATTGATGATATTTTGGATGCACTAGAAGGTGCTATTGTATATAGTAAAATAGACTTAAAAAGTGGTTATCATCAAATAAGAGTCAAGGACGATGATGTACATAAAACAATTTTTCGTACTAGATTTGGTCATTATGAGTATCTTGTAATGCCTTTTGTTTAACTAATGCACGAGCTACTTTTATGATGCTCATGAATGATATTTTTCGTCTTTTTATTGGTCAGTTTGTGGTTTGGTGTATAGTAAAAGCTTGGAAGAACATGAATGTCATTTGCGTCAGTTTTTCAAATGTTGGATGACAATACTTTGTACGTCAACCCAGAAAAGACACAGCTATGTTGAAATTCATTGCCAGCTATTCGCACATAGCTGCCCCATTGACGGATTTGTTACAGAATAATAAAAAATTTGTTTGGACTAGTCAAAACCTTTTGAAATAGAAACCGATGCTAGTGGCATCGCAGTTGGTGCGGTTTTGATTCAAGATGGAAGATATGCAATAGTTCATGCTTTGAAGATTTGGAGACACTATCTATATGGTGCAACTTTTAAAGTATACACAGATCATCACACATTGAAGTATTTCTGTTCTCAGCTTGATCTTCGGGGGAGACAGGCTAGATGGGTTGAGTTGATGCAAGAATTTCATATGGAAATTCTATATAGAAAAGGAAAAATGAATACAGTTGCAGATGCATTATCTCGTATTTTGCATCAGATTAGCTTCACAGTTCTTGATAGTGATTTAATCCAAGAGATCAAAGATTCACAGATTGAAGATGATTATTGTCAGTCTTAATCAACAAGTTATCACAAAATGATAAAGATCAAGCATTCTCAAATTTTCAAGTGAAGCAAGGTTTGCTCAAAAGAAAGGGAAAGATTTGTGTGCCTAATTCCCAAGAAGGGAAGTTTAGAAAAGAGGTTATTTTCGAGAACCACGATGTACCTTGTGCAGGACATCCTGGTATTGAGAAAACTTTGGAGTTGGGTGGCCTAAGATGGCTGTAACCCATTCCAAATGTTCTGCTTTCACATTCTTTGGCATTGCCTTAGATCAAGGACCAACACCTACACCTCCAAATCGTGTTAGATGGGCTTTTATTCTATTTGCCTCTCCCATTTCTTTGTACCCACACAACTTACATGTTCATGTCTCACTACCTCTTGTGCCAAGTTTCCCTTGGCTTGTGACATATTACCAACACTCTTGTTTAGCTCTAGGTATGATGAAGCAACTTGTAAGTTACCTTGAGGCTTAAACCTAGAGTTGAGGGAAAGCTATGCCTCTCTCTCTCTCTTGTCACTTTGTGTTGTGTAGTGTCATAGTGTGTATGATGGAGGGCCTTATTTTTTTTAAACAAATGCAATGCGTTGCACGTTGTGAAGGTTTGCAAAGCATTCCGTATGTAACACTTCACTCGACATAAGCTTTCTTTCTGCGATTTTAGGGAAGTGGTAGATGCAAATTTGATAGTTCCCATTGGCCCTTCAGCACAGCTTCTTTGTTGTTTCCCCCCACCTCTCTTGTGCACTTGTAACACTCCGTTCTGTATATGTCATGCATGTTTGTGCTCACTGTTCTCCTTTCTATGTAGACACCCTTGCCCGAGATATTTGGGAAGATGGTGGTTTAGGGTATCTTTAGGCTTGTGATCATAGTGTAATAATTTGCGTTTTTTTTGCTAGAAATAAAATTCGTTTAATTCGCATTGCGAATTAATTTGTTTGGCACGAATTTTATACACCATGGTGAATATCTCATATTTTTTATTATTGCCAATTTAGGATTAAGAATGTCTGATGTTGTAACTTCTAATGAAAGTATTTTGATAAGTTATAGGCTATAGCTCAATAAAATTCATTATATATACTTCATATGTAAAAAAATAAAATTATCTCCAAATGGATTAAATTCCCGAATTTTATTTTTAGTATGAAAGTACTAAACGAATTAAACAAATAATTCCTGAATTAATTCTCTCGAATTAATTCCCTCATTCGTACTATGCTTGTGGTTGCCATTCTTAGAAAGGGACAATATCTAGATTTTCCCTTTGGTATGTGGTAATTAGGTCGTCTGCTCCGGTCTGTAAACTTGTCTTGTCCTATGATCTGTCTTCTCTAGTGCCAATTGTCCAGTCCAGTGCTTAGGTGGAGCATGGTGCAGTGCACCAGATTAGTCCAGTCCAACCAGGAGGTCCACTTGGTCAGCCAAGCAAAGTGGTCCACTTGGTCCAGGTATGCATCTACTAACAGTAATCAAGGAAAAAGGAAAAGGTGCAGTAAATGTAGATGAATAACTACAGCAAATGTAGATCATAAAGTGCATCAGTCCCCCCCCCCCCCCCCCCCCCCCCCCCCCCCCCCCCCCCCCCCCCCCCGGTTTCTACAGGTTCTGTTAATTGAATTTTATTTGATTAAGGAAACTTCCAAAAGAAAATTAAAGCCATGTGAGAGATAAATATTGGTTATCAGAGAAGGTGAAGAATTCCATCAATATGGTATGGATTTTAGTTTTTGGTTTCTCTGATAGTCTACAGTTGAGATTTCTGAAAATATTTCCAATAGAGAATGCATGGTATTAGTTTAGGCTTTATCTTGTAGTTTTTCTTTGGATTTTAGAGAAAGACATGGTTAGTTTTTCTTAGTGATGACAATTAACTGTATAACAAAGGCTCATTCTCATGTTATGGTTATGGTATTAATGGCCTTTTTGCTTATACATGTCTTCAGTTCCTTTGCGTAAAACACTTACCTGTTATTTATTTAATTTGGAGCTGGATGTTTTTTTTCTTACTTCGAACTCTTTTATAATCTAGAAAGGTTGAAACTTACGTATCCATGTGTGTATGTACATGCTCATGTAAGTAATGATTTGTATTCAAGGTTGTTCGAGAGGTGAATGACTCATCTTTGTTGCAAGGCTCCTCAGTGCTAGATGGAACAATTATTCGATTACAGCACATGCAGACCCGCAAATGGTTACACAGTCATCTCTTTCCATCACCTATAACAGGAAATCTGGAGGTAATTATGAATTTATTTCTTTTACTTATAGTTTTGGATGGAAAGAAAGAAAGTGTTTTTACGTCTATTAGGAGGCCGAACTCGGCCTATAAGACAAATCAATGTACATGGGTGTGGCTTCTGTCAATCGGAAAGATAAAAGTGCTGAAAAAACTGGTAAAGCTGATATAGATCTCTGTATTATGCATGTGGAGATACCCATGAAAGTCTTTTTTGGGGGGGGGGGGTATGGAGTGCTATATCTATGATAAGGGTAGTACAAGCATGAGAATGCATGTGAGTGACTAACTAGCTCCATCCTATACTAGTGGGTGGGTGTAAGATGTGGTACATAGGTGGAGGCGGGGTCAGGGCTGCCCTAATGACTGCAGCGGGATCAGCCATCATCTTGGATGGTCTTTCCTCCATGGCACGGTGGTCAGCAGCCTTGATCTCTGCAATTTGGTGTTGGTGAAGTCTTGGGACCCAATATCCTATAGCATAAGGTCATCTCCTAGCTGGAGAGGTCTGAGCCTTTTGAAGAGTCACCCCTCTCGATGTGTGAGCTTAGGGGGGGAGGGCTGCTTCACGTCGTAGAACAAAGAAGTTAGTGAGCTGACTCTGTCTCCCTCTTGCCTGGCCACTGCGGTGGGCTGGAGTAGGGAATCTTTGTGACTCTGTATCTCTAGTAAGAATGGCCCGAGCTGTCGCTGATCTCTAGAGTCCATGATCTCTGGGAGGGTGGGAGGCCCTGTAAACAAAGTCTCGTACCTGCATCTGCTGTCATCATATGTGCTACATTTGCATACAAAGTGCTCCTCATCCTCCATCTCTACTCTGCATATCCTACATATCTGCTCCTCTTCCTGTCTCAATCTCTAGTCGGTATGATGAGACCCTCAACTGGCCAATCGCTACCTTCGAGCTATGAGGCATGTAAGTATCCATGTAGTGTGGTCGCTGGATGAAACCGTATGCTAGTATGTCTAAGAATTGGCCTCTGTAGTATGATAGTCTTGATCCCATGTGTGGTGTGAGCCATGTCTGACTAATGTAGAGCTTCCAGAGATCCTCTCTGAGCACAACGTTCCTCTCACTATGGGAGAGGTGGATGTGAGGTGAGTAGGGGTCATATTGAAAAGGCAGCACTCCGTCCATATCAAGTCCATGACTATGAAACCAGGCTCTAACGTGAGTGTATCAAGCTCTCCCATATCTTGACTCTGATATCTATATAGATGCCTCAAATGCTGTGTGTGTGAGTCTGTTTGTAGGGAGCTCCCTCGTCCTCTGAATAAAGTGGATAGTTTGGAATAGTGCATCTACTACCATGGGTGGTGCAACTAGCTTTGCGTTGATGATGTCACGTGGCACTGGCTGTTCCCCGCAAAATAGTTGCAACATACGTACTTGTGGCCTCTCGATTGCACTCCATTGGGTGATTGTGAGGCTTGGGGCCCAAACTGTCACACATACATCATAGCTGTCTGACTAGTGTATCAAATAGCCACCCCTTTGTGCGGGGGCTCTTGGAAGTATGCCTGGTGACATCTCCACTCTAACATGGCTAAAGCTGCATATCCTTGTGTGAGTCTGTGGGTCGTTGCTTGCCTCATGCGAAAGGGGCCTGGCAAGCTCGTGAATGTGATCTGGAGGTAGACATAGGAAGTGACCACCTCAATCTGTCCATCGAAAGCTGTGAATCGTTCTTCACTCTGCATTAAGGGGGAGGTGTGGAAGATCATGACCTTGGTCTTATCAAGGTTTATTTCAAGCCCCTCTATGTACAAAACTCATCTAGGGCATTTAGGTGGCGCTGTAATCCCTCACGTGACTCTGAAATCAATACAATGTGATCGGCATACATGTGTACCTACGAGGTCTGCACATGTCCACATTTCCTCCAGCTTGAAGAATGTGGTCCTTGATTTCGTCGATGTAGAGACCAAATAGAGTGGGGAAGAGTGGGCAGCCTTGGTTAACACTGATGGTGCTAGCAATGGCCTCGGACAATCCTCCTGGACATTGCACCCTCCAAGTCACCTGCTCTTAGAGTGCATAGATAGCCCAAATCATATGTGATGGTACTCCCAAGCTCTAGATGCGTCGGAAGAGCCTCTCTCGTGGCACTTTATCAAAAGCTTTGCGAAAGTCCACAAAGGTGCAATATAATCTCTTCTTTCGCAAAGCAACAACGAGGAGCGCAAAATGAAGATGGGATGAATAGTGGAGAAAGCCCATTCAAAACTTGCGCCCGTAGCCCCTCGTCTTTGCATATGAGCTTAGGTCTGCCTCAAGTATAGCCCCGTATAGTTTGGCCAATCATGATGGTCCTGTAGTTCCTTGGGTCCAGGGTGTCGCTGGATTTGTGGATAGGCACAATGGTGTGCCTAGTCCACTCCTTTAGGAAGCCCTCTCCTATAGTCCGATTGAAGACGTGTGCAATCAATGGGGCTATAGTAGAGGCTACGTATATGAGATGCTCGCTCTGCAATCCGGTGTGGTTTGTGGAGTGTCCATGTCATAGTCGTCCTATGGCCCTCTCAACCATCTTTGCTGTGAAGAGAGAAGAACTAGTAGGGCAAGGCTGAGGTGGCTTGGTAATGGGGAGTTGTCGAGGTACCTCATATAATCTCTCAGCATAATCATGCCATGTACGAGGGTCCCCAATAGGTGTGGTCGGGAGTGGCTCTCGTAGGGTATGCCATGTTGTAGCAATGTCCATACTCATAAAGAGGCGGTATAGCTCAAGCTCTCGTGCCTCCTCAAATGCTCGCCTCTTTCGACGTGTGAGGGTCTTCATTTGTCTCTTGACCTCTCTCTCTTTGATCTCTCCCAATGCTGGTTGAGCTCGTTGTCGGCGATAGAGATCTCTGCATTCCTTATCATACTAGCGATGTTGTGGCATAGTCGGCGGAGGAGATGTGTGACCAGAGTGGATGGTGTGTGGGAAGGAGCTGATGGCTGATGTGTGAAGGACCGATGCTATCCATGAGGTGAGTAGCAGTAGTGGAGTTTCTGGTTGAAGCAAAGAGAGGATCCTTCTCGACTTGAGCCGCATATATGTGAGCTAGCTCATGTGTGAAGTGGATGGTGGTGTGTGGGATGCTTGTTGTGGGTGTGTGAGTGGGGGTGTCTCCCCTGAGGGAGTGCGAGGTATGTGTGATTGGTCCCAATGGGTATGGGTGGGATCATGAATGAGGTAAGTAGGTGGATGGCCTCCGCGGATCCCATGAGGTAATCTATTGTACTTCCCCTTCCATCTATGACTGAGTGTGGTATGCATGTCAATCCTCCTTAGGTAGGCCACTCAACCATCCCGTTATAAATATTGAGATTATGTCGAGAGCCTAGTCAGAGTAGATGAGTGCCATAGTGAGTGTGTGTAGAGTTGGTTGAAGCACGAGTTGTAGACTCATCCTGTATGGTAGGTAGTATGTGGGTCCTTTGGTTTACACATCGCACACTGATCATTACCCGTCCTTGCATTGAAGTCTCCCAAAAGGAAGACTTCCCCTAGTGCAGAGTACTCTATAAAACAAGCAAGTGTATGGTAAGTCCTCCTCTCGATCTATCATAGCGAACCGGGAGCTAGAAGGAGCAAAGTAGCATAACGCTATGTAGATGATCCTCTCGTGTGAGAGTTGGAGTTGGATCCAAAGATATTTGGCATGTGAATCACGTTTGACTATCTGTATCCTTCTCTGAGGTCCATCTCTGAAGAGTATGGCTACTCCTCCTTATCCTCTCGTGGTGTGCCGGTGTGTACACTCTGTATGCTGACTTCCAACCTGGAACTTGAGGTTGGCTCTGCTCTTGGCTCTCATGTGTCTCTGTTAGTATAATGATGTTGTTGGAAACAATGTTGGAATAACACAAAACCCCAATTTCGAGCAACCCTAATTTTCGGGTACTTAGCCAAATTTTGGTCATAAAAAGTAAAAAGTTTTTATTGGCTCATTAGAAAGAGCTTGAAGCGAGCTTCATTTGGTACATAACATTTAGTCGTGAGAGGTTTAATTTGGGAGAAAACCCTAGCCCTAATTTTTGCTCAAAAAGTGTTTTTCACCTCATTTTGTTCCTCTCGTGGATCAGATCAAGGAAAGCTAACTCAACTCCAAGGTAGCCCCGATTCGTGTATTGGAAGGATAAAGTACCTCATCCGGTTCGTTTCGGTTTGTCATCGAACCGTACATCCGGTTTGTTGTCCATTTAGTCATTCAAGTTTTCTTGCCTTTCTCTTAGCTTCCCAAGCTCTTAAAAGAGCCTTTTTATGAGGTTTTCAAGGTTGGCATGATCGTTGATCTCACCAATTTCATGGTCTACTATCCTTAATTTTGTAACTCCTTATATTTAACATTATGTTAGGGTTTACTTGTAATATGCATAATGAATCATGGTCCATGTATGACAATATAAAACATCTATTGTGTGCAAAATTGAATAGTTTATATCCTTCATCTTTTTAGTGTGCTTACGGAAACTTCAAATGTGGAAAAGAAAGGATTCTCTCTCTCTCTCTCTATATATATATATAACACGCACACACACACATATATATATATATATATATATATATATATATATATATATATATATATATATATATATATATATATATTTATTTATTTATTCATTTATGTAACGTACCTTACAAACTTTACCAAACATTACGAACCTAACCACCTTGCTCAACTCTCTAGCCTATGCTCAAAATTATGAGATCGGAGTTCATACATCTTCAAAAAGCACGTTTTTAGTGATAATTAAATCAAATCGCAATTTATTAGAAATTGGCTTTTTCGGACTATTTTCGCATGAGTTTTAGCGATAGCTTTTGGGATCATCTCCTCATCTAAGGAGACAACTAGCCAACACTAGGATGAAAGTTTGTTCAGTCACATATTTCGAAGCTCAAAGTCTTATGAATTCAGTTACTCAATGTTGGACAAAAATATATTAGGAAATTATTGGAAAGGTTTGAGATGTCAGATTCCAAGCCTATGCAGACACCTATAGATGTTAATGTGTCATTACAGGAAGAAGTAGATTCATAATCTTTTGATGCTACTTTGTATATTCTGCTTGATCTATTTATGTAATACATGTCCTTACATTTAGTTTATAGTTTCTGAAGTATCCAGTTTACGCAGAGTCCGCTCAAAATTCATTGGAAAGTAGTTAAGAGTATTTTCAGATATTTGAAGGGAACTTCCAATTATGATATGGTATTTATGAGATCACCATATTTCTTACTTAGAGGTTATGATTTTGATTGTGCAGGTGATAAAGACTCAAGAAGAAGCACTAGTGGCTATTGTTGCTTTCTAGGAAATTATCTTATCTCTTGGTTGTCCAAGCAACAACCTACAATTGTTACATCTTCAAGTGAAGTAGAGTATAGGGCGGCCTTTACAACTACACTTGAAGCTATTTGAAAATTTTGAGTTATCTTGATGTTCAAGTTCATCGACCTATGGAGATGTTTTCAGAAAGCTAGACTGCTATTGCTATTGCAAAGAATTCTGTTCATCATGCTAGGACAAAGCATATTGAGGGACATTACCACTATATTCAGGAACATGTATCTAAGAAGCACATTGAAATAGTCTACATAGCTACAAGTGAGAATGTTGTAGATATTTTTACCGAGGCATTATCCAGAGACAGACATTAGGATTTTGTAGATTATTGAACCTTGTACCATTATGACATTGAAGGGGGGATTATTGGAAACAATGTCAGAATAGCACAAAGCACTAATTTCCAACAACCCTAATTTTTGGGTACTTTGCCAAATTTTGGTTACCGAAAGAAAAAAATTTTTATTGGCTCATTAGAAAGAGCTTGAAGAGGGTTTTCATTTGATATATAACATTTAGTCATCAGAGGTTAAATCTGGGAGAAAACCCTAACCCTAATTTCTGCTCAAAAAGTGTTTTCACCTCATTTTGTTCCTCTCATGGAGCATATCAATGAAAGCTCACTCGACTCTCTAGCCTATGCTCAAAATTTTTGAGATCGCAGCTCATAGGTCTTCAAAAAGCACTTTTTTAACGAAAATGCAATTTATTATGAATTGGCTTTTTTTGGACTATTTTCGCATGAGTTTTAGCGATAGCTTTTGGGATTGCCTTCTTCATTGAAAAGCACATCGTGGCTGATCTTAAGCTTATAAAGTAAGGGCCTTGGGTCATTATCCAATCAACTCAAGAGGAGATCAAGGTCTACTGAAGCTAGGAGGAGGTCTTCTATACTTGGAGGAGGTGTGCTCTACCTTTTGTGCAGCTTTGGAGGAGATTTTGGCAGCCAACAATGAGCATCTTGCTGAGAATTGTGAGTAGCAAATTTATATTCAGCTTTACACTTGCTAGTTCATTAGTTTCTAATTGAGGGTTTTTGAAACCTTAAGTTCAGAATTAGGTTTTGCTGTATAACAGTTCTAAACTGTTCATATTCACTCCATTCTTACATATACACACTCTTCGTAGGCACTTTGCACACACACTCTTGTATCTAGATCCTGAAATTCTGCCTAGATTCAGATTTTGTATCTAATTTCAGTTCAGATTCAGTTTTGTATCATTTGCACACATTGGAATTGACATTTTAATATTAGATAGTGTAGGTAGGCAATTCACACTTAAAAATCTTTTCTATTCTCTCTTCATCTCTCGCTCATCTCTTTTTGAGTATAAAGGTGTGTATGCTAAGGTTCATGTGTTGGAAGATCCTATAAACATGTGATTATTGTTATTAAGGGCCCACTCCACTTCCAACAGATGTTTCTACCTCTGTGCACCTCTTCCAACCTCTTGGGTGTGTCCATAGGTCTCCATTGTAGTTTCAAACTGCAAGGTGTATCTCCTCGAGTGTCTCACAATCCACAAATCCTTATGGGATGGCCTTGCCATTAATGATTACACGGCCATCTTTGTATGAAGCCTTCTTTCCTTCTTTGGGAGATTGGTGTACCCTTCACATGCATGCACGGTGATGTGCTACTTGCATGGGTGTGAGATCATCATCCAGGTAGATATGGGGGGGGGGGGTCATCATGTGCTCTCAAAATCATCCTTTTGGGAAGGAAGGTGGACCTTACATCTTTAGAGGGGAAGTGTAGAGTGAGAGTTCTCTTCTTCGTGGGTTCTCATCTCGCTCTCGAAGACTTGATGAACGGAGGGGACTCCTCGTTATAGTCGAGCATCTTGCATAGTGTCTTCCCATTGGATTCAGGGGTAGAGCCCTCTTTTTGGGCAATGCTTGTGATGCGTACATTGAGATGGTGGGCTTGTCTCATCTTTTCTTCCTCAAGGGTTGTGTGTACGATGAGGGCTTCTTCCTTTTGTGCCTCTTCTTTGGCTTCCTTTTCTATGTTCTTCTTCACTATGTCTATCCACCCTTCTTTGGTAGCTTCTAGCTTGTTTTCCATGCTCGTGGTCAAGGCTTTGGTGAGTTCTTCTTTGCGAGCTTTCGTTTTTCTTCATATTAATCTCCCCTTCTTCGGGTGTAAGGGAGATCATTGAAGCTTTTAGGAGCTCCAATTCCTCTCTCATGTTCGCTCTCTTCTTAGCCCATTCTTCCTTTTCCTTCTTGTATTCCCTCTCCCACTCCCCTTTCTCCTTCTTCCATGTTTCCCTCTCCTTGTGATAGGTTTCTGCTCCTTTCTTGAGCTTCGAGATGCGGTAGATGATGGTCGTGATAGTGGAGTCCACCATCTTTTTGTTTTCTTTGATGGCTATGGTGAGCTTGTCTTCCATTTTCATCAAATTCGCCTTCTTAGCCGTAGTATTCATTGTTGGAGCAAAGCAATCCCTAATTGGTGATTATGAAGAACTTGAAGCAAGTTAGAAATCAAAATAAAGTCAAAGAAGTCATTAGAGGAAGTGAAGAGATCTCAGAAATATGACTTATATACATCTGATTCTAGACTTATCTCATGTCTATTACATTATTCCTTATCATCCTAAAGATCATCTATATTCATTGTACAAGAATTCTCAACTATAATGCACATATGTATACAAGCTATATTTCTGAGATCTCTTCACTTCCTCTAATGACTTCTTTGGCCTCATTTTGATTTCTAACTTGCTTCAAACTCCATCATTTGTGAATCCGACTTCATATCCTTTTTCCACAATTTGTCCTACACTTATCAAGTTTTTAGGAATAGTAGGAACATAGTGCTTAAGAGTGTGCTTCCACTCTTTGTCTTCATTGATCCAATGCTTTTCACTTTATGCTTGGTCTTTATGTGCAAGATCCAAATCAGGAATATAGAAATATCATTACAGGTCAAAAGGAAGGAAGGCTTTTTACTCTCAAGTTCCAAGGTAATGTGGGACATGCTGTTTACTTATGGAAGTCAAAAGATGTCTGAGTTAGATCTATGGCATAAAAGGCTAGGTCATTTCAATGAGAGAGCCATAACAGAAATGCCAAAGAATGATGTAGTGCTTGGATTGCCAAATGTTGAAGGTCAACACATGGTATACAAGTGTGAAGCTTGTCAATTAGGTAAAGCTCACAGAAGTTCATACAATAAATCAGGATACAAGTATTCAAATTTGCTTGAATTGGTTCATACAGATGTGTGGGGTCCTTCAAGGGACTATAGCATAAATGGATCAAGATATTATGTGTTGTTTGTTGATGATGCGACAAGATGGATTAGACTGTATGTAATCAAGGACAAATCTGAAGTGTTCAAGACATTCAAGCACTATCATGCTTATGCAGAAAGGATTACAGGAAAAAAGCTCAAGAGGTTGAGATCAGATGGAGGGGGAGAATATTTTTCTAAAGAGTTTGATGATTATTTGTGGAATGCAGGTATAAAAAGAGAAGTAACTTGCCGGTACTCCCCTCAACAAAATGGAGTTGTAGAAAGAAGAAATAGAACTCTTGTAGAGTTTGCATGATCAATGATGAAAGAGAAGAATTGTCCAAATTACTTATGGGCAGAAGCTATCAACACTGCAACATACCTTGTGAATAGGTTACCTTGCAAAGCTTTGGATGGTAGAACACCTTATGAAGCATGGTGGGGTAAGAAACTTGCTCTTGATCATTGTAAGGTATTTGGATGTTTGGCATATGCTTATGTTCCTTCTCAATTAAGACATAAGTTAGAACCCAAAGCAAAAAAGTATATGTTCATTGGGTATGATGATAGATAGATGGGATACAGACTATGGAGTCCATCTACAAAACAATTTCTTGTTACAAAAGATGTTACATTTGATGAGCAAAGCACATGGTGTACAGGGTCAACTAATGATCATGCAAATTTTGAAGAAAGACACAGGAAAGGAAAGACAAAAGTAAAGGTGTATGAAGAAGATATTGATGATGATGATTGCAAAAGTAAATTGCAGGGCAATGATGAAGATAGGCCAAGATTTGATCCAGAGTCAAATGTAACTGAGACTTCAAGAAGTGAAGAGGTCAGAAGATCTTTGAGATAAAGAAAAGAACCCATCAGGTATAGCTATGATACATCTTTTTTAACAACAAAAGGTTATGCTTATATTGTGAAGACAGAAGAAGATCCAACCACATATGAAGAAGCTAAAGGTAAACAGAATTGGGAAAAGGCAATGCAAGAAGAGTATGATACTCTACTTGAGAATGAGACATGGGAATTGGTGCAAAGACCAAAGAACGAGAAGGTAATTGGATCTAAGTGGGTGTATAAGACAAAGAGGTTTGCAAATGGTGAAGTGTCTAGATATAAAGCTAGACTTGTGGCTAAAGGTTATGCCCAAACTTATGGGGTAGATTATGATGAAACCTTTAGTCGAGTTGCTAAGATGTCTACAATTAAAACTCTAATTGCTATTGCTTCTTGTAAAGGTTGGAAGTTGTCACAATTCGATGTGAAGCATGCATTTCGGAATGGATATATTGCAGATGAGGTATACATGGAACAACCAGAGGGTTTCATGGATTCAATTGGATTAGATTATGTATGTAAGCTCAAGAGAGCTTTGTATGGTTTGAAGCAGGCCCCAAGAACATGGAATTATAGGCTTGTTAAGTTCTTCAATGAATGTGGATATCAAGCATCAAAAGCAGATAGTGGATAGGCTTGTTAAGTTCTTGAATGAATGTGGATATCAATGATGAAGATAGGCCAAGATTTGATCCAGAGTCAAATGTAACTGAGACTTCAAGAAGTGAAGAGGTCAGAAGATCTTTGAGAGAAAGAAAAGAACCCATCAGGTATAGCTATGATACATCTTTTTTAACAACAAAAGATTATGCTTATATTGTGAAGACAGAAGAAGATCCAACCACATATGAAGAAGCTAAAGGTAAACAGAATTGGGAAAAGGCAATGCAAGAAGAGTATGATACTCTACTTGAGAATGAGACATGGGAATTGGTGCCAAGACCAAAGAACGAGAAGGTAATTGGATCTAAGTGGGTGTATAAGACAAAGAGGTTTGCAAATGGTGAAGTGTCTAGATATAAAGCTAGACTTGTGGTTAAAGGTTATGCCCAAACTTATGGGGTAGATTATGATGAAACCTTTAGTCGAGTTGCTAAGATGTCTACAATTAAAACTCTAATTGCTATTGCTTCTTGTAAAGGTTGGAAGTTGTCACAATTCGATGTGAAGAATGCATTTCGGAATGGATATATTGCAGATGAGGTATACATGGAACAACCAGAGGGTTTCATGGATTCAATTGGATTAGATTATGTATGTAAGCTAAAGAGAGCTTTGTATGGTTTGAAGCGGGCCCCAAGAACATGGAATTATAGGCTTGTTAAGTTCTTGAATGAATGTGGATATCAAGCATCAAAAGCAGATAGTAGATTGCTTGTGAAGGCAAGTGAAAATGGGTTCATATATATGTATATCTATGTTGATGATATTATTGTCGCAGGTACATATGCTCAAGGAATCAAGGAACTTAAGAAGCAAATAGAAAAGGAGTTTAAGATAAGTGATTTGGGAAACTTGTCTTATTTCTTAGGAATGCAGATTGTGTATACTCAACATGGAGTATATGTTACACAAGAGAGATACTTGAAGAATCTTTTGGTCAAGTTTAACATGGAAGATTGCAAGCCTTCGTCCACACCATTGGAAGTAAACCATAAATTGAGGAGATATGGAGGAGAAGAATTTAATGATATGAAGAAATATCAGAGTTTGGTAGGTAGTTTGATCTATGCTACCTTGACAAGACCAGACCTATCATATGCAGTTAGTGTTTTATCACAATTCATGCATTGTCCAAAGAAAACTCATTGGATTGCAACTCAAAGGGTACTCAGATATATCAAGGGAACCTTGAGTGAATATTTGTATTATGGCTTTACTTCTGACACAAGAGTCAAAATGTTTAGTGATGCAGATTGGGCACGTAATTCAGATGATAGAAGGTCTACTCATGGTTATCTCTGTTATATTGGAGATAAGTTAGTTTCTTGGTGTTCAAAGAAGCAACATACAATTGCTTTGTCATCCACATAAGCTGAGTATAAAGGAATGGTAGAGGTTGCAAAAGAAGTGATATGGTTGAAGACCTTATTGAAAAGTTTTGGAACTGATCAGAGTACTCCAATTGTTTTGGGAGACAACACGAGTTTATCCTGTTTTTAATGCCAGGACTAAACACATAGAGATTCAGTATCATTTCTTGAGAGAAAAGGTACTTGACAAAGAGATTGAAGTCTTGTATACACCAACAAAAGAGCAAGTTGCATATATGTTGACAAAGAGCTTAGATAGACCTAAGCTAGAGAAGTTCAAAGAGATGGAAGGAGTAAAGAAGAATGGCATAATCATAATAAGTGATTGAGGGGGAGCTGTTGGAGCAAAGCAATCCCTAATTGGTGATTATGAAGAACTTGAAGCAAGTTAGAAATCAAAATGAAGCCAAAGAAGTCATTAGAGGAAGTGAAGAGATCTCAGAAATATAGCTTGTATACATATGTACATTATAGTTGAGAATTCTTGTACAATGAATATAGATGATCTTAAGGATGATAAGGAATAATGTAATAGACACGGGATAAGTCTAGAATCATATGTATATAAGTCAATAATGTAAAGAAATATGAGAGAGAGTCATTAGAAGCCAAGTGTCCATGAGATAGATGTGTAGAGAGTCATCTTTCTGAGTTAGCATCGAGTTTTTCTTTGATTTCTCTCAGCCTGATCATGTGGATCAGAAAATCTTTTGTACACATCTAATCTAGAAGCTAATCAAGCTATCTTCAAAGTTTCATGGTCTAATTCCTTTTAGGTGGTGTGTATGATCAATAGGAACATGAATATGTAAAGTCTGCAGGTAGACCTCTCACAGTCGCGCATTTTTTCGTGACAAAGTTTTGCTTGGATCTCAGTGCACAATGTAAAGTTTTTGATGACTGAGCATTCAAAATCTAAGCTAGAAGATAAAGAAGCTATGGCTAAAAGCATTTAGCAAAAGGGGACTTGTGCCGTGGGAAATCAACCTTAGAAGTTGACTATGTCAAAGTCACTTGTTCAGGAAGACAGTTTCTGACATACCTTTGATCTTAATGATCAAATCAGAGTTTTAGATCTTCTTTTGAAGATCTAATGAATGATATGATTGCGCAAAGGTAGCATGGAGGTATGTATATCATTAGATTGAAGAAATTCGAGGATATGTGCATGTAATGAAATTAATCTTTGAAGCAGACTTCTTGAAGAAGAAGAAATTTCACTCAGAGAAGTGATAGTGAATGATTTTGTAAATCAAGGTAACATTTGTGTAAAGTTTGGTCTATGATTGATATAGAGGTGTTCTTAAATCAGTATAGATCAAGCCTTTGGAGATTTAGAGGTCTCCAACATTCATGGCTTTGGAGGATGGGAACATGCTCAGTGTGCTGAGCCCAAAGAGTTGCGATGAAGACGGGAGCGCTCCCGATGCGCGATGGAGCAAGGGTGAGAGTGGCTTATAACTGTAGGCAACAATTATTAGTCTGGGCAAGAACACTCTACTTCTTCATGGAAAGGGTTTAGGGCACTGAGTCTCTCCCCAAATATCACTGACAATCAATGGAACCTCACTCTACTTCTTCATGGAAAGTGTTTAGGGCACTGAGTCTCTCCACAAATATCATTGACAATCAATGAAGCCCATGTCTGCCTAACTTCGGTGGCTTCAGAGGTTCGGGTTTCGGGGATGGGAGCAGAGGGCAATGAAGCCCATGTCTGCCTAACTTCGGTGGCTTCAGAGTTTCAGGTTTCAGGGGCGTGAGCAGAGGGCAGGTCAGGGCAGAAGGGGCGGCGGGAGAGCAGCAGGCAGGCCAGAGCAGGGAGGGGTGGCTCGATGGCAGAGCGAGACATTTGAAGTCCACCTGACCTAAAAGGCATGGATATTTCAATTGAATGTAAAAAAAGAGTTTGGTCTTACAACCTGTCTCTTTGTGCTTGAATAAATGAAACAACTCAACAAGCAAACAGGGATTTCTGCAGTGATTGAAATTCTTTCATAATCACAAGGTCTTCTCTCTTCATTGTCAAAAAGCGTTGACATGTAAATCAACATTTTCCTGGTTAGGAACTGCTTCCCCATGTATACTTGCAGATTTCTTTTATTTAACTTCAGTTGAACATGCATGGTTCTTGCAAAATTTGTTGATTGCTGAGGGTGGCATCAAATTTTGTCAGAAACTTTACTTGCCATTAAAGAGTTTCGAATTTGTTTTAGTATGCAAGAAATGCCTTATTTTTAGAGTGGTAATGTGTTTCTGGTTGAGAACAAAGGATAAGAACCTAACTAATAATAACAACTTACACACAAACCTGATGCAACACTTTAGCATTCCCTCTTTTAGGTAGAATATTAGAAGAGAAGGAAAGGGACATATTGTGATATGAATTGTATTCAATTCTTTCCCCAAGTGATGCTCATGGTTCTTATGTATCTGTTTTTCTGTTTATTCTCTTCGTTTGTAAGTTCGGATAATTCTGAACTTACGAACTAAGAGAATGAATATATGTAGATATGGTTCTCAAGGATAGAGACCTTAGGACCATGATATAATTGAGTTGAGAAGAGAGTGAGTGTGGGATTAATGAGCCATAGTAAAACATATCACAAATATAGAATTTGTTGAAAAGTTAAAATTCCAAGCAAAAATTAGTTGAAGTTGAGCTTGAAATTTGAGGATGAAGTTGACACAGTTGGGTTGAGTTGTGCTAAAATTAACTCTTCCAAACTTGGAGTGAAGAAAATCATTCTCGAGCAAAAGCTTCTGGTGAAAGATAACTATGAATGTAAGAAAAAGTTTCAGATGCGATGATGTCCAGATAAAGTATGTGATTATGCACTTGGTTTCGAATTCCTCGTAATCAAAGAACAAGCCACCATTGAGGGCATCAAACAAAGTGAGTAGATACCATAAAAACAGAAACCATCTACATCTGTACAATCATTGAAGAAGTCTGAAGATAACATTGAAAGCATATTATTCTTTGCTTCATAAAATTGAGATGCATAGTCCATAATGCCTTAAGAGTATGATAAGAAGGGTGAGAAATATTGAAGAAACATCCCCTCGTGAAATCAGACGAGCCTGACAAGATAAAAACACAACAAGCTTCAATTTGTTATTAGTAAAACATGATAGAATAAAGAGCTCTTGAATTTCTCAGCTGAAAAAGAAGGTAGACTAGTGCTGGTTAGAAAACTTGGCATATGTGTAACTTGGAGCTTGATACCATTCAATATTTGCTTGGATATATCATAGTTGAAAAAAGTTTGAACAGGAGAGTGCAAGTCAGATGACTGGTAGTCTGGTAGATCAGAGATCCTCTCATCAACATGATGTGATCATTAATACTTCGAGTGGCAATACGAAACATCTCAGGTAATAGATTTTCATGATATTGACTGCAGATTTGATGACCAGATAATGAAAGCATGCTATACATATATAATGATGAGGAAGGTCCATGGCAGTGTGACTGTGCAATTAATAGCAGACAAATATCTGACTGATTCTAAGGATTTACACGTATCCACTCAAGGCTTTTATGTCGATCTCTGACAGTATACAGGTTGTTCATAATAAAGATGCTGGGATTATTTTTACTAGATAAAGAATTGAAAAACTTCAGTATTTTGATCTACTTCTTTCTATGAGTTTGCAGACAAAAAGACTAGCAGACATGACGTTATACATGATTATTTAAATATTTCAAATTTGTAATCCTAAACAAAAGCCATTAATTGAAGTGTATAGTGCTTCCGAAAATATAAAAGCCATGCATATTAAGGTCTTTGTTTTGAACTTTTTATGCAGCATGTAATTTTTGGTTTCTTAATGATATTGTTGTCTGATGGTGAATTCATAGGTTAGCTGTTTTGGTGGAGAAAGTGAGAGTGATAGTGGTGATCTTTGGAGGTAAGTATTTGGGAATTTTTCTTGCATGTATGACTTGCTTGCATCAGCTGCTGTCCTAATCTATATGAAAAAGAATTGCAGAGTAGAGATTGATGGCAAGGATGATGTTTGGAGGAGGGAGCAAAAGGTTCGATTTCGACACGTAGATACGGGGGCTTATCTGCACAGCCATAACAAGAAGTATTCTCGAATTGCAGGTGGTCAGCAGGAGGTATTTCAGAACTATATTTTATTATCTTATTAATGCTAACGTGTATCATTTGGAGCTGTTTCTATAGGATATAAACTGGTGATAAGAAAGAAAGACGGGAAGAAGGAAATGATAATTCATATTGTGGATTGATAGTACTCACATTTTTAAAGTAATTTTATTTCAGAATATTGTTATTATTTATTTGGAGACTTATGCTTAAGAAGTACTTCGAATTGAATCCATATTGATTCTCTTATATTTTGGAGGCTTTACTATCATTTATCTTTGCTTGTAATCTGTGAGTTTTTGATGCCACACATGTATAAAGCTCATATAACGAATCCAGTTTCAGAACTTATTGTTGAGATTACTGCATGATTTCCAGCTTCCATTTCAAGATTGAAACCTTGACTACGACATTTTCAATATCAATCTGACTTCAGTCAACGTTCACAGCATTTAGTTGGTTCTAGATTGATTCCATGGTTGTACAATTTTACCTGACTTAGCACTACTCATGGTAATAATCTAGCAGGCAATGCTCTATAAGCTTAAAGATATTTTTGAAACCTTAGGGTTAGATCCATGATTGTCAAGGATGTCCAGTGCATATTCAATGTTTCTCTAAACTATTGAATTGATGAGGTTCAGGCATCTCATTGGTGTAGTACTGCATGATCGCTCTTAGCTGGTGAAGTGATTTGTTTGGTTGATTCCATCAATGAATGGGACATCAGCCTGTAACACTAGTCTTGTACCGCAAAAGGACATCAGTGTCCTTTTTTCCACCATCAAGGATCATGACTCCTTGTGGAATTAAAATCTTGGGAAACTATTTATATGACATATTCAAATATAAAAATTATGAGCATGGGTAGAACAATATTTATGATCATGACTAAGCTTCTATAATTTCCAAGTTTTGATTTAACATGGTCACAAAAAAACACATATACATATACATATACATATACATATACATATACATATACATATACATATACATATACATATACATATACATATACATATACATATACATATACATATACATATACATATACATATCCATATCCATATCCATATCCATATCCATATCCATATCCATATCCATATACATATCCATATACATATCCATATACATATGCATATGCATATACATATACACATACATACACACATACATACACACATACACACACATACTTTCGTCGTGCGTTTTCTGTTGGAGAACAGGGATGAAGAGAGCAAGCTTCACTACTCAAGTGATACTCACATCCTTGAGCAACCACAACCACAACTTACAAGGTGTACTCCCCTCTCTTCAAAGGGTTCCACCTATGGTCAATGCAATTCGAAGGGTAGGTCCTTCTTTCAAGGCTCCTTCATATCCAAATTTGCGCAGAAAGCAATTACAAGTCGAAGTTAGGTGCATTGAAAATGAACTTGCAAGGTTAAGAGAAAAATGGAAACTTTATGGATGAACCATTGTGTGTGATGGTTGGTCTGACACTAGAAATAGACCACATCAATGTCATGGTTTGTTGCATTTATGGTGCCATGTTCTTGAGATTTGTAGACACTTCTTGTGGGTACAAATTTGGAGAATACATATTTGGCATATTGAAAGATGCTATGTTAGATGTGGGTCCTGAAAATGTTGTGCAAGTGTGCATGGATAATGCCACAAATTGCATAAAGGCTGGTAGTTTGGTGGAGGCTGAATGGCCTCATATATTTTTTATTCGTTGCACATGCCATTGTCTTGAATTTGCTTTTTGAAGACATTGGGAACATTTCATAGGTAAAATCAGTGTTGGAAGATGCATAAAATTTTGTTGTATTTATGACTTCTAAACCTACTATTCTTACTTTATTTAGAAAATTCAGCAACAAGGATTTGGTAAAGCTTGCACCCACACACTTTGCATACATGTTTATCATGCTCTCCAATATGCTTGATGAGAGGGTGTATGATGGCTTGTGGTCATTAATGGTAAGCCCTTAATACATTAGAAAGAAAGTGGTTCATATTCAGAAATCAGAATATGTGTCCAACGTTATTCTAAGTGCTTTCTTTTGGAGGAATGTGAAAGAAATAGTAGCAATTTGTGCTCCAATATTGAAAGTCTTGCGTTTGGCAGATGGAGAGGATGCCACCATGGGCCTCATTTATGAACTCATAGATAGAATGGTGAAAGAGGTATCAAAGCTGAATATAAGTATTCCTTAAATGTTTGATGAGCGCCATCTCCATGAGTGACATGTTCTTCCTTTCAGCAACTCCATTCTGTTGAGGTGTAGACGACATTGTACACTCATATTTTATCCCACGTTCAGCTAGAAATGCATTAGAATCAGAAGACATATACACCCTCTCCGATTTGAACGGAGGGTGTATAAGAACACTCCCTCCGAGAGGGCCTCCAAGATCTCCTTAACTTCAAAGCTTGAGAATAGCTTTGTTTGAGAAGGTGTCCTTGATCACCTTTAAGTGATATCTCAATAATGAGACTATGGCCTCTTATATAGCTTTAATGTCCCATGTGATGTATTTTAAAAGCAAGCTCATGAAAACACAAACGCTTCATAGAACAACGATCGTGAAAAAGCTTTCGCTAAATCTTGTCATTAAAAAAAAAAAAACGCAAATAGCTTCTTCGCTAAAGTTGGCGCTGATTTTGCTTTACAAAAAATCATCGACATAATTTGTTGTGCTTCTGCAGGTTAGAGGATTCGAACCTTGATCGTATGTATGGGAGGTGTTTAGCCCAGCCAATGTGCTACGCTTTTATTGTTGGAAGGATTCTATGAGATAAAAATCATATGTCTTCTATGTGGTCTATTTAGACATTAATTCCAACAGTCCCCTGTTAGTTGGCCGTCGGATTGGGACAGATGTAACGGAAAACTTGGCAGAACACTCGCGAAAGGTGGTTACGCACCTATTTGTACTTTCTATATAAAGCAATGAAAAGAAGTGCTTAAGAGGGCGATGTGATTTTGGCCTATTGTCGTGTTATCACCAGACTGTTCGTCTGGGTGTCTGTCTGAGTGTTGAGGTAGTGTTCGTTTTTGCATAACCTCTGTGTTCTACATTCTTGTTCGTATCGGGTTTTGTCTATCGTTCTTGTTGCCTGCCGACGATCTTGGTTCTGTTGATAAATTTCATAACGTTCAGGAGATAACTATACTATGAGTCTGAATATTACTGTGTAACGATTGGAGTACTCAGTGTATCTTGGCGATCTTCTACGTAGACTAATGGTACTGTGTGTATCTGTATTTGTTACATAGTGAACTCCGTTGAGGTTGCGAGTTCCATTACTGTTCTCTGAGTAAGTTGTTTAGGCATCTCTGTTGGATTGAGCTCACGCACTGTGTATTACGACTTCTTGAACATTTTTGTCAAGAATTGGCGAAATCCGAGCAACTGTGTTAGTGTTCTGAAATTCGGATTTACACTATGTTGTTGTAAACATTGGAATCTGTCTGCGTGTGGCAAAGTTAAGTGCAGTAAGGATCTGCTAAGTTTAGAACTGAGTTTCCAGTACTGTGTGTTGAACCCTCAAATTCTCTGCGTTACGGTGTTGTTTGATCGGTGAAACCCGTTCTATGAAGTTGACCGAATACTCTTGTTTCTGGTGATTCCAGTAAGTTTATGCGTAGATGCAATATGGCATCTTAGTGCATTTGGTACGTTTGGTTGAGCTAAGACTGTGACAGTAAATTCTAAGTACGGCAATTCGATAGAATTTTCAGCATTATCACAGTGCTGAAGGTGAACAGTACTTTTGGGAACTAAGTACAAGGCCTCTGTATAACAGACCCCTACCACTCCCAAGAACCCCACCCAAGAGTCGGTTAAACGTCATTTTAATAGTTAGAACGAAGCGTTCAACATTTAACACTTGGCGCCGTCTGTGGGAAAGTGGCATCAAGATCGTCATTCGTCTGTCGGAATCAAACATCAAGATTATCGTTTGTTTGTCGAAAGTAGCAACAGAACCAGATTGTTGCAAACTTGTTGTGGAAACGTGATTATAAAATTTTATCGAT
Source organism: Ceratopteris richardii (assembly GCA_020310875.1). NCBI lineage: Eukaryota > Viridiplantae > Streptophyta > Polypodiopsida > Polypodiales > Pteridaceae > Ceratopteris > Ceratopteris richardii. The sequence goes on along the minus strand of CM035408.1, from coordinate 149,960,045 downwards.
AGTGATACTACGCGATTAGTACAAAAGATGATACATGCCGGTTACTCGATCCGGTGAAACGTATCCCAAGAACCGTCAAACTGGAGTACTTAATTTACTAAAGATAACTCCAGTAGGAAGAAGTACAACTAGGTCTGACCCAATTGTCAAGAAAGTCAGAAGTGATTCCGGTCATATTCCGGTGGAACGTGTTACGTCTCTGGTACATTCCGGTACTATTTCGGCACAGTCTGTCGAAGATATAGTAACTCTAGAATCTACCAAGACGCAGTCTGAAGCTAATTTAACAATCTCGGATAAAGATTCAAATTTGTTTACGACTAGAAACACGTTAGCCAAAGACATTGGCGAAGGCGAAAAAACACCTTATTCTGGCATAAATTCGGCACATTCCGGTGATATTTCGGTAACAGAATCACAGTTTTTCGGCGACGGTTTACCATTTTTTGGTGAATCTTCAGCCCAGCCACTGCTTTTTGGAGTAAGTTTCCCTACACTCGACATCAAGAAGGAAGGAACTTTGTTCGAAACCGAGATTCGAAGTATACTGAGTAAAATCATCGAACCGGAAAGTGCCCAGTCCGACGATACAGATTCCTATAGTTCAGATATTCAGCCCGGAAATCCAGAAGATATTCACAATACACTCGCCATGAACGGGCAACAACAACAACAGCAGCAGCAGCAACAAGTATGCCCACCAAGGCCGACTTTGACAAGAGTGACGTACACTAAATTTGGTGGATTCCCAGGAGATGATCCGGATGCTCACGTACGCACATTCGAGATAAGCTACGCAGTTCTCAACCATCCACCGGATCCGGCGTATAAAGCTATTGTCTTCCAATCTACATTGGTCAATGAAGCAGCTAGATGGCTTACAGAATATGATATTAATCATTTCGACACCTATGAAGCAGTACGAGATGCCTTTTTGCAGAGATTTAAGCTAAAGAAGAATCCAACCGAAATTTTTGACTATCTGCAAAACAACAGATAGAAGGTAAATCAAACAGTAAAGGAATACGCTACTCTATTCAGGACTCACTTGAGGCAGTTACCACCAACACATGCCAACCTACCGGACGACGTGATCACTCAGTGGTTCATCAATGGCTTAACTCCACAACTTAAACAGATTATGATCATACGCTGTGCAGGAGCTATGATGCTAGATGCAGTAATCGCAATGGCTCTGCAACTGGAAAACAAGGTTGGAGGATTTATAGAAGATCTGGAGTGGTTAAAAACAAACAGAAATGTCGCCGAAGATATGACCAGACAAGTATACTCCATCACATGCAAGAATTCAGGCCATACTAGTGCCACTTGTGCACTTAATCAGCTATTCTGTGCTATCTGCAACATTGCCGGACACACCACCGAAAACTGCGCATACAACGCAAAAGTGCACGGAATCGCAACTGTCAATGCTATTATACAGGAACCAGGGAAGCAAGCCAATCACTATGTGCCTCCGCAAATGAGAAACAACCAGCAATAAGGATATCGAAATTACAGAGGACAGAGAAATAACAACTATAATGCAAACCGCTGGTAGACCGGACCACCACCGGAAAATCCCAATCTTCCACCACCGCGCTGTCATTTCTGTGGTGAATTTGGTCACATTAGAAGATTCTGTAAGGATGCAGCTGAATATGATCAGAGGAAGAAGGAACGACAAAACCCAATGGCTAATATGGTGCAAATTACACAAGTAGAAACGCAAGCTGCTGTAATACAGACCCGCTCCGGTAAACAACTGCAGCCTGCAGCAGAATTATTTGAACCAGGCATACGCGAACAACAAAGGATGTACAACAAGGCTAGTCAATGGACCACCGTAGAACCTCTAGTCCTCCCAGATCCTATTCCGGTAACCCAGACTCCGTTAACCGAAGAAAGAACACAACAACAGGATTCCAATTCAGCAGCAGGCACATCATCAGCAGCAGGTTCATCAGCAGCAGCAAGCACCTCCTCAGCGGCAGACACATCATCTTCAACAGGCGCATCATCTTAAGAATCTGTGGAAACAATCCAATCACAAAAGGCCTGGGAAATTTTATCTAAAGCATCCATCACTCTTCCTTTGGGCCAATTACTTGCACTAGTACCGGGAGTTCGACAGCAGTTTCAACAACAGTTCAGTCCTGTGCCTTCATGTATTCCGGCGACAGCAACAGTAGAACCGGAACTCGATTCTACGGTCGATCATTCAGTTCCTTTAATTACGGTATGGTATAAGAATCATAAAATCACTCAGGTACTAATTGATGGAGGATCTGGAGTCAACATTGCTACTGCTGCACTATGTAAAAGGTTAGGGTGGACCGAAATCGAACCAATTCAATTTTTTGTCAGAATGGCCGACCAATCAAGAGTCCATCCCATAGAACTTGTACGAAATGTACCAATCACTTTACAAGGTACAACATTTAAAATGACCTTTGTCATACTAGATTTACCGGAATCCACCCTTGATTACAACCTCCTTTTCGGCCGACCTTGGTTGAAGTACGCTAAGGTGATACAGGATTGGTCTGCACAAGAGCTCACTTTTAAGGATAAAAATCGTAAATACATTGTAAAATTAGATGCTATACAACCTCGCGAGTTGCATGCTAGACCGTATTTGGCGGAACCAGTCCATATGTTAGATGGATTGTCAGATGATGAAGAAGAAGAGTTTCTGAAAAATAACATTGACTTGATCTCCCTAGGAACTGTTGATCTACAATGTGTTGTAGATAACTGGAACCCTGCAGTTTGTACAGTAATGACTGTAACAGAAGAAGATAAAAAGGAAGATACTGCGGTTATAGATGACGCTCAACTGCAACAACTTTTTAAGCCAATTGATGATACAGGGAAGCCTTGACAATTTTATGTTCCAGAAGATCAGTTTATCACTTATAATTTAGGCGATGAAGATCATCCGCCTCCTATAAAGATAAAGCAAAACTTACCGGAAACATTTCAAGCAGGCTTAATTCAGCTACTCCGAGAATTCTCCGACGTCTTTGCATGGGATTACAAAGATATGAAAGGATTGGACCCGCACATCTATCAGCACAGAGTCATGCTGAAGCCGGAGGCCAAACCGAACAAACAACCCAGCTACCGAATGAATCCAAACTATGCATCACAGGTAAAGGCAGAACTGGATAGGCTACTTAAAGTCGGATTTATTGTACCAATAGAGCATGCTGAATGGATCTCACCAATTGTTATCGTCCCGGAAAAGAATAAGCAGTTGCGAATATGTTTAGATTACCGGAAATTGAACGCAGCTACAGTGCCTGATCCTTTTCCGATCCCTTTTCTTGACACAATGCTTGACAGAGTAGCAGGACATGAAACGTATTCATTTTTAGATGGGTACAGTGGATATAATCAAGTTAGAATGGCTGAACAGGATATACCAAAAACTGCATTCATTACCAATTGGGGCGTATTTGTTTGTACTGTTATGTGGTTTGGATTAAGGAACGCCCCAAGTACATTCCAAAGGTGTATGCAGGAAATATTTTCTCCTTATCTTACTTCGTTTATGCAAGTATACCTCGACGATTTTTCAATTTTCGGTAAGATGATAACACACCTGTTCCATTTACGGTGCTGCTTTGAAAAATGCAGAGAATACAGACTCTGTTTAAACCCAAACAAATCCGTGTTTGCGGTTTCATGTGGCAAGCTACTTGGCCACATTGTATCTGCACAAGGTATACGAGTAGATCCAGACAAGATCACGGCAGTATTAGAAGCTCCGGTGCCCACTACACCAAAGGAAGTTATGCGCTTCATGACCAAGTAAGATGGCATGGTCGACACCTACGGTGGCTTGCTCATTTGGCAATACCATTGAACAAGCTAATCACCAAGTCTCCTCGACAATTTGAGTGGACTCAAGAATGTCAGATAGCATTTGATCGTTTAAAGAGTTTATTAACACAAGTTCCCGTCTTACCGCCTCCGGATTGGGATCGCCCATTTCATGTATTTGTTGATGCTTCAGATATAGCAATAGGAAGCGTTTTGATGCAACAAATTGATAAGTGGTTCAGACCAGTGTACTGTTCAAGTCGAAGATTAGCCACTGCTTAGAAGAATTACTCTGTAACAGAAAGAGAATGTTTAGGTCTAGTATATTCTGTCAAGAAATTCAGATATTACTTGTTGGGTCGTAAATTTACTTTTCATGTAGATCATGCTGCACTTGTCTATCTAGTTCGGCAACAGCATCTAGGTGGACGATTAGCACGATGGGTTCTACTTTTACAGGAATTTGACTACGAAGTCATTCATCGGCCAGGCAGCTCACATGCCTTAGCAGATTTCCTCTCCCGCTTAGATTCCGGTGAAGCTCCGGTAGGCATAGATGACACAACTCCGGCGATTTATGTCTCTGAACCAACGAATGATGAAATTACAGACCCACCTATACCATCTACATATTAGGATCAGATCCTGACCTTTCTCACTGATCGCTGCCTCCCATTTCAAATTTCTACGGCACTACGCAGGAAAATTGCAGTTTTCAGTTGCCGATTTCGGTTGGTTGATTGAGACTTATACTATGTGGATTATACTGGAATTTTACTTCGATGTATTCCACCACATGAAGTTAACTCAGTTATTACTTTGGCTCACTCAATTCCTTCCGGTGGCCATTTTGCTGGAGACTTAACACACCGGAAAATTCTGCAAAGTGGTCTTTGGTTGCCAACTATGTACCGAGATGTATCACAATTTGTCAAACAATGTGATACTTGTCAAAGATCTGGACACCCCTTGCAACGTCATCTTTTTCCTCTGCAACCCATCTTACCATTAGAACCTTTCCAGAAGTGGGGTTTAGATTTTATCGGTTCGATTACACCTCCAATAGTCTTCAGTAACAATCGTTACATACTGACCTGTACAGACTATGCAACCAGATCGGCAGAAGCCTGGGCTTTACGGTCTGCTACAGCTATTGCGGTAGCAAAGTGTCTGCTAACCGATGTCTTTCCACGTTTTGGCTTACCACTGGAACTTGTTACAGATCAAGTCACTCATTTTGTCAACAATTTAATGAAGGCACTTACACAGTCGTTCCAGGTCACACATAAGTTTAGTTCTCCTTATTATCCTCGTGCAAATGGCCTGGCTGAGAGTACAAACAAATCTCTGCTGAATATGCTCCGAAAACTCATTTTAGAAGCATCGGAAAGATGGGATCAACTTCCTGCAGTGTTATGGGTATATCGAACTACATACAAGGTAACAACCGGATTAACATCTTTTAAACTAGCTTATGGATTAGAAGCAATAGCACCAATGGAAATAGTTATACCAAGTTTACGAGTAGCAATCTCTCAGAAACTGCTACCGGAAGACTCACTGTCATTTCGGTTGGATACACTCAGAGAGTTAGACGAACAACGATGGCACAACTTTTTAACTATGCAGGAAGTACAACTAAGACAGGCTCGGATGCATGATCGACACTTGAAAACTCTAGTTTTTACGGTGGGACAACTTGTCCTTTTTTATAATGCCAAGTCTAATCGGTCTGCTGGTAAATTCAAATTACGGTGGTATGGCCCTTAACGGATTTCAGAACAAGTGGGCCCAGCAACTTTTCGGTTGACTACGTTGACCGGAAACCCTCTTCCGAAAGTCATCAACGGTTCGAAGTTGCGGCCGTATAAACACACAGCGAACCCGCATTAAAACATTTTGCGGTTGGCCGCATTTTTTTGAGTTCACTTTTCCTTTCTTTTCTTTTCTTTTTGTGCAAGTTTAATAATACAAGTCTGTAAATATCCGCGTTTTGAAACCTATTTATGTCCACAGCCTCCCTTCCCTTGCTAGCTACTCACGCATGCACACCGCAATTAAAAAAAAAAAAAAAAAATTATCATTTCAATACCCCGCGACGATTAATCATCCTTCATTGCTCTCCCCGACAAAGCATCTACTTAACCTTCCCCAGTTCGTCGAAAAAACGCTATTGTGTTTGTGTGATTGTGCTCTGTGTTTACCCTGTGCTCTGTGTACCTGTGTGATGTGTCTTCGTGTGCGCCATGGAAGCCTTGGCTAATTACGCCGCTTTCCGTGACTGGCTCCCTGCCGACATAGGGGAGTACCTGCGCATACGTGGGTTGGCAAACTTCGCTGAACTTCCTTTGCATTCAGTGGAGTCCCACCTATTCTTCGCCCAAATCATCTCCGCCATCGCCAACACTTCTGCCACCGATCAAAGATGGCCGATCACCTCCCTTCCATCCCGAACCGTAATAACCTTCCAAACTTTCCGCTGAGTCGTATCGACTCCCTTCGCAAGGCCGAGAGAATGGCCCGAATTTGCCATTAGCCACCATGAACCAGTTATTCCCTAGATACTCATCCAACGAATACGCAATCTTATGTCGACCAGAACCAGAAAGATCCGTCCTTCAAATCCTAGTAGCCATCCTCAACCTCCAAAAGCGTACTTACGGCATCTCCCGTGCATTCTATTCAGCCATAGATCTAGCAACCCGAGAACCAGTAAACTTCGCGTCTTACTTCTTCCACAGAATCCACAAAGAATGCGTCGCCATCATGAAATAGGTAAACAAAGGAGGTACGCCGAGATCCAGATTGCCCATATCATCTCATTCCTCTTTCCGGCCATACTTGCAGCACAACCACCACCGCAAGGACCAGTTCTGCGACATGAAGAATCAGTACAGTTTTGGGACGACGAAAAAGAAGATGAAGAGGAACTCAACCAGCTTTTCCGCAGAAAAAGGATCAGAATTAGCTCTTCTGAGAGTGAAGCACAAGGCTCTGCTGAAGGAAACAAGGACAACAACAAAGAAGATGATAAACAGGATGAAGAAACATTCCACGACACCACAACCTCCATGCAGAATGAATCCTCTGCGCAATCTTCCCAGGAGCAACAACAAGAAACTCGTACTGAAGTTGAAACAACATCGACCGAAGAAACATCAAATCAGCAGTCTGAAGGAGAACAACAAACAGAGGAAGAACAAGTTGCTAAAGACACACTGGACAGACTACTTAAGGCAGTGGAATCCACATTTGCGGAGAAGGAACAACAAAACATAAATCAGGTAACAACTCAAACCGTAACTCCCACTTCCCCACCGAAACCACCCATCATCCCCATCAAGCCCATTCACCCTGTCGAAACCGCCGAATCCTCATCCTCCTCCCTCAACTACTCTCCACCAAACTCCCAACAGCTCCTCAACGCATCCACTTCCCAACCACAACCCCAGCTACCCCTTCCTTCCATTCCAATACTGTCCTAACTCTGGCCAATATGGGTCAAGTTCTTATCAATTTATCTCAACAACTGCCCATCCACATGAAAGCCGCCACAGACAGTATCCGCAACGAGCTACAACATAAAGTTGACATGCTAGAAGCTGACATCAGCCCCCTACAAGAAGAATTACTAATTGCCAAAGCCGAAAACCAATCCCTGCAAGATCAATTGAAGGAACTACAGGCAAAACTCACCGAACAGGAAATGCTGATCAATCAGAGAGATACAGCACTGGTAGAGCTCACCGAAAAAGACAAGTTATTAACCGAAACACAGGAAGAAGTTAGTCAATTAAAGCTAGACCTGCAGGATAAGGAGGATGCCAGAGTTGCATTAGGAAATTTGCTGGAAGAAACAAGACAAACACTGGACGAAGTGGTACAAAAAGGACAAGAGCAGCACGAGCTTGCGATGAGAACCACTGAGGAACTCCAAAGATTTAAGTTAGATTTCGATCAGGTAAACAACATTTTACGGCGAAAGCTAACACAAGAAGCTCAAACACAGAAGCTGATAACAGATCTAAAAAGAGAACGCGACGCCTACTCCAGGACTATACAGTACCTAAACCAAGAGATTGAACGAAGAGAAAATCAGCTTGAAAATCAAAAGGACAGAATAATCAATATGCAGAAGCAACTGGAAGAAATGAAGGTCTCAAGAGATGCAGCCCTGTCCAACGAGTTCTACCTACAGGAGGCCTTTTTGCAAACACAGGCCGAGATTTTGCTCACCGAAGCCATAGCTCTAAGCTCTGTTAGAATAGATGCACAGCTAGTAGAGCCGGAAACTCTAAAACAGATAGTAGAAACTCTCAAGAAAAAAATAGCCCATACTTTCTGATTAGCTAGGAATATGTATTTAGAAGGAATAATAGACGAACAATAAATTTTGTACAACTTGCGGGTTCGAGTCCACCGGACGTTCTAGTGTTAGTCGGCCGTCGGATTGGGACAGATGTAACGGAAAACTTGGCAGAACACGCGCGAAAGGTGGTTACGCACCTATTTGTACTTTTTATATAAAGCAATGAGAAGAAGTGCTCAAGAGGGCGATGTGATTTTGGCCTATTGAGGTAGTGTTCGTTTTTGCATAACCTCTGTGTTCTACATTCTTGTTCGTATCGGGTTTTGTCTATCGTTCTTGTTGCCTGCCGACGATCTTGGTTCTGTTGATAAATTTCATAACGTTCAGGAGATAACTATACTATCAGTCTGAATATTATTGTGTAACGATTGGAGTACTCAGAGTATCTTGGCGATCTTCTACGTAGACTAATGGTATTGTGTGTATCTGTATTTGTTACATAGTGAACTCCGTTGAGGTTGCGAGTTCCATTACTGTTGTTTGAGTAAGTTGTTTAGGCATCTCTGTTGGATTGAGCTCACGCACTGTGTATTACGACTTCTTGAACATTTTTGTCAAAAATTGGCGAAATCCGAGCAACTGTGTTAGTGTTCTGATATTCGGATATACACTATGTTGTTGTAAACATTGGAATCTGTCTGCGTGTGGCAAAGTTAAGTGCAGTAAGGATCTGCTAAGTTGAGTACTGAGTTTCCAGTACTGTGTGTTGAACCCTCAAATTCTCTCCGTTACGATGTTGTTTGATCATTGAAACCTGTTCTATGAAGTTGACCGAATACTCTTGTTTCTGGTGATTCTAGTAAGTTTATGCGTAGATGCAATATGGCAGTGCATTTGGTACGTTTGGTTGAGCTAAGACTGTGACGGTAAATTCTAAGTACGGCAATTCGATAGAATTCTCAGCATTATCGCATTATCACAGTGCTGAGGGTGAACAGTATTTTTGGGAACTAAGTACAGGGCCTCTGTATAACAGACCCCTACCACTCCCAAGAAACCCCCCCCCCCCCCCCCCCCCCCCCCCCCCAAAGAGTCGGTTAAACGTCATTCTAATAGTTAGAACGAAGCGTTCAACATTTAACACCCCCCTTCAATGTCAAAATGGTACAAGGTTTAACAACCTGCAAATCTGCTGATGTCTGCAAATATCTCTTAATTGATTTCCACTAAATCTTGAGCTGACTGTGTATGAACTTGGATACTTCAGTAATTGCAAATTGAATGTCGTGACGTGTATTACATAGATATGTCAAGCAACCAATTGCTTGACTATATAATGTAGCATCAAATGGTTTTGAATGAGTTAAAAAGAGATGAGTGAGAGATAGAGAGAGAGTAGACAAGATTTTCAAGTGTAACGGTAAGCGAATTGCCCACCTACACTATCTAATATGTGAAGTGTCAAATTAAAATGTGTGTAGATGATACAAAACTGAATATGGACTGAAATTGGATACAAAATCTGAATCTAGACAGAATTTCGGGAACTAGATACAAGAGTTTGTGTGCAAAGTGTTAAAGTTGTGTGTATGTGAGATTAGAGGGAATAGAAAATGTATAGATCCGTTTGTAGAGCAAACCCCAACTAAATAACAAGGCAGATTCCTCCTTTTGTAGCAACAAAGGAAGAATAACCAAATATAGATTTGGTACTCATAGAATTCAGCAATAGTTGATGATGGTTGGCTGTCAAAATCTCCTCCAATACTGCACCAGAATCGAGAGCACACCTCCTTCAGAAATTAGTCACCTCCAAGATTGAATGATCCTTGGTCCTCAAGTGATGCTCAACAATGTCCGTACGGGTCCTATGTATAGTAATAGGCTCCTCATAGGATGGTTACGTAAAAAGCTACGCAAGACATAAAAAGCACCTAAAAGCCAAAAATTGTGATCAACAAATTCTTATGCAAATTTATGGTTTTCACACACAGGAGTGCTA